>CM075343.1:44462373-45662373 GCA_037788925.1 Mytilus galloprovincialis | reverse complement strand
ATTTTGATGTTGTGAAACAGAACTTGACAGATACCATATATGAAGGTAACTGTATTGTTTATATTTTCTATAGAACGGTCTTTGCGTAGGCTCCGACCATGTATCTTTTGATAAGTGCATGGGAATTTATCTTGACAATGTTTTCTACTTTTTATTTTCAAACAAAGTATGACATCAAGTTTTTAAAAGCAGTAACGTGTTAGTTATATTAATTCATGGTTGATGCAACACTGCTCGTCATTCTTAGACAATTCGTCTGTTTTTACAAAAAAAAATATTTTAATATTATTCGTTAATACGAAATATCCCCCAAAGATCAAATATCGAAGACTTTCACTTATTAGACTCCAAAGAATTATTTCAATTAATTGCTGTCTGAATATAACCATCACATTCAAAATAGAAATTGGGAACCATCGCACTTATATTGTAAAGGGTAGCAGGTAATTAAAACTTCATAATCATTACTCAAGTGTGTAAATCACACAAATAGTATATTTAATAAACAGTAAATGTTTTGGGTTGGTGTTTTTTTTACATTAGTCCAATTCTTTAAGTAAATTATGAAACTTACCGTGAGGCAGGTACAAGCAGTTAAAATAATTGTTCACAATAGTTACATGTCTTTTGTGCAAATCAAGCATATATGTACAAAATATAAAACAATACAAAACAAATACACTCTGCCCAATAGACAAGTAAGTCGCCTTTTACTTCCAAATCATTTTAATATTTTCATATCATGGGTTTATGTTAATTTGAATTTCGAGAAAACGATTATAGTAATTTAAGACAGGATTTTATAAAATTTCAGATATGGTATTTGAAAATGTTAACTTCAGTCAACATTTTGTTAACATATAACCATAAATGGTCAATGGTGTAGCTTAAATAATATTTCATCTTACTATATACATGGAAAAAAGTATTGCAACACCTTGATTTTTTAAAACTTGAAAAATCAGTCTCTTATTTTGGATGGAATATGATAAAATATTTGTAAAATAATATTGAAACGTAATTAATGATGACATTGGCATTAAAACAAACCAAAAATTAATGAAAAAAAAAGTTTTATCTAACCAAAACTTTTATAACAAAATGAAGTGTTTTTGGTACAAAAAAAATGCATTTTACAACTTTTGCTGTAGTCGAACTTTACAATGTCAGACATTTCAAAATTAATCTTTACATGATTGTTCACATCATGGTTGATCGTTATACGCCAAATAATTAGTACTTTGTGCGCAGCCTCTATTCAAACGGATAACCGCATCTTAACGTCTTCTGATTCCTGCCATAAGTCGACTAATTTGTTGCTAAGGTAGCAGCAACCATTCTTGACGAAGGGTATTGTTTATTTCATGACGTGTTTGAACTGGGACGTCCTTTCGTGCACTTTACGCCCAATAGTGTACCATATATGCTCGATATGGTTCAAATTCGGACTACGATTGGGCCAAGGAAGATAAACCGAATTCCATTGGAACAATGGATCTTCCTCCACGACGATAATTTCCAACTTTGGCGAGCTCTGCACTATATTGGATACGCAAATCTGTGTGTCTGTTCGTAGGCAAAGGTCCCCGAAATGTTATTATCGCACGATAACCAGTAGCGATGAGCCAATCTCGAACAGTTCTTGTTTAAAGGCTCCTGTATGGTCATCACTCTCTTTTTAGGATTGTATTGTTTGCAATGGGTTTCCTTCTGACCAACCTTCATTATGCTTGATTTTCACTAGCAGATGTTAAAGGGGGTCTTCTTGACCTCGGAAGGTCTTTAACATCGTTTCTTGACTGATTTTTATTCTCAAACGATTTATAGTGGAATGGTGATAACCAACAATACATGCAATTGTCACAGCGACATACCTGCTTTCCTCATGCTGATTATCTGCCATCTTGCTGCAGTTATGAGTTGTGGATGACCAATTACAAGGTCTCAATCACATACATTTATAAACTTGGTTATTTTAAGTGTTGAAAACAATGAGGATAAAAACAGCTGTTTTAGTGTTTACGAGTACCGTAGCTGCATGTGCAGATAAGAACTGATAGAGTCGATATTTATTGATTAAACTCAGGTGATATTTGAATAATGTTTAATTAGTTCTATTTCAAGAAATTATTTAACAAAAAAGTTAAAAGTGTTTTTTTAATTTGAATTTCAATTTGGTGTTGCAATACTTTTTTCCATGCGTATATTTTACTATACCTTAAAATAATTAGTTTTTTTTTTAAAGTAAAATCATTATGGCTAATGTTGAAAAGATGGTAATTTATAACTAATTGTTCAAATTTTTGTCATTTTATTAATTTTGAAAATTGCCTTATAACACAATGTCTGCGTTTTAAAATGAATGAATTATAGATATATAAGTATCTAATTTTACCCGAGGAAGAAGAAAACTCTATATTTCGCTTTTTTAATCAAAACTATATCTTTGCCGTTTCAATCCATCTGTTGAAATGAATATTTAATATGAGTTAAACTCGTTTTTTTTAACTATGAATCGTAACAATTAAAGTGAATTTGTATTATAGAGCTTTATTGATACAATGGGAAAGGCTTAAGTCGTAATGTGACTCATAGTTTTGAACATGTTCCAAGTTGGTCAGACAATACCGTGTTATGTTTTATGAACATTTATAACTCTATGCTACTCCTCGGGCTTTGAGTTTTTATAAAACATGACCAATTAATAACTGACCTGTACTCAATATATCCTAATGCTAATTATGTAATCTACACGAAAATGTCACTCAAAATGCTCAAGTGAATCTCAGTAGAAATTCACACGAGTTTCACTAATATCGACTTTTTAAGATGTGCACATCATGTAGACGCAAAACACGATTGTATGACTATTCTAACTTCTTAAAAATCATGGCTTATGTGTCCTACCGAAATAGTTTTATCACCGTGTTTGTACGAATATGAGCAACACGATGGGTGCCATATACGAAACAGGTTCTGTTTATCCTTCTAGAACACCTGAGATTACCCTCAGATTTTAGTGGGGTTCGTCAGTCTTTGGTTTTTTATGTTATGGAATGTGTAATGTTTGTTGTCTGTGTGTCTTTTATTCTTTTTTTTTAGCCATATACAATGTATTAGCTTATTGTCGAATTATGAGTTTGTATGTCCCTTTAATATCAATCACTTACCAATATAATGGAAAAATGCGAACGTTTCGATTTTTATTGGTTTTCAATGTGTGTTCTATTTGTTGGATATATGAGCCATATTATTACTATAGAGTAAAGCAGTCTGGGTAAAAAGCTCGAAAATTGAAATTTAGCTTTGATTCATTGTTTAGAATGAATATAAAATAAATTTCTAAGTCTGCAACAATAACAAGACATTCTAATATGAGGTGCTTCTTTAGCGTTGTAAAGAAACCATACTTTATTATCCAATAAAATTAGTTTACACATGCGTATGTTGACTACGACAGAAAATGCATTTTATCAAAATTGGTATACGTATTTAATGTATTTCCTTAACTTAGGACACTTTCAAACACTAAAATGATACACATTTTGTTACTAATACTTTTACAATGACAACAATGTGTTACAATTCGAAATTAATATTTGACCTAGATACCGCAACGTTCGTGTTGGCTGTTCTAACTTCAAAACCCCTCTCTCTGAAAAACACGTTTTATCTATCTTTAGCTTGTTAACAGGCATGTATAATAATAATTTCATTGAAACATATGATCTGACGATAAAATATAAAATAAAGTATAGGTTAATTATAACTGTTGTACTGAAATGACAAAATTGTTTCATATTTATGATAAAATGGATTGACCTTAGCAGGGAATCGAACCCCATTCTCCTATAAAAAAATAGGCGTAATTACCAATATACCACCAAGGTTTCCAATCCATTTTACAAATGCAACAAGATTGTCACTATTAATTTTAATCATCTGTAATACAGCATTTGAGATCGTCAGATGCACAAAGGCGTTCCCTTTCATCAACTTTACAGGGTGTAGCTACCTCAAGTATAGTCCAAATAATTATGACGTCTGGTAAGGCTATTTTTTTTTCTTTCTTGGACACCGTTGTAGGAAGGCGTCCCGGAAAAAAAATTAAAATAGCTTTGCCAGACGTCGTAATTATTTGGACTAACGCAAGTATAAATGAATCTCTGTCAAAGGGCTCCTCCTGCCAAGTCTCGAATGTCAGCACAACTTTATCAAGGAATCCTCTATCAGATATGAACATATTTACCAATGCTACAATAACCGGCAGAACATTTACAATAATTTAGTAAATAAAGATCGACCTACCCGATTCTCCTTGTGCGTCCACCGCCATTGACAACTGACTTGAAAATGTGCGTGTCAGAAATTGACCTCTAAGAAAAAGACGTTGAATTATAATTTTTCTGTTATATTGTGACACAAATATTGTTTAAGTAAATAAATTTGTTAATTTCTGTTTCAATTTTGAATTTTAGAAATACAACTTTGCGAAATTAAACTGGTTTGAACTAGTTGGATAAAAATCGACAGGGAGGTTGATGGAAGAGCCTACACAAATACTTTACCCTTATACATAGCGAACATAGGAATTACCGTAATTGTCCTAATCAGAATCGAAATAATTGATGCCAGCTATACTTTATTATAGTTTTAACATGGGAAGGCATTATATTCGTGTTATTTTAGCCCTCGCTTACGCTCTGGCAAAAATAATCACAAATATAATGCCTACCCATGTTAAAACTACAATAAAGTATAGCTGGCATCAATTATTTCTTAATTTTTTTTTTTAATTTCAAGAGTAAATGCATTCGAACCCATAAGTCTTGTATTGCAAGATATCTAAAGAAAAGAATGCAAGATGGTATGTGTTCAATTATTATCATCTTATGACAAAACAAGTACAAATTAAGTTGAAGAGCAATTGTACAAGGATAATAGTTACGCTGAACGGTGCCCACTGGTCACCTGAACAGAAACGGTTAAAATTGAGTCTATACGCGACAAAAAACAGTACATGATTTCCGGTTTAAAGTGAAAGTACGTTACTAAGGGGATACACAGTTTATAATTGCTGCTATACAATACGGATATGATCTTAATGCAAAGTTCCGGAATAACCAAATTTCAAAGGATACTGTTGAGAGAGATACAAAAAGTCAAAAATAAAAGACAAATAATCAATAATCATAATGATTCACTCAAAACAAACAATTGAAAATGTATAGAAGATTCACCCTTTACTCTATTGTGCCAAATACGGTTAAGGTAATCTGTGAGACTGTGATACTTTAGTTTTCTGTTGAAATGAATAAAAAATAATAATTAACCCGTACACTGTATAAAATTTGTCATTGTAAACACAATATAATAAATATTTTAATCTAAATCAATATCTAGATAACTTTTGTTTAATTGAAAGCATTTCATATCATAGTCATTTGCAATTAGTTTTTTGAAATTTTATTGTTTTCAAGATAATGAACCAATGCATGCATACGGAACGCATCAACTGTCTGATATAACGTTCTGATGTTTTATTATTACTTAATGATAGTTTTTCTTTACATAATATGATTTTGACATTACGGTATGATGTTTTGATATATATATATTGAATAGTCATCATGGTCATTACTTATTGATATTTCGATATCTTCAATATAACGTGTGTTAACATACTTTCATCATGGTTTCTCCGCGCACTTGCGCTGTGCGGTGACCGAAGTTATAACGAGAGGTCTCGTAGTTAAGGTGACTACATACGGAAAAAAATCGGCGATACAAATTAATCAATTTCGATACATTTATAAAGATGATAAAGGATATTCTTTTTAAGAAAAACGTTCACGTTCACTTCTTTCAGAGTAAAATTGAGCCATTCAAGTTTATAGAACATATTCATTATTTTCATTAATCGAAGTTACTTTTGACTTTAATTTAACACTTAAATATACAAACAGTGCGTGTTTGTTTCAATCTTTGAGTCAGATGTGTTGTATGTGTGTGATGTATGTTAACGCAGTTTACGCTGCTTGGTCCTAATTTTTGTCACACTAACCTATTATGTCTGTTGAGATGCTCATTATTGGTTTTCAATCATACAACGGAAATGTGAGCAACTATATTACCAGTTGGAGGTATAACTAGCTATGACATCAGGTTGAACCACTTTATTTTGTGAAGACAAATACTGTGGATTCATTTATTTTCGTGGGTACCAATTTTCGTGGATAAGGGAAAACTTGGATGTTCGTGGATATTTAATTTCGTGGTTTTATGCAGTCTTCCTATAAGCCCATACCAAATTTGTCATTCCTGGAATATTTAATTTCGTGGTTTACCTGTAACCACGAAACCCACGACAATTGGTATCCAACGAAAATTAATGAATCCACAGTATACCAAGTTAGAGTTATGACAGTTGTTTTCCTTCCGTTGGTTTAAGAGAGCATAACGTTTGATTTAGTCTGTTCAAGTTTTAAGAACTTCGGATTTTTGAATAGTTTCGGATCGGTATTTTTGCTTTAAGACAAAAATACGAAGGTTGATAACATTAAATTATAAAATTTCACCAATACTTGTTTCAGATATGACATCTTTCCGGAAATCACTACAAGAAGTTCAGCAATTCATAGCAAATCAAAGTAAGTAGAAAACAAGTCATTTGATGAATTATAAACACAATTTTCTTATACCTTTTTTTTAAAAAAAAAACAATTTTTCAATCTATTTTTGTAGGCACGGTGTTAAATTGAAATCTTACTAGATATAAATCATATTTATACTTTTTGATCAGTTTCAATATAAGACCATTTTACAGGATTAATATTTGTAGTTTTAATAACATAAATTTATAAACGTAGGTGTATGCTCGTGTTTTACAACAAATATATTACATTACATTGTAATTAAGGGGACAACCTAAATGCGCCGAAAAAATGCGGAGGAGTGATACAAGATTGTGGTGATTTGAGAGGAACAGGCTGTAAAAGTGGAATGTACGTACTGACTCCAACAGGTACTCCACCATTCAGAGACTACTGTAAAATTGACGATTACAGCTGGACAGTAAGTGTTTCATTGTTTATTTGAATTTAACATTAGTTTTATCAATATATCTATAGTATTATTATATCTATAATAGTATTAATAGTAGCATATATATGATATGTGTAGTGCACATTTACTTGTCCTCTTCTTCCATCTCAATTACAAATGTAACATTGTAGATGATGCACGATTTTCTTTATTTGTTCTACTGCAATTAGATATAGGCTATCAATGTATAACAAAGCATAACAACTTGCAGCAATTTTATTTCTAAATTTCTTTTCGATTGCATAGTGAGGTCTTCAACATGGAACAAAAGCTTTAACCCAACAGCATGTTCAAGACGGCCTCGATTTTGAGTGAAATTCTTTGCAAAAGATCAGCAATCCAAATGCTTACAACATAATGTCGTCTTCTGCTGTTGTCTACTCTCTTTGACACATTCTCAATTTGCTTTCTCAATTTTATTTCAAGGTTATACAAAGGAGACAAGACGGTTCAACAAATTTCTACCGAGGATGGGACGACTACAAAAATGGTTTTGGCGAACCGACAGGAGAATTCTGGCTTGGTACTGAGTTATTTACTATATTTTAGTTTAAAATTGTGAAGAAAAATAATATTTTTAAGTTCTCTTCATTTTGGAAAAATGATTGAAATTTGTTATATCGTAATTCATTGATGCACTTTTGGCATTTATTTGAAATAATGAAGAAAAAGTTAATTATGAACTACTTATAAAAATATTAAATCTATAAAAGAGGGACGAAAGATACTAGAGGGACAGAGTCAAACTCATAAATCGAAAATAAACTGACAACGCCTGGCTAAAAATGAAAAAGACAAACAGACAAACAATAGAACACATGACATAACAAAGAAAACTAAGTAATAAGCAACAAAAACCAGGGGTGATCTCAGGTGCTCCGGAAGGGTAAGCAGATCCTGGTCCATCTGTGGCACCCGTTGTGTTCTTTATGTTATAACAAATCCGGTAAATAGTCTAATTCGGAAGGTCACACTCATGAAAGGGAAGGGGATTGTAGTTACGACGTAAGCAACATTTTCGATATCATTTGTGAAACGGTAATTCGATAACGATCAACCAACTCGTGATGGCGTCCGTAAAATTTATGAAGGGATGATTTCAACTTCACCATTTGGAACTCTTGGTTTAATAGCTTCCTTGTGTATGTTGTGAGCAGCAATTTAACAGATTCTTACAATTTGTGCAAATTTATACTAGGTAACGAACACATTTACAAACTCACGTTTGATGGAGGTTATCAGCTCCGAATTACACTAGAAGATTGGAATGGTGACACACGCTATGCTACATATAATACTTTCAGTTTGGGAAACGAAGCTACTGGTTATAAATTGACAGTCGGAGGATACAGTGGCACTGCAGGTATGTATAGTCCGTTAGATTTCTATAAATCTTCAAAAAAAATTCTTTACAAATAAATATTTTGCTAATGTATGATATATACGTTATCTGACAATGAATAACATAATTTTGAACCAATAATCAGAAAAGTTACTCATTAGGTCTCTATGTTACTTCTATTTTTTTCATATATAAAATACTCAATGGAGTTAGTATGAATAGTGTTACTGCATCGCATTCAAAACAAAAACATTAGACATGTGCTTTAGACCTGTTTGTTTCATTGTACCATGTGACTTTACTCATTTAAATATTAAAGTACACTATACATGTCATGAACAATTACCATCATCTAAGTTTTTTTTTTTAACTGTTTTTTTTTTTTATTTTATAAAATGCACTGGCATGTATCTACAAAGAAGTTATTATTCCCTTACAATATCTTTGTTTTTGTTACCTTAATTTGAATATATAAATTTATATCTTCTGAAATAATATATAAGCAAGCTTTTCAAGCTTTGTTTGTTTTCTCGTTTGAATTGTTTTACATTGTAATTTCAGAGCATGTTATAGCTGACCATGCGGTATGGGTTTTGTTCATTGTTGAAGGCCGTATGGTGACCTATAATTGTAAATGTCTGTGTCATTTTGCTCTCTTGTGGAGAGTTGTCTCATTGGCAATCATACCACATCTTCTTTTTTATATTTAAATGATTCAAAAAGGGTTTGAAAAGATAAATTGCACAACATGGTTAAATTCATTCAATTATATAAAAAACAATATTGATTCAAAATATTGGCAAAAGGATGCTATACAGGATGAAATTCACAATATTATTATTCATATTGAATCCGACTCTGAAATTGAAAGTGAAAAAGATAATGATAATCCAAGTGATGGAGATGAGACTGAAGATTACGAATTGCTTTAATAATACAAATTTTTGCGAGTACTTAGTGTTTGCTATTTCTAAAATTAATAAAAATTAGTAGATAAATTGTGGAAAATATTTCTAAGGACTTAGGTTACTTATAGAAATTGAACAATGAAAAATACAAAATTATGTATAAAGAAAGTTCAAGTAATCACATGACTTAACTGAATGCTGGTTTTCCAAATGAGTAAAGACACATGGTACACTGTCTGAATCAGGTTTAAAGCACATGTCTAAGGTTTTTGTTTTGAATTGAAGTCTGTAACACTACTCATACTTATTCCATTGAGTATTTTATATAAAACAAAATAGAAGTAACATAGAGACCTTATGGGTTCAAAATTATGTTATCCATTGTCAGAGTTCATATATATCATACATAAACATACATGAAGAAAAAATGATTTTTTAAGAATTACAGAAGTCAAACAGACTATGATAAAACGTCAAAAAATTTACAATTTACGATTAACGCACACCTTGATCAGTCCTACAAAAATATAAAATTATTGATAGTTTTCATTTACATCGACTCGTTTATGTTTGCAGTGAAAATATATCTTTTTCTGTTATAATCTGTGTCCGCGAAAATGTAATTGCACATTTTACAGATATGCTATTGTTAAGTTATGTAATTGTTGATTACAGAAATGACTTGCTAGACTGGTAAGCACTAATTTTGTGGAGATTTTTTCTCTCTACAAAGACATGCAAGAAACGTGCCGAGTACAATTTTTCAGATGCATTGTTCTTTTGAAATCAACATACAATATACTTCCATCTTCACGGGGATGAATACTTATACAATTAGTCTTATTACGGTAACAGGATATTTTTTTCAAGTATGTCGATTCAATTCAGTTTTTGATGCCCCAATTTTTGGTCTGTGTGTCCGTCTGTTCGTTCGTCCATTCGTGTGTTCATTCCTCCGTTCGTCCGTTTGTCCCGTTTCAGGTTAAAGTTTTTGGTCGAGGCAGTTTTTGTTGAAGTTGATTTTCAATCAACTTCAAACTAAGTACACACGTTCCCTATGATATGCTCTTTCTAATTTTTATTCCAAAGTAGAGATTCTCTCCCATTTTCCACTTAACCTAGAAAATGATAGTGCGGATGGGGCATCCGTGTACTGAGGACACATTCTTGTTTGAGTAAATATGTTCAATAGGATAAAAAAACAATGATTTTTGTTGAAGTTATAAGATAAACATTTAAAAATAAGAAAACTAGGGATAAATCAAATTCATGCGTATGGTACTCTTATTCAGCACAAAAATGATAAATTAAAACCGGTATTCAATTATAAATAATAAGATGCCAAAGACATATGCCACATACGTTTTAAACTAACAACAGTCTATCAGCAATCTCTGTTTTTATTTTTATCAGAGGTGACCCAGTCTAAAAAATGAATGTAAAGATGGTACTGTTAAAGTTGTAAGAAGATAAAATCTATTTACTCAAATGATTCTTTATATGTCATCAAGAACTGACAATATTGTTGCATGCCTATCTTCATTTCTAAATTACAATTCAAATGAATATGTTGATGTGTTAAGAGGCTGATTTATTTTAAATTACACTGAATGTGGTCATTTTGATAACAGCACCTAGGTTGAGATCGTCATGTTTAGAAATCGATTTTCATATCGCAATTCTAGATGTGTTGTTTTCAATAGAAATTATTATATTCTCTCCACAGTAAGTCGAAAGTCTAGCCCACCCTTGTTTCTAATAAAAACACAACTCTAATATTAAAAAGACTAGTTTTAAACCTGTCCATCAATTTTTTATTACACTAAAAATAACGGTTTCACATAAAATATAAAAAAAAATACGGTTTTGGGACTTTTTTAGTATTATGTAGTATTGTTCCGATGATCGGAATAAGTCGGAAATCAGTTGGTTGGGCCTGGCGATGTCGATAATCGATTGGGATTTTGTTTAATCGATTGTCGTTAAAGTTTCCGTACTTTTAGCTTATCAACTTCCAGTCCGTTTTCGGTTTGCATTTTATATGCGCAGTCAAACAAATAATACCAAAAAATATCAGGATCGATGACAATAACAATGCCAAACATCCTACAATTAAAGACATAACATATTTCCTTTTTTATAAACGTTACAAATGCATTGACTATAAATATTTGCAGATTGATGGAATCTTATTTAAATTTAATAACTTTGTATGAAATACTTTCTTTCAGTACCGGTACTTGTTACTTGAGAGCGTACATAACATCATTCTGATTTTAGACAATATAATTTCTTTGCTTCGTTAGAACGTGTTTCAAATTGTCTTTTATTAATGTTTTATCCAATTGTAGCATCGAAAACGTCATATTCCTTTCCAAATTGCTTGCCAAACATCGTTTAATTTTTGTAAATTTTTCGAAATTTGTCCTCCATATTGAAAAATATAGGAATCACGAATCGGATACGGTCCAACTATGTAATAATTCCGCATTCTTGAAATTATAAGTTCAGACGCACGAATGACACAATTGTTAAAAAATAATGATCACAAAAGTGAAAAAAAGCATTTTACACGAATTAACAGACATTGGCTTAATACCCTTTGTTTACTGTATATTTTATAATGCAAATGCATTGTTTTATATTTTAATGTTAATCTTAAATTTCTTAAAGTTAAAAACTTTATATATCTTTTCTTAAAATTAAAAAGCATTCAAATGTTTATACAGCTATGTTATTGAAATTGTATTGTGAGTTACATTGTACACCATTAACATTTAGAAATGTTAGTGTCACTGTTGGTAATTAGTGTTGTAATTATGAGATAAAATATGTTCAATATGAATCTTGATTCTTATATTAATTCATTGTTTTAACTGCTAAATAAATAGTTATCAAAGGTACCAGGATTATAATTTAGTACACCAGAATATGAAAAGGAAACAAAAGATCAAATACGAATATATAAACTCAATGATATGGAATATACACATTAGACATGTACAATAAGACTAAATGCATGATTTCATTTAAAAAAGGGCAAGGTATTATGATGCGATTATAACCGATAGTCGGTTGGTTGCTGTCAACCGATTGTAATAGATAATCGGTTGGTAATTTCAACCGATTATCCAACACTAGTATTATGATAAAGAAATGTTGATGCAAAAAATGAATTTCTTCATAGAGGACCTTTATGAAATACCGATTAATAGCATAAAACAACAGATGGAAAAAGACGAATTCCGCCAAAGCAAGAAAGCACGTGATCAAAATTACGTATTCATGTGGATTACATTATTTTGTATTTGCTCCTCTTGTACATTTGTTTTTTTTTAATACTTTTTATAAATGAGAAATAAAAGATTAGAACTAAAAACTTAAAAACCTGAAAATTACATAATTAATTAAAGCACCAATGATATTCACACATACAAATTGAGGATGTAACACAAATAAATAAGATGTGTAATATTATATGATATTTGTTATTACACTTTAGGAGATTCAATGAGTTACAGCAATGGTCGTATATTCAAAACAAAAGACCGTGACGATCACTACAAGTGTGCACAGACGTCAGTCGGGGCTTGGTGGTATGGAAATTGCAGTTACTCTAATCTGAATGGAGAGTATCTTCGTGGAAAAACCAGTAGCGATAAACACCCCGAACGAGGTTTTATATGGTATCACTGGAAAGGATTCAATTATTCACTAAAAAAATCAGTGATGATGATTCGCAAACAATAGATGAAACTTAATAACATTATTACCCTCATGAGGAATTTTTGTTAGATCTGTTTATCAATAGTGGTTAATTTTTAACAGTTATTGTTCTTTCAGTTTCGGTTGCCTTGAACTCGCATGTAATATGTGCATTTTAAATAATAATCATTCAATAAATTTTTATGGCAATAACTTTAAGTTAAACTATAACCAGCAATTGGTATATCACTTAAAAATAATACACTATACCGTAACTTGAACATTTTTGTTTTATTGTCTATATATTCATTAACAAAAGTATATACCTTTCTTCTATGTCTGAAGATGAAATATACACTTGCTATACTTTTGCAAATTCATATTTTTAAAGATTTTAATATTGATGAAGAAGAATATGTCGATTTTGATAAACCTTTTAAATCTAAAGAAACTCACTCAATTTTTTTAAAACATCTTGCTATTGAAAAATAGGAATAAATCACACTTGAAAATTTTTCAAATATTGATAAGAGTTCAAAACTTAACCTCTGTAGTAAACTTTAAAATGAGTGTGTAAAGTTTGTAAAATTTTAGATGAAGAGGGACACTTTTTCCTTCATTGCAAAATCAACAGTTATATTAGAAATCCCCTTATAAATGCAATTAAATCCCAATATCAAAATGTCAACCTGCTTGTCGCAAACTCTAAACTATTTAAGGTCCCAATAAAGATTTGTTGTAGAGCTACTATAGTATATAAAGCAACCCATTGAATTGAGAAAACAAGGTCAACATTGGTCGATTACCTGACGTATATACTTGTATATGTATTATTAATTTTATTATGATTTGACTTGTTTATCACTTGTTTCATATATTGTATGTTTCTTGTGTATATTATGTTTGCATTTTAACCCGTAAGGGTTTCAATTTTTGTAATAAAGTTATCTTTCACTGTATTGAACTACAATTATTACACAAAATGAACTTAAACTACTACAAAAAGTGCGAACAACCACCTTTATGGGGTTCGTGTTGTTTATTCTTTAGTTTTCTATGTTGTGTCATGTGTACTATTGTTTTTCTGTTTGTCTTTTTCATTTTTAGCCATGGCGTTGTCAGTTTGTTTTAGATTTATGAGTTTGACTGTCCCTTTGGTATCTTTCGTCCCTCTTTTATAATAGATCATTCGAAAGAGGAAACCTTGTTCTATCACAATATGCGTGTTGTAAGGACCTGTTATGGTCATTTTATTTTATATACTATAAATCTTCTGCTCACATTAAACACATTTTTGGAGCACATAGATTTTCCTTTACAAATACAGACAATGTCTTGACACAATTCACCATGGACGGTCCAATAGAAGATTATTTTGCATTACTGACTTGAGAACTGCCCGTGCCATTGAATGAAAGTTTTTTTTTACCATCTATTGTTTCTGTATTTCCAAGTTAAAGCTGATTTGGTGTTTTATTATCAGTGGATATAAGTATGTGGTGTAATAAGGTCGGTATAAATTCTTTCTCTTTATTGATAGGTTGATCTTGGATAATTCACCAATTTGCCTTTTCAGTATCTAGAGGACTATGGGTAATCTCATTGTTTGTACATCAAAACGAAAATAACGTTACGTCATTGGTTTAATATCTATTGTTTATGACATTTTTAACCAATCACGACGTTTTGGTGTATACCTTTTAAAAATATTACGCAGGATGCATTAGATTTTGAAATGGCGAATTATAGCATTTGGTGGAACGGTGACTGCTCTTGTAGTGATGCTTCAAATTCTAATGTTATTCATGTCGTTGTGCTGGTACTTATAATCTATCAATGATGGTTCAATATATAAATCTGTTGCAATCGGCAATCCTCGGGTGACTCCGCAACTCTACTAGTGGTACGGAATCGACCGAGTTGTGACGAATAAATCTGTTGGTAATATAGATGAAGTCGTTTGTCGAGTAATAGCAAATGTGAAATGGTAATAATTGTAATTATTTGGTTGTCATGGTATTAGTAGTGTTGAGTTATAGCAGATGTGAAGTGGTATGGTAATTCTTTGGTTGTCATGGCATTAGTTGTGTTGAGTAAAAGCAGATGTGAAGTGGTATGGTAATTCTTTGGTTGTCATGGCATTAGTACTGTTGAGTTATAGCAGATGCATGTGAAGTGGTATGGTAATTATTTGGTTGTCATGGCATTAGTAGTGTTGAGTAATAGCAGATGTAAAGTGGTATGGAAATTCTTTGGTTGTCATGGTTTTAATATATAGCTTACTGTTCTGTGGTATACTAAATCTTTCGTATTCAGCTGATTTAATCAATGCTATTCTGTTGTTCGTCTTTCTACGTTCTTTTTCCCCTCAGTATACATATATATGAAGAGTATCAGGGTGTTGTTCAATCTGATGTTTGAAGAAATCGGTTGTCATTTCTATCTGTGTAATCATCCATGATGGTTGGCAATATATGTGTTCCAAATAAAACTGGAACTTTGGAATGATACGGACTATCTGGTACGACAAGTAGTATTGGTACAGTTATATTATTACAACTCATTTGATTGAGTGTGTAGACAAAGGTAATCTCTTTGGTTAGCTTGATTGCTAGCTGAACAGAGAAGTCATTATTAGGTTAGGTAGATTACCCTCCTTTAAGAATAGACTAGTCCAACTATAACCAATATATCTGTCTGTAGGACTAGGCTACGTCGGAAGGAGGTTAGTGTACCTTACTTAATAATGACTTCGCGGTTCACATAGAAAGCAAGCTAACCAAAGACACACACTCAATGAAATCGGCTGTATTATTATAATAATAATTATTATTATTAAAGGTCTCCTTTTTGGAAACATCCCCAGATTATAATAACATCAATATATTCCGGTCTTGTTAAAATACAAATCCCACATCATTCTAATTAACTAAATTATATATGCAAATATTAAAGACTGAGAAATATAAGTAACTGACCTGATTAATATGGAATTAGGGTCCAGAGTATATAGTAATGGAACTATTTTAAATATGGCTGCTATGATGTATATCTAACTTTCTCACAAGGTATTCAAAAAGTGTGGTAAAACTTTGAACTCATTGACTATGACAAATAAAAGACAAGATAATAAGACACATAATCATGGCTAGTTTAGTTTGAACATATTTTATTTGATCAAGTACAAATTGGATAAGACACGAGTCAAACAGACTTATGAAGTCTTCTCCATTTAACATTTTAAGCAATATAATACAAAATATATGTATGAGCATGCATGTATATAATGGTATATCTATATCTATATATATATATTATATGGATTTATGTCAAAAGACATGGTTAACTGACTACTGAACCAGAAAAATAGAGTAGAATTACAGTACTAAGAATATATATAACATACCAAGAAAAAAAGATTGTATAATAGAATAGGAGAATTGATGAAATTAATTATTCTGAAAGAAAATCAATGTTATTCTTAAACACTCTACCACATATATAAACATAACTACTCTATATAATATATATCAACACAACCAATGTTAAATCTGCAATTTGGTGTAAGCAAATTTTTATTCTTCGTCGAGATTCGATCTCATGCTTTTGTGATATCGAGTCAACATTGCCTGCGCTGTGTCCATCGCTCTAGACCACTCAGCCACCTAGACTAAGCTACACAACCATATGTAAATATAATATTGAAAATGGAAATGGGGAATGTGTCAAAGAGACAACAACCCGACCATAGAACTGACAACAACAGAAAGCCACCAACATGTCTTCAATGCCGAGAAGTTCGAGTCTGATTTCAGAAGATGTAATCAAAGAAAATAAACAAAATGACAATAATACATAAATAACAACAGACTACTAGCATACTAGCATTTAACTGGCATGTCAGCTTCAGACTTCAATTAAACTGATTTAAAGATTATGTCTTCATCATATAAATATCAGGCACAATCCTTCCCGTTAGGGGTTTAGTATGATATCATCATAACATATATGAGAAGAACACAACCCGTGTCATGCCAACAACTGTTTTTTTTATAAATGTGTTTAGTTCCGATGCAAAGACCCTATAAGTGAATCAAAATTAACGCCAAAATATGCAATCTTTAATGACCTGACAACAGTATCGTAACTATATTCCTTCTTAATAAGTTTATTTAAAGGTTTTGTTAGCTTCTGAGGTGAATAATGCCATTTTTGTGCTTTATAAAGAATATTTCCATAAACAAAATTGGATGTGAAATAAGAAATATACATGTATGATAACAAATATGAAATAGAACATGTCGAATATGAAAAGATCCGTACAAATTGTCACGTGATACAGATTGAAGTTCAGCATCAAAAATGGAGAATAAAAAATTCATTATGGAGGCATCAGAGGATAAATAACACTTTTGTAGACATGCGCTGATCTTATGTTTGACCTCACATACGTTTGATTAAACATTTACCTGTAAAATGTGAATAATAAAAAAAACTATTTCGAAGTTAACAGAGAAGGCTAGAATCTCATCTTCTTAAAATTTCACATTAAACATTTAAGACTATTCTTTTATTTATTATTCAATACAAAAATAAAAGTTGATTTAAATATACGATGCTTTACAAACCAAAACAAGAAAAATATCGTTATGGTAAATATGGACAGACAGACATTTTTTCATTTAATTTAGTTAACTACTAGTAACAGTTATGTACCACCAAAAATACCTTTGACACGACCACTTACCTTTTACCTGTCGCTGTCGCTTTTTTTTAGACAACCTTTTTGTCATTGTAAAGGTGTTGATAGTTTTTGAAAAGGTGATTTTATATCAATTAATTCGAAGTGATAATTTGGATATATCAGATTAATTTTGTATAGTTGTTTGACATTACCAGCATGATGATATTTACCAAAATTCATTTCGCAGACATCGGCATAACTACTTGCAGACAAAATAGAACTCGCGTGTAGTAAAGAGGCAAACTAATCACTTCATGACAATTTTTTTGGCCAATATATCGCATAATCATTAAAATTGACTTTTAAAATACAGACGTCCTTGATTATCAAATAATCAAATAATCACCAAGCATTTGGTCTGGTTATCAAACAATCACTATAAAAACGGGCCAAGTAATGATCACATAATCAAAACCCCCGCGCTCATTGATTGCAATCGGCAATGGACGTTAAGTTTGAATTATCTTTCTTTAATCATACAAACTTTAATATTTCTAAGAGTAATTAAAATAGCAACACAGAACTTGAGAATAAGTTTAATATTGCAATCAAATGCATCTTTTCTTCTTTACCTAATGTGTTGGTCAATGCGCTGGAAAATGTTCTGTTTGCTATATGGTCGGGTTGTTGTCTCTTTGACACATTCTCGATTTTCATTCTCAATTTTATCTTAAAAAGGGATACATTGACCTTACAAAAAAAATCAACAAATCTTGCTAACAAGAGGAACTTCATACTTCTGAAGACATCAATGCGCTGTCTAAATCAATTATTTTTAAAACCAGTTTTCAGATTCTTTAAAACGCACATTTTAAGTCTTAAATACCATTTGACAGATAAGATGCGACAATGTTTAACTTCTAGGATAAACTATTGCATATTCAAAGGATGAAATTATTGTAAGGTGTTGACGCTGATGTTTTCCGAAAACTTGCATACAAGCTATTTTCACTAGGTAAGTAGATTGAGGCCAAAATCGGCCCTTACCGAACCTACTCTTTGAAAGTGGTAAAGAACAACTATTTAGGTGATAAAAACCTAACAGCTTATGTATTTATAAATGGCAGTAGGTTATTGATAGAGACATCGTCGAGAAAAGGTGATGTATAATTACGACGACCATAACTGCCTCTACGTCGAGGATTTGAAAATGTTTGTCACATACACCGAGCTACAGGAAGGACTAGATAGAATACCTTTCCCATCAAAGATGTCATTGCATCCTTAAAGTGTCGCATTTTTTAATTATCGTTCCCAGTTGTCTTTATTTTTTTAATACAGAGAGGTTTTGTAAGATAGAATTATTAGTCATACATGTATGTTTTTTTGACGATGTGAAATTGCATAGAAAGATTTGGATGATCAGACAAATTGAAATTGTGGTAAACAATATCGCTTGCATTGTTGTTGATGTCTCATCTATGACCACACTAACGTTTAATTAACCAAACTTTCTATTCACCGACATATACCTATCCATAAAGTTAACATTATAGTCCGTATACGACATTTTTCCATTTAAAATTTAGAGCATCGTAGGTTTGGTAAAATAGTGTAAAAAAGCATAATGTCTGTGTCATTTTGGTCTTTTTTGGATAGTTGTCTCATTGGCAATCATACCACATCTTCTTTTTTATATAACAATGAATCTTTTAAAAATTAGTTTGAACCGGTTTGATGTGACTGCAGATCGGGACTACGCACACAAAGAACCATGACGAAATAAATAGACAACAAAACCAGATACGTTAATTACTTAAAGAGCATTTTCTTATATTAAATTGAACAATCAATTTGGCGGCCAAAATTTCTATTCTTTTCAGTTTATATTTCTAATCAGTTTTTTTCTATCATTTGCAAATATAATTGAAAATCAGTGACTGTTTTATCGTTTTACTTCATATTTATGTCGTTAAAATGTTTAAAATATTTCCAATAATGAATTCCTGTCATCTCTTGTTATACATGACAGATCAGGTGCGCAGATGTTTGAAAAATGAAAAGCAATCCAGTAACTCCCCTTTTTCTAACAATTATCTGTAATGACCATGACGATTTTGGGTTTGTCCATCGATCACGAATTATAATGTTATTTGTTCATAAGAAAATATGGTTTCCACTGAAAGAATATTACTGTTTAAACATTTTGTACCTTGCGGAATAAGGAGTATAAAACATTTGTGTCTCAACAGGAACAATTTTTATAGCAAAGTATTAAAAAATGTTTTTGAGGAACTATGTTAAGATGAAACAAAACTAAGTTCTCACATCATACATCCTGGAATGTTCGTATAACAGAAAACAGGTGTGGTATATCCATGATTTCAGATTCCAGAACCAAGTAACCGGCCTGGGCCACCACCATTTCTCTTAAGTTGGTATTACGTACAAAGGCTCATTATTGTGTTAAATCTATAAAAATGTAATTAATTTCGTCACTATCGTTTGTTTACCTCCGCTTTCCCTGATTACATAATATTTTATTTGTGTGTTGCATCAAAATGGTCTGATTAAACATTATTAAGTCATTCAGTTACTTTCATTGACACAGTTAACATTTCACATATTGGTACTACCAGCAACAAACAACAATCACTGAATTTCAAGTTCCTATCTCAGAACAGGCACATGCACCATATGGATTTTTAGAAAATGCCTATTAGAATAAGAGTGGATCGAATTGGCACAAATATTAGAATATTAAGGCAATAAAACAAATGAGTAGAATTACAACAACTAATTTAAAGGAAAATAAACAAAAACAATAAAAACAATAACATCTTGCATATGCAAAACACTTCACATTAGACTACGATTATACAAGAAATCAGAATTAATCATTACGATTATTCTATTACAAAACATTCGGTAGACAACAAATGGTAGAGGTTGCCGTGCAATATTTCAATTGACGTCATTTTACTTTTTCCGTATATAAAACAGGTGTTTTCTACAGATAATGAAGGCAATAATGTATATTATTACTTTGATAAAACGTTTTATTTTGATAAAAGACATATGTTTTTCATCTTATTATGCTACTTTATAAGAGATCTGTTTCAGAAAAGAACTTATGCTTTTATAACATACATTTGTGATTAGTTATCTATTAAAAAATAGTCTATAAGTTTCGGTACAGCGTATTCAAAATCAGAGGAAACGCTAGTTGTCACAGTTTACGGTCAATTTACTAAAAATGGAAAAGTGTTTGCTTTTTGTAGGATTAATTTGTTCCTTGGTACTGGCAGAAGCAAAATCAACCACTTCCGGTGGAGATTTAGTCGAAACTCCTGTGGTGGATAACCAAAACGTCCCTTTGCTTGCTATGTTTGATATGACGAAAGTAAACAAGCGCATCATGAAATATATCTCAGACACATTTGAAACAAAAATGTCAAATATAGTTCAAATGAAACAAGAAGACGTTTTGCTGTCATTGAAAATAGACCAGGATGTGAAACAATACATTGAAAGCATGAAGGCAAATTTAACGGTGGACATTGAAAAGGAGATTAAAGAATATTTTGATGTTGTGAAACAGAACTTGACAGATACCATATATGAAGGTAACTGTATTGTTTATATTTTCTATAGAACGGTCTTTGCGTAGGCTCCGACCATGTATCTTTTGATAAGTGCATGGGAATTTATCTTGACAATGTTTTCTACTTTTTATTTTCAAACAAAGTATGACATCAAGTTTTTAAAAGCAGTAACGTGTTAGTTATATTAATTTATGGTTGATGCAACACTGCTCGTCATTCTTAGACAATTCGTCTGTTTTTACAAAAAAAAATATTTTAATATTATTCGTTAATACGAAATATCCCCCAAAGATCAAATATCGAAGACTTTCACTTATTAGACGCCAAAGAATTATTTCAATTAATTGCTGTCTGAATATAACCATCACATTCAAAATAGAAATTGGGAACCATCGCACTTATATTGTAAAGGGTAGCAGGTAATTAAAACTTCATAATCATTACTCAAGTGTGTAAATCACACAAATAGTATATTTAATAAACAGTAAATGTTTTGGGTTGGTGTTTTTTTTACATTAGTCCAATTCTTTAAGTAAATTATGAAACTTACCGTGAGGCAGGTACAAGCAGTTAAAATAATTGTTCACAATAGTTACATGTCTTTTGTGCAAATCAAGCATATATGTACAAAATATAAAACAATACAAAACAAATACACTCTGCCCAATAGACAAGTAAGTCGCCTTTTACTTCCAAATCATTTAAATATTTTCATATCATGGGTTTATGTTAATTTGAATTTCGAGAAAACGATTATAGTAATTTAAGACAGGATTTTATAAAATTTCAGATATGGTATTTGAAAATGTTAACTTCAGTCAACATTTTGTTAACATATAACCATAAGTGGTCAATGGTGTAGCTTAAATAATATTTCATCTTACTATACACATGGAAAAAAGTATTGCAACACCTTGATTTTTTAAAACTTGAAAAATCAGTCTCTTATTTTGGATGAAATATGATAAAATATTTGTAAAATAATATTGAAACGTAATTAATGATGACATTGGCATTAAAACAAACAAAAAATTAATGAAAAAAAAAGTTTTATCTAACCAAAACTTTTATAACAAAATGAAGTGTTTTTGGTACAAAAAAAATGCATTTTACAACTTTTGCTGTAGTCGAACTTTACAATGTCAGACATTTCAAAATTAATCTTTACATGATTGTTCACATCATGGTTGATCGTTATACGCCAAATAATTAGTACTTTGTGCGCAGCCTCTATTCAAACGGATAACCGCATCTTAACGTCTTCTGATTCCTGCCATAAGTCGACTAATTTGTTGCTAAGGTAGCAGCAACCATTCTTGACGAAGGGTATTGTTTATTTCATGACGTGTTTGAACTGGGACGTCCTTTCGTGCACTTTACGCCAAATAGTGTACCATATATGCTCGATATGGTTCAAATTCGGACTACGATTGGGCCAAGGAAGATAAACCGAATTCCATTGGAACAATGGATCTTCCTCCACGACGATAATTTCCAACTTTGGCGAGCTCTGCACTATATTGGATACGCAAATCTGTGTGTCTGTTCGTAGGCAAAGGTCCCCGAAATGTTATTATCGCACGATAACCAGTAGCGATGAGCCAATCTCGAACAGTTCTTGTTTAAAGGCTCCTGTATGGTCATCACTCTCTTTTTAGGATTGTATTGTTTGCAATGGGTTTCCTTCTGACCAACCTTCATTATGCTTGATTTTCACTAGCAGATGTTAAAGGGGGTCTTCTTGACCTCGGAAGGTCTTTAACATCGTTTCTTGACTGATTTTTATTCTCAAACGATTTATAGTGGAATGGTGATAACCAACAATACATGCAATTGTCACAGCGACATACCTGCTTTCCTCATGCTGATTATCTGCCATCTTGCTGCAGTTATGAGTTGTGGTTGACCAATTACAAGGTCTCAATCACATACATTTATAAACTTGGTTATTTTAAGTGTTGAAAACAATGAGGATAAAAACAGCTGTTTTAGTGTTTACGAGTACCGTAGCTGCATGTGCAGATAAGAACTGATAGAGTCGATATTTATTGATTAAACTCAGGTGATATTTGAATAATGTTTAATTAGTTCTATTTCAAGAAATTATTTAACAAAAAAATTAAAAGTGTTTTTTTAATTTGAATTTCAATTTGGTGTTGCAATACTTTTTTCCATGCGTATATTTTACTATACCTTAAAATAATTAGTTTTTTTTTAAAGTAAAATCATTATGGCTAATGTTGAAAAGATGGTAATTTATAAAACTAATTGTTAAAATTTTTGTCATTTTATTAATTTTGAAAATTGCCTTATAACACAATGTCTGCGTTTTAAAATGAATGAATTATAGATATAGAAGTATCTAATTTTACCCGAGGAAGAAGAAAACTCTATATTTCGCTTTTTTAATCAAAACTATATCTTTGCCGTTTCAATCCATCTGTTGAAATGAATATTTAATATGAGTTAAACTCGTTTTTTTTTAACTATGAATCGTAACAATTAAAGTGAATTTGTATTATAGAGCTTTATTGATACAATGGGAAAGGCTTAAGTCGTAATGTGACTCATAGTTTTGAACATGTTCCAAGTTGGTCAGACAATACCGTGTTATGTTTTATGAACATTTATAACTCTATGCTACTCCTCGGGCTTTGAGTTTTTATAAAACATGACCAATTAATAACTGACCTGTACTCAATATATCCTAATGCTAATTATGTAATCTACACGAAAATGTCACTCAAAATGCTCAAGTGAATCTCAGTAGAAATTCACACGAGTTTCATTAATATCGACTTTTTAAGATGTGCACATCATGTAGACGCAAAACACGATTGTATGACTATTCTAACTTCTTAAAAATCATGGCTTATGTGTCCTACCGAAATAGTTTTATCACCGTGTTTGTACGAATATGAGCAACACGATGGGTGCCATATACGAAACAGGTTCTGTTTATCCTTCTAGAACACCTGAGATTACCCTCAGATTTTAGTGGGGTTCGTCAGTCTTTGGTTTTTTATGTTATGGAATGTGTAATGTTTGTTGTCTGTGTGTCTTTTATTCTTTTTTTTTTAGCCATATACAATGTATTAGCTTATTGTCGAATTATGAGTTTGTATGTCCCTTTAATATCAATCACTTACCAATATAATGGAAAAATGCGAACGTTTCGATTTTTATTGGTTTTCAATGTGTGTTCTATTTGTTGGATATATGAGCCATATTATTACTATAGAGTAAAGCAGTCTGGGTAAAAAGCTCGAAAATTGAAATTTAGCTTTGATTCATTGTTTAGAATGAATATAAAATAAATTTCTAAGTCTGCAACAATAACAAGACATTCTAATATGAGGTGCTTCTTTAGCGTTGTAAAGAAACCATACTTTATTATCCAATAAAATTAGTTTACACATGCGTATGTTGACTACGACAGTAAATGCATTTTATCAAAATTGGTATACGTATTTAATGTATTTCCTTAACTTAGGACACTTTCAAACACTAAAATGATACACATTTTGTTACTAATACTTTTACAATGATAACAATGTGTTACAATTCGAAATTGATATATTTGACCTAGATACCGCAACGTTCGTGTTGGCTGTTCTAACTTCAAAACCCCTCCCTCTGAAAAACACGTTTTATCTATCTTTAGCTTGTTAACAGGCATGTATAATAATAATTTCATTGAAACATATGATCTGACGATAAAATATAAAATAAAGTATAGGTTAATTATAACTGTTGTACTGAAATGACAAAATTGTTTCATATTTATGATAAAATGGATTGACCTTAGCAGGGAATCGAACCCCATTCTCCTATAAAAAAAATAGGCGTAATTACCAATATACCACCAAGGTTTCCAATCCATTTTACAAATGCAACAAGATTGTCACTATTAATTTTAATCATCTGTAATACAGCATTTGAGATCGTCAGATGCACAAAGGCGTTCCCTTTCATCAACTTTACAGGGTGTAGCTACCTCAAGTATAGTCCAAATAATTATGACGTCTGGTAAGGCTATTTTTTTTTCTTTCTTGGACACCGTTGTAGGAAGGCGTCCCAGAAAAAAAAATTAAAATAGCTTTGCCAGACGTCGTAATTATTTGGACTAACGCAAGTATAAATGAATCTCTGTCAAAGGGCTCCTCCTGCCAAGTCTCGAATGTCAGCACAACTTTATCAAGGAATCCTCTATCAGATATGAACATATTTACCAATGCTACAATAACCGGCAGAACATTTACAATAATTTAGTAAATAAAGATCGACCTACCCGATTCTCCTTGTGCGTCCACCGCCATTGACAACTGACTTGAAAATGTGCGTGTCAGAAATTGACCTCTAAGAAAAAGACGTTGAATTATAATTTTTCTGTTATATTGTGACACAAATATTGTTTAAGTAAATAAATTTGTTAATTTCTGTTTCAATTTTGAATTTTAGAAATACAACTTTGCGAAATTAAACTAGTTTGAACTAGTTGGATAAAAATCGACAGGGAGGTTGATGGAAGAGCCTACACAAATACTTTACCCTTATACATAGCGAACATAGGAATTACCGTAATTGTCCTAATCAGAATCGAAATAATTGATGCCAGCTATACTTTATTATAGTTTTAACATGGGAAGGCATTATATTCGTGTTATTTTAGCCCTCGCTTACGCTCTGGCAAAAATAATCACAAATATAATGCCTACCCATGTTAAAACTACAATAAAGTATAGCTGGCATCAATTATTTCTTAATTTTTTTTTTAATTTCAAGAGTAAATGCATTCGAACCCATAAGTCTTGTATTGCAAGATATCTAAAGAAAAGAATGCAAGATGGTATGTGTTCAATTATTATCATCTTATTACAAAACAAGTACAAATTAAGTTGAAGAGCAATTGTACAAGGATAATAGTTACGCTGAACGGTGCCCACTGGTCACCTGAACAGAAACGGTTAAAATTGAGTCTATACGCGACAAAAAATAGTACATGATTTCCGGTTTAAAGTGAAAGTACGGTACTAAGGGGATACACAGTTTATAATTGCTGCTATACAATACGGATATGATCTTAATGCAAAGTTCCGGAATAACCAAATTTCAAAGGATACTGTTGAGAGAGATACAAAAAGTCAAAAATAAAAGACAAATAATCAATAATCATAATCATTCACTCAAAACAAACAATTGAAAATGTATAGAAGATTCACCCTTTACTCTATTGTGCCAAATACGGTTAAGGTAATCTGTGAGACTGTGATACTTTAGTTTTCTGTTGAAATGAATAAAAAATAATAATTAACCCGTACACTGTATAAAATTTGTCATTGTAAACACAATATAATAAATATTTTAATCTAAATCAATATCTAGATAACTTTTGTTTAATTGAAAGCATTTCATATCATAGTCATTTGCAATTAGTTTTTTGAAATTTTATTGTTTTCAAGATAATGAACCAATGCATACATACGGAACGCATCAACTGTCTGATATAACGTTCTGATGTTTTATTATTACTTAATGATAGTTTTTCTTTACATAATATGATTTTGACATTACGGTATGATGTTTTGATATATATATATTGAATAGTCATCATGGTCATTACTTATTGATATTTCGATATCTTCAATATAACGTGTGTTAACATACTTTCATCATGGTTTCTCCGCGCACTTGCGCTGTGCGGTGACCGAAGTTATAACGAGAGGTCTCGTAGTTAAGGTGACTACATACGGAAAAAAATCGGCGATACAAATTAATCAATTTCGATACATTTATAAAGATGATAAAGGATATTCTTTTTAAGAAAAACGTTCACGTTCACTTCTTTCAGAGTAAAATTGAGCCATTCAAGTTTATAGAACATATTCATTATTTTCATTAATCGAAGTTACTTTTGACTTTAATTTAACACTTAAATATACAAACATTGCGTGTTTGTTTCAATCTTTGAGTCAGATGTGTTGTATGTGTGTGATGTATGTTAACGCAGTTTACACTGCTTGGTCCTAGTTATTGTCAAATTAACATATTATGTTTGTTGAAATGCTCATTATTTGTTTTCAATCATACAACGGAAATTTGAGCAACTATGTTACCAGTTGGAGGTATAACTAGCTATGACATCAGGTTGAACCACTTTATTTTAGACAAATATACCAAGTTAGAATTATGACAGTTGTTTTCCTTCCGTTGGTTTAAGAGAGCATAACGTTTGATTTAGTCTGTTCAAGTTTTAAGAACTTCTGATTTTTGAATAGTTTCGGATCGGTATTTTTACTTTAAGACAAAAATACGAAGGTTGATAACATTAAATTATAAAATTTCACCAATGCTTGTTTCAGATATGACGTCTTTCCGAAATTCACTACAGGAAGTTCAGCAATTCATAGCAAATCAAAGTAAGTAGAAAACAAGACATTTGATGAATTGAATTTTCTTATACCTTTTATTTTTAAAAAGTTTTTTTTCAATCTATTTTTGTAGGCACTGTGTTACATTGAAATCTTAATAGATATAAATCATATTTATACTTTTTGATCAGTTTCAATATAATACCATTTTACAGGATGAATATTTGTTGTTTTAATAACATAAATTTATAAACGTAGATGTATGCTCTTATTTTACAACAATGATATTACATTACATTGTGATTTAGGGGTTAACCTGAATATACCGAGAAATTGCGGAGGAGTATTACAAGATTGTGGTAATTTGATAGGAACAGGTTGTACAAGTGGTGTATACTTGCTGACTCCAACCGGTACTCCAACATTCAGAGGCTACTGTAAAATTGATGATTATAGCTGGACAGTAAGTGTTTCATTGTTTATTTGAATTTAACATTTTTGGTTTTATCTATATATCTATAGTATTATTAGTAGCATATATATGATATGTGTAGATCATATTTACTCGTCCTCTGTTCCCATATCAATTACAAGTTGAACATTGTAGATGATGCACGATTTTCTTTATTTGTTCTACTGCAATTAGGTATAGGCTATCAATGTATAACAAAGCATAACAACTTACAGCAATTTTATTTCTAAATGTCTTTTCGATGGCATAGTGAGGTCTTCAACATGGAACAAAAGCTTTAACCCAACAGCATGTTCAAGACGGCCTCTATTTTGAGTAAAAATCTTTGCAAAATATCAGCAATCCAAATGTTTACAACATCATGTCGTCTTCTGCTGTTGTCTACTCTCTTTGACACATTCCCAATTTGCATTCTCAATTTTATTTCAAGGTTATACAAAGGAGACAAGACGGTTCTACAAATTTCTACAGAGGATGGGAGGACTACAAAAATGGTTTTGGCGAACCAACAGGAGAATTCTGGCTTGGTACTGAGTTATTTACTATATTTTGGTTTCAAATGGTGAAGTAAAATAATATCTTTCAGTTCTCTTCGCTTTTCCTCATTTTGGAAAAATGATTGAAATTTGTAATATTGTAATTCATTGATGCACTTTTGGCATTAATTTGAAATAATGAATAAAAAGTTAATTATGAACTACTTCTCAAAATAGTATATCTTTAAATGAGGGACGAAAGATACCAAGGGGACAGAGTCAAACTCATAAATCGAAAATAAACTGACAACGCCTGGCTAAAAATGAAAAAGACAAACAGACAAACAATAGAACACATGACACAACATAGAAAACTAAGGAATAAGCAACACGAACCCCACCAAAAACTAGGGGTGAGCTCCGGAAGGGTAAGCAGATCCTGCTCCACATGTGGCACCCGTCGTGTTCCTTATGTTATAACAAATCCGGTAAATAGTCTAATTCGGCAGGTCACACTCATGAAAGGGAAGGGGATTGTAATTACGACGTAAGAAACATATTCGATATCATTTGTGAAACGGTTATTCCATAACGATCAACTAACTCGTGATGGCGTCCGTAAAATTTACGAAGAGATGATTTCAACTTCACCATTTGGAACTCTTGGTTTAATAGCTTCCTTGTGAGCAGCAATTTAACAGATTCTTACAATTTGTGCACATTTATACTAGGTAACGAACACATTTACAAACTCACGTCAGATGGAGGTTATCAGCTCCGAATTACACTAGAAGATTGGAATGGTGACACACGCTATGCTACATATAATACTTTCAGTTTGGGAAACGAAGCTTCTGGTTATAAATTAACAATCGGAGGATACAATGGCACTGCAGGTATGTATAGTCCGTTAGATTTCTATAAATCTTCGGAAAATAATTCTTTACAAATAAATATGTTTTTCTTCATGTATGCTAATGTATGATATATACGAACTCTGACAATGAATAACATAATTTTGAACCAATTATCAAAAAAGTTACTCATTAGGTCTCTATGTTACTTTTATTTTTTTAATTTATAAAATACTAGTGTTACTGCCTCGCATGTAAACCAATACATTAGACATGTGCTGTTTCATTGTACCATGTGACTTTACTCATTTAAGTACCGGTCTTTGTAAGAATCATGCAGGTTCCTGTTGATGGGCGATTCATGACCCCTCTTCAAATGTCTTTATATTTTGTTTATGATGAAGGTATGGTATGAAAATAAGTTTTCTGTATTAATTTTTTCTTTTCAACTTTGGTTGCCATGGAAACCATCCTTACAAAATTTTGCCTAAATACGTCCATAAGTAGCCTTTGAAAATTGAAATATAATGGATTTTAAAGAACCATAGAAATAAAGTTAATCAATACAAACAATATGTATATTTACAGTATTGACAAACACAGCCCCAAACTATACAAAAACGTTAAAATTTTGAATTTACTAAATGGTTTGTTTCCATAGCAACCATTTAAAAATGTGTTAACATTCGAAAATGAAAAATTTCAAAAACTTTAAAATTTTAAATCTGTTTATCTCCCAAGACCAACAATACCATGACATGTCATTGACAAATTTTGAAAGACCACATTCTATATATTCAGAAAATAAAAAGAAAGTCGTGTGTTTTTTTTTTTTCTTTAAAAAAATAATTTTAGTCAAAAATTGTCAATTTTCACCAAAATTCAGATTACCAAACAGATGAATACTGAAACATTTTGAACTTAAAAAGCTAAAACATTCCATTTATGCGTGCATTCCTGACACAAATTTGGTAATTATAAATGAGAAAATATGATTGATAGAGATATTTTTGTAGAGAAGGACATTTTTTCTTTCTGGGCATGGTGCCCCCCTTTTTTTTCAAAATTCAAAAAATCATTAATAAATTTAAAAGATGGAATTCAATTGTGAACATTTTGAGCATTAAAACCTGAAATTTCTTCAAAGGGTGAGGGCAATAATAGAACCCCCTACACCATTTTTATATATTAGATTTTTTTTTAGAAATGGGGAATGTGTCAAAGAGAGGACAACCCAAACAGAAATTTAAAATCTTTAGATTCTATTTCATGGTCTTTAAAATTGACTCTAAAGAACCTGAATCGATCACCTGTAATTTTTGGTTAAATCTTGCATCAATGATTATTTGTCCCTTCAATATATATGAATGAGTGGCTTAACAATTCCATTTAAATGTTCTTTGTATCTGTCGTTTTTTCTTCAAAAGCAAAAAATGAATTTTACCCCTATGTTCCATTTTAGCCATAGTGGCTAAGTTTCTTGAAGTACAAGGAAATAAAAAACTAAATTTATACAAGATTATAACTCCCAAGTTGGGCTGAAATTGGTTAAGCATATTCAATATCAAAAGAAGATTTTTTTTAAAGGAAGCAAACTAGATGAACAAATTGTGAAAAATTTCTTTAAAGGGCTATAACTCCATACGGATTCAATTGACAATTCTGGTCATATAAACTTATTTGTAGATCCTACTTTGCTGAAAGTTGTGCTGTTTACAGTTTATCTTTGTCATTAATAATATTCAAGATAATAACCAAAACTGCAAAATTTCCGTACAATTAACAATTAAGTGGCAGCAACCCAACAATGGGTTGTTAGATTCATCTGAAAATTTGCTCTTAAAAGGCTTTAGTGTTTGAGATATGAGCTACACACTGCATTTTACCCCTATGTTCTTATTTTACCCATGGCGGCCATGTTTTTTTACAAAATAGAAAATAGAACACAAACTTAATTCTAGATATCCTAAGGATCATTCAGTTTATAAGTTTTACTGGAATTGGTTAAGTAGTTTCAGTGGAAATGTTTCAAATATTTTACACCGGACAGACGACAACGGAAGCAAAGTGATGGCAAAATTCACAGTTCCTTTGAAACGGTGACCTAAAAAAACTACGTCCGTTCTATCAGAAATAAACTGAAAATAAAAAATAAAACATTTGTACCATCGAGAGCGCTAACAAGGCAACTTTCCATAAATTTTAATATTTTTAAGGGTCATAACTCTTTTAAAAAAGTCAATTGTCCATGATTATAGAACTCATCCGAGATATTGTTGATATTAATCTAGTGTATAAGTTGTATAAGTTTTATTGAAAATCTGGCAAGAATTGTACCTGTGGGAGCGTTAAAGGGGCTATTTTCCATAAATTTATTATTTTCAAGGGTTATAAATGTTTTTATTAAAGTCGATTGACCACCAATATCTAACTTGTTCGAGATATTGCTTATAATAACCTAAAGTATTAGTTTCTTAAAAATCTGACATAATTTGTACATGTGCGAGCGCTGCAAGGACAGCCAGATGGACACAAGGACGGATGGCAATCAAAATTTTAAGCAGACCATGTTTAAACGAAAAAAATTAAGTTCTAATTTCGATTTTTATTAATTGAAAATTTTTTGGTCGCATATTGGTATCACGTTGGCGTCGTCGTCGTCCGAAGACATTTGGTTTTCGCACTCTAACTTTAGTAAAAGTAAATTGAAATCTATGAAATTTAAACACATGGTTTATGACCATAAAAGAAAGGTTGACATTGATTCTTGGTGTTTTGGTCCCAACAGTTTAGGAATTAGGGGCAAAAAAGGGCCCAAATAAGCATTTTTCTTGGTTTTCGCACAATAACTTTAGTATAAGTAAAAAGAAATCTATAAAATTTTAACATAAGGTCTCTATGACCACAACAGGAAGGTTGGGATTGATTTTGGGAGTTTTAGTCCCAACAGTTTAGGAATTAGGGGCCAAAAAAAGGTCCCAAATAAGCATTTTTCTTGGTTTTTGCATAATAACTTAAGCATACGTTATTAGAAATCTATGATATTTTAACACAAGGTTTATAACCACAAAAGAAAGGTTTGGATTGATTTTGGGAGTTTTGGTCCCAACGAATTAGGGGCCAAAAGGGTCCAAAATTAAACTTTGTTTTATTTCATCAAAAAATTAATTATTGGGGTTCTTTGATATGCCAAATCTAACCGTGTATTCAGATTCTTAATTTTTGGTCCTGTTTTCAAATTGGTCTACATTAAGATCAAAGGGTCCAAAATTAAACTTAGCTTGATTTTAACAAAAAAAAGAATTCTTGGGGTTATTTGATATGCTGAATCTAAACATGGTCATAGATTTTTGATTATGGGCCGAGTTTTCAAGTTGGTCCAAATCGGGGTCCAAAATTATTATGTTAAGTATTGTGCAATACCTCTGCGGTCGTATAAAGCTGCGCCCTGTGGAGCATCTGGTTTATTTATAAAAATACTATTTTTGATATAACAAAAATAAAAAAATAAAATATTTTTTTTGTCTTAAATCAGTGGTTTTGATAAGATAATAACACTCTGTAAAGATTAGACAAATGGGACAGTTTTAATCTTGGTACAGTGTTTCCAATTTCATTATCTATGGAAAATACATTGCCTTGCATCGTTTCTGTTGTGGACTAGTATACTATTGCACAGAGTCAGATTATGTACACATAATGGCTGTTACTATTTACCTCCCATGTAAATCGACATGTATCGAAACCTTTATGCAAACACTTATTTGTCACTATGTCGATTTAACTGTGCTAAAATTGAAATTGAAGAAGAACTACAGAACCTTTCTTTTTATTCTAATATATAATAATCTAACTTATCTAAAAGATTTGAAATAAATGCGGAATGTGTCCATTGGACACAGATGATGCTCCCGCTTCCATATCATAAAAGTCATAAACGGACATGACTGATGACACTTACCAATTGTGTACTAACTTTTATGGTGATAAGAATTGTGTAAAAGTTTCGTAACATTTGGTTGAGGCAAACTAAAGAAAGAAATACAAAACAAAAAATTCAGCAACTTTTTCCCTCTATAAAGAGGCATTGCATAGAACAGTGAAAGTTACACCACCAAAATTCAAAGTTGATCTGCATTTGGTGGTTTTAAGCATTGTGTATAATTTTAATAACATCTGGTAAACACAAACTAAAGTTAGAGAACAGAAACGGAAATTCAGCAATATTTCTATTTGTAAAGGGGCATAACTCTTGGACGGTTTAAGTGACACCACCAAACTTAGTCTTGTTTTATGGTAATAAGCAATGTGATTAGGTTTCATAACATTTGGTTGAGGCAAACTAAAGATAGAGAACAGAAACCAACGTTGGGACATACTGACGGACGGACAAGGGTTAACCTTAATGCCCCCTCCGCCACTGCGGGGGCATAAAAATATGTAAATATAACAATTGATTAAATTAGGCAAAATTCAAGAATGGCCATTGCACATGGTTGTCATAAAGGTTTGAGAATCAAAACAGTATACAATAGTTCGGACCAGCAAATTTTCCTCAGGGCCACAAAGATAATATTTTTGAGAACCATAAAAAAACGCGATTATTCTGCGGTATACAAATAATAATTCAGTTAGGTTTTAAAAAAAATAATAGACAAGCTGTCCTTTTCCACCATATACAATAGAAACATTGACAAATTCTTGCACAATTAATGTAGATCGTTGGTATATATTTCCTCAGATAGAACATGTAGAATGTGTATGCCCCCACTGTAGCAAAGGGGGCATTAAGTTGTACCCTTGTCTGTAAATACGTCCGTTCCAGAGTTATACCCTTATACAAATGGAAAAAAAAATGCTGACTTTTTTGTTTCCGTTCTCTAACTTAAGTTTGCCACAACCAAATGTTTTGAAACTTATACACAATGCTTATTTCCATAAAATTCAGAACAGTTAGAATGTTATTGGTGTAACAGGTACTGTCAATAAGTTATGCCCCTTTAAAAATGGAAAAAATGCTGAATTTTCCGTTTCCGTTCTCTTTTTTTCGTCTGTCTGACATAGTTCATCTTACCCTGACCTCATTTTCTTAGAACATTGATAATGTTAAGTTAATATGATACTTGTATTAAAATCTTTACATAACACTTACAGAGTTTCAAAAGTAATTCAATTATAAATAAAACCAACCAGACATTTCAGGGAGAGTGTTCTTGTTTAGCAGATCTTAGTCTAGGGTTAAAGTTTTTAAAGCATCAATCTGTTTCAAAAACCAACAATGAGTTGCATTAAATTGTTACTGTAACTTCTTTATAGCCATTTTGAAAGAGAAAGTATCCTGAGCTATTTTTTTTTAAATGTTCATTAAGATTTGTTTTATAGATAATCATGTTATGCTCATTGTTGAAGGATATACGGTGATCTGTGGTTGTTTATTTCTATGTCTTTGCTCTCTCTGGTTGAGAGTTAATTGTCTCATTGACAATTACAACACATCCTCTTATCTTTATACATAGACTTACTAGTAATTAAGTTTTGGATTCAACTTTATTCTTTTCACTGACAGTATCAGTCTCAGACACGACAACGGGTTATGCGTATTACCATTTTTTTTTAAACTTCTGAGAAATCTTACATATAAGATTGAAGGGAGGGGGTACATATGCTGCCCTCAACTTTAGAAGTTGTGTTATGCTTAAATTCTTAAAATACTTAGTTCACAAGTAAACACAATGAGATACCACATTTCTTTCAACAAATTTTATAATTTTGAAAAAAAAAAAAAAAAAAAAATCGAAAAAAAAGGGGGGTGCACCATACCCAGAGTGATGATTTTTCATTTTGTACAAGTATATCTTCATTTATCATATATTCTCCTTTAAAATTAACAAATGTGTGTCAGAATTCCACATATAAATGGAATGTTTTAGCTTTTTAAATTCAAAATTTTTTATTATTCATCTGATTGTTAATCTGAATTTTGGTGAAAATTGACAATTTTTGACTAAATTTTTTTTTTTAAAGAAAAAAAACACACGACTTTCTTTTTATTTTCTGAATATATAGAATGTGGTCTTTCAAAATTTGTCAATGACATGTCATGGTATTGTTGGTCTTGGGAGATAAACAGATTTAAAATTTTAAAGTTTTTGAAATTTTTCATTTTCGAATTTTAACACATTTTTAAATGGTTGCTATGGAAACAAACTATTTAGTAAATTCACAATTTTAACGTTTTTATATAGTTTGGGGTTTTGTTTGTCAATACTGTAAATATACATATCCTTTGTATTGATTAACTTTATTTCTATGGGACTTTAAATTCCCTTATTTTATATTTTCAAAAAGGGTCTTTTTCACATATTCAGGCAAAATGTTGATTTGATGGTTACCATGGCAACGGGGATAATACAGGGAAAATAAAACAGAATTTTGACCATCTACCAAAGTTCTTATGATATAGGGCAAAAAAAATTACTTCTGTGACATGCCATGAATCACCTTCTGCATGATTTTTACAAAGACCGGTACTTAAATATTAAAGGACACTATACATGTCAACTGTTTTTTTTTTTTATTTTATAAAATGCACTTGCATGTATCTACAAAGAAGTTATTATTCCTTACAATATCTTAGTTTTTGTAACCTTAATTTGAATATAAATTAATATCTTCTGAAATAATATATTAGCAAGCTGGAGAGGCTCTAAAAAGTTTTACAAACAAGACTTTACAGAATAGATTTGATATTTGTATTTTTCTTGACTTTCCTTTACAGCTTATGACTTTCAAAAGATGCAAATAGAATTAGATAAAAATTTCCTTAAAGACCTTTATTGATGAAAAAAAGGACTTTTCAAATATTTTTGTTAAATTATGCATTATCTCCCTTACGTATAAATAAAGAAAGGGATTAACATTTATCTTACCTCCTATACATTTCCAGGAATATGATTTGTTATAGCGTCCGCGTGCAAACCGTGTATATTTGATATTAGGTTAGTAGGGAGGCGGGGCTTATCGCATACACGGTTAGTAGTGGAGTTACGTCCCTTTATATTCCATATTAGGTAAGAACGGGGCAGGGCTTATTTCATACACGGTTAGTAATGGTGTTATGTCCCTTTATAAAAACAAAACGGTACTGAGAAAAAAACTTAAAAGTTCCAACAGACGACGAAATTGATGATTAAGATTGAAATAAATTCATAAAACACATTTAAACGTTACAAGTCGTTATTGTTGGCATCTGTTTTTGTAGGATAAATGGAAGTATTTCCTTAATGCTAACAGTATTGAAGACTTGCTCATTTTGAGAATCACTAGTCTTAATTTCACACTTTAAGATAGTCGGTAAGATAAATTCGTTACATAGTGTGCTAGTGACGTAATACGGTATATATGGGGTCAGTAAATTCCATATGGGGATTCGAGCTTCGCTCTTACCCCATATGGAATTTACCGCTCTCACCCCATATGGAATTTACTGACCCCATATATACCGTATTAGGTCACTAGCACACTATGTAACTAATAGTATCCAAACATTTCTAAAGAAAAAAAGGATATAATTCAGAAAATTATTTTCTTGTCGAGTCAAAGCGGGGAGCTCCATTTCATTTATGGCATACTACCACAAAAAGAACTGCCCACTGTTTGAAAGTTAGTGAAAGATTTATAAAGAAAATGTTTGGATCAGAAGAAATCTTGAAGTCAAAAATTGTGTCAACTAAAATCAGTTTGACAAAGATCTGATAAAAACTACTGTGCATAATTTATTTAGGAAAAATGAATGTGTGACTGTGTGACATTTAAAAAAATGAAATTACCTTTTGAAAAAAATCATTATATTAATTTTTCAAAATACAAATTATTGAAAACTCTGCATGAGTTATGCTTTAGATATAAGAAAGTGGATAAAACAGAAAAGGTTTAGTTTAAACAATATTTTATTCAAAAAGTGCATGAAATATAATTATACAATATAAAATACAGGGATTCGGAAACAAGAAAAACTTACATAAATCCGTCTCCCTTTAAAAAAAATGACAAAATTAGGAACATAGTATAAGAAACTCGTATAATCTAATTTTCAATTCACATTTAACATGTTTATTCTGTGGTTTGCCCGTTACTCGGAAGTCAGTTTGATCGAAAAATGTGATCAACTCGGTGTTTTTTTACAATTATGGTTCATGTATCTGAGAAATATGTAAATGTTTCGAAAATAACATTAAATTAAAGTGAGAAGGTTTAGTTGAAAGAAAAGACATTGTTAACCAACGTATACAATATCTTGGGACAATTAAGAAAAACCGTGAAGAGGGTTATACTGTCGTTTATTTAGATGAAATTTGGGTTGAAACCAACCATACAACTTCTCATCAATGGACTAGTTCAGACTATGCACAGAAAAATCCCCCTAGGTCAAGTCCGAAGATTCGTTGTTTTGCAGGCTGGATGTGAAAGTTTTTTTTTTAAATGATGTGATATAGTTTTAGGGATATCAGTACGGACGGACGCGACAACCATACGGAAATGAACAGCAAAATTTTTGACCAATTAGTTCCAGCTTTGCCAAAAAAAGTCAAAAAGTAATGAACAATGCGTCATATCATAGTGTGCGTGTCGAGGGTACAAAACTTCCCACATATAATTCAAGAAAAGGTGACATGGTTGACTTTCTAAATAAGCTTGACGTTGAATTTGACATGAAAAAAAAAACAAAACCTAAGATATATGAAATTATTAAATCCAAAACAAATTACCTTGTATACAAGGTTGACGAATTTTTGAACAGGAAAGGACATGAAGTTCGAAAACTGAACATTTATTGTACTGTTATACCACTGTCTCAGGTTAGGAGAGGGTTGGGATCCCGCTAACATGTTTAACCCCGCCACACTATGTATCTATGTGCCTGTACCATATCAGGAGCCTGTAATTCAGTGGTTGTCGTTTGTTTTTGTGTTAAATATTTGTTTTTCGTTCATCTTTTTTATATCAATAAGGCCGTTTGTTTTCTCGTTTGAATTTTTTTACATTGTAATTTCAGGGCCTGTTATAGCTGACCATGCGGTATGGGCTTTGTTCATTGTTGAAGGCCGTATGGTGACCTATAATTGTTAATTTCTGTGTCATTTTGCTCTCTTGTGGAAAGTTGTCTCATTGGCAATCATACCACATCTTCTTTTCTATATTTAAATGATTCAAAAACGGTTTGAAAAGATAAATTGCACAACATGGTTAAATTCATTCAATAATGTAAAAAACAATAGTGATTCAAAATATTGACAAAAGGATGCTATACAGGATGAAATTCACAAAATTATTATTCATTTTGAATCCGACTCTGAAATTGAAAGTGAAAAAGATAATGATAATCCACGAATTGCTTTAAGGTGGCTCGTGGGTACAAAAATTTCAGCAAAAGAATAAACCTTTATTTTTTCATTATAAATTTTATTTATTATACTATTAGTTATTACTTTATGATATGCTACAAAAATCAACCCCAAAAAACGATTCGGTTTGGCCCCAGATGACTTTTAAAATGTTTATATCATTGAAAAAGCTCCAAATTATCTCCCTTTGGTGCAAAAATGCCATTTTTTGGCATTAAATTTGAAATATCTTTTTTAACTCATTGGTGACCTATATTTTTTATTATTGTTTTCAAATAAGCTATAATACATAAACTAAATAATTGTAAAATTTAAGCAATTTCTGTAATTAGGTTATTTTTTTATTTCGATATTACCTCTATTTTTCCTATTAGCTCAACAGAAAAAAAGGACATTAATAAAAATGTATGCTTCTTCCGGAGGCAGATTGTGAGCTTAAATGAACGGTGACCACATTTTTTTATTTCATTTTTCTTTTTAGTATATGATAAAGTTCTTTTATAGAAAAATATAGCAAAATCCTATATTAGAAAAAAAAAGATTTATACCCAGGAGCCCCCTTAATTATAATTTTTTTGCGAGTACTTTGTGTTTGCTTTTTCTAAAACTAATCAAAATTAGTAGATAAAAGTTTCCATAAACATATAGTTACTTTAGATGTCATTCGTCTCAACTCGGCCGATTCCGTACCCTCATCTAACAGAGAGTAGCGGATTCTACCGAAGATTGCCGAATGCTTTAGATGTATGGTTCATTATAATACGTTATTTTGATTGGCTACACTGCAATCTCGCGTAATTCCTTAATCAACTTCATTACACAATAAAATGTATCATTCATGATGACACGAGGTCCCACAATAAAGTGCACAGGTAAATTAAATAAAAACCTGATAAAAATCGTGTTTTCATGATGCTAGCTTAAAAATGTAATTATAAGTATTGCATGCTTAAATGAAGGTCAAATAACTAACAAATATGTTTTATATTATTTCTTTTTTCACAAAATTTCATTTCTAAACTGAATTTTGCCAAAAAAGTACTTTGAAGTTTAAAAAAATGTAATACTAGTTATGTTCAGTGGAAAATATTACTAAGGACTTAGGTTACTTATAGAAATTGAACAATGAAAAATACAAAATCATGTATACAGAAAGTTCAAGTAATCACATGACTTAACTGAATGCTGGTTATCCAAATGAGTAAAGACACATGGTACACTGTCTGAATCAGGTTTAAAACACATGACTAATGTTTTTGTTTTGAATGGAAGTCTGTAACACTACTCATACTTATTCATTGAGTATTTTATATAAAATAAAATAGAAGTAACATAGAGACCTTATGGGTTCAAAATTATGTTATCCATTGTCAGAGTTCGTGTATATCATACATTAACATACATGAAGAAAATAAAAATTATTTGTAAAAATGAGTTTTTAAGAATTATAGAAGTCAAACAGACAATAATAAAACGTCAAAAAATTTAAAATTTACGATAAAGGCACACCTTGATCAGTCCTACAAAAGTATAAAATTATTGATCGTTTTCATTTACATTGACTCGTTTATTTTTGCAGTGAAAATATATCTTTTTCTGTTATAATCTGTGTCCGCAAAAATGTAATTGCACATTTTACAGATATGCTATTGTTAAGTTATGTAATTGTTGGTTACAGAAATGACTTGCTAGACTGTCAAGCACTAATTTTGTTGAGATTTTTTTCTCTCTACAAAGACATGCAAGAAACGTGCCGAGTACAATTTTTCAGATGCATTGTTCTTTTGAAATCAACATACAATATATTTTCATCTTCACGGGGATGAATACTTATACAATTAGTCTTATTACGGTATAAGGATAATTTTTTCAAGTATGTCGATTCAATTCAGTTTTTGATGCCCCATTTTCTGGTCCGTGTGTTCCCGTCTGTTCGTTCGTCCATTCGTTTGTTCGTTTGTCCGTTCGTCCGTCTGTCCCTCTTCAGGTTAAAGTTTTTGTACGAGGCAGTTGTTGTTGAAGTTGATGTTCAATCAACTTCAAACTAAGTACACACGTTCCCTATGATATGCTCATTCTAATTTTTATTCCAAAGTAGAGATTTTCTCCCATTTTCAAGTTCCACTTAACCTAGAAAATGATAGTGTGGATGGGGCATCCGTGTACTGGGGACACATTCTTGTTTGAGAAAATATGTTCAATAGGATATAAAAAAAACAATGACTTTTGTTGGAGTTATAAGATAAACATTTAAAAATAAGAAAACAAGGGATGCATTAAATGCATGCGTATTGTACTCTTATTCAGCACAAAAATGATAAATTAAAACCGGTATTCAATTATAAATTTTAGGTGTCAGACCACCAATTACTGCCTCCAATTTAGAACGTAAAAGTAGCCCTACTCTGACACACAATAGTGCTTTTGATGTCCTTGTTTACTTAAACTAACCAACAAATTTGCAGAAATGAAACTTTTGGTGAAAGAAAAATATATCTAGATCATTTTGAGCCAAAATTTACTTGTCTATGAGTTTGCATTAAAAATTGAGGATTAATGCGCTCCATAGTATACTAATTTTAGATTTCCAGAAAACCATTTTTTTTTTTGGAGTACCTCTGTTTGAAGGTCAGTTATTTTGTTAGAAGGCTTTAAAGGTATGGTGAAAATTGGCATGTAGAAAGCTGATACATGTACAATTCAGGATATACCTGGTTTCTATGAAGTTAAACTTAAAGGGAAATTCCGCGATTTTTTACTTATCATCTAATTATGTTCATCTTAACATAAAAAACACATTTGCAAAGTTTTAAATTTAAATTCCTTCTAATAACGGAGAAAATCAAGTATTTGTAACTTTTTTGGTTGAATTCTCGAATGGGTCGTGACGTTTTAGCCCGATTTGTTGAATTCTGGGGAAAAATAAAATCTGTTTAACTCTTATAGCTTATCGACAATATACGTAATTAAAAGCGCACAGCTGACGAATGGTCGTAGTTATTAACCACAATATAAGAATGAACGAAAATGAATATGCATATACCGTTTTGTATTGAATGAATTAAACTCCTATAAAATTATCTCTGGTAAATGTTTTCGAATAAATTTCATTAATTATTGTTGAGATTTTTTTCATAAAATATTTATTGAACATTTTTACTGATATTGAACTGAAAATATTTCAGTTCTATTTACCGTTATTGTTTTGATAATCATTTCAATGCAACTGATGTGTGAGCAGAGTGTGTATATTATTTTGTAAAGGTCACTGTATATTTCTCGGCTTGAGGTCAATTCGTTTACCTTGTAGCTATTTAGCCGCAGGTGTGTGTTCAAGCGTACACAGGTATGGATGTTGTTATTTGGAAAGGATAAACAGAAAGGATTAGAAAGATTATGCTGTATTTAATACACTAAGATTTAATACACGATGAGAATAAAGATACAATTATTAAATTGTGTAAATTAATTGAAAATAAAATTCAGATTCATAATTCCGAAAGTGTATAAAAATAAAAGGAAACAATTTTGGATTACTTTCTTAGCGGCAATTGGCGTAAAGATTCAAATATGAAGTAAAAATAGTAGTTTTAATCTTTGATAAAAACTAAATGCAATATTTCCCAATTTGATATACCATTGCACATCTGTTTGATATCATTGACTTTCCCGGAATTTCTTAACTTGTATTCAAATCTGGCTGTGTTTAATGCTCATAAAACTATCGCAATTTTAAAGTTTTTAATTGAAAAAAAATACAACATACAACAGGCATGATTTTTTTTAGTTTCTTTTTAACATTTCATTCTTACATAGTTAAATTCATTTGACAATCATTTACACAAACTTTTTGTGAAAAAAATACCAATGATCTAAGCTAAGGCATTATTTTTTTTGAGGATTTTTGTACATTTTTTTTTTATAATTCTATGATAATATTTGTGCAATGTTGAACATGATAGCCGTCATTAATCCAAATAAGTAATACAGTAGTTGTAATAAAACTTATATTTTGGTCATGCATAACTGATATTGACGAATTTAGAATAGTTCGTCCATACATCGTTGTTCTTGAAACAATCATTATTAGTATACATGTAAGTTTCCTGACGTATAAGCGCCATTGAGGATGAGCTCTAGAGAAAGCAGACTAGTAACGTTTCGTTAGTTTGTTTGTTGGGAAAGTAGAGGAAATGCAACCACTTGTACAGATAAACGACAGAATTACCATACAAGCATTTATAGTCAACACAACCAGAAAGAGTTCCCATCGTTGGACGGGGAATATGAAGGCTTCCAAGAATGAACAAGTGACAGGTCTAACTCTGAACAGTTAGAAAACGGACTATCGACATCGACCGCTTGTTCTTGATATTTGAAACTGCATGCATATATACGTATACGTTTATGATAGTGATGAGTTCTTGCGTCTGACAAAAACTAAATTCCTTCATGGTTATATCTTGCCATACGTTTATATTGGTTTGTAAGGTGATTACTCAAAATCGTTATTTGAAGATGTAGATTCATTTCAATACAGAAATTTCGTCTATATATTAATTTTCACAAGTATATACCACGGAGAAGCTCTGAAGGTACATTACTCCCATTTTGTTTGGGTGTGAACCATCGATGTTTACAGCAATATCAAAGAACAAGATGATGATGGTAGAAAGAACTATGGGCGTCATGTGGCAAATATTACATGCATATCGGACCATGAGTTGTCAATCTGTATGAAAAGATTTCCAATACAACCATATTATTGAGAAGGAATGTTTACATGCTATACTCTCGTACTAGTATTACAGGGTTCTTGTTGCGTCCACCTGACACACAAATCTTTTTAACGATGTTTAAAAAAAAAAGACAGAACCAATTTAATGTCATATTTCCCTTGAATACCAAGAAAGAAAATAAATCCCGAAATTAATTTGAAACTTTGATACTCAATAGTTTCCCAGCAAAATATTCACATCCCTTGGGGATAATTAGTGTTCGTCCAGTGGCATATATAACAATTGTGATGACGAATTCCTTCCTTTGTTCGAGAACAATCTTATTGAAATATAAATCTGTGATTTTACTATGTCCACAACTTCGATGAACCAAAGCAAATTATACATCGACCTGTATTTAAATCAAATTAGTTCTCTTCTTCTTCTTCTTCTTCTGGTATACAATAGTCTATCGACATTCGATGATTACATACTGTTGGCATACGTGGACTAGTCTATTTACAAAACTTTTACCCCAATTTATTCAAAATATATGTTTTTTTCTTATGTTTAATGTATACATGTATATATTCTAAATTGCGCTATAATAGTTCCGTAACATTCTACCCAGTCGTATAAACGAATCGTCGACAAGTGCGTACATTTTTTTAAATCAATATTTCTGGTATGTTCCAATCTGTCCTTCACTATTGACAATGAGTATATATTACATTTTCCCAAATTCACCCTTTGAAAAAATCTTTAAATAGATTTTAATTTTATCAAATCTTATTTTTTGGGTGTTATTTATATTTTTATGAATAATATTCTTTACACGAGAAATGTTATTTATAAACAAGCGTATGAGTTTAGTAATGACAAGTAAGACAGAGTTGTATATTATACATCTGATAGTTCAAAATGGAAAGTTATAAGTAATCCGCCGTGTACACTGATCAATACCTGCAGAGGTGAAACGATGCATGAACTTGCAAGCCCGACAGGAAATCGCTTGAATACCTGGACGTGTCACCTCACACCCCTCACAATACCTTTGGAAGTAATACCTTTAGCCATTCTGGTGATCAGATGAGGGAAGATAAGAATTTATTTGAAAAACGTTTATTACTTTAAAGAATTATGAACAAATTAGATTTTCGAAAACAATTTTCACGGAACACTTATTTATGATTTCAACTTTGACTTTTTACCTAATTCCAATATCAACAGTTTAAAAGCAACAGACCATGGTAATTTAAAAAAATAAGAATATTTTCCGTATCAAGTTAGTTAGTCGGATAAAACAACCGTACGATTGACAAGATATCGACACGCAATTACGACTACATCGATTACTGTAGTTTTGTTCCTTTGTGGTTTATAGACATATCGTTGTTATTTAATCGGGAAAGAAGACAAAATGGCCGAACGCAGAGAATTGATACTCTAAATTTAAAATCGATGGTGATCGCTTATCTAGCGGAATAAAACTTTAATAACTATGAATTTGAGCATTTTTATACTGAATGAACATAATATCAATTTTTGATTTTTTTGCGAAGTTTCCCTTTAAGGTAAAATATTTAGAAAGCTGTGAAAATTGCAAAATTTGGTTGAACAGATAGGGATTTTTAATTGGTTGTCTGACACCATTTAATAAGATGCCGAAGACATATGCCACATACGTTTTAAATTAACAACAGTCTATCATCAATCTCTGTTTGTTTTTATCAGAGGTGACACAGTCTAAAAAAATGAATATAAAGATGGTACTGTTAAAGTTGTAAGAAGATAAAATCCATTTACTTAAATGATTCTTTATATGTCATCAAGAACTTACAATATTGTTGCATGCCTTTCTTACATTTTCTAAATTACAATTCAAGTAAATATTTTGATGTGTTAAGAGGCTGATTTATTTTAAATTACACTGAATGTGGTCATTTTGATAACAGCACCTAGGTTGAGATCGTCATGTTTAGAAATCGATTTTCATATCACAATTTTAGATGTCTGCATGTTTTGTTTTCAATAGAAAATATTATATTCTCTCCACAGTAAGTCGAAAGTCTAGCCCACCCCTGTTTCTAATAAAAACACAACTCTTATATTAAAAAGACTAGTTTTAAACCTTGTTTTTTATTACACCAAAAATAACGGTTTCACATCAAATATAAAAAAATACTGTTTTGGGACTTTTTTTTCATTATTATGATAAAGATATGTTGATGCAAAAAATGAATTTCTCCATAGAGGACATTTATGAAATACCGATTAATAGCATAAAACAACAATGGAGAAAGACGAATTCCGCCAAAGCAAGAAAGCACGTGATCAAAATTGCGTATTCATGTGGACAACATTATTTTGCATTTGCTCCTCTTGTACATTTGTTTTTTTTTTTATACTTTTTATAAGTGAGAAATAAAAGATTAAAACTAAAAACTTAAAACCCTGAAAATTACATAATTAATTAAAGCACCAATGATATTCACACATACAAATTAAGGATGTAACACAAATAAATAAGATGTGTAATATTATATGATATTTGTTATTACTCTTTAGGAAATTCAATGAGTCACAACAATGGTCGTTCATTCATAACAAAAGACCGTAACGATCACAACAAGTGTGCACAGAAGTTAGTCGGGGCTTGGTGGTATGGATATTGCAGTCACTCTAATCTGAATGGAGAGTATCTGCGTGGAAAAATCAGTAGCGATAAACATAGAGTAAGAGGTGTCGCATGGATTTACTGGAAAGGTTCCAGATATTCACTAAAGAAATCTGAGATGATGATTCGCAAACAATAGATCAAACTTAATAACATTATTACACTCATGAGGTATTTTTGTTAGATCTATTTATCAGTAGTGTTTAATTTTTAACAGTTATTGTTCTTTCAGTTTCGGTTGCCTTGAACTTGCATGTAATATGTGCATTTTAAATAATAATCATTCAATAAAATTCTTATAGCAATAACTTTAAGTTAAACTATAACCAGCAATTGGTATATCACTTAAAAATAATACACTATACCGTAACTTGAACATTTTTGTTTTATTGTCTATATTTTCATTAACAAAAGTATATATACCTTTCTTCTATGTCTGAAGATGAAATATACACTTGCTATACTTTTGCAATCATATTTTTAAAGATTTTAATATTGATGAAGAAGAATATGTCGATTTTGATAAACCTTTTAAATCTAAAAAAACTCACTCAATTTTTTTTAAAACATCTTGCTATTGAAAAATAGGAATAAATCACACTTGAAAAATTTTCAAATATTGATAAGAGTTCAAAACTTTACCTCTGTAGTAAACTTTAAAATGAGTGTGTAAAGTTTGTAACATTTTAGATGAAGAGGGACACTTTTTCCTTCATTGCAAAATCAACAGTTATATTAGAAATCCCCTTATAAATGCAATTAAATCCCAATATCAAAATGTCAACCTGCTTGTCGCAAACTCTAAACTATTTAAGGTCCCAATAAAGATTTGTTGTAGAGCTACTATAGTATATAAAGCAACCCATTGAATTGAAAAAACAAGGTCAACATTGGTCGATAACCTGACGTATATACTTGTATATGTATTATTAATTTTATTATAATTTGACTTGTTTATCACTTGTTTCATATATTGTATGTTTCTTGTGTATATTATGTTTGCATTTTAACCCGTAATGGTTTCAATTTTTGTAATAAAGTTATCTTTCACTGTATTGAACTACAATTATTACACAAAATGAACTTAAACTACTACAAAAAGTGCGAACAACCACCTTTATAATAAATCATTCGAAAGAGGAAACCTTGTTCTATCACAATATGCGTGTTGTAAGGACCTGTTATGGTCATTTTTTTTTTATTGAAGTGAAAGGTCATCTTTACAGATCTGTCAAAATTTTGAAGGGTTTTAATATTGACTTTTTTTATATACTATAAATCTTCTGCTCACATTAAACACATTTTTTGAGCACATAGATTTTCCTTTACAAATACATACAATGTCTTGACACAATTCACCATGGACGGTTCAATAGAAGATTATTTTGAATTACTGACTTGAGAACTGCCCGTGCCATTGAATGAAAGGTTTTTTTTACCATCTATTGTTTCTGTATTTCCAAGTTAAAGCTGATGTGGTGTTTTATTATCAGTGGATATAAGTATGTGTTGTAATAAGGTCGGTGTAAATTCTTTCTCTTTATTGATAGGTTGATCTTGGATAATTCACCAATTTGCCTTTTCAGTATCTAGAGGACTATGGGTAATCTCATTGTTTGTACACCAAAACGAAAATAACGTTACGTCATTGGTTGAATTTCTATTGTTTGTGACATTTTTAACCAATCACGACGTTTTGGTGTATACCTTTTGAAAATATTACGCAGGATGCATTAGATTTTGAAATGGCGAATTATAGCATTTGGTGGAACGGTGACTGCTCTTGTAGTGATGCTTCAAATTCTAATGTTATTCATGTCGTTGTGCTGGTACTTATAATCTATCAATGATGGTTCAATATATAAATCTGTTGCAATCGGCAATCCTCGGCTGACTCCGCTACTCTCCTTGAGGTACGGAATCGGCCGAGTTGTGACGAATGAATCTGTTGGTAATATAGATGAAGTCGTTTGTCGAGTAATAGCAAATGTGAAGTGGTATGGTAATTATTCGGTTGCCATGGATTTAAAAGAGTAGAATTACAGTACTAAGAAGATATAACATACCAAGAAAAAGAGATTGCATATTAAAGAGAATAAAAGAATTGATAATTAGTTATTCTGAAAGAAAATATAAGTGTTAACATTAAACACTCTACAACATATATAAACATAACTACTCTTAAATCTGCAATTTTGTGTAAGCAATTTTTGTTTTCGTCGAAATTCGATCTCATGCTTTTGTGATATCGATTCAGCATCGCCTGCACTAGTACCGTGCCCATCGCTTTAGACCACTCCGGACCGCCACGTAGACTGAGCTACACAACGATAGGTATATATACATGTATGATTAAAATATGAAATAGAACATGAAGATTGTGAAAAGATCCGTACAAATTGTCACTAGATACAGATTAATGTTCAGCATCAAAATGGAGAATTAAAATAAGTACATTACGGAGGCATCAGAGGCATAAATAACATTTGTGTAGACATGCGCCGATCTTGTCAATTGACCTAAAACATGTTTGATTAAACATTTACTACTTAACTAGGTATTGCAATATTTCGTATCTTTCTATATAGTGTTTAAAAAATTTAACTATAATGATTATGAGATATATTTGCCAAAAAATTGTCATGAAGTGATTATTTGGACACCCCACCGAGGGGCCTCTTTACTACACGTGAGATCTACTTTGTCTCCAGGTAATTATGCCGATGTCTGCGGTATTATATTTAATTATAACGGCTCTTTTTGTTCAGATAGAAAGAAATTATTAGAACAGTCCAATAAACTTTTTAAGCACTGTATGTAAAAAGAAATTATTAGAACAGTCCAATAAATGCAGTGCATACAGTGCTTTATTGGACTGTTCTAATAATTTCTTTCTATCTGAACAAAAAGAGCCGTTATAATTAAATATAATACCGCAGACATCGGCATAATAACCTGTCGACAAAGTAGATCTCACGTGTAGTAAAGAGGCCCCTCGGTGGGGTGTCCAAATAATCACTTCATGACAATTTTTTGGCAAATATATCTCATAATCATTATAGTTAAAAAAAAAATTAAATACAGTCTTTGATTAGTTTAAAATAATCGAATAATCACCGCGGAAGGATTTGGTCTTGTTTTCAAACAATCACTATAAAAACGGGTCAAGTAATCACATGATCAAAAAACCTCGCGCTCAATGATTGAAATTGGCAATAAACGGATAATGTTTAGTTTGAATTATCTTTCTTGAATCATACAAACTTTAATATTTTTTTAAGAGTAATATAGCAACGCACTACTTGAGAATTGCAAATGCATCTTTTCTTTTTTACTTAATGTGTTGGTCAATGCCCTGGAAAATGTTCTTAAAAGGGATCAATTTAACTTACAAAAAAAAAATCAAATCTTGCTAATAAGAGGAACTTCATACTTCTGAAGACATCAACGCTGTCTAAATCAATTATTACAAGAATCAGTTTTCAGATTCTTTAAAACCAGTGCCGTAGCTAGTAGGTCATTTTTACGTGTACGCCCGAACTTCGGCGAGGAGTCTAAGGATCTGTCGCCCGGTAGTGGGTCCAAGTTAGGGGGCAAAGCCAACGAAAGCAATATTGTATCGAAATTGAGATACCGTTCCTGTCATTAAATAATCATCAATATTATTATTCTGTGCACGGAATCTAAACGTTTTTTTTATGTTTGATCTATTCATTGTGTTAATTTGGAATCTAATGGTCATTGGTTTTAGAGAAGTCGTCCAAACCATGCAATTAATTTCAAATATGAGTAAAAGGAGCTGCATGTGGGGTCAAGCATTCTATCAACAAAAAAATCGTTAATGAACTTGAAATAATTAATTTTCAGAAATTTTCAGGTGCAATATTAAAATTTGCATTTTAAGGGTTCTGTAGAACCCTGGTTCTCGCCTGAGATTTGCAGCAAAAAGTGAATCCATTTATCAGTCCTTTACAGAAGTTAAAAAGATCAATCATTATTTAAGAATTGAATGCTGCTTTTTGTAAATTTATTGGGGTGTAAAAGCGTTGACCGAAGTACATTTTGTATGAAGCGCGGAAGCGCTTCATACTAAAAATGTGCGCACGGTCAACGCTTTTACAACCCTATAAAGTTACAAAAAGAAGCATTCAATACTTATTCAATACTTATAATTACATTTTTTTAGCTAGAATCATGAAAACACGATTTTTATCAAGTCTTCATTTAATTTACCTGTGCACTTTATTGTGGGACCTCGTGTCATCATGAATGATAAATGTTATTGTCTAATACAATTGTTTCAGGAATAGCACGTGATGTGCAGTTAGCCAATCAGAATAACGTATTAAAATGAAACATACATCTAATGTAATTATTTAAAGATGTTTTTTCTTAATCTAGAATATTGATATCTGCACAAGTTTCATGACCATCTATGCAGGTTTCAAAGTTAAGGAAGCTACCATTTAAGTTATAGACAGGAGAGAAGTTTTGAGTAAGCAAAAAGGCAGGATGATCAACTTGGCAAAAAAAAAGGCAGGATGTAAATTAAAAAAAAAACAACAACAAAAAAGCCCGGATATTCTTATAAAAAAGGCAGGACCGAAAAAAGTAAAAAAATACAAAGGCAGGACAGAGATTACAACTAAACAAATTACAGGACAACATTTTTCATCCTAGCCCCCCCCCCCCCTTTCCCCCCTCAAATCAAAGGGAAGCTTCCTAACCAAAACCAGAGACCGTTTGTTAATTTAGTAATTAAAAGATAAGTCTGACAGTTTAGTACGATCTTTTTTCTCAAAATTTTGGCTTAAAATATTAATCATAAAAAGCTTCTTCCAAAGTTGACGAAGTAATTGGTGTATCATAAGAAACATTAACCCCAAAATGTAACTACCTTTTTAAAGAAATTATTTTTTCTAAATAAAATACGGGGAAATTAAACATTAATTTCATCATTAAGCTCTTGATAATCTTTTGATCATAAACAGTTTCTGTGCAACTTCAGTCAAATTTCACAAAGATTTGACAAAGTTATAGATGTTTAAAAAATGTTAACCACATACTGAACCTAAACTGATGCCGCCGAAGAAAATTCAGGCTCTCTAATTTCCCTTTTCGCGACATAAATCATAGGCTGGACAAAAATGCAAACCACATAAATTATCGAATCTCATCAGACCCCATTTCGTGGTTCTTTGATTTATTTGGTTGGTCATTTCGAAAGGGGTGCAATGTGCCAAGTCGTTAACATTTTGAAAAAGTCACTCGTCCACATTGTACGTATAATTTTGATGTACAAAATCCGTTATCATATTATTACTATAATCAATTTTAACATTGTAGATCGTCAATCGGGAACCTCTGGGTGAATCCGCTGAAGGTACGGAATCGGCCGAGTTGTAACGAATGTATTATAATAGATCGTTATTTGTATCAGGAAATGTCATGCGTTCTTGCTTAAAAAAGATTAAGATAGATAGATAGTTTATACTCATTAAATCACGCAAATACAAAGGTTACATATAAGTTAGAAATTAATATACATTAAAAACATTAAAAACATTAAAAATGCATAAAATTTTAATGAGTAGGAAAAACCGACTTTCAGGAATTTCCTATATCAAATGAGTATTACAGAACCTGTAAATATATTTATCAAGTTTGCAAGATAACTACATGAGATTTCTAATCATTTTCTTTTTTTTTCTCTTTTTTTTTTACATTGTGTGATTGAGCTGTTTTATATGTATATAACAGTGTCTCATAAGTCTTTATAGGTTAGGTTTTTTTTTATCTTTTTTTCATGTGATTGTACTTGTGTAAATATAAATTTATCCATATTGATAACCACATGTACGCCCAAGCCGGAAATCCTGAAATTATAAATAAAATTAATAGACTTCCATGAGGGGGGCTAGAGGTGGTCTCATCCCGATTTCCCGGTTTTAATATAAGAAAATCCCGAAATCCCGGACATATTTTGTTAAAAATCCCGATCCCGATAAACAAGAAATCACCATTTATTTAATAAAGAGGTCCTCCACTATTTTAGGTAACGAATATACACATTTGACACAACTTTGAAAGGAGGCCGTCCTGGTAAACTTTGAAAATTAAACCCTCTGAGTAATGTTGTTCTTAATTATTTGCTTTCAATTTGTGCATATTGACCAATATATTCAGTACGTACATTTTAAACAGGTCAAGTTGGGGTATTTGTTTTCTTCAAAATTGCAGAATGCCATAAATATTTTTATATGATATTCGATTCTAGAGAAGACTGTGTCTGTGAAATTATCTGTGTAGTAAAGCCAAGAAAAAATTACATGTGCTGCAGGTAACATCCCCTAAAAAATTAGGATCGGTAGGAAAGCAAAATAGTTTTTTTTTCAAACGTTTTTGACTGGTTAATATGGGAAAAAAATTCTGACATTCTAAGTTCTTGCCCACATAACATCCAAAACCCTTTTAAGAGTAGAGTTAGATAATAGGTACTTAGAATTAGGGAAGATATATATAGGGGTACCGGAAACACATGTGTTTTCTTGTAGGTCTTACATAATCTTACTCTTATTGAAAATATCCAAATCAAGTCTAACTTTTGGGAAGGGTTGTAAAGAGGCGATATGTTCACGGACAAACGCGAAATAAAATTCCGATTTCACGATGAACGAAAAATAAAAAAAAAATGCTTGCACGGTGCCGTTTTTACCAATTTCACAGTGGACCACGAACTTTTTTCACGGAAGGTTGAAAATAAAAATGGCAAAACAAGTTGCACGAAAAAAAAATTTACCACCCTCTTTGGGTATACTGATCCTCTAAATCAGAACGACACTAATACCAAGGAGCTTAGACATTTATCATGAATTTGGGTTAGCATTTCATTCGCGTACAGTGGATATTAGATATGGCACTGGCTACGGTTACTTTAAAAAAAAAAACGAGCAGAAAATAACAACTAGATCTGGATCTTTTCTGTTTCTAGATGCGATTCTGATTGAAGTATAATGAAAATGGCACTTTTATCTGTACAGTTTTTTGTCAATCCCGTTATATTTCAACATAAAAATCCCGATTTCCCATGGCTAAAAACGTGGGTTTCCCGTATCCCGATGTTTTTCTATCCCGAATTCCCGATCTCTAAACAAGGCAATCCCAATTTCCCGTTGCTACAATCGACCAATCCCGACGTCCCGAAAATGGTCCCGCCCCCTCTTCCATGTTGGGTTTTAATCTCCAAAATAAAAGATGTCTACCAGGAAAAGGAAAACTTACACAAGGAAAAGAAAACATACATGGGGAAGGGTTTGGAGTTAAAGTTCTTTTCTTAATCTTCATTCATCATCCTGATTTCAGGAATGGGGGAAATTCTAATAATGTTTATCGTTTTCTATTGATATGAAAGTAATCAAAGAGTGACGAAAGATACCAAAGGGACAGTCAAATTTTAACAGGGCAAATTAGTTTCCTCTTAACCCTTAAAAAATGCCTAGCCTCGTTGACCATATACTATCATCAGAAAAAATATCCATTCCGTTCCATTCGTCCTATGTATGTTTATATTTTCTGAACTGAAAATTTCCATTAAAATATGTATTGCAATTCACCCATTCCGGCAACAATACTGGTGCTCAAGTAGGTCCTTTGAATGTGTGAGATGTAAAAATACGGCACAAGTAACAATTATTTCCTTATCCATAATTATACTCTTATTTCCAGTTCCAGTTCAAATTTCACAATCTGTATCCCTTTCGACCCCCTACTTTGCAGAACCTACCTACTATAGTATTTGTTAATTTGTTCTCGTCTTGAATATGTTTGCAATATTTGCCACTGCACATTAAGCAAACAACAACCAGCAATCATTTCTAATAATAATGCAATACTAGTATTGTCTTCTAAACAAATCCCGAAACTTTTCTTTAAAATAAATCCGTCGTATAAACTGATCCTCAAGTTCCAGCAAATAAAAAAAACCCACAATTATTCCTACCCTCATAATGAACAGATTTTAATTAGCCAATTCTCAAATATCCAACATACTATTAAATGTTTTTATAATACTGATCTTAAAATTTGATTTAAACATTAAGTACTGTCTTATATATTTCGCCGGTAGTTTTCTCATTTTAATTAATTTACATTTGTCATTTAGGCGCCTTTTATAGCTGATTATGCGATATAGGCTTTGCTCATTGTTGAAGGCCGACCTATAGTTGTTAATTGTTGTGTCATTTGGTCTCTTGTGGAGAGTTGTCTCATTGGCAATCATACCACATCTTCTTTTTTTTTATATTATATACTAATTCGAACTCAACTCAGTTACTTCTCCGAATAAAAGATGTTAGAACAAGGGGTTCATAACTGAAACGCTGGAAGGAAACCCTTTTTTTTTCTGGATATAGTTGCAAAAGTAAGGTTCAATGAGGTCAAATATCTCTATACTTATTTATTATTGATATTAATAACTTGACTTGTTTCGAACTTTTTTCAAGTATTTTATGTTTTTTTGTATACATAAGATTTGTTTCCCATTTTAATGAACCCATCAGAGTTTTACTTTTTGCAATTTTAATATAAGCATTGCTGATGGGGGGATAGGACCTTTATCGGGACTCCGGGATCGGGTGTTTTTAAGCTCGGGATTTCGGGATTGACCCTTTCGGGATCCGGGAATTCTTTTTTTCGAATTTCGGGACCCCTCCTACCCTCCCTCATTGATATGATAATGTGTTCTCGTCTGGAATATGCATGAGAACACTGTCACTAGACGTTTAACAATGTGAATTATCAAACTGTATGTTGATTATCAAGAACAAAATAAACAGTTAAAATTCATTTCAACAATCATTAATAAATTAATAAATTGAATTAATATTTTTCTCTGGTTATCATGATGTACCGAGCGGTATAAACGACGCAAATAAATCAACTCGTTAAAACTCGGTAGATTCCGTTCCTTCAATCCAACTAACGGATAGAAGGGGAGTATCGGATTCACCCGATGATTGTCAATTCGCCGTTTCAGAATCTAATGCATCCTGGGTAATATTTTCAAAAGCGTACACCAAAGCGTTTTGATTGGTTTAAAACGTTATAAACAATGGAAATTCAACCAATGACGTAACGTTATTCTCACTTTGGGGTACGAACAATGAAATTACCCATGATGCTTTAGATTCTGAAACGGCTAATTATCCAGAGATCAGCATAGTTGATAATTGAATTTGTCAGTGATGCTCCTCTTTCCGCTCTAATTTAAATGCCTGTACCAAGTCAGGAATATAACAGTTGTTGTTCATTCGTTTGATGTGTTTTGTCATTTGATTTTGCCATTTGATAAGGGACTTTCCGTTTTGAATTTTCCTCGGAGTTCAGTATTTTCTGATTTTACTTTTCATTAGGCTGGTTCTCTCCCTTGCAACATACGGGGAATCTTCCAGAGTCAAACTTTGACAGACAAAGGACAGGGAACCAGTCTATATTTTTCATTTTGTTTTAAAAACTTTTCGGGATCCGATCCTCTTGTTTCATCTAAATGATACACACTTTCAAACATTTGTAATTATTGAATGTTGTCAGATCCTTGTAATCAAAGCCCTACTGACACATGATCATATATTTTGAAATCAGTTTGTTTTTCTCACTTTTAAGTGAAATATGCCCTTCAAGCATTACCCTACTAACCAATAAAACGAACTGTCCATATCAAATTTACACGACGAGGAACCCCCAAGGGTGACTGGGGTATAGAAATATGGTCACTTGGTCTTCTCCCGACCGGCAGTAAAACGCTTGCTGAAGTGGGGCGTCCGTTTGGCTGTGCGGGATGTATTAAGTTCGCAGTCACGTCCGTCAGAAGGGGACGTTAAATCCGATGCCTCGTGTAAAGAGAGTGCCACGCTCTTTGCACGTTAAGAACCCTTGAAACAACTCTTTGAGGGGTCCGTAGGTGGCCTGTTGCAAGGCAAAATTTCTGTCCCTATCCAATATACCCTCATTTTCCAGTGGCAGTCCAAATTTCCCCGACCATCATCCCAGATGGCCTCTATCGTATCAACCTACCTATTGTATTTATTGTGAACTTGTTCTCGTCCTGAATATGCATGAAATATTTGCCACTGGACGTTAAGCAACCAACAATCAATCAATCAATCACGACGAGGAAAGAATGATTATTTTTGTGTCAGTGTTAATCATATTTATGCATCATTTTGAAGTGTCTATCATGTATCATTTTCTGTTGTCATTTTCATGAAGTTAGGTTTTCTTTACAGCATCCGGGTTGTTATTTACTGGATGAAGTGGCGTTATTTAACAACATCCGGGTTTGCTTCAAATTGTCACGTGGTATAAGTAAATTATATGTTGCATCATGCGCACACGAAACAACTTTTAAACTGGATAACAAATATACTGAGACTATTGTGTAACGACCTTAACATTGCACGACTGATGGTAGCACAGGGGAACAAAGATACATAGATATAGGAAGATGTGGTGTGAGTGCCAATGAGACAACTCTCCATACAAATAACAATTTAAAAAGTAAACCATTATAGGTTAAAGTACGGCCTTCAACACGGAGCCTTAGCTCACACCGAACAACAAGCTATAAAGGGCCCCAAAATTACTAGTGTAAAACCATTCAAACGGGAAAACCAACGGTCTAATCTATATAAACAAAACGAGAAACGAGAAACACGTATATATTACATAAACAAACGACAACTACTGTACATCAGATTCCTGACTTAGGACAGGTGCAAACATTTGCAGCGGGATTAAACGTTTTAATGGATCCAAACCTTCTCCCTTTTTCTGAAACAATAGCATAACATCACAACAAAGAAAAACATACGATAAAATATCAATTGGCAGACTTAACTCAATCAAAAAACGTATGATTAAACAATGAACGAATAAATTTGATCTGCGATATCTGAATACAAATGCACAGTTAATTAAATATTAGAGACAAACATTCATGACCAAAAAGCTAACAAACAAATTCAAAAACAGGACATGACTGAGAAATATTTAACCAATCAATGTTCACTTTAGAAAAAAACCCGGTTTTTTTATAATCTTGAAGTTTATACAAATGTTGTAAGAATAAGTGAAAAATTGAAGATATTACAAATAATCAAAGCTGGTGTACAGACAAGATCCATATAAATAAAAATAACAAAAAAGCATTATAAACAGTATCAACAGGTCGAATTAACAAGAAAATACGATTTGAGAGTACTCGCAGTTACTGACAGCTAGTTAAAAGCCAAAACCAATTAATAATAAAAAATCATGCATCAGAGACTAAAATCGACTAAAACACATCACAGGGATTTAGTATTTTAACGTCATTAATAGTCAAAGAAGACATGACTTGTATATATAAAAAAGAAGACGTGGTATGAATGTCAATGAGACAACTCTTCACAAAAGACCAAATGACACAAAACCAATATTAATGACATTTATACCAATAAATTCAATATTCAAAAATCTGATTACAGTGTTGAATTGATAACATTTTAGAATGAGTTTATTAAAAGGATCGAAAAGTTTACCATGCTCGTTTCTTATAGTTTGTTTCGACTGGGTTGGGCCTTTTTACCAGAACAGAATAGTTAATATGTCTCAAATAAGTATTCGCTCTCCATTGGTCAAATGGATGAGAGGGTGAAGGCATTGAGCAGAATACAACGACAAATGTATTTATATATGTCACACAGATATGCCACCGGTTTTGCAGGAACAGATTACCCTTAAAAGCACTCTACTTTTTGTGGGGTTCGTGTTGCTGAATTTTGTGTTTTCTGTTTTTTTAACATTTGTTTTGTTGTTCTTCGGACGTTTCTCTTGTCATGATTTTTATCTGTCCTTCTACAACTTGCAAGTTGGTCATTCTGCACACTTCGGCCGATCTAACTCTCTAATGTAGGGTACCGGAATCAGCCGAGGTTTGCCGATTATTGATTTTGAAAGTCGTATCCGTTGCTTTCTTTTCGTTTACTTGTAATTGGTTCATCATCATGTATCTTTTCGTTTACTTGTAATTGGTTCATCATCATGTATCTTTTCGTTTACTTGTAATTGGTTCATCATCATGTATCTTTTCGTTTACTTGTAATTGGTTCATCATCATGTATCTTTTCGTTTACTTGTAATTGGTTCATCATCATGTATCTTTTCGTTTACTTGTAATTGGTTCATCATCATGTATCTTTTCGTTTACTTGTAATTGGTTTATGCATCAAAATGAAAAAGAAATACACATTTGTCAATAAATTTTATTTACATCTTTAAAAGAAAATTAAGCTACGTGAATATAATTAACTACGTTTCTGACAAGACTGTAATGCGTTGCATAACAAAAGCATAACAATGTCTTACGGATGCTTGCTACTCGGTTTTAAAATAACAAGGATTTCAAAAAACGTATATAATTGGTATTAAAAGGGAAAAAACATACAAATGAAAAGGTTCGTCATCCGAAATTTGAGGTATAAGCCATTAAAAAATTGGTAATGAATGAATCTCTAAGATTTTTCATACATTTAACATTAAATTTTACCTTGTTTCTTTCAAAAAATGAAGAAAAAAAAGAGTTAATATTTTAAAAATTTAATAGAACTAACACTAATTACAGGATTCTGTATATCTGATAAAAATTCAAAAACAACATGAACAAGAGTAGCAAAGACCCTTAATTATAAAAAATATAATACAAATCAATAAAAATATATTCCCATATTGGATGATTTAAAATTTGAAGCTATATTGAATGAATGATCTATAAGTAATGAATTTTTGGCACAAATATTTAAAAAAAAATGGCAGAAAAAACATCTTTTTTTACTATGTTCCAAAAACTAATGGGTTAAGGCTTCAATTATAACAATTCATTCTGAAGAGTATGTATCTCAGTTGTATGGAAAACAAATGATTCATGTTACATACCAAAATTGAAATTAAATGTCTGTTTAAAACAAAACAATAAATTCACATCTAAACAGGCTTGTATGTGCAATTTATCGAAAAAAAGACAAATAATAGAAAATGACTGCAAGTATATAACCAGTAACATTTTTGGTCTCACATGTTGAATGCCACACAGAAATAAAACCTGAGTCAACTGAATTATAATGAACATTTGTATCGTAAAAATGAAAATTGCAATGTAGAAGTCGAGAACATGTTAAAAAAAACCCGATTACTTGTTTGATTGATTGGTTCATGATTGATTACTTGGTTGATTGATTGACTGATTGGTTGTTAACAAGTGTTTAACGTCGAAAAGGAGCATATATATATATATATATATATATAATTATACAAGATATAGGCTGAATCAAAGAGGTATATCTGAACAATTTAGGGTAAATTTTGATTATAAAAAGAATGGTACATAATTTTAGGTTATAAAGTATCAGAATTCTGTATAACTACAGTTTTGAAAAGAGATAAAATGAACAATTATTTGCCCCCTATGATTATACGATGGCTGCGGTCAACTCTCTACTGACACGATGACAGTGGTCAATTCTCTAAATGATGGCAGTGCTCAACCCTCTACACGATTGTAGTAATCAACTCTCTACAAGATTATAGTGGTCAACTCTCTACATGGTAGCAGGGGTCAACCTCTTTAAACCACGGCAGTCGCAAATTCTCTACACGCTGGCAGTAATCAACTCTCTACACGTTACAATGGTCAACTCTTTACACGACGAAAGTGGTCAATTATCTAAACGGTGACAGTTGTCAACTCTTTACACGATGACAGTGGTCAACTCTCTACACGATGGCAATGGTCAACTCTCCACACGCTTGAAGTGGTCAACTCTTTACACGACGACAATGGTCAACTCTCTACATCATGAGCAATATTGTGGCAATGGTCAACTCTCTACTCTCTACACGATGGCAGTGCTCAACTGTCCACATCATGTACAGTGGTCAATTATCTACACAATGACAGTGGTCAACTCTTTACACGACGACAGTGGTCAATTATCTACACGATGGCAGTGTTCAACTCTCTACACAATTACAGTGGTCAACTCTTTACTAGACGACAGGGGTCAAATATCTACACGATGGAGTGGTCAATTCTCCACTCAACACTATGATAGTGCTGAACTCTCTACACGTATGAGTAAATAATTCAACATATATAGAAAATCTGGTATATTATCGTTTAAAACAAAAGAGCAGAACAACATGTAACAATTATGGAAGGTACTTGTAAATATATAACACAATGCCCACTATCCATTTGAGCTGGAAAACAATTAAATACTCATATTAAAATAAAACAAATATAAACATGATATAAAAGATAAGCTACATGTACGTTTCCATATTCATAAATGATGTATAGCATTCCACATTAATCGTAAAGGTTAAAAATAAACTTAACCGACATTGGTTAAACTTTTATAACCATTCATCATGTTGGAGAAAAATTTGCACATTTTGGCGCAATTCGTACTTTCAGTCTGGAACAGATTAACGCGGAGGTTTATGGTCAATGATAATCGGATCCAGCGTGTATGTACCCGCAGCCTCAATCCAACGAATTGTTCCACGGTATTCGGAACTCTCCGCGGATTCCGGAACCCTCTATGGATTTTGGAAAGGGATACCTGCTGGGAGTTGTTTACGAATATAACATGTACATGGAGAATGGTAATCGAACATTACTACTCATACAAATTTCAAAAGCATAAATAAATGTTTTTAACCAAATTGCAATAATAATACACATATACAAGAATTACACTTAAATGCACATGAAATACACATTGTAAAAGTATAAAAATATTGGTCCCTTTCCAGCTAAAATTTGTTATAAAAATAAAACGATTGGTCATCTTGAATTATTCCTAAATATATATACATACTTAACAATATATATAAACATAAAAAACATTATTATACATATTCATGGTATAAAAATGGTCGATTTCGTGAAGACATCGGATGAATATGAAAAAAAATGCCAGAAAATGACTTTGAACCCCATTGAATTATGCATGTGCAAGATGTGTGTGAAGTGGAATAAATATTACAAATTATTATACATGTTATACAGGACTGTGTAAGTATATGAGAAAACGCATGGCACATGTTAGAATTTATAAAATAAAAAAAGTGTTAAAGCTTAGATCATCAGACAAAAATTGATTGTCTGCAAAAAGCTATTTTCATTTGAAACCTCAACAAATAGTTTCTTATCCCTTTTTAAAAGTTAATACCACACAAGGATAGAAACGCCCATAGAGAACTTTAAAAACACACATTATCTCAATAAGAATTACAAATGAATTATATTGCATTTAAATGGGACTTTTCGCTAGCTTTTCATGTTAGAACATTGTATAGTTAAAGATATATTGAAAGATTTGCCTGTTGTTTTTTTAATGACCAGTGGCAAATATTACATTCATAATCTTAATAATATTGACTTACAAGTTGAAGCCAACACATTTTTTAGAAAATAAAAAATAAATCTATTTTTTAAAATCATGTTAATTTTCCATAGCTAATAAATTCCTTGAATTCTTAAATGCAAAACAATTCGTTAAGTAACGTGTTTGATGTCGGAAGTTCGCTTGCCATGTTTTGCGATTTTTGTCAGATTTTCGGAATACTCTGTTTTTATCCATTTGAATGCCTTAAAAAATTGCCCATTGACCCCCATTTTTCTTTTTATAAATCTTTTACATGAAAATGATAAGTCTGTAAACATGGTAAACGTCTTATAATTTTTTTTTAATAGTTTTTGAGAACTTTAACTTGTCAACACATGGTCAATGATAAAGCTATGAAAAGTCAAGAGAGATTTATTTTCCCGCCAAAATTTCAATGGCTAATATCTAACATGATTTTGTGGTCCCTGAATGCATCAATGGGTTAATATGTTCTCTGTTAAACAGTAAAAATATTATGTAAGTGAACAAAATGGCAGCCATTTTAAAAATTGAGATCGTTTCCTTAAAATTATCTTAAAAAAAAGTTTAACAAAATGTAGAACCCTGATAATCAGTCAAAGGAAAATAAAAATCTTCGCCTCTCTATTTTTGACAGTAATCAGGTAATACTACATTTGTACTACTTTTTCACTAAACATTTTTTTCTAAATGAACATTTCGACTTAAAAGACTTTTCTCAGTACTGAATCTATGACACATAAACATAGGTTACAATTTAAGGTTAAGTATTTTACGTGAAAAATGGAACAAGTGTCTGTTTCAATGGTCAATAACCGACATGTTCTTGAACTATTTTTCTACGGGTCACCTAATTCAGCGTACAGTACTGTTAGACTCTACTTGAAAGTTCCTTTTAACTAATAAAGCATCTGCAACTTTCATCGTTTAGTATTTTTTTCTGTTTCTACAAAGGAGTTTCTAATTCCACGCATAATCTATGGCGAATTCATCAAATGTCAGCAATTTTTATCGAAAGTATGTTTTACATCTACAACGGAGTTCTTATCATTTCACGAACAATCTTAAAGATGTCAAGTTCACTTAAAATGTCGGCGTCTGTTCTCAATGTCTTATGAGACGTCGTACGGGGTCTTAGATATATAACCATCGTTGTTTATCTTTCCATTTTTTACGGGTTCAGTATCTATCACTTCCGGTTTCTTTGTAGTTCCATATTCCTCTTTGAACAATTTCCATAAACTTATAACAAGATCACAGAGCACCATGCCGGAACTGTTTTTTTCTATCACACGCAAAACAAAAATACCATCATTTCTTAAATAATCGTCAGCAAACTTTCTAGCTAACTTTTTGTCAAATCCCGTTGAAATCTCGTTGCAAAGGTTCAAGTATTTTTTCACATAGCGAGTTCTGTTTTCTTTGAATAAAGTATAATATAGCCAGGAAGCGAAATTAAAGAATGTGAGGAAAGCCATAAGAAACAACCAGAACCAAAGAAAAATGAAAATTTTCTCGTTGAAAAGGTTTAACGGCAGAACGCATTGAACTGTGTAGCGATGGTGATTGCTCAATTGTCGGATGACGAAATCACACAAAGTCACGCGAGGAAAACGCGGTGAAGGGGTCCATTCTCCATTGGTAAACAGGTAACTCATTACTTCGAATCCGAACACATTGTAGTCAGTTGCCATGAACGCATTTAGAAGAAAGAACTGCCCAACTACATTTGCTGCATATAAAAACTTTATAAAAATGTAATATCCAGTTAAAAAAGTGCCATCACGTTTTCCTAAACAGAAAATTATGACGCTGGAAACACGCCGACGCATACGCACGAGCGCGTTGTCATGAAAATCTCGTTGGCTTTCAATCCATCGGTGCATATACTTTGCAATGTGCGAGATATTTTTCTGTCTGTCGTCAGGTGCCGACAAAAGAGTAGACTCTGACAAAATGCAAATTTTGTCCATATTTATGCCGGAATATCCATTTAACAATCTCCATGCTATATTTGGTATTTTGAACATCAACGCTTGAAACAAAAGAATTATCGGTACCCACTGGTAGTAAGTTATTTCCGCTTCCTGTCTCGTGGCGATGTTTTCTGGAATAACATCACCTTGGGGAATGTAATATGTGTTTGAAATCCAGCATATAGATTTGGCGTAGGAATTAAATTGTCCTGTGAATTCTGCAGGCGTCCAACACTGTATAGCATCGCCTAATATATATTGGCCGGAAGTGACTACAACTGCAAAGAGTGCTAATAATAGAACTGTCCATATGTGGTTCACTCTATCTATCCAATCATCGTCCGCAGATCCTGAGACACTGCTCCAGGATACAAGACTCCCCAATGCCCCAATCCTGAAAAAAAGAACATAAATGCATCAACGTATTACAAAGTAAAGATCGACGATGGAATTTAAGTTCAAGGTCACATAATTCAAATGTTTCGTTTTTGGTCATCTTTTTTAATTGCAAACTGTCATTGACACCAAAAATTTTACTAATGTACCAACCTGTTTCATGGCGAAAAGAGTATACAATTGTAAGTATTGATATATTATTTTTAATTTAATCATTTTAATCGCATAATACTTTTATAAGTAATAAAGGTTACTTGTTCAGAATTACTTGGCATGTGTACTGATCCATTCCCTAAAAAATCTAGTTTCAGTGAATCAGTCGAGTTAACTCATCATTAAACACTTTCGAAACAACCGTAATTACTACATTCACTCGTGATAATCATGATAATATTTGTCCTTTTGTAGGAACGGAATAGTTTCTTAAATGATAATAAATTATAATCGAAACTAATAAAATGTAAGTTGTGTAAGTATAATTAACAATAAATATAGAATTATCCTGTTCTTACTCCATTGAAACTCTAATTTAACCAATCTGAATAAACTATATAAATCCTGTGTTAACGTGTCACTAATAATGATCTTAAAACGCTCCGTTCTACTTTTTATTTGAATGCCTTTCGGGATTCTCGTGATTTGTCGTGATGTCTAATGCTTATGAAAGCGAGGCGTGCGCACAGAAAATTTAAAGTTCCCATATTTCCAAGAAATCTTGTGAATTTCTGAACGTATGTTTGCAGTAGTGTCGTCTATTCTATGAATTTACAAGTGGAGTGAAAACAAGAACATGTAAAACTGTGAGCTGTCATCTTGATTATCATGATTATAGTTGCTTACAAATGATACCCTCGCTTTTAGTATTCTGTAAACAGGAAGTTGAACAAAGAAAAGAATCGGGAAACGCATTACAGGGTAGGGTAATAAGGTGTGTTCACATGAAAATTGATAGCATATTTTAGGAAGCTTCTATTTGTACTTTCCTAGAAAAATACCACAAAAACTTACATGACCATTACGTTTAGAATATATAATTATTCGGTAAACAGGAAAATGATGAGTGATGAACCTGAAACTTCGTCATTCGGTAAAGCATGTTTACACAAAGCCCGATAGTAGGAAGCTTTTATTTGTAGTTTCACCGAGGATTTAATAATATTTACTTGCATACGGCCGTTAACAGGTCGGGATAATAAGTATACCTCTTTTACATAGCTGATGTATAATGACTTGAAATACCGTTAAAGGTTCATTGTCTGCGTTCATTCCAGCTAAGATCTAACAGAAACGTTAAAGAGCTGATAAAATTAAAAAGGGAACAAGTTGCTTTCTTTAAAAAAAGAAATGCAATCGCAAACCCAAATGCTTGTTTGGCATTATATATATATTAGATAATTGTTTAATAAAGATGTATTGTCTTATATTACTTTTGTTGTGCATAAGAATTAGAAACTGACCTTGCCTGTTTAGTGGTTTAAATAATGTAATACCGGCTTCACACATCAACGTATAGATCCGACGTACGTCGGCCGAGGTAAAAAAAATCATGCACGCTACCAAAACGCTAGTAATTTTGATGCATTCAACCTGTCAATCATATCTGTATCGTGTGCACAACGAGCTTAAAGCGTGTATTGGGTGTGCGTAAAGCGTACCTTAGCGTTTCTCCTGGTCTTCCTACATTCCCAACTGCAGGTCTGTCTATATGTGAATGTTTGTCAATAAGTCTGTCACATTCGCCCGTCTGTTTACATGTTTACCAGTCCGTCTATGTCCACTGGTTCGTCTACATGTTCACTAGCTTTGAAATAGCTTTCGGTAAGTGCGATTATTTCAGTGATTTGTGTCTATTGTTTTTATGTAAGTGATTATTGTGCACCGTACCCATAATTTTAGGGACGCGAATTGCAACTGATATTTTACAGTTTTTTCTTGCGATGTGTTGTCCTTAAGGTTTGGTTCATTTGGGAGGGTTGGGTTTATGGCCACCACATTGTTTATGTGCCAATGTCCATTCTTAAGCCAGAAACATGTAGTACAGTGGTTGTTGTTCATAATTCATGTCGGTCAAGTTGTTTTCGTAAATTATTTTGTTATCAATAAGGCTTTTTAGTTTTGTTTGATTTTTGTTTTTAAATCTTAATGGTCGGGGCATTTAATAGCCGACTAAATAGTAGTTTTTTTTTTCATTTTTGGAGGCCGCTCGGTGGCCTTTAAAGACTTACTACCACGTCATTGTAACTCTGGTTGGTATTTGTATCATTAGCGCTGGACCATGGTCGATCCTATATGCACCTTTGAGGCAGGCGGGATATTTTTGTAGATCTTGTACAGCTCAAACTAATGTGAGTAGTTCCTGTACTTCTATGTCTAGTCCCATGTTGCATGGTTAGAGAGGGTGTAATATCTTCTGTAGGTTTGATGAAGTTTCACCCGTATCGGACTTCTTTTCCTAAATGAAAGCTTTAAGGCGACGAGTATTTTTGTATGCAATGTGCCCTTAACGTGTCTAAAACTTATCTGTAGCGTTTTCAACGCTCGTGTAGCGTGTATATTATGTGCGTGCAGTTTACAGGTACATGTATATACGTTTGACAAACGCTTGAGCTGAATGATTTTTTTTATGTTCCATTAAAATTTTCCTGAAGTTAATGCGTTCACCAAGCGTATACCTTTGCATTTCGACGTACTTCAAACTTATGGAACGCGTGTTTAAACGCTTGCGTAAAGTTCCTCTGGTGAGCAACTAAGTTACGCATACGATGATACGGACTTTGTTAAAGTTTCTTTTTTGACTGATTGTTTTACATTGTCATTTCGGGGCCTTTTATAGCCGACTATGCGGTACGTGCTTTGTCTGTTGTTGAAGGCCGTACGGTGACCCGTAGTTTGTATTTCTGTGTTATTTTGGTTTCTTGCAGATAGTTGTCTCATTGACACCAAACCCGATATCTTCTTTTTTTATATTCGATATCTTATCGCCGACCTGGTTAAGTCTGCTAAAAATGCATGCATGATTCATTTTTAGGTTATCAGTCGTAATTAAAGGGGCACATTTAATTCGTTGTTTCATTGCTTGAAGTATCATTTCTTACATCTGCATGGTCAAATGTGTATTTTTTTAAATAAATTTTAGATTTAGATTTCAGTCACGGTTATTTTTCCCCCTTCATATTGAATATCTATACTTATCAGTCGCATTTTAATGACGAAAAGGATTCAGAGGTTATTAAAAAAAAAGTAAATAATGTTGCAATATTTAAACAAAGAAAATAACTTTAAATTTGCAATATTAATGAAAATAAATACGGACATAACTTTCATAATTAATTTTAACGTTATTTTCAATAAACGATTTTTTTTTTAAATCCTCGTTTTTACACCTATTTGAGGCACGTATTTATGATTATATTTCCATGTCCTTGGTCTATCCTAGACGTAAAATTTCAAAAAGTGCTAATACTTTTTTTAAAGATATTATTTTTAATTGTTCTCGTTCAAAATATTTTATTTTTTCATATTCAATATCTATTTAATTTTATTTTTAATAACCATTTTTTTTTTATTAAAGTTGCAATATTTAACCAAAAAAAATAACTGTAATTTAATCATAAAAAAAAAATTATGCAAGAAAGACTTCCCTTTAATTTCAGTATAAAAAAATAAATATACATTGCTTTTTACAACATGTACATCTTCACTAAACGTAAAATCTAAAATAAAATGCTACTAAAACTCTTTCTAAAGATTTTATTTTTAATTATTCTCGTTCAGAATATAAAGCGCATTGTTTACATGAAATCTTATCTCATATCTAAACACAGCTGGTTACATCGTTTGACTAATTAAAATACTACGCATGTAGGTTAATATTAGCAGCTTGTAATCGTGTGCAAGAAAATATTATATCATAATAAATTTCAGATCATACGTAAAATATCTCTATAGCAACTTAAGATGCTAATGCATATTCAACAGATTTGTAAGCTATTGCGCATGCATTTGAAAGGTGGTCATAGCTATTGCGCATGTATTTGAAAGGTGGTCATAGAAAGACCAGAAGTGTTCCGACTAACATCCGGTGTTCCGAAAGACTACATCACTCGTCCAATATATACTGCGTAAACCCTCAGGGGTTTACGCAAAAAAGTATAATCAAACAATTACAAGGAATTAAAGCTATACATAGTAACATTCCTAACATGAGAAAATCAAATGTTGGTTAAAACTACACGTATGCTGGCAGTTATCGGCAATGAAATTTCAATGGCATTTTTATATTTCGGTATACCTGTTAAGAGATGGATGAAAAGGCATTGAACGTATGAAACTGATTTAGATAATGGCAAAACAAATTATATAATTAACAGCTGTCGGGACTTATATATATATATATGGTATAATTGACAATAAGACAATTCTCCAGAAGATACCAACAGACCTATTTATATATAGAAGTAAATAACTATAGATCTTCAACAACGAGCATTACTATACCATTTGACCAGCAGAGACCATGCAATTTTTGCTCTCTTCGTGATGTCAATGATGAATTTCATGTCATCTTCCATTGCGAAAAATATTATATGGGAAAAAAGTTCTTTCCCAAAATACAAAGCTGTAATATGTACTAAATCCATCACATTAAGTACACAACTAGGTTCCATTTTAAAACGGTCAGTGGGAATGACGACATGATTAGTCTAGGCGAAAACACTACCACGAGACCTTAGAGGCGGTTTATAGCAATAACGACCTTTTTTAATGATAAACTTATTGAAATAAGAAGATGGGGCATGGTTGACAATGTGACAACACTCCACCAAAAATGAACTTGTGTATATGTTAACACTCAGATTATTATAGCATAATTGTCACATGTTAACAACTATTGGGGACCATACATGCCATACGGCCTTCCACAATGAGCAAAACCCGTGCCGCATATGCAACTTATTTAGCAGACTTAAAGGATCCAATGTTTTATTAACCAAGTTTAAAAAGTCTCACCACTGATCATTGCTTTAACAAAACAAAAAAACACAATAAAGAAGGATATAATGTTTAATAGATACCATTAAATATTTTGTAATACTGTTTAAGGTGTACATAACACTACATATAGTAAAAATCAGTCAAACGTTATAATCACGTTCTATTGTTAAGGAAATATTAAGCTTCTCAATGACCAAGTGTTTGTCAAACTGCTATAGACAATGATATTTTTCTAAAAAAAAAATGTGTGTTGAAATTTTTATATTTTTGTCAAAGATCCAAAGTCAATGTTTTGTCAAAGTTTCATTAAAATTAAACAAGGTGTTTGGTACAACCTTAAGAAATCGTCTCAGGAGACTCCTACATAGCAATGTGTAAAATAATTTCAAGATGAGATTGTTTAAAGGTATGCAGCCTCCTTAAAATTTGAAGCAGGTTTTGTCAACCACACCACATCACTTGTTTTTTATATATACATGCACAAAGTTATCGTCATCCGATAAGAGATTTAAAATCTGTTTTACATTTTTCATTGTTTCACTTTATCAGCAAAATATTACGTAAGTCTTGAAAAATATGTTTATACTACCAACCATAGCATGACACATTAAATATACTTTTATTCTCACAGCAACCTGTTTCGATTTTCAACTGAGCAACCATGTATTCTTTAGTAAAGACACTGTGTGTGAGGGTTTCTTTCTTTTCCCCGTGTTTCTTTCTTCCTTATATTTTTGTCTACCGTAACTATTCTCTGTTCTATATATATATGAAAGCACACTTTGACTCTCTTTATAATAACGCCCTTTTACATTTGTATGAAACATTCTCTTTATAGACAAATATTTTAATATCGATACAAATTTTACTCTTCGCGCCGCATTGTACGTTTTTTGGTAGCGGATACAGGGGATTCATAGAAGGCGTACACTCCCACTTTTTGACCGTCTTAAAGATTAAAATCAAATGTTTTAACGATTTTTATACATTTTTAGTATACAATCGTCTTAAACTGTTCTTAGATTATATCCCCCTCCTTTCAAAAATCCTAGACCCACCTCTGTTTTTCAAGTATACCTGTGACATGTTTTAAATGATAAAATGCACTTGCAAATGAAATAGACAGACTGAGTGACCGGCGGTTAATTTAGACTGCACGACACAATTAAAAGTATGTGGTCGATTGCACTTTGAAAGTGTTTACCTCAAACTGCCCTACAAATAATTAAGGTTCGAAAAAAATTGACTATCGTAAATATTATTTATCACTTGAGACTTTAAACTTCATAATAGTGAGCTTGTAATTATTTTCATACGAAATATTACTACTTAAACTTGTGACTACTAGCTTCCGGTTGGCAATCGACAGCTTCCGGTAAAACGGACTGTGAGGATAGGATAATTTTAGAGTGTATGTACTTTTCCTGAGATCGGATTTTAGAAAGCTTATACAACAACACGACAAATCTCCACTCTTAAAATTTAGATACTTGAATGCATAAATGATCTGTCTCAAGTGTTAGGGTGTAATGTCAAAAGGTTGTTTGACCGAAATACGAATCAAACCGAATGGAAATTATATTGAGAATTTAATTCACCAGATTTCAAGAGAAATATGGTTAATAAAATTTCTTGAATCCAGTCCGGATTGAGTGTTAGACAAAATCGGTCATTACCGGTCATCGTACTAGGAACAGGGATGGAATTCATGAAATTCTCGGAAACCAAATTCGTATATTTTGCTTAAATCATTTAGAAAATGCCTGTTCCAAGTCAGGAATATATTATATATGACAGTTGTTATCCTTTCGTTTGATGTGTTTGAGCTTTTGATTTTGTCATTTGATTATGGACTTTCCGTTTTTAATTTTCCACTAAGTTCAGTATTTTTGTGACTTAACTTTTCCCTATACAAATCCAATTTCAAAATCATTTCTGATATTATATTTTGTAATTTTCACACATTATACGGATCTGTTTTACCACAGTAACGCACTAACAACATTCTTAATCTTTTGGCCTTATCTCCGTTTTCCAGGAAACACAGGCAATCTGTATAAGACAGACTTTTATCATGTTTATAGCTTTACCAAATATTTTAACAAACGGTAATTGAATGATAATAATTTTATTCAAAACGATAATTTGAGAACAAAAAGAGTATGTCAATTCAAGAATCCCTTTGCGACATTTGTAAGCCAATATGTTAGGTTCATACTAGAAACTTCAAAAATTATTTCGTTAAAACGTTTGCCTCGGATTCCGTAAACAAGTAAAGTTTTATAAAAACATGCTGAGTCCAACTACATGGACTATAGTCAAAGACTCGTGATGGTGTATACATGTACAATACACGTTTCGTTTAAAAAAAAAAAAAAAAGTCTAAATTTAATCATAATCCAACTGTCCATGTATACAACAACAACAACAACAACAAACAACAAACAACAACAACAACAACAACAACAACAACAACAACAACAACAACAACAACAACAACAACAACAACAACAACAACAACAACAACAACAACAACAACAACCATATCAATAACAATGAATGACAAACAAAGAAGTAGAGAGATAGATGCTGATGGAAATTGATGTTTCTTGTAAAGTAGCAAATATTTGAGGCAGATCAGGACGAGAACATGCTAATATGATATATGATGATAATAATAATAATAATAATCATGATAATTGTAACAATATTGAAATATTTTTAGAAACACTAAGACACATATCATTTCTTATAAAAGGCAATATGTATACATTATCATCACAACATATCAACAAATAAAAGATCATATTTATGGTGATTTATAATGCGCAATATTTTTGACGTTTAATTTAACGAGGTTACTGGTAACTACATGAAATTGAATTCTTTGATTTGGATTTTAACGTCATATTGGCTAACACATCTCGTTATTTTAATACTAGTAGCATAGTTAAGTATAAAAAAAATAATAATGTATACTTACATTATCAAACTCTAACTAATTTTATCCAATGGTCAGGCATATTTATTGTTTTAGACCATCACTCATCACGTGTTTTGAAATGGTACTTATTGTAAATGATTTTAAAGGAGAACCAGTTAACTTTATTCTTATGTTTCATAGGTATGCGTTATGAGGCTCGGCATGGGAGTTTAGATTATTAATCAACTGATCATAAAGTTGTATTAAAATATTGGTCAATTTTTTTCTTTTTTTTAATGATTCAGATTCGGCACTTGTCTAAAATATCTAATTATTATACAATTTGTTTTTACACTGAATTTATTTAAATGTCTGAATACCAGATACCCCCTCCCTCTCATATAGAAGAATCCAAATAATTGGTTCTATTAAGATTAATACGGATTAAATCATATAGATTTGTGTATTTCCCTTGTAAAACAAAGCGCTAATCTGCCATAGCGGGGGTTCAATTTATTTACGCTTAAAATAAATTTCGATTGCACGGTTCTAAATAAGATTACTTAATTAATCCTTCTTACAATATACATTTTAATTATAACGTATGTTTGTGCCCAAGTGTGGTTTAGACTACTACTCCGCTCGTGTTTTGAAATGGTACTTATTTAAAATGATTTTAAAGGAAAATCACTTAACTTTATCCTTATTTTTCATAGGAATACGCACTCGATAATGTCCGCGTAATCATTTTTGTATTAATAATATTGATTCTAGAATCTATTTGACGTCATACCGGTTATGTGATTAGTAAATATATAAGTATATATAACAAACCAGTGATCAGTTCTATACACCACTACTTTTTCTGTTTCTTAAAATAGGATAAAAAATACATATTTAATTCCTGTCTCCTGGCATAAAAATGACATAGGTATAGACTATATATTGAAATTGTCTAGACTGTCCTGCATGTACTTATACAAAGATGTCTGGAGTAGAATGGAGCTCAACCAAAAATGTCTAGGATATGTTTAATTATTTATGGTTGATTGATTGATTGTTGGTTGCTTTACGTCAAAATATTTCATGCATGTTCAGGACGGGGACAAGTTAATAATACATACAATTAATAACTAGGTATAGGTGTTGTAATAATAGAAGCCATCCGGCCGGATGATGGTCGGAGAAATTTACCCGTCATGCATTGTTATCTCTCCGCCCGCTAAGCGGAAGATAAAAGAGTATCTGCATGTATCATGTAATTTTAAGAACCGCAAACAGAGCCTCTTTTACTAGTATAATACTTCTATTTCAAGAATGATGCCCTTGCTTTAATTTATTCGTCATTCGGCCGCTAAGCGGGAGATGAAAAGAGTATCGATGGTGTAGTTATAAGAACCCCAAACAGAGCCTCTATTTCAAGAATGATACCCTTATTTTCATTTACCCGTCATGCATACTTTAGCCCTTGTGGTATCCATTATTTTAGGCGCCATTTTTAATTATTTTAATGGATATCTGATAAGCAGATGTTAACCCTGGTAACCTTCAAGAGGTCATTGAACTGGACAGATTGACCATGTAATGAATCAGAACAATGAGCTCCTTTATTTTTATTGCCTTTCGATCGATAAATGTGTTCTTTGTTCTATTTAATTATTTGCCACAACACCTGACACTTGAGACCAATTGATTGTCGACACTCCAGATTGGTGCAAAAGGATGATAAATTTAATGGAGTTATTCAAGAACTGTTACCACATTTTACTAAATACAATCGTAAATATATGTGCCTGTCCCAAGTCAGGAGTCTGTAATTCCGGTGGCTATCGTTTGTTTATGTGTTACATATTTTTTTCGTTCTTTTTTTGTACATAAATTAGGCCGTTAGTTTTATCGTTTGAATTGTTTTACTTTGTCTTTTCGGGACCTTTTATAGCTGACTATGCGGCATGGGCTTTGCTCATTATTAAAGGCAGTATCGTGACCAATAGGTCTCAATAGATGTGTAATTTGGTCATTGAGGAGAGTTGACTCATTGGCATTCATACCACATCTTCATGATCTTCGGTTTTTATAACCCAATTAAATCAGCGTATATTCCGCTGCTTGTTAACGTCTACATTCTCGCGGGCGTGCGAGAAACGGACAAGGAGACCGAAAGAGTAACCACAGTTACTGTATCAATGAATTATTATTATTGGTAACACAGAAACTATGTCCTGATTAATAGAACATTACAACTAGTCCCAATTGTCAGCTCATCATATGTCAGACATAGAAAATTAGAAGTTGTCCATCAGCCACTAGTGATATGCCATCTTCGCAAGCCAAGGGTTACAATCCAGTCATCTCCAGACATGCAAGAAGAGAAGAGGGATCGGATCGTTAAACTTGGCTAGCAAAGATTGTGATATGTCGAGTGCTCAAAATGCAACTAGCAAGTTATTCACAACTTGAACATCAAAATTAATTGTAATTGGAATCATCCGTGAGATCAGCCGATATCCATAAAAGTCTGGCTGCTGTTCCTTATTTTTTAACCATTTTTCTCTATTCTTAATACTTTTTGGATATATTGTTTTTTATTTTGTATATTTCAGAACCAAATGATCTCGTATTCTTTATTATTTAGCATGTTTATTCTCCATTCTTTATTTTCTTTTTTTATATTTATTGTTTTGTCCATTATTCTATATCGTCTATCAACCCAATCCGGACCCATACATCGGACATTCATTGCACTTTTTCGTATTTTCGTAACATTTTTAATAACCGTGTTATTCAGCATATTTTCTTTTTATTTTTTAGTTAAGAATTAGTTTGAACTAATTTATCATGTGTACATCAATTCGCATCCATATCGACCCTATACAGTGTTTTTGTATAAACAAAAAACAAAAACCCACTTTGATAAATATGTTCTGTACAAAACCACAATGACCCTCAATACTACATTAACTTAAAGTACATTGGCAAATTCTTGCGCGTATGACTTAGTAATATAATATTCTTATACTTGTGAAATTCAATATTAATGTTTTAAATGACTTTCTAATGTATCACAATTTTCAGTTGAGGTTTCATGCCAGATGCTATTTCTGTTTTTGCAGACGTCTTATGCATCGACAATTTTTTCTCCTCGGGACGACAGTTTTTTTCAGATTTATTTTAGGAACAAAAACTTCCTATAGAAAACTTTTATCTTTTTTTAGACATATTTAAAATCAAACAACTGAAGAAAAAAAATGTCAACACCATTATAACACAAAATGGTTGATGCTTCATTCATATGTACCAACTCTGTCTGATGTATAAATCCTTGATTTGGTACTTTGTCCGTTTGTCGGGTTTTAAATCGTTTCCGTTTCGTTTTATCGCAGACTCGTGACGATTAATTTTGCATATTGCATACACATCTGTCTGTTTACCGTATGCAACACTCTAAATGTATTTTTGGTTATTTGTGTCGCTGGGTTGCCATCTCATTGACACAAGTCCTATATCTCCAGGCGTGGATAATAAATTGGATCCAGCCATTTTGAAACAGGGCTTTAACTCCAAGTAAACTAAACCGTAAACATGGTAAACCATGAAGATTATTAAAAACATAAATAAAATACACAGCTGTACATGCTGTACCACCGAGATGATGGTTCGATATTTCAAATAAAAAAATCCGAAACAGGGACGTGGCTTTGTTTGATAAGTCATCATCACTTTAATAGTTAACTGGTTTGTCCTTTCATCTAAAAACTCTGCACCGTTAGCTACAGCGATCAGTAACAACAACAGGTTTCCAGTTTACTTTACGTAGAAGACATGATAGCGAGACGGTACCATGTTGTTTGAACATGACACAAAGGTTTTGTTCAGAATAAACCTCCTTGACATGACAAATACATACATGCTATGCATGTAGGAGACTTTGTAACCATGAATTATTATGTCCATGAATTAAAGTTCAAAGCACTTAATTATTTTTTCTAACCATTTAAGGATTGATATACAAATACACTCATTAACAAGCATTAGAAATGCACTTGTCAATTTATAAGTAATTGGAAATCGTATATGTTTTCCAAGTGCTTGTGGTTAATCAGCCATATTCGGGATAGAATGTCAAAAAAGACTTGTATCAATTATATGTTTAACAAAAATGTCACATCATTATGATCATGTGAAAATATAGATCAAGATTTCTATTTCTGCGTAAACAAATGAGTTTAGAAAATCACGTAGATCTATTTCCAATAATCATGATATTGCACACTTTTATTTGTTTGGGGTTTTTAATTTTTTTTTAATTTTAGCCAAAAGTATAAATACGGTGTTGTTATTGCTTACTTTCTAGATTGACCAAGACTGTCTATAAGTAATTTGATAATTGAAACCGTGCACTGTACAACTATTTAGGATTAAGACATACATTGTAATATGAAATATTTCTAAGATTCAAAGGCCGTTTGCCTTTATCCCATGCATTTGATTTTTGCACTTATATTTTGAGCCTTCCAATTTTAAAGATGTTGAACTTCAGATATTAAACATTAAAATATTTAGGATTTCCTATTAGTCTCTGCAAACCTGTTTGAAAGAATGAAAAGTTAGTACTAGAGCCTCACGGTCAAGCGGCAACATACGGACAATCGGAAACAAAATAAGTTAATTTCTAATACTAGTAGATAAATACATAATAAAATATACTGCCTAGAAATCTTTATATCTTGATTTGGTCTGGTTTTAATCAGTTTGCCCTTCTTGTATTTTATATGAATTATTATCAAAATTTTGCAATTACATGTGGATGTTTTTATTATTTTTATTTATCTATAATTTATTTTTCAGAATTGCACAATTATACCCCGAAGTGTTAAAGGGAAATACTTTAAATTCTTTTTTTTTTTTTTTTTAGAAAACTACAATACTACTGAAGTAGTGTGACTATGAACACAAGTGGGAAACTATTTTTTAGTTTTTTGAAATATTTGTCTTTTCAAATTTGTTTCTTTTCATTTGCACACAAGGAAATGGTGTTCTGCATCGTCAGTTTTAATATAATGCGAATTAGTGTCAAAAATAATCTTAACAGGAAATCGATAAGAAGGAAAACTGATGCCGAACAATGTTCAATAAAAATAGAATTACATAATACAATATACGCCCCTATACACCCTCACTTCTTTCTCAAACTAGCGACGTATCATAGTCTTTCAAGGAAGGACAGGTCATTAAATATTCAGTTTACAGTATATCAACGTAAAATAGACTTTATCGCAACGAAACAGAGCGATTACATAACATAATTAACGTTTCTCATGCTGGGGGTTAACAAGTATTTCATCAGAAAAATAGATTTGCGTCTTTTAAAAATAAGATATAAGATGTCAGCAATATCGGTCTTACAAAATCAAGAAAAACATAAATATTGAGTTAATAGATATTTTTCAGACAAATTAAACAACGCCGATTAACGTAGTTATCTCCAATTATCATCATGATCATAGATCATGTACAATTGACTTTGTAATCAGAATAATCATAAAAATCATTGATAACATGTGGCCGCCAAAAATCCACGTAACATAATTATTCGTTTCTCAACAAAAAATGAAAACACGAGTCAACATGTTATTAATTTTGTTCTACTGTAAACATGGTAAATAAGCTAAGAAAAATAATTTCCCACGAGTTCCTAGCGTCACCAGTACCTCATTACACACAACTATCATATGATTTATGTATAATAATTATATAAAATATTAAAAATATAACTTACATTTCATCAATTTATAATTGCTAGTAATAATCCACGTGTTTATAATATGTATAAATCTATAATTTCTGATGATTTCTTTCTTATGAAACTTCTTCACAATCCTTTGTTTACGCTCAACCAGTGGGAGGATCAAATTTCGTGACACGATGGGATGTCAAACTGCTTCAACAGCTGACAAACATCACGTGACCACCGAAATCTCAAGTGCCGTCGAGTCATAATATAAGAAGGATATACGTGCTAAATAATGTGTATATATGTTCTTTTGAAGTCACAATTACTTGTAAAAGTGCTATAAAAAAGAGGATTAGACTTACATTCCCCCTAAAAAGCAAAATAAAAACAAAAACCGGACATTCCCCCTCGAGCTTTCCCCCTTTTAAAAAGGAAATGTAATTTTGGAGAAAAAGGTTCTGTAATAAATAATACATTATAATTTTCTATACATAAAACAGATGATGTGGTGTTATTGCCAATGAGACAGCTCTCCACAAGAGACAAAATGACACAGAAATTAACAACTATAGATCACCATACGGCCTTCAACAATGAGCAAAGCCCATACCGCCTATAATCAGCTATAAAGGCCCCGAAATGACATATGTAAAACAATAATGTATATTTTATATATATATCTACAAATGAAAAAAAAATCCTAAAGAATCAACTCAATGGTATCTCCCACAACAATACAACACGATTTTTCCCCATTGAAAAAAGTATACTATATATCATAGATAAAATTTTACTGCAACACAAAACTTTTATGACTGATGGCGAAAAATAATTCCAAACCATGACAGACTTAATGTTACATATCTATAATTTGTTTCCTTTGCATTCGAGCCTTTGTGAACCATTAGTTTAAACAATATTTATTCAGATAAATCAACATTAAACATATTATACAATGAAATAATTTTAAGGATTCAGAAACAAGCAATTTGCTTTTACAAATCTGTCTCCTTTTACAAATATAATACACTTATTGAACAATACATAAATATAAATACTGGCATGCTCTGTAATAAATATATGAATATGAAAAAGGAGAAAAAGGAAGAAGAAAAAAAAATCATGAGAAAAATAAAATAAAAATAATAATAAATAAACGTGAATAATTGTAATTTATACAGTGTGAAATGCTTGGGTTCCTATTGAGTGATGAGGCATTAACATCAAGGGTTAAAACGTTTACTTTTAATAATATATTTTTGCACCAAACTGAATAAAATATTATTTTGCTCATCTGAGAGTACCGTTGATCCAAAAAGCAAAGAACCATTATACCGTAGAAGATATAATAGACAGTTTATCATCTGGCAAATGATAATTCTTTAAAATTAGCTTCTGTTTCCACGGAGTTTGAGTATAGTTTACATGTATTTATATCTTTGATGTAGTCCTAGAGAGGTTCTATAGACATTTCATAGTCTACATATTTTTTTCGGACCCAATATTTTAAGATATCCATAACTTTTTGCTTTCTAATTTTTTAGTCTTGCGTCACTTATTGTCAATATTTTGTTGGTAGAGTTCCTAAGCGTAAGAAACTAATATGTTATATCTTTTGCTTGAAATTTTCATGTTTTATTTGATTTTCAGCATTTAAAAAAAATAAGACATCGGGTTTGAGATTCCAACTTGTCGGTGATTTTATGAAAGAGGAGCTAAATATACCAAACATATAGATCGAAAATAAACTGACAACGCCATGGCTAAAAAAAGTAAAAGACAAACAGACAATTTATAGTACACAAGACACAACATAGAAAACTAAAGACTAAGAAACACGAACCCCACCAAATACTGGGGGCGATCTCAGGTGCTCCGGAAGATTAAGCAGATCCTGCTTCACATGTGGCATCCGTCGTGTTACTCATGTTATTACAAACAAATTAGTCGAATTCTGTAAGTCACATTCGTGAAAAGGGAAAGGGATTGTACTTAAACGACATACGGATATCATCTGTAAAACGGTTATTTCATAACCATGGTGAGAAAACAGTAGTTTAATGACAAGGATAATCTACATAGTATACATGTATATATACGATATCATCTGCATAAATAATCTATATTTTATTCAAATTGAAATTTATCATTAAAAAATGTGTATATTTCGTTATATATTTCTTTTGCGTACACACACACGTGATACGCTTTAATAAGACCATCCTAATCAGAGCGTCTTTTTTTTCCGGTTAGCCGATAAATACTTAGAATTTGATTTAAAATAATGTTGGAAATCCTGGGCAAATGTTCGACATCAGTAGTAGTCATTCGGCAATCCTCGGTAGAATCCGCTACTCTCCTTCTATCCTTTCGATGAGGGTACGGAATCGGCCGAGTTGAGACGAATGTTAGATGAGGGTACGGAATCGGTCGAGTTAAGACGAATGCAGTAGTATTATACAAATGTTTCTTTTCTAAGAAGGTATGAGTTCTTCGCAGTATCATAAGTTTACGTGAGCTTTTGTAGCGAAATTTTTATGTCTTATTAATGGGCATTATGATTTCTGGTCTGTGTCTCTGTTAGTTCGTTTGTTCGTCCGTTTGTCCGTCTGTCCTGCTTCAGGTTAAAATGTGTGGTCGAGGTAGTTTTTGATGAAGTTGAAGCCCAATCAACTTGTAATTTAGTAAACATGCATGTTCCCTATATATATGATATAATCTTTCTAATTTTAATGCCTATTAACAATTTCCCCCCTTTTTCACTGTCCACTGCACATAGAAAATGATAGTGCGGATGAGGCATCCGTGTACTATGGACACATGCTTGTTATATTTTATAATTATACCCCGCTTTAAAAAAGTGGGGGTATACTGTTCTACCTCTGTCTATTACGGAAGCCTTTTAGGGCCATGTCGTCTGTCCATCCATCCGTCACTCAGTCTATCCATCCATTCGTCACTCAGTCTATCCATCCATTCGTCAGTCCGTCCATCCGTCACTCAGTCTATCCATCCATTCGTCAGTCCATCCATCCGTCACTCAGTCTGTCCATCCATTCGTCAGTCCATCCGTCCGTCACTCAGTCTGTCCATCCATTCGTCAGTCCATCCATCCGTCACTCAGTCTATCCATCCATTCGTCAGTCCGTCCCATCACGGAATATTTTCGTCGCATCTTTTTCAGGAAGTACATTACAAGGATATCTGACATTTGGTCAGGGTTTATTAAAGTCAGTTATACCGTGTGATGCCTTTGAATTTAGATACATCACTCAACATCTTCCTGTTTACCGAACACTTGTATCAATTTATACATGATACTGAGCCGAGTTGAAAATTTTTGTCACATTTTTCTGAGGAACTATAATATGAGGATTTTTTAAATTTGGTTTAAGGGTTAAACTTTATTTATTATCTACTCCCCCCTTCCCGAACACTTCTATCATTTTACACAAGTCAGGATAGCCAAATCAAAATGTTCGTATCATTTTTCTGAGGAACTACAATTATAGATTGTAAGGTATTCAGTTTTTTTCTGCTTTCAGAATCTTTCTGTTGAACCCGTCCTGGTTGTCTTACTACAATAAACATGAATAAACAATTTAATATACTAAATTCATCTTTTAGCTAATTAACCAAAATTGATAGTGGTATTGAAATAGAGGAAAACAGACTTGCTCAAAACTGTACCCGTAAATTGTTATCTAGATATATACTGGAAGAATTCAAGGTTCTCCTAATATAGTGGAGGGATTTACAGAAGTAACATGTAACTTCTACTGGAAATTACTTGTGACAAATACTATCGGATTCGATATGGAACTTTTTAATTGTTGGTAAAATTAACAAATAATAGCTTTTCGAAAATAAACTAGCCGTCTCTCTTAGCTGATGAAAGTGGAAAGTGTTCTCGCTTTGTAGATTAATGCATACAGAATAGCCATGCATATCAATCAACCTTTACCACACACGTTATGAAGCAGTTTATCGTGTAATGATGTGTCTCAAATAAGGATCCTTAAACTCATGGTTGTAAATGTTAACATATTTGTCAAACAATTTGTTCTCTCATCATGAAACATCATAACCATGATTTCCTTTAGTGGGAGATATAACGGAAATAATTGTGCAAATCGTGTTACAAGAATGATATTTGGTATAAAGGTTGACTAAATGATATTTAAAAAAAAAATCAACTGCTGGCCATATAAAAATTCCATTTTTCAAGATGGCCACCGCTCATTTTGCAAATGGCGTCATATCCAATTAGCTACATTTCGTAAATCCTTGAAAGCTGTGTTATAGGTATAATCCAATGTAAGTTTTGATAAAACGTAAATAAAAAATCCTAAAGTACGACAACACAACACATAAACAGTGAAGAAAAGGGTGACTTCCTGTTCCAAAATGGCGGCAAAAACGTTTTTTTTTTTAAAACAATCAACTTTACAAGTGATATCATTTTCTTTGTTAAGTTTAAATGCATAGATTGGTTCGAAAGACACGTTGCTTATCTTATAATTATCCGACAGTTGCCAATACAAAAACCCTAACGAGGAAGGCCAGGACGGTAGCATTTACAGCTATACCAAAACAGCGGCATTTTTAGCCTCCGCATTGCAAAAGTTCCTGACACGAGAATGAAACGGCAACCAAAGAGTCCATTTTTGGTTTTCAACTGTCATTGATGTTTTCTTGAATCCAACCCCTAGTGTTCATGACTTGGTACATGTACCTGTCGAATAAATGAATAAGGTTAAGCCCAAACATGTTCTCTTTGATAGTTTCTCTTTTGAATTGCTCCGGAAAAACAAACTCTTGTAGGCGGAATGCTTCCTGGCAGTCAATTCACATCGTGCCTTTTGAACAGCAAATGGTGATGTTGTTTTATCTTACGTGATGCAAACAAATGCTTTTATGATGTCCATGTCTGTGTCTTCATACTTAAACGAGAAAAAAAAAACGTCCGTTACATCTGGAAATACTTCCCATGGCAGCCAAACTGACCTCTTCTCTTCCCCAAGAAAATCCGACAAAGTGTCACATCCACTGAATACATGGACGAAAGGAAGAGCAACTACACGAGGACCAAACGCATAAGATATGCCACGTACAGGAAGCCATCAAAAGTCTTTATTCCTTCCAATATCTATCCATAATTTGTTCCACCTAATTTTGAGAGTGCTGCAATTCTTAATACTACTACATCTGTGTCAGTATACTACCTAAAATTACTTTTTACAACAATTTTCATAATCATGCCGAACACGGACAAACATTTGTGTATCTGCTTCTTCATGATTACAAGAGGATAACTGGGAAGTTGCAAATAATATTTTCACCGTGAGTAACATACACATTTTTATTAGTCTCTAAAGAAGCAATTCTGTCGGCAAGAAACTTGGTGTTCTATCAGAACCAACACATTTCCGTCTAGCACAAGAACTTTGCCTCTGTCTTGTCTCAGACTTTAAATCATTCATTTAGTAAACATCAAATACAATGTCTACTCTTGGATACTTATAGATGCAAGATTTTATATAAGGTAATATGACATCAGTTGCATAATCATCAAATGTTTTTGCCAACTTGTTAGCCTGTAATTAACCATTGTTGCCCCGCCAACGATAAATGCGTCACCCGGCTTTCTCCACCAATAAATTTAAAATTAACCGACATGAAATGACTCATTGTGCTAAATGGCGGTGACCACAATCAATCAATTACTGATGGCTATAGTACTTAAGAAATGATAATTCAATATGGTAAGACAGTCTTTATTTTAGTAAGAGCCGTGGTGTAGTGGTTAGTGCATCGGACAACTAACTTCCTGCTTCGATTCCCGTCTGGGGTGAAAATTTCAGGGACTTAATTTTCGGCTCTCCCTTGACACCAATTGCGAGTATGGTCTTGAGGAAACGATGATAGTCCGTCGGAAGGGGACGATAAATGGCTGACCCGTGTTAAGAGAGAGCCATATCTCTTGCACGTTAAAGACACCTTTGTAGATTTCGAAAAAGAGCAGGGTAATGCCGCTACAAGGCAGCACTCGCACCCGCCAATTTGGGGAAAGGGATTAATATAAGTTGCAAAACTTGTTTCCTAATCCACTATAAATAAATATGTTTAAACTAAATTAAACTTTATTTCAGTTTCTTTCATTATAAAAGGAGTAGGTTCAGTAAGACCCCTTTTTGGCCCCAAAATATAGCAGTTTTACAAAATTGTTAAAATGTAAACCTTTAGTTATTTATTGGACAGTAGAATGCTTCTTCTACATAAATATGGGCTGTTTTTGACAATACAATCAATGCACATATATCCGGTACTAGCACCATTAAGTCATGCTAAATTACTGAAATCCTCATAATTCTACCATTTTAGTTAAATTTTAGACGGTTTTCGTGTAAAATGAAAGTGGCCGCATTCGTGTTCATCCTTAATATTGAAATATAAGTTGTATTTTATGATAATACATAACATATATAAAGGTTGAGGATGAACACGGATGCGGCCACTTTCATTTTCACCAAAAACCATCTGAAAAGTGACATTTTTCGGCATATTATGTAGATTTGTCATATTTGAGCATGAATCGGATCGTTTTTAATGACTCAATCTGTTAAAATCTTTCACATAAACTAATTAATTCAAATAAAATATACACTTGAGTGTTTAAAAAGTGGTCAAAATCTTTCGTTAGATGAACCTGAAATTTGAGGCCAAAATCGGTCCTTACCGGACCTACTCCTTTTCCAGAATTGTTTTCTCCGAAACTCATTCTCAGAAGCGTCCTTGCTGTGAACTTGCTACAAAACATTGGAGAGTTCCTAACATTAATTTTTGCATGGGAGATCATTTTTGCTACTCTGTATTCTCCACTGCAGGGATGCTGCCATAAAAACTCAACTTAAAAAACATTGTTATGTATTACGAATAAAAAAATGGAATAGAAAAGCTGCTGCTTTCTTGCAATCGACAAACCTAGACCAGCAGATTCCGCTATATATACTCTCTGCCGAGATGTGTCAAATTGTTTTTCCGGCTTGCCGTGGGAATAACCACTCTCTACTTGTAAACTAAATATGTATTCTCCGCACCGAAGTGTAGCGATAAGTGAACACAACAGTGGTCCTGCTAGTTTACTTACAAAAAATTAAGAAGAAGGATAACTGTGATTTATTCGTTGAAATTTTACACGGGCTGAATTTCATGTCTATAAAATGTTAGTATAATTCGTATGCATATAACTCTTTATTCAAGATGGTAGATTTGTTGGTTAATTTCATAATGCTTCTATGTTCTGTCACATATATTTTCTTTTAAGGTTTATGACCCCTTCTGTAGCCATTTTTTTTACAAACTTTTCAACATCTAATAGTATCAAAAACTACAGATATAATGGATATTAGATATAGGCCATTTTGTACATATACCAAGGGGAAACTTAATGCAAATAATTATTATTTAGTGTTTCTTTGCATTTAAAAAAAAAAGAGGACTTTAAGGCAAATAAACCAAGATTTTTATAGAAAATTCACAGCATTCATCCTTGTACTCTCATATTTGGCAATTTGGTGACTGACAAATATAGTATTATTGCATGCAGTGCTAGCATTGATTTCCTTATAACACGATTATGAATTATTGAAAACTCCTTCAATTTTGAATACTAGAGTCAGATCATGAAACTCTAATGATACGTATTGCTAAAATATCATACAAATATGTCTTAACTTGATTTGTGTGTTTAAAATCAGTCTAAGGTAGGCCTACGCTCATTTGTATTTTGTCCAAATCTATATGTTAAAAATTGTCCATCCGTTGTTTTCCGATACTCTGACTTACTTGTATAGCGTATAATGTACTAGCTGCGGAACCGTAGCTTCAATTAACATCTTTATGAAGTTAATGTATTATTTTTTTTGCAGTTATATATAGCAATATGTTTTTTTTTAATTTAAGTTTTAAACCCTCGTGAAATTTCAAAATATTAATACTTATGGACTACCATGGACACATGTATAACAGGTTAAATTGGTGTCAACTGAACATGGACAGTTCCTGTATTGTTCATTTGCACCACTGTCCCAAAAGTAAGGCGAGGATTGGGCCCCCGCTAACATGTTTATCCCCGTCACATTATACATGTAAGTGTCTGTCCCTAGTCAGGAGCACCACTGTCCACGGTTAGTGGAGGGTTTGGCGCAAGCTAACACATTATCTCCGTCACATTATGTATGTGTATGTCTGTCCCTAGTCAGGAGCTCCACTGTTCACGGTTACGGGATGGTTGGGCGCCAGCTAACATGCTTGTCTCCGTCACATTATGTATGTGTCTATCCCTAGTCAGGAGCACTACTGTCCACGGTTAGGGGAGGGTTGGGAACACGCTAACATATGTTTATCCCAGTCACATTATGTGTGTCTGTCCCTAGACAGGCGCTTGTAATTAAGTGGTTGTCGTTTGTTGCTGTATATCATTTGTTGTTTATTGTTCATTGTTTGTACATAAACTAGACCGTTATTTTTTTTCGACTGAATTGTTTAACATTTGACATGTCGGAGCTTTTTAAATAGCTGATTAGGCAGTATGGGTTTTTACTCATTGTTGAAGGCATTACGATGATCTCTATTATACTGTAGTTGATTTCTGTTTCATTTATAGTCTATTGCAGAGAGTTGTCTCATTAGCTATCATACCACTTCTTCTGATAATCATATCATAAATTATCTTTGGTAGAAATTTATAAATTAATGTAGTCAAAATGTAGTTATGTGGGCAAAACTATGGCCATATCATACATGTCTACCTCTTCTTTTGAATGCATGAGGTAGTTATTGAGAAATATTGAGAAATATGTGACAAAAATATCAAATTCCTTCAACGTGTATTGAAAAGTATATAATTGACCATTTTTCGTATTACCGACATTTGACTCCGGAGTACATCATTTCTAACTCGTTATCTTATGTGTGGTTAGACATTCTGGTACCTGGTCAAGTGAGAGCATTCGAAAAACGTAATCAAAATTTAGTTTAGAATCGGTTAATTTTGGCGGGAAAATCAACTGTTTTCCGAAAAATTATAAACTCCGGAGTCAAAAGTCCGATTCACAAACACCAACTATCATAATGTTTCTGAACAGTGGCGTAGCTAGATCATTTTCAAGTGTACGCCCGAACCTCGGTCAGGGCCTAAAGGCTCTATTGGATCAAGGCCAATGAACCAGCTGGTAGTAGATGAGCGGGTGCTAAGTCTCCGGAGGTTTTAAAGTTATCGAGAATGACATACCATTCCTGTCATTGAAAACTCATATCAATAACAACATTCTTTAGATTCCAAATGGTTATTTTTTATGTTTAATCTATTCATTGTGTATTTAGAATCGTAATTCAACATGAAATTATTAATTTTCTGAGTTGTTCAGGTGCAATATTAAAATGTGTAAATAGAACCCTTGTTCTCGCCTGAAATTTCTCCCCGCGAAAAGTTTATTCATTTATCAGTCCATTACAGGATTTAAACAAATCAAATATTTTCATTTAATTTCTGCACAAGTTTCATGACAAAATATGGAGGTTTATAAATTTATCATGTAAATTAACTCGACATCATAGATCATACCAGATTGGAAATTTATTCTTGCGCTATACGCGTTTCATTAACTTTGACCACGGTTTTACAAATAATTTATATGTACCAAATTTTAACCTCAGAATGTAAATACTTCAAGAAATTCCTTTTAAAAATCCATAATTTACGGGAAAATTCATCATATATAATTTCGTCATGATGCGCTCACGCTGGATACTCTTTTGACCATAAACAGTTTTTGTCCAGCTATCGTAAAATGGTTTGACAAAGTTATTGGTATATTAAAACTTTAACCACATACTGAACCTACATCTACACAGTTATAATTAAAAAAAAAAAGCAAACCACATTTCGAATCTAAGTATACATAAGGAATTGCTTTAAAAAATGAAAGCGAGTATAGAATTCACGGTAGATTTAGACTTTGACAGAAAATGAACACCAATCTTGTCATTTTTATTCGAAATTACAAGCAATTGAAGAAAGACTTAGAAGGTTGATGTACTGTTAACCAATTCTTTTAATAATATCTAAATGAAAATATTTTGTTTTACCAAATTCAAGTGTACGCCCGGGCGTTTTGACGTAAACCAATCTAATTAAAATATAGATCTCCGATTTCGTTATACTACGTTACTACATATGAGTAGTAACGTAGTATAACGAAATCGGAGATCTATATTTTAATTAGATTGGACGTAAACGTAGCTATGCGCATGCTGAAAGATCAAAATAGCACTTATCTATGGCAAGCCGTTTTGCTATTTGTTCATACTTCAATATATAACTTTATAAGATATCTTATATAGTTTATAAGATATCTTATATAGTTTATGAGATATCTTATATACATGTAGTTTATGAGGTATCTTATAATAGTATGTAAGATATCTCTTATAATATACAAGATATCTCATAAAAAAAGAAATTATATAAGATATCTTATATATTTCAGGATATATCTTATAGGAGATGTCTTAAAATTTGAAAAAAAAAAATATACAAAAACGGCTTGCCACACTTATGCCTGTGATGCCGATGGTTCACTCTGAAATAAGATTAATATGTCTAGTACCATAGATATATATGACAAAAATATTTGTTTGACGGACAGACGAATGGACAAGATAATAGCAATACAATTCCCTTTTAAGAGTTGGGATGAATTTAAATGTTAACTACATTTATTTAATGATTCATTAAAAAACATCTTAAAATGTCACTGTAGAAATTGAATCATTTATCAATTTGACATTTATTTCGCTAGTTATAAAGCAATAATTCTAGAAAAAAAAATGCGACCTTCCATCATGTAAAAATGTTTATAAGAACACCAATAGGGAATGTTAAGTTCTTCCTTTGAACTATTTGTCTGGTTTTGCTTGATTTGTTTTTCAGTTTGTCTTTTATAGATGAGAGTCTGGGTGGGGTTTCATGAGTAGATCACGAAAGTGTATATAAATTATGCAGAATACATGGCAAAAATATATATAAAAAAAAAAAGAATAAAGAATATTAAGACAAGATGATAAATACTAAATAATATTGTGCATCAAACATCAAGAATAGAGAAAAAAGAAATTATAAAGATAAAAGAAAAATGGCTTAAAAAATTTAAAGGATATATATGGAATTGAAGGACCCCTTATCGAGACCCTCATAGATTCAGTAAAACAATCAACATTCAGATAAAATAAAATCGTGACGATTAGAAGAATACATTTGCACTGTAATTGTAGGCCTTAGAATATTAGATGTATTTAATAATATCAAAATGATATTTTATATTTTACAATGAAAGTGACACAATACCGAACTCAATACTGATCTAGTGGGATTAACATATGAATGCTTATTTTATGATATTAAAATGATATTTTGAATTTTAAAATGAAAGTGATACAATACTCAAAACAATACTAATCTAGCGGAATTAAAACATAAAAATTTATCCTTTCAAGAATATTGAATAATTTCGTGTTTACATCGTGTAATGATATAAATCTGCCATGTTACCTTTGAAATCCATGTTACTAATTATTAAATAATTAATTAAAATAACCAATCAATCCTTACCTTAATCATCTGTTTTGAAATTTATGCAATTGAAAGCTAGCAGAGCAAGATGAAAAACATATTGTTAAGAGATAACAAAGCATCGACAATGCCCTTTTATATTATAAATTTATGTATTGTCGAATTTATCCAGTTTTAACTTCGAAAAACATGAAAATTCAATACGTAATGCATAATTAAAAAAAAAAGTGGGAATGAGGAGATTTTCAGATAGCACATATGCTACAGTCTCCTGACAGTGAGTAACATGGATATCACCGATACTGTATTTTTAAAAAGAAATAATTGTCAATGCAAAATAATGAATCATTCGGAACTAAAACGTCCTTCTAAAAAGGTGGGGGGGGGGGGGGGGGGTCTCTAAAGGCATAGTATTTGTAAGCATGATAGCTTTTCAAAATGTTTAGTTTTCAGTGCTATTTGTTGATGTAGTTAGGTGTTATCAATTTGTTTATGAACAAACTAAGCTTAAAATTTTGATTGGTTATGGAATTCTTTTTTGCGATATTTGAGTTTTTAAAAAATGGCGGGAACAATGGGAAACAACCCAAGTAGTTCGAACATTTGACAAACATTCATAAACCTTACCTGAGTCACTGTTAACTTCATTCTTGATTCAGCCTTCCAACTATTCAAACAGTTCGAATTGTCAACAAAATACATCCTAAGGGGAGTTAACTCTTTAAAGATCAACTGAATGTTTTAATCACATACAAATAGTGAATAGAGAAATTAAGCTTCTCAATGATCAGAATAAGAGTTTGTCCTACTGTTAGTTATATCCAATAAATCTATTCCTGTAAATAATCGTATGGTCTAAATGTCTTGAAAAAAGAGCCATGCTAACTGAATATTCTGAAAAATGGTAGAAAACATGAGCTTGTCGATTATTTTAACATTTTATAGATATAAAATTGATAAAAATAAAAACAAACAAACAAACAAACAAACAAACAAACAAACAAACAAACAAACAAATGATGATGTTTCATGTCACGACAAAAGTGCTGACTCCTTAAAAGGGGATATTTTTTCTTTATAAAAGTCTTAGCACAAAAATGATATTAAAAAAAATGGAGCTATATAACAAGAATTTAGGGAGCTACCAGGACGACAATTTAGGTAAAAAAAAGTCAGGATAAACTAAAAAAAAAAAAAGGCAGGACAGAGATTACAGCTAAAAAAAATGCAGGACAAAATTTTTCATCCTAGCCCCCCCCCCCCCCCCATAAAAATCAAATGGTAGCCCCCTTAGAGCAAACAAACGCATTCTGTTTATAATTATTGAATTTCTGTAATGTCTCATAACATACATTAGCTTAACAAATCAAACTCCTGGAAATATTGAAATGGTTGGTCTATAAATAACAATGAACAATAGTTTCAGCTAAACTATTCCTACTGGTTAAAACCAATTCACGAAAACTTCAATATCGTATTTAATATTACTGTCGTCAAATTGAACATGCCTTATATTTAAAAAAAAAAAAAACGGATAAAACAAGGCATCTACATTTTACAGCTCAATGACACAGTTGTAGTCAATACAACTTCGTCTTATCAACAAAACACATGAATTCTTGATAAAATTCCGCGTGAAGAAATAGGTCCAGGTAATTGTTTGAATTGAGGGATACAATGTTGTTAAAATTATCTGAAATTTTCATTTCGTTGTTGATTATAAACATTAGTGAGGGAGTTCGACTGAACATAGCTGGTAGTTCGTTCACTAAAAACAAATATAGTGACTCTCATGTTATCTTGGCCTTTAACAATACTGGTCCATTGATGTGTGTTAGTGACTGTTTGCTGTACAAGGAATGCAACGCAGTGAATTTTAACAGAAATAAACTAGAATGTGAATTGCTTGCCGTTTCCTATCCGGGTGACAGTATTACTTCTATGGACAGTTCTTATTACACAGAGATAGGTGGTTGGAAAAAGGTAGGTCTTTTTAAATATTTTTGGCTTGCCATTTTTGCAGGATAGGAAGACATTACACGAATTATAAAAATATTAAATTCTTCTTGTGGTAGCATTGTCACGTGGACGTGTGAACGTGGAACGTTCGCTAGCACTGAAGGCTAAATTGTAGTCTGTGGTTTTTTTTTGTGTTTTTTGTTTTGATATCTACCATTTTTTCTCTATTCTTTATTTTTTTTGTGTCTTTTTTACTCTAAATACCCTTTACTATGCACATTTTAACCATTATGCTCTATTCAGTAAACACAATCCACAGCACTCTTATATATAACGTATATACCGAATTTGTTTTCGGATAAGGTTTTTGCTTGTATATGTACCTTGTATTTAATAAATTTTATATTAAATTTCAAATTGTATTAAAGTCTATATGAAATCTCTATGACGGTCGTTACCTAGTGCAGAAAATATTTTGTATATTTATAGGATAAAGATGAATGCACCCCAAACCCATGTGAAGTTAGAGAACAATGTATCCTGGCCATGTACAATAATCATATCTGCCTAGAATTTGGTAAGTTACATATTCATTCGATTAGATAATGTCTTGGAAGTTCTTCAAGTACCTTCAATTTCTTTTATAAGAGGATCTGGTTTGGGGATCCTTCATTTTTATAGTCTTTATTTTTATAAAGGTCATTTTTCTCAATTTATTATACTTTTTGGCCCAATTGACCTTAGGCCTTTACCTATCATTTTCATCTAAGTATGTACAAAAGTATTACCGTAGGGAATTTCCATTTGGGTCTTACGGTACAATGGACGTTACTTTAGACTTTAACCTATGATTTACACCTAGTATTTAAAACAAGATTGCCGTAGGGAATGTTTGACAGACTTTAAAAGATTGGGTTTATAGGGGATTGAACAGGTAGACTCTTTAAACCTAAAATTAAACCTGTGTTGGAGACAAACCATTAGTTGTTCCACCTGGACCGTTTGGTATGATGGAGCTTAGACCTTTAATTTTAATTTGCACCTAGTATATAAAACGGTCAAAATTAACTATTGCTGGCTGACCAAACTAAGAGATTTTTTACGTGGGACATACTACCAGAGGTAGAGGTAGGCATAGCCTCCTAAATGGCTCATAGAACTTATACTCATTTATGTAAGAGGCTTTTTTCAAGGCAATATCTACCTCTACCTCTGGTATAATGACCTACGTTGAGAATATCTTAGTTTGGCTAGCCGGCAATACTTAATTTTGACTTTGTGATATATAACCCTCTCCAGCACACTATACTGACAAACTCGTACGAGTCTGGGTATAAGTGTTATGTGCCATTTTAGAGGCCATATATACCACTACCTCTTGTATAATTTCCCACGTGAAGAAACTCTTAGTTTGGCCAGCCGGCAATGGTTAATTTTGACTATGTGATATACCAAGATAACCCCCTCCCCAACCCTATGCTGACAAACTCGTAGGTGTCTGGACCAAAAGGCTCAGGAGAGAAAAACTCATGGTTTGTCTTCACTATTCGTCCAAACTTAGGTTTAAAAAGTACAAGATACCTCCCCATTTCCGATCTTAACTAGGTCAAAAGGCCCAGGTGGGACAACTCATGGTTTGCCTTCATCAGAGGCCAAACTTAGGTCGAAAGAGTCTTAAAAGCCTACATTTCACTCCACCCCCAATAGTCAACTAACATTAAATTTGAGCCTAGAATAGATATACGTGATAACGAAATTGCGTATTCTAATCCAGAGTATCAGTACGTATGGTTTCTAATTACTATTTCTTGCGAGAGAAAAAAACCCACGTGCATGCATCAATATCATTTATGGAGAGTTGTTTCATTGGCACTCATATCACGTCTTCTTATATCTATTTATTTTTGGCATTTAGTATCTAAATTGAGGCCACGGCAGTAAGAGCTGGACATGTGACTTTGAAGCATGGTAGCCTCGTTACTCCTGACCTTTAGCTGTTTCTCCTCTCCTTTTTTGAATGACTGCTCTATAATAAACTTTGAATTTTTTGAAATACTAAGTATTTTCTACCCTAGGAATAGATTATCTGAGACGTATTTGGCAAAAACTCACCTGTGTGTCGAAATTTTGGGTTACCAATGCTCAACTTTGTACTTTATCTGGCCTTTGAAATTGGACATTTTTTTTTATTTGAGTGTCACTAATGGGTCTTTTGTAGACGAAACGCGCAAAAACCATTTCAATCCTGGTATCTATATTTATCTTACCTCCTATACAAATCTTGGAATATAATTGGCTAAAAGCAACCGCGTGGAGACCGTGTATATGTCATATGGGGTTAGTTGGCGGGGCTTATTTCAAGACACAGCTAGTAGTTGGTTACGGTCCTTTATAAAAACAACATGGTGCTTCGCTCTCATCCCATATGGAATTTACTGACCCCATATATATCTTATTAGTTCACTAGCACACTATATAACTACTAATATCTACATATCTTTTTAAATAGATTGGTTCTTTTGAGAGCATGTTCATGTATTCTTAAAACTTGTGAAAACTAGGAATTCTTCAAGACTTAGTTTTCCTGTAGAATGTGATTTAAGTGACTTTAGGAAATCCTTTAACTTTGTTATGTTTTATGAAACCAATATAATTGTCAGCATATACGAGGTCCTCTTGAAGCTGGTGTGTTACTTTTCAGAACAAAATACGAAACCTCCTAATAAGTTTCATGCCACAGAGTAACATTTCACATTGAAATTGGACTGTTAATTACTCTATATGAACACATCAACCACGAGTACAGATAGTTTCAATAATGAGTAGATGAATTATTGAAAGCATGCAGGAAACAAAATACGAAGATATGAAAGATGAAATAAATACATCCCAGATTATAAAGCGAACTGTGTGCTTAAAGTTATATAGCGATTGCTCTGTGCAATAGACTATTTTCATGTAAACGACTTTTTGACTCCGTGGTTTATATTTTTCGACAGGTTATCTACTATGTGGTAGGACATCCTGGTACTCGCTCAAATATGAGCAACATATAGGAGTTAAATCAAGCGTACAATTTCAGGGACAAAAATTCTGATTCATATTTTCTATACACGACAAAGTCTTCAGATAACATTAAAATTTTCCCCACAAATTGTTTTGATTTTACTTCTTTTGTTTACTCCTGACTGACTGAGTACCAGGATGTCCTACATGTACCACAGAGTAGTTAACCTGTCAAAACATTATATAATTTGGAGTCAAAAGTTGGAAATATGAAAATAGTCTATTAACCTTAGACATGCATCCGGTTTGTAGAAACTGGAAATTGCAATAAGATTACATTTTTGGGACTTTCTTTATTAAACACGAAGAAAAAAATACATTTCAAAGTCATAAATGAAATAGTCAAGCAATTTAAAAATGTAAAACATCATCACTTATTCTATTTACAGTCAATTATGTCAAATTTAAAACATAAAAGAAACAAAAAACAAAAATACACGGATTGTTTTTTAGGTAACGAATCAGCGTTGGGTTCACATGTTGCCCTCCTTTTTAAAGAAAAACAACTTGTTTGTTTGGAGACAAGTGCCTCTGAAATAATCTCTTAAGTGGTTCTTTTTATTTATTTTTTTGGAGAATCTGAAACCTTAAGATATATTCGTTTGAAGAGCCAAATATTTTTATTTTATTTTAGATGCACCTTGCGACGTTAGCCCTTGTCAAAACGATGGTGTATGCAGAAACAAAGTCAACGATTACAGATGTATTTGTCCGAAAGGTTACTCTGGTGATCATTGTGAACGTAAGTAGCTCTATTTGTTATAACAATGGTGTGTGCAGAAACAAAGTTAACGATTACAGATGTATTTGTCCGATAGGTTACTATGGCGATCATTGTGAACGTAAGTAGCTCTATTTGTTATTACAATGGTGTGTGCAGAAACAAAGTCAACGATTGCAGATGTATTTGTCCGAAAGGTTACTTTGGCGATCATTGTGAACGTAAGTAGCTCTATTTGTTATAACAATGGTGTGTGAAGAAACAAAGTCAACGATTACAGATGTATTTGTCCGAAAGGTTACTATGGCGATCATTGTGAACGTAAGTAGCTCTATTTGTTATAACAATGGTGTGTGCTGAAACAAAGTTAACGATTACAGATGTATTTGTCTGAAAGGTTACTTTGGCGATCATTGTGAACGTAAGTAACTCTATTTGTTATAACAATGGTGTGTGCAGAAACAAAGTCAACGATTACAGATGTATTTGTCGGAAAGGTTACTTTGGCGATCATTGTGAACGTAAGTAGCTCTAATTGTTATAACAATGGTGTGTGCAGAAACAAAGTCAACGATTACAGATGTATTTGTCCGAAAGGTTACTTTTTACTTTGGCGATCATTGTGAACGTTAGTAGCTCTATTTGTTATAACAATGGTGTGTGAAGAAACAAAGTCAACGATTACAGATGTATTTGTCGGAAAGGTTACTATGGCGATCATTGTGAACGTAAGTAGCTCTATTTGTTATAACAATGGTGTGTGCAGAAACAAAGTCAACGATTACAGATGTATTTGTCCGAAAGGTTACTATGGCGATCATTGTGAACGTAAGTAGCTCTATTTGTTATAACAATGGTGTGTGCAGAAACAAAGTCAACGATTACAGATGTATTTGTCGGAAAGGTTACTATGGCGATCATTGTGAACGTAAGTAGCTCTATTTGTTATAACAATGGTGTGTGCAGAAACAAAGTCAACGATTACAGATGTATTTGTCCGAAAGGTTACTATGGCGATCATTGTGAACGTAAGTAGCTCTATTTGTTATAACAATGGTGTGTGCAGAAACAAAGTCAACGATTACAGATGTATTTGTCGGAAAGGTTACTATGGCGATCATTGTGAACGTAAGTAGCTCTATTGGTTATAACAATGGTGTGTGCAGAAACAAAGTCAACGATTACAGATGTATTTGTCGGAAAGGTTACTATGGCGATCATTGTGAACGTAAGTAGCTCTATTTGTTATAACAATGGTGTGTGCAGAAACAAAGTCAACGATTACAGATGTATTTGTCGGAAAGGTTACTATGGCGATCATTGTGAACGTAAGTAGCTCTATTGGTTATAACAATGGTGTGTGGAGAAACAAAGTCAACGATTACAGATGTATTTGTCGGAAAGGTTACTATGGCGATCATTGTGAACGTAAGTAGCTCTATTTGTTATAACAATGGCGTGTGCAGAAACAAAGTCAACGATTACAGATGTATTTGTCCGAAAGGTTACTATGGCGATCATTGTGAACGTAAGTAGCTCTATTTGTTATAACAATGGTGTGTGCAGAAACAAAGTCAACGATTACAGATGAATTTGTCGGAAAGGTTACTATGGCGATCATTGTGAACGTAAGTAGCTCTATTTGTTATAACAATGGTGTGTGCAGAAACAAAGTCAACGATTACAGATGTATTTGCCCGAAAGGTTACTTTGGCGATCGTTGTGAACGTAAGTAGCTCTATTTGTTATAACAATGGTGTGTGCAGAAACAAAGTCAACGATTACAGATGTATTTGTCCGAAAGGTTACTTTGGCTATCATTGTGAACGTAAGTAGCTCTATTTGTTATAACAATGGTGTGTGCAGAAACAAAGTCAACGATTACAGATGTATTTGTCGGAAAGGTTACTTTGGCGATCATTGTGAACGTAAGTAGCTCTATTTGTTATAACAATGGTGTCTGCAGAAACAAAGTCGACGATTACAGATGTATTTGTCGGAAAGGTTACTATGGCGATCATTGTGCACGTAAGTAGCTCTATTTGTTATAACAATGGTGTGTGCAGAAACAAAGTCAACGATTACAGATGTATTTGTCCGAAAGGTTACTATGGCGATCATTGTGAACGTAAGTAGCTCTATTTGTTATAACAATGGTGTGTGCAGAAACAAAGTCAACGATTACAGATGTATTTGTCGGAAAGGTTACTATGGCGATCATTGTGAACGTAAGTAGCTCTATTGGTTATAACAATGGTGTGTGCAGAAACAAAGTCAACGATTACAGATGTATTTGTCGGAAAGGTTACTATGGCGATCATTGTGAACGTAAGTAGCTCTATTTGTTATAACAATGGTGTGTGCAGAAACAAAGTCAACGATTACAGATGTATTTGTCGGAAAGGTTACTATGGCGATCATTGTGAACGTAAGTAGCTCTATTGGTTATAACAATGGTGTGTGGAGAAACAAAGTCAACGATTACAGATGTATTTGTCGGAAAGGTTACTATGGCGATCATTGTGAACGTAAGTAGCTCTATTTGTTATAACAATGGTGTGTACAGAAACAAAGTCAACGATTACAGATGTATTTGTCCGAAAGGTTACTATGGCGATCATTGTGAACGTAAGTAGCTCTATTTGTTATAACAATGGTGTGTGCAGAAACAAAGTCAACGATTACAGATGAATTTGTCGGAAAGGTTACTATGGCGATCATTGTGAACGTAAGTAGCTCTATTTGTTATAACAATGGTGTGTGCAGAAACAAAGTCAACGATTACAGATGTATTTGTCCGAAAGGTTACTTTGGCGATCGTTGTGAACGTAAGTAGCTCTATTTGTTATAACAATGGTGTCTGCAGAAACAAAGTCAACGATTACAGATGTATTTGTCCGAAAGGTTACTTTGGCTATCATTGTGAACGTAAGTAGCTCTATTTGTTATAACAATGGTGTGTGCAGAAACAAAGTCAACGATTACAGATGTATTTGTCGGAAAGGTTACTTTGGCGATCATTGTGAACGTAAGTAGCTCTATTTGTTATAACAATGGTGTCTGCAGAAACAAAGTCAACGATTACAGATGTATTTGTCGGAAAGGTTACTATGGCGATCATTGTGCACGTAAGTAGCTCTATTTGTTATAACAATGGTGTGTGCAGAAACAAAGTCAACGATTACAGATGTATTTGTCCGAAAGGTTACTATGGCGATCATTGTGAACGTAAGTAGCTCTATTTGTTATAACAATGGTGTGTGCAGAAACAAAGTCAACGATTACAGATGTATTTTATTTGTCCGAAAGGTTACTATGGCGATCATTGTGAATGTAAGCAACGCTAGTTAAAAAAAATTTGTAGCTTTAATTCAGGAGCCTGTAATTCAGTGGTTATCGTTTCTTTATGTGTTACATATTTGTTTTTCTTCCATTTGTTTTTTTATATAAATAAGGCCGTTAGTTTTCTCGTTTGAATTGTTTAACATTGTTATATCGGGGCCTTTTATAGCTGACTATGCGGCATGGGGTTTGCTCATTGTTGAAGGCCGTACAGTAACCTATAGTTGTCTGTGTCATCTTGGTCTCTTGTGGACAGTTGTCTCATTGGCAATCATACCACATCTTCTTTTTTTTTTTTTTTTTTTTTATATTTAATGAAAATAAAAAATATCTCATTCAACTGCGCTTATTGAATATTATCAGTTGAAATGGGATTGACCAATGACATATCATCACGAAGGGCAAAAAAAAAAAACTAACAAAAAGACAAAAGACATTAAGAGAAATTGCAGTTGATGAGGGTCTGAATGGTGTTCGCATTGTCATAGAGCGTTGTCTATTGAATATCAAAGGAACAACAATTGATCTGCATAGGTTGCGATTGACGTAACTAGAGTTTGACTAAATTTATTTTGCCACGGGGACATGTTTAATTCAGGTCAACATGGAAAAGTTTCTTCATTATGCAACCAAATTCAGCTTTGTATTTTGGTGTTAAATGTTTGAAAAAAAAGTTCTTGAACAACTTTATCGTTTGAAAATGGATTGACTCATAATAGATCATCATGAAGGACAAAAAAAAAAAAAAATAACAAAAAGACAAAAGACTTAAGGAGTAATTACAGTTTATGAGGGTCTGGGTAGGGTGAACAGAATAGAGAATATAATGTGGACAAAAATGGAACATTTAGAAACTTATTTCGATATTGCTTATAAACAGATAGCGGAGAATGACATGGTTAGGAAGATGTCCAATCAAGTGAAGCTCATGGATGTACCAAATGACTATAAAAATGACGTTTTATCTACATTAAAGGATTGGTGCATTCTACATAAACCAAGTACCAAAAATGTGTTACACTAGTGCAAACGATTGGTGTTGTTGGAAGAAAGATTTACAGACGAATTAGATTAATTAAAAACACACCGATCAGTAACATTGGTTATCATTTGATGTGAAAAAAAATCACAAATGTTGGACGATCCACGATAAAAAGACTGTTACGAAGTCAAGACAGTTACACTTTAAGAAAGGAACTCCGTCATTCTTTTCGTCGTGCAAGTGTAATTGTATCTGGAATTGATGATCAGTGGGACATGGACCTCGCTGATATGTCAAACATTGCAAGTGAAAACGACCAATTTCGGTACCTATGAGTCGTCGTGGATATCTTTTCAAAGTATCTGTGGATTCAGGTTCTAAAAAATAAATCAGCAGTGACGCTCATATCAAAATATTTATAAAGCCAAACAAGTACAAAGTTGAAGAGCATTGAGGATTCAAGAAATTCTATCCTTTAAAATTTTACAACATAGTTAATTACGTTCTTAATATATACACATTTTATGGACATTTTTGGGGTAATCACAATTTAAGTGCAGGTCATTTCCCTTAAAAGTCAATGCAATTATTTTACCTAACAACTTACCTTTTTCAATTAAGGAATAATAGCACTGTTTTTGAAGAGTTGCCATCGTAAAATCCAAAATTGACGGTGACATCTCTTCAAATACGTACATTATTGGTATTCCTATTCTAATGCAACACTCTTAAAATGTTCAAAATTAAACATTTCAAATATCTCGTAAACGTAGATTGTGATTGCGCAACCATTATTGCCAATGCCAATGACGCCGATTGTCAACCGTTGAATTGGTAGACGTCATCCAATCAAAATTGTCGTTACATGCCAAATTGCATTAGAATAACCCCTGGTATCTTCCTATTGAAATGATTTCACGCGGTTCATAAGTAGACATATCTAAAGATGACTTTTGACGCTCTGGGGGTTCACGTATTGCCTTTTCTTTTTGCGTTCTAATTATTTCAAAGCAGTTCTGGAATCTTTAAAATTGTGGTTACCGTTTTGTGTAAACAAATACTTCAGATAATTGAGAGTGTGATTTAAGATAAGTGTGTTTTCTCATTCAGAAACGCCATGCACCAATGTGAACTGTAACTTTGGGTCATGTGTAATAGATGGATCTACTTGGCGTTGCCAGTGCCCAACCGGTCATCATGGAACTTACTGTGAACGTAAGTAAAGATGTAACGTTATGCTTATTATGGAACAATATTAAATTTTGGTGACAATCCACACGATAGAAGGTACCGACTCTACACTTGGCCGTTTCAGAATCTAAAGGACTATGGGTAATTACATTGTTCGTACCCCCAAAATGAAAATAACGTCACGTCATTGGTTGAATTCCATTGTTTAGGACGTTTTTAACCAATCAAGACGTTCTGGTGTACACCTGTTGAAAATATTACCCAGAATGCACTCGATTCTGAAACACTTACTTATCGTAGTACTCATGTTCAGTATCTTACATTTTTGGCATAAGGGAGCAACCATTTAACTTCAAAAATGGGGGGGAGGGGGATGGGGTTATGGTTTTTTTTCTGAGTCAAAAATTTTTTATATATCTAAAAATAAAAATAAATCAGCATATGATGCGATTGCCTTAACTTGAGTTTTAGTAAATTCCCTTTGTCATGGGGACCATGTTTAATTCAGGTCAACATGCATAAAATGCTTCACTTTGCAAACAAATTCAGCTTTTTATTTTGACTGTTAATTTTTTGAAAAAAAAAGGTTTTTGAACAACGTTATCAGTTGGAATTAAATTGACTTATAATAGATCATCATGAAGGACAAAAAAAAATAACAAAAAGACAAAAGACAATAAGAGTAATTACAGTTTATGAGGGTCTGGGTAGGGTGAACAGACTAGCGAATAATGGTCAAAAAGGGCAGAATAAAGGGCAGAAAAATTAAAAGATAGAGAAAAATAGGCCAAAAAAACAAAATAAAGAATAGAGAATAATGGGGTGCTGAAATGTAAAGAATACAGAAAAACGGAAAAAAATAATAAAAAATATAGAAATTGGCAAAAAGAATGAAGAATACAGAAATGAAGGACCCCTTTCGAGACCCTCATTAATAAATATTTGGTTCTGTGATTAATTTGTAAAAAAACAAAATGAATGACAGTAACTGATCAAGACAGTTATTGTATTTAAGGATCTTACTATAGTGTTAAGTTGATATTCTTTAAGATTAGGTTTATTCAAAGAACCAATAAGTGTATACAAATGGAATCTAAATTTACAGGCTCTATTAACAACATATAGATATACATGATGATAGATAACGTTTATTGAAACGTCAATCAGATGCGACAACGAGTTGGGGAGTAGACAAACAGTAAGAAGTCGACAAAAGAACATCATTATCCAAAAAGGAACGGAGTAGAACGACAGACGTTCGTTTTCATCTATACGAGACTCGTCAGTGGCGCTCGAATCAAAACAAAAGGAAGGCAAAATAAAAATCAAAAAGCATTAATATGAAAATTATTAAGGAGATGTGCTTATGAGACAACTATCCACTAGATTTTAAATGAAGTGAATATAAGCAGTTATAGGCAACTGTACGGTTTTCGATAGCCAATTTTAGTCATAAATTGTAATATTGATAGATAAAAAAGAACAATTAGAAAGGATTTTTATATGCTTGGAATTATTTGACCTAACCGCATTTAAGAAAAAAGGCGGCTAATAAACGACGAGTCTTTGAAAAAACAACGCCATGTCAAAAACGGAATACACCTAAAATACCGAGCAAGTCCACAGAACATAGAAAACTAAAGTTTGAGCAATGAAAAACTCGGGGTGAACTAATGTGCTTGCGGGTAGGCGAGCTCCACAAATGCTACCCGTTATGTTGCTCATTATAGTTCATCGACTTTTAAAATTCAACTTATTTTTAAGGTTGTAAAATTTTAACTCTTTAAATCAACAATCCGTATTATACACTTCCAAATGATTTTATTTCTATTTTCACAGCTTGGCTTTTTTTTTATTTCGGTTTGTTGTTACAATTTTCTGTACTAAATAGAAAATTGATTTTAACCATATCAGTTTAACACTTAACTCATTATTAGTATCAAGTGTTTTTGTACTGTTAAAATCCTTAATACATGTATCAATTCTGTTCTATGGTCGGGTTGTTGTCTCTTTGACAAATTCCCCATCCCCATTCTCAATTTTATCATATCATATCATGACACGATTTTGAAACCGAGACAAATAATTCCCATGTTATTAATTGTAAATTGGAATGAATTCAATTCTTGTTGTCCAAATACTCCATGCACCAATGTGAACTGTTATTATGGTGGGTTTTGTGTAATTGATGGATCGATTTTTTGGTTTTGGCAGTGCCAGGCCGGATATTATGGAACTAACTGTGAAAGTAAATAGAGCTGTTACCTACGGCAGACGTCATCCAATCAAAATTGTCCCTACATGACAAATTGCATTAGAATAACTCATTGTATCTTCCTACTGAAATAGTTTCACTCGGTTTATAATTCAAAGAACTTCAAAGCTGTTTTGTAATCTTTTAAAATTGTGGTTTTGTGTAAACAGATACTTCAGATAAGTTAGAGTATGATTTAAAATAAGTGGGTTTTCTCCTCCAGATAATCCATGCACCAATGTGAACTGTAACTGTGACAAAAAAAGCAGTTGAAGCGTAAGACAATATTTGTAGTTCCTTGTTTATTTGTAAATCAATATAAATAAACCGTTCGTAGATCTTTGAACAATACGTTAACGAAAACTAAATGAAAATCATCCCGTTATCCTTGGTTGCTATGAGACTCGTTGTTGCTAGGGTGCTCTCCTTTGGGGTCCATGCTATGTGCGTATGAAGATACCGATACATTGTGCGAGGTCGTTCATTTCTTATTTGGCTGTTGATTGTGAAGCATCAGAAAGATAATACCAGCAAATAAAGAATTTAAGACTTGGGAAGGTTGTAAACCAATAATTTCGGGTTGAAAGCTTGTGGTTTGAAGCTAACGGTATAGAAGTCTTTACGATTTTTGCAAGCTACTGGGTTGTTTTGAAACTGTAATATTCCTTGAAAATGGTCGCAGTCCATTGAACAAGTAGTTTGTAATAGTCTGGTGACTTCAGTGCCTCGGATACTAGGGTGTTTCAGAACTAGTTGTCTCAGAAACTAGGTGCTTCGGAGACTAGGTGTTTCAAAACAAGTTGTCTCATGAACTAGGTGTTCGGAGACTGTGGTTAGCAGCGGTGCGATTTGTGAGACTACAGTATTATATGTAATCATATTATTTTATTGAGGTAAGTTTATTTTATATTTGCCCTTGCAAGAAGCAACACATTGATTGTCAAGTTATGTAATAAAATATTTTTTGAAAAACTTTTTTGATTCATCAAAATATGTTGCGAACATACAGATAAAAAGAATTGTTGTATGACCCTGACAATAACGAAACAAGAAAATTGAGCAGGGAGTTAGATATATTAAGCAGTGAAATAGGGCGCTTAAGAATGCCCCAGACTTTGCTCAGTCAACTCCCATCAATCAAACCAATTCATAATATCATTGAAAATCCAAAAGCACTAAATAAATGGTAAATAATTCAAACGTTTTTGTGTGAATTTCGTAACATTTTTGCGCATGTGCAAACCCTGAACATGTAAAATATTCATTTCTAGTATATGCGTCATATGTTAAGAAAGTAGCCACCAAACCTGATAATATCTTTTACTTAAAGAAGGTCAAAGAAAAAGTTTTCCAGAAACATAAGTATTTTCGAACTGGAAAAAAACAGCCATTTTAGAAAAAGGCCGTGGCCATCTTGAAAAAATGATATTTTTTTATGGCCAGCAGTTTTTTCTTCAAAAGTATATAATAATGATGCTTCGTGCAAATTTTCATGCTTATATCATCATTTGCACAATTCTCTCGATTTCGCTTGCTAATATATATATCTTCCCCTATAATACATTGTAAACAGTATAAAATAAATCCAAAATTTCAAAGAAAATTAAAAAGTGAATGGCAATAAAAACTGACAAAATAAAACGCTATTAATCGACAGAACTAGTGAGAAAACAACTGTCGTATTCTTTATTTGGTACAGGTACTTTTTTTCGAAGAAAATGGTCGGATAAACCTGTTTTTATCGCTAGCTAAACCTCCAACTTGTATGACAGCTGTTTATAATTCCGTTAGATTTAACAAAAAATGGATAAGCACCTAGAACTGATACTCATACTTAAAATTGAATTTTTTTACAATTACTGTGGATTCATTAATTTTCGTGAGTACCAATTTTCGTGGATTAAGGAAAACTTTGCATACAAGCCAATAGAAAATTTGTTATTCGTTGAACCGTAATTTTATGGTTCACCTGTACCCACGAAAGCCTACAAAATTGGTATCCAACGAATAATAATGAATCCACATTAAACAGATTACACCTTTTCATTATACAGAATATCCTAGAGATTGCGAAGATTTCATAGAGAACGAGTCAAAAAGTGGTATATACCAAATATATCCATCAGACACCCGTGGATTTGAAACATACTGTGACATGGAAACCGAAGGCGGGGGTTGGTTGGTAAGGTTGATTTCAAGTGCATTTACCAATGATTTACAAATTTAACAGTTAAAAAAAGCCGTTTCACTCATGACAGCGGATATGTTAAAATTTTTCGACACTACAATCCTGTCCCATTTTCTTTGAATGTGACATACCGAATTAGACTTATTACGAAATTTGTACTAACAAGAGCAACACGACGCGTATAATATAACCATGAGTATGATTTAATGAATGTTACCTGGAAAAGGTTGAACCAGAAGTGGTATTTTGAACATCGAAAGAAGTTGAGTTTTTACCTCAAAAAAGTACCAATCAAACGTGTAGTTTCCGTATATTTTATATAAGCTCTTATCGAAATTGTAGTTGTTCTCTGACAACTGAAAGCTCTTTCCATCTGTGAATTAACTTATTATTTTTTTATATTCATATATTCAGTGTATTTGGTGCGTAATTCCAATTTACTTTCCCATCATATTGTCAATCAGCTAAGTGTATTTAAGTCTTTTGTCTCTTTAAAAAAAAAAAGAATTAAAAATAAAGAATATCGTTGTTGATTCTTAGATGAACATATAAAACCAAAAAGATAGAACCGAATGCAGAAGATAATATTGTTTCACAAGCGATAGTAATCCACTCGTACGTATTTCACTTGTCAATTTTCCCCCCAAAAAAGTGATAGCTTAACAATTAAACACAATATTAAAATAATACAAAAAAAGATATTTTCAATAAACTCACTGACGATGATTATATTTCAGACAATTTAGTATTGTACGAAACACGTGACTTAAGTACCAATTACTGTGTATTGTGAATTACAGGTTTTCCAGAAAAGGCAGGATGGGAGTGTCGACTTCTTTAGGAACTGGACGGATTACAAAAACGGGTTTGGTGACGTAACAGGAGAATTCTGGTTAGGTAAGACAGTTTATTATCATGCTTTATATCAAACCATAAGATAAACTGCACTATTACTGTATTAAAATTATATGTCAGTCATATTAGTAAATACTTTTAAGTTTTGCGCATTTTGCTTTAAATAGGAATAATTGTCCTATAGAAAAAAAAAATGAAAAAAAGACTATAATTGAATAATATTCATTCTCATGACATCTTAGTGTACAAAAGGGACGACTTTTATTTCCCTATTGTTAATTTTCCTTTTTGGACGGTGATGTCCCATTGGCATCATATTTATGTGTTTATCTATATATATAACTCGTTTGCTATGCTCGTGTCTGTTATTACGTTTTGGATTTCAGTGAAGGTTTTCTATGTATTAGTGGTAAAATATTAAGTCAGGTATTTCGTTACCACAAATTACTTTAAACCTTTGCTAAATTCTTCCATAAATTTGGATTTAAAGTTTGATTGTACCTGTAGAAAACTAACTTCAAACGGGATACCACATCCTAATTTTTACGGAAATGTATTTATCGAGCCCGGAAATTTAGATTCAATTAGGGTAAACTTATCGATCTTTTAAGTAAACTTATTCTAAGAGTTACCAATTCAACACTGAAAGTAGATCTTTGAATTTTGTTTGTAGTGGTATTAATATGTATTTTGTTATCAGTAAATTTGAATCAAACTAAATATTATTTTTATATATATATGCACATTCATGGCTCTACAATATGTCGGTACCTGTATCTTGGCATTGCACTAGGTCATGTGTTTCTCTGACTATTAATGACATCTTAACACTAAATTGCATGTTGGATGTGTACTGATTGATATTTTAGTCTTAGATGCATGCATTTTATTTTTATTAGTTGTCATTGGCTTTGAACTAGCTGTCAGTGCTCTCAGATCTGTACATAGTTTATTTGTGTTGTGGTGGAGTAAAAGTACCCTGCCACATCTACTCTGTGTTTTTTGTAGATGTTTTTTTTCTGCTTTGTATCGATCTGATTAGTTAAGTCTTTTTCTACTAATTTTTATAGTTTGTTCTTCGATTAAATTTTATGTGACTGTCATACAAGTGAGAGGTTTATATAGCCATAAAACCAGGTTTAATCCAACATTTTCTTATGTTTTCTACAAGTCAGGAATAAGAATAAGAATAAGAATAAGAATTTTATTAGTATAAAATCCAAACAATAGGATTGTTACTAAAATATACAACAAAAACAAACAAAAAGACAGTGGCATATTAATTACAAAACGATAGTCATTAAACACTACAAACATGTAGCATTGAAAGAAAAACAAAAACATAGATTATTAGTATTAATCATAATACTATTTTTTGACAGCATGCCTCCTCTTTAAAATTATCAATTAAAATATTATGCTTATGTTACAAAAAATATGTTATAATATATATAACATTATAAGTTGAGCCATCAATTATACAATTCATATATTGACATTATAATTGTTTCTCTCATTATACATTTCACTTATGTAGTTAACAATGATAAGTAAAATATCACATTCTTCGCAGGAAAATATAAAATCAAATTTGTTTTCTTCACTCATTGAATTAAAACAGGGGACAATACTAGATATTTCATCAAACATTTTGATCCTAGTTTTATTAATTTCTGAACATGTTATGATAAAATGAAATTCATCTTCCACCTCTTTATGGCATAAAGGACATATTCTATTTTCTAAAGCTGTTTTGTTGTATCTACCACATTCAACAGCTAGCATACTATTACTTATTCTTATTTTAGCATAATTTTTTGTAACATTTTTATCTAAATTCAATAAAAGGTACTTTTCTAGTTCATACTTTACTTTAAATTTTCTGTAGGTTCTTAGTTTATTTCCATTTATTGAATTATCATCATTAAAGAGACAATTTCTCCAAAATATAATGTAATTTTCATTGAGCTTCTTAACGATGGCTAAAAGTAATCTTTTTTTAGAGAAGGTACATTGATTTTCCCCAACATGAGTGAAATTCAATTTTGAAAGTAGCATTTTAACTTTTGAAGCAAATCCATCATTTAACTGCTTGTTAGCTTTATAAACATTATATAATAATGACTCATTTTCATTTGACTTTAAAATATGTAACCAAAATCCTACAGAAGACTTGAGGGCCTGTATACCAATAGGGTACATTCCCAATTCAGCTAATACAGCTGTATTTACTGCATTGGAATAAACATTTAGAAGACCTTTCGCAAATTTGATTTGGAGTTTTACTGATTCCATAGATAAATATTGAGATTCAAGAGTTTTGTTGTTCTTCACAATATTTAGCGACCATATCTCACTACAATACAGTAATATTGGGCTAACACAAGAATTAAATAGTTTCATATGGGAAAAAACATCCATCTTATCTGAGTAGAGTATTTTTTTTATACAAAACAATGCCTTAGAAGCTTTTTTACATAGGAGATTTACTGCATTAGTGAAAATTCCTGATAGCTTGAATAGTATACCTAAATATTTATATTCTGTGCAACATTCAATTACTTCATTATTCAATACAAACTTGTCTTTAGTAAGTTTTTTACCACTTTTATTAAATATCATTGTTTTTGTCTTGTCAAGATTGACAGTCAAGTTCCATTTTTCACAATAAGTATTTAACTTGTTTAGACAATTTTGTAAACCTTCTGAGGATTCTGATATTAATACTAAGTCATCATCATATAAAAGACTAGACAATTTTATGTCATGTAATGTTACAGGATCACATGTGTTATCAAACATTGAGGTTAAATCATTTATATAAAAAGAAAATAAGGTAGGACTTAGAATGCAGCCTTCTTTTACTCCAACTGTGGAAGGGAACATATTAGTAATATGACAGTTGTTATCCATTCGTTTGATGTGTTTGAGCATTTGATTTTGCCATTTGATTACGGACTTTCCGTTTTGAATTTTCCTTGGAGTTCGGTATTTTTGTTATGTTTCCTTATTATGTTGTGCTGTTACACCACTGTCCCAGGTTAGGGGAGGGTTGGGCGCCCGTTTACATGTTTAACCCTGTCACATTCCTTATGTGCCTGTCCAAAGTCAGAAGTCTGTTCTTCAGTGATTGTAGGGTGTTTGTGCGTATCATATTTGTTTTGCATTCATTATTTTGTACATAAATTAGGCCGTTAGATTTCTCGTTTGAATCGTTTTACATTTGTAATGTCGGGGCCTTTTATAGCTTACTATGTAGTATAGGTTTTGTTCATTGTTGAAGGGTGTACGGTGACCTACAGTTGTTACTGTGTAATTTGGTCTCTTTTTGAGAGTTTTCTCATTGGCAATCATACCACATCTTTTTATTTTTATATGTTAAACATATTTGATTTTTTTTTCATCGTATATTGGTTTTTTTTCAGAGAAATATATTGTTTATATAGAAATGTAAAAAAATGCATTTTTTTCACATTATCGTTGCTTGGATTTTCATAATGTCGTTCATGACTCTTTTTTATAATAAAAAAAAACACTTTTACATTTCTTTATGTATGTGAAAATCAGGTTAGTTTTTATTGTTATTCAGACATGTCCAGGTTTCTATTTCACATCCATTTACAAAAATATTCAAGTTAACATTCGACATTCTACAGCAGACATGCCAACTAATTTTCTTTTTTTCTATGTTTGTTGAAAAGTTTGTTATTTCTACATTTTGGAAACCCAGCAACGCTTTGACACTTCTAACGATATAAGACTTGCCATATTTATCATTTTATCTACCTTATAGGTAATTCTAAAATCCATGAAATTACCACAAAAGATGAATATGAACTGTACATACTTATGGAGGATCTAGAAGGAGAACAGAGATATGCGAGGTACAAGACGTTTTATATAGGAGACATACAGTCAAAATTCGCTTTAGAAATCGGAGGCTACAGCGGAAACGCAGGTTTGTTTACTTTTGTGTTGTCTCGTAATGATTAAGGGACTAGTCAGTTACAACCTAATTTGGGTCTTGGAAGAAATTAAGGGGTGCCTTGAAAAAATTTCGACATCGAAAAGGGTATCAATTTTTTCAATACTTCAGAGGGATACTCATAATACAAAACTAGACCAATTCTGCAGGCCTATTTCGAACATGCGTGCAAACGATAACCAATTCACAAGGCCTATTTCGAACATGCGTGCAAGATGATAACCAATTCACTAGGCCTATTTTAAACGTGCGTGCAAAATGATAACCAATTTGACAAATACAATTAATGATAGTCTGATTCACGTATTTGTAGCAGTAAGTTCAGATGTTACTTTATATCTTGAAGGGCGAAAGGACTTTTTTCGGGACGTCGTAATTTTAGGCCTTTATTTTTGCGGGAATTAGGGACTGGGCCTTTATTTTCGTAGGAAATCGGGATTAATCCTTATTTGGGCTCGGGAATTAATGCTTTTTTTTTCGGTAATTCTGGATGATACTCCCTCCTATTTTGTGTCATTAATGTGCTTCTTAAGCTCAATTCAAAATTTATTGATAAAGCTCCTGACATGTTTGGGTATTTAACCCTTGGCTTTCAAATGTTAGGTTTGATCTTTCTGATAAAGATAAATTCATAAAACCACTGATGAAGCAGGAAGTTATTAACTGTTTATACTAATAACTGTTTCCTTATAAGATTGTATGCAAAAACACATGATCGAACATATATTAGACCAATTTTTGATTAAACTATGATTAAAATATGACAGTTATATGTGACTTGTTTTCATAATGACCCTCAGAGAATAATTCACCTTATTCAATTGTTTACTATATTGTTCAAATTAGAAATGGTTGTTCTCATTTATTGAAACATAACATAGTAATCATCGTATAACGAGGCGCTCCGAAAATAAATATTGCGACGTGAATATTTGTGTAATTGTTTTGACTTAATGTTGCAAGTTGTCATTTGTGTCAAGCAGGCGACAAAAAATGGTCACTAAAAATTATTTTTTCAGAGAGTAGCCTCAATTTAAAATTATTACCGTAGTACATGGTTCATTGCATTTACAAACGAATTTATTGATCGACCTATATATTCCTTGTATGATGTCAAATTTAACAAGAAGTAATTGTAACAGGATGCTGTAACGAAGTCTCCCAAACAAAGCTCCCATAACTCGCCATTCATATGGTCCCATGTTCATTTGATTTGATTTTTTGTCCCATACAAGCATATATATGGCTTACGAGTAGGGATCTCCACCATTTACAAGTATTCAAACAGGAGGGGTGGTGGTGACCCCCAGGAAATTTACCTACATTTCATTTGATTTGTTTTATTGTCCCCTACAAGAATGTATATGGTTTAAGGGTGGGGATCTGGACCGTTTACAAAATAATAGCACATTCTCAAATTGAACGGGGTGGGGCTACCCCCGGGAACTTCCCTTTAATTTTATTTGATTAGCTTTATTGTCCCATACAAGAATATATATGGTTTAGGGGTGGGGATGTTGACCGTTTACAAGTTTTCAAACAAGAGGAGGTGGGGTGACCCCCTTGGGACTTCCCTCTTATTTCATTTCATTTGTTTTATTGTCCCCTACAAGAATATATATGGTTTAGGGGTGGGGATGTGGACCGTTTACAAGTTTTCAAATAAGAGGGGTGGGGTAACCCCCTAGGGACTTCCCTTTAATTTATTTCATTTGTTTTATTGTCCCCTACAAGAATATATATGGTTTAGGGGTGGGGATGTTGACCGATTACAAGTTTTGAAACAGGAGGGGTGGGGTGACCCCCTAGGGACTTCCCTTTAATTTCATTTCATTTGTTTTATTGTCCCCTACAAGAATATATATGGTTTAGGGGTGGGGATCTGGACCGTTTACAAGATAATAGCACATTCTCAAATTGAACGGGGTGGGGATGACCCCCGGGGACCTCCCTTTAATTTCATTTGATTTGTTTTATCGTCCCATTTAAGAATATATATGGTTTAGGGGTGGGGATCTGGACCATTTACAAGATATAAGCATATTCTCAAATTGAAGGGGGTGGGGATGAACTCCCAGGGACTCCGCCTATATTTCATGTGATTTGTTTAATTGTCCTATAATCAATTCTAAAGACTGCATGTATCTATCACTTACAGTTTTCAAGTTATATTCATTTGAAAATTTTAGAAAATAAAATCCCATAGGGTTCTATAGTAAACCCCTCCCTCCATTCTACCCCCCAAAATACCGCTTAATAGACCCCAATGCACAAACGAAAGATTGATGGCTCACCTAGACATATTAGTCTACCATTTTATGAAATTCTAGGTCAATCTGACAAGCGGTTTTGGAGAAACGCTGCGGACAAGTTCATTTTTAAAGTGGCGGAAGAAGAGGAAGAAGAAGAAGAATAATAATAAAAATAATAAGAACTGAGCAAAAACAATAAGTCTCCAAACTTTGTTTGGGAGACTTAATTAACCTGTTCATCCTACAGACCACAGCAATTCATTTTTATGAAAAAATCGTAATAATTCTTTCAATTTTGTCAAACAAATCATCTAGAGGTATCTACAGTACTCAATTATCAGGACTGTACAAGAATATAATATTCAAAAGATATATAGGCACTTTTTATTGTTTTCGACATAACTATTACATGTATTAGTAACCATAGACTTAAAGAGCTCTCAATCTGTCTAAATTATCTACCCTGCGGTACAAAAAAAAATGGACTTAGTGCCGTTATTCAATTATCTAACAGAAGGGAAAATATTGGCCCCTTATTTTTATGCTAACTCCAACTTGTGCAATTTTCAACTTTAGGCCTCCCCTTTCATGTAAAAAAATCCATTCTGAGATATTAAAGTTCTCAATTATCAAGCAAGCACACGAATGAATATAGACAGAAAAATATAGGGACTTTTACTTATTGTCGACATAAACTTTAGTTACAGTAGATCTACATAAGAAAATGCCTGTACCAAGTCAGGAATATGACAGTTGTTGTCCATTCGTTTGATATGTTTGTGCTTTTGATTTTGCCATTTGATTAGGGACTTTCCGTTTTGAATTTTCCTCGGAGTACAGTATTTTTGTGATTTAACTTTTTTTTATATATATATATAAAGAACATAGGATTTATGTTAAACTTTCCACCCTGAGGTACCAAAAAATGAATGCTGTTATCTAAATAATATAATATTCTAGACATAGGGACAACTGTGGCACTTTTATCAAAGCCGACAACATAGTTTTGAATTTTAAACCCTTCATCTTCATGTCAAACAATCCACACTAAAATATTAAAGTACTCAATTTTCAGGACGTTAAATGAATATTATAAAACAGATAAAATACTGGCACTTTTTATTGTTGTCGTCACACGTTTTAGTAACCGTAGACGTTTAGAGCGTTCAATTTTTGCAAAAAGTATCGATTCTGAAGTGAAAAATTAAAAAAAAAGAAAAGTGCTTTTACATAATATATTAGAAAAAGGTAAACAAATTGGCACCTTATATTAAAACCGACAACTAATTTTGCAAATCAAACTTAAAGTCCTTTCCTTGCATGTATAAGATCCAATTGGTGGTATCAAAGTATTAAATTATCTGGCATTACATGAATATTGTAAAAAAAGAAGAAATATTGGCACTTTTTATTGTGTAGACACATGTTTTAGTAATCGTAGTCTTTTATCATGTTTAGAGCTTTGAATTTGTGTAAAAGTATCCATCCTGAGGTACAAAAAGAATATAAGTTATATTACATACATCATCAAGAGTAAGTGGTCCATCCGCCCAACATTACGTCAGTTTCAGAGGGACCAGGCTTAAAAGTATCATAAATCTAAAAATTGGGTTTGCGAATAATGTAATACTTAAATGAAAATGCCATCTCAAGAAAGACAAGAAACTAAATATTTTGGATAAATGGAATTCAGGGGCCAAAAAGTGACATTATCATACTCTATTCTTTCTAAAACAATAAGGTTTGTTGCCTCATAAAAGACATAATATACAACCTTTACTTAATATTCTATGAATTTGCACAGAACATAATTGAAATAAAAAACACCAACAAAACAGTGTATGTTTGATATAGTTCTAAAATCACTTCAAAGTCTAATGTTCCTTGCAGGGATTTAAAAAGATTGTAGTCGTTTGAAATAATTTTCAAATATGAAACATAAAATCAACAATGTTACCACAATCTACGACTTTAGAATAAGAACAAGCTTATTTTGCCAAATCTACATTTTGAAACTTTAAATGAAGATAATATGGCTAACTGAAAGTACAGCTATGTTTATTTATTATGCATACAAATATTATATACCTCGTTTCTGACACTACCATTCATGTTCATCAACTGAAAACTTGTTTTCAGCATTGGTAAAACAAGTAAGCTCTGGTTAGTGATCGTGTGATTACCATCAATCATTATAAATCACATACATTTTATGCAGAAATATTTGATTATCAGTATTAATTTAGCAAAAAACTTACTATGTTCAATTATTTTTAGTGGGCGAGGGATCAAACGGACACAGCTCAAAGATAGGAAAAATTGTATTCCGACCTATACAAATGCTTACATGAATACATTTTTGTAACGTATGTCCAGCGTATAATTGTAATTTTGTACCAATATCTAGACAATTTATTTGTGACATTTTCCGTCTTTTATAGGGAATTCGTTGGACACAACCAGTCACAAAAGTCAGCCTTTCTCAACGCTAGATAGAGACAGTTCGAGTAATTGTCCAAAGCTGTTTAAAGGTGGATGGTGGTATGGCAACTGTCATACATCTAACCTGAATGGACTGTATCTCAATGGTCCCCACAAGTCATATGCAGATGGTATTGAGTGGTACCACTGGAAAGGTCACTATTATTCCCTCAAGAAGACACAAATGATGATTCGACGCCGTCGTTAACATGATACTATATGTCATAACTGATGACACTGATTAAAATTAGATTTAGAAACAAATGCTGCTTATTTTAAACTTGACGTATAGAACTAAAAGAAGACACGGTTACAAAATGTAAAACATAATAACATAATTGTAAATCTTTCTAAATTTTATCACGCAATAACATGCTGCATTTTTTAGACTTAGAATACACTGTGCATTGTACATTTTGAGACAATTGTAAAGACGTCTTTCAATTTACCCAAAGTGATTTCACGTATCTAGCCCTTAATATCTTTGCATATTCTTACTCTCTCCTTGAAGTTACCCTTAGATAATTTGATTGCATAAAAATTTAGGGTACCTGAAAAGAATAATATTGAAATTACGGATGAAAGCATAATTCGACCATTAGACAGAATTAAAATGTTTAAATTTTAAAACAGCTGTCATTCATATTACAAAACAGAGAATAATATAACTTGAATTAACATAACTGTAGCAATTCGTTTGTCCAATGCGCTATACTTATTTTAAAGTAGGTCTATATCGTATTACAGTTGTCAATGTTTACAATTCGATAACGCTCGGTATAAAAATAATGACAAAAATGATGCTTACTCATATCAAATTATATGACAGGAAAAAATTATTTGTTTATTTCAAATCCATAGAATATCGCTAAATCGTCGATCTAGTTCTAAGTGTACCAGCATCTGCTTCTTTTAGTTGAAAAACAGTGACATGTGTCTACCTTGAAATGTCTGGTCTAGTTTTGACTAGCTTGTTTTCAATACTCCTTGTTTGATATTATCTGGATTTTAGAAGTGGTGTGTGTATCCAGCATATCGTGTATCATTTGTAATTGTGCTAGGTTGATTATCTCCCTTTGTACACACGGTTATATGAGTTATCCTTGTTGTCGCGGATCCTTTGTCTGTTTGGCTCAGACATATATACTTGACAACAAGTATGCCTAAGATACCCGTATGTAACAAGGGAGAGAACCAATCTATGTATATTTTGAGTGAATGCCAACTATTTTTTCAATGGTGTATGCTTGCACTATTTACAACGTACATTGTGTTCAACTTTTGAACTTGTAAAGCAGCTAATAGGTGACATATAGTTGTTAATTGCTGTGTCATTTGATCTATTGTGAAGAGTTGTCCCATTGGCAATCATACCATTTCTTTTTTTATATATAATTGTCATGCTCAAAACATGCAAAAAACTTCACCATTTTGTCTATAATATAACGCACACCAAATAAACTGTTAGAATGGTTTATATGACGAATATTCCTGCTAACTTTTGATATCATAAGAAGTTATGTTCTTTTATGGTTTAGTAAAGCGTTAATCATTATGAATGTCTAGTAAGGAATATGGGGTGGGGTGCGTGGGTGGGGGTGTTGCAACTCATTTTGTTTGTTTGAGACCATTTCCATCTTTCTTTATGTCAGTGTCCGTTATTTCCTATTCTTTATCTTTAAGCCCCTCAACATATCTTTTATACTTTGCACACTCAATTGTTTATAGATTGTTCCTACGGTATACTGTTACCCAACTTCCATTGGAGACGGTTGGCCGTCAGCAAATATGTTCAACCCGCAACAAACAATAGATGACCATCTATGTTGAGGAGCCAGTTATTCAGTGGAAGTCGTTTGTGCATCTAATCCCATGTTTTTCTTTTGTTGATTTGAACATAAATAAGGCCGTAGGATTTCTCGTTTGAATTCTGTTTAGGTTAATCTTGTCTTGGCTTTTGATAAGCTTTCTATGCAGTATCGGTTTTGCTAATTTGTAAAGGCCGCCGGAGACCTTACGAGGGAAACATCTACGTTATTTGTCTCTAATGAATTGTTTTCTTACTGACAATCATATTAAAATCCTTATTATATATACAGTCCTGGAGTAACAAATAATGTTCTAAATTTGGTCTAATTGACGTCTATCACCCGGTTTGAAAATATTCAAGATTAAAGGTTTATACAACGTCATCGCTTAAACTTTACTATTGCATTAATTATTAAACATATAGACAATTTTCGTTCAGTTTTTACCTAAATTTATTTTCAAACGATGCCAATACATCCATTACACAACCAACGAAGTAAAAACACCTTTATTAGTAAACATAAAGACATCTATATATAGAAAAGAGGCAAAGGATAGGTCATGGATATTAATCGCCTAAGTCGAAATAAAATGTAAAATGTAAAAGGGGAATAAGCCAAAGAGAAACAACCCGACCAAAGAGCAGAAAACAGCCCAAGTCAACCAATGGTTCTTCAACATATATAACGAGAAAATCACACATCTGGAGGCGTGCTTTAGCTGACCTATAAACAAAATAATGGGTACTAGTTCAGCGAAAACGGACGTCACATTTACCTCAGAAACATATAAATGAACCACAATTAGAAAATATGCAAGACTAACAAGGGCTAGAGGCTCCTGACGTCGGACAGGCTCACTGATGCGGCGAGGTTAATCATATTTTGTGATAGCTCAACCCTCCACATATACCTCTGTCCAAGTTTAAAAGAAGTCCGAGTCCGATGCTAGAATGGGTAACAGAGGAAACGAAGTAAAATGACAATGATCAACTTAACGTAACAAAGAACTACTAACAGTTACTGAAATGCCAGCTCCAGACCTTAAGTAAACTGATCTAAAGATCATGTTCTCATCATATGAAAACAAACTAACAATGCGATGACAAAAAAATGATTAAAAGACAAACAACAGTATGAAAAACACAACAAAGAAAATCAAAAACTGAGCAACACTATTTTACGATTGATTGCTTCGTCATATTCAACCCATTCTTCTTCTCATTCTTTATATTTGAATAAATACTTTTTAAATATTCAAATGTAGATAAGCATTTATACGAATCATGTATATGTGTTCTAACGAACAACACATCAAAACTGAGCTTTTTTTTATTCTGAGTTGTAAAGATAAATGTTTACAAAATACATATTGTTTCTGTTAATGGCCAGTATAACAAATGAACAAAATTGTTTGTTCTTGTGTCAGTCAACTAATTATCAACGTACATTGTTTTTTTTTAATTTTTTGTATGAAATCAATCAAATGATAACATCACCATAAATGAGGGTAAAATCATACAGTTGATGAACTACGTAGACTAATCGGCGACCACTAAAGATGCGCTCAGCGACCACTGAAGATGCGCTCTGCGACCACTAAGAAGGTGCTCAGATAAAAGGGTCAAGGGATTCAAAAGACTATTAAAGATTACTTAACGATCACCAAAGTCCCCTTATATATGAGGACAATATATACAGTAGATGAACTACGTAGACCATTCGACGACCAGCAAAGTCCCCTCAGATATAAGGGTCAAATGATACAATAGATGAACTAAATACACCACTCGACGACCACCGAGGTCACCTTCGATATGGGGGACAAGTGAAACAGAAGATGAACTTTATAGACTACTCGAAGCTACCAGGGTCACCTCAGATATGGGGGACAAGTGAAACAGTAGATGCACTACATAGACCACCAAGGTCACCTCAGATATGGGGGACAAGTAGAACAGTTGATGAACTACATAGACCACCAAGGTCACCTCAGATATGGGGGACAAGTAGTACAGTAGATGAACTATGTAGACCATCAAGGTCCCCTCAGATATGGGAGACAAGTAGAACAGTAGATGAACTACATAGACTACTCGGTGACCACCAAGGTCACCTCAAATATGGGGGACAAGTGAAACAGTAGATGATCTACTTAGACCACCAAGGTCACCGCAGATATGGGAAACAAGTGGAACAGTAGATGAACTACATAGACTACTCGGTGACCACCAAGGTCACCTCAAATATGGGGGACAAGTGAAATAGTGGATGAACTACTTAGACCACCAAGGTCACCGCAGATATGGGAAACAAGTGGAACAGTAGATGAACTACATAGACTACTCGGTGACCACCAAGGTCACCTCAGATATGAGGGACTAGTAGAACAGTAAATGAACTACATAGACTACTCGGTGACCACCAAAGCAACCTCAGATATGAGGGACAAGTGGAACAGTAGATGAACAACATAGATCACCAAGGTCACCTCAGATATGGGGGACAAGTAGAACAGTAGATGAACTACATAGACCACCAAGGTCATCTCAGATATGGGGGACAAGTGGAACAGTAAATGAACTACATAGACTACTCGGTGACCACCAAGGTCACCTCAAATATGGGGGACAAGTAAAACAGTAGATGGTCTACATAGACTACTCGGCGACCACCAAGGTCACCTCAGATATGGGGGACAAGTGAAATAGTGGATGAACTATATAGACCACCAAGGTCACCTCAGATATGGGAAACAAGTGGAACAGTAGATGAACTACATAGACTACTCGGTGACCACCAAGGTCACCTCAGATATGGGGACAAGTGAAACAGTAGATGAACTACATAGACCACCAAGGTCACCTCAGATATGGGACACAAGTAGAACAGTAGATGAACTACATAGACTACCAAGGTCACCTCAGATATGAGGGACAAGTAGAACAGTAAATGAACTACATAGACTACTCGGTGACCACCAAAGCGACCTCAGATATTGGGGACAAGTGGAACAGTAAATGAACTACATAAACTATTCGGTGACCACCAAGGTCACCTCAGATATGGAGGACAAGTAGAACAGTAGATGAACTACATAGACTACTCGGCGACCACCAAGGTTACCTCATATATGGGGGACAAGTGAAACAGTAGATAAACTACACAGACCACCAAGGTGACCTCAGATATGGGGGACAAGTAGAACAGTAGATGAACTACATAGACTACCAAGGTCACCTCAGATATGAGAGACAAGTAGAACAGTAAATGAATTACATAGACTACTCGGTGACCACCAAAGCGACCTCAGATATGAGGGACAAGTGGAACAGTAGATGAACTACATAGACCACCAAGGTCACCTCAGATATGGGGGACAAGTAGAACAGTAGATGAACTACATAGACCACCAAGGTCACCTCAGATATGGGGAACAAGTGGAACAGTAGATGAACTACATAGACTACTCGGTGACCACCAAGGTCACCTCAGATTTAGGGGGCAAGTGAAACAGTAGATGAACTACATAGACCACCAAGGTCACCTCAGATATGAGGGACAAGTAGAACAGTAGATGAACTACATAGACTACTCGGTGACCACCAAGGTCACCTCAGATATGGGGGACAAGTAAAACAGTAAATGAACTACATAGACTACTAGGTGACCAACAAGGTCACCTCAGATATGGGGACAAGTAGAACAGTAAATGAACTACATAGACCACCAAGGTCACCTCAGATGTGGGACAAGTAGAACAGTAGATGAATTACATAGACTACTCGGTGACCACCAAGGTCACCTCAGATATGGGGGACAAGTAGAACAGTATATGAACTACATAGACTACTCGGCGACCACCAAGGTCACCTCAGATATGGGGGACAAGTGAAACAGTAGATGAACTACATAGACCACCAAGGTCACCTCAGATCTGAAGGACAAGTGAAACAGTAGATGAACTACATAGACTACTCGGTAACAACCAAGGTCACCTCAGATATGGAGGACAAGTGAAACAGTAGATGAACTACATGGACTACTCGGCGACCACCAAAGTCACCTCAGATATGGGGTACAAGTGAAACAGTAGATGAACTACATAGACCACCAAGGTCACCTCAGATATGGGGGACAAGTAGAACAGTAGATACTTGTCCCCCATGTCTGAGGTGGCCTTGGTGGTCTATGTAATTCATCTACTGTTTCACTTGTCCCCCATATCTGAGGTGACCTTGGTGTCGTGAAAAAGTTACATTCTTATGATTGCACCGACTTAGTGCACGATTGAATGCTTCATTTTTTTGTGTCGAGGTAAGAAACCGTACAACATTTGATCTATTGGCACCAAGTAAAATTTTTATACAGTTTTTCAACTTTAACTTCATCATCACATGCCATTGTATATGTGCTGCCGTTTGGAATAAAATTCTTTATCCAATGATTTGAAGGCAAGCCAGCACACACATATGAGTTAACCGTACAAGAGGCTCCACAATAACCTTTGTAACACATTACTATAGTCTTAATTACTTCAGGCATGTGCTGCTTAACTTTATACAGTTCACCCTGATGTACTTTAAAGCTTTGATTTAATTCTGAAACACACTTTGCTTTAATATCAAATGCAAATCTATTCTTGAGATTGGCCTTCTTTGAACCAGAAAAAAGACCAGAACTAAATGTTCACTTTGTAATAGCCCTTTTCATAGTTGCTGATAAATGTCGAACATCGCGAAGTGCTTCAACATTGATACAGTGAACTTGTTTGACACCTTGATATGATTTACTATCACCATCAGTTGTTATATGGGAGATTTTAAAAAAAAATCACTGCTCTCCCTGGCACAAGAACTACTGTACACTGCCTCTTACCAATGGAGGCATCTTCAGCTATATTTGCTGTGCCACACCTCCATGAATTGGACATATAATTTCAATACCCTTCCCTCTCAACCTAGTATCAACACTACAGAGTTTATTACCCGTGAAGAACGACACAATTTGTTTGGCAGAAGTATTATTTTCCGACATTGTGCACACAACCTGGATACCAGCTTGAAATGGTGTAATGCCACTATTTATGAGAGGGTTGTTGTATCGACAATCAGATTCAACCCGTACAAATATTTCATTAGAAAAACCACATAATTTATTTTCCTCAGCCAAATTTCTCCTAATGTCTTGCATACTTGCTTTATTCAATTCCTCTATCTCTTCTGCAACTTTGTTTGCAGTCTTTTGCATGCCAGATGGGGAAGGTGGACTCATATTAGAAATCATAAGAATGTCTCTAAAGTTTTTATTTGAGATTGGGGAAGTTATCAGACCACACTAAATCTGAATATTCAGCTTTGCTGACTTTGGACCTCATTTGTTAGTTTCAACAACATCATCCAATCTGTAATATTTGCTAACAAAATCACATTCTTGGCATTTTAGTCTTCCACGCCAAACACAACTCCATTGTTTTTCATTTTCTACATCAAAATTTAAGGCACCATCACAATCTGAGTTATAAAGTGTATGTGTTCTTCTCTCAGAATTGAAGAGTAATTGTACATGTTTAGGAGCATACACTTTATTTGGACAAGCAACAGAAGAGTTATTAGCAGCCTGGGGGTACTTGTCAACTACATCAAGATTTTGAGGTTTTGGCCGAAGGATGACCTGTTCGACAGGAGTTCCATCAACATTTTCAATTGTCAATACACCATTTGAACCTTGTCTTACTTTACGATCAAAGACACTTTGAGAATGCCGATAAAACTGATTTTTCTTAGATATTTCAATGAATTCAAGTTTTTTACCTTTATTCCAAGAGACATAACCCTTTTAGAAACCATGAGTTTTTGACAACTTACTTCTTTTGCGAGTCATTTGTCCCCTTAAAACTGCTTGAACTGACTTCTTCTGCTGGTCAAATTATAGTCAAACTATTACTCTCCAATAAAAACCATTAGAATATGTACAATATTTTATTGTTTATCAATTATAGCCTAAAATTAGACCCCTACCTCTGTTCTGATACATGGTTTCGAATTTATACCTGCTGAGGCAAATACATCCTGAGCATTGCTGAGAGCTGATTATTAATTGGATTTAAAGTGACATATGGTATTCTAATCTCAAGATAAATTATTCTTTCCATTTAACAACTTTTTATTTAAAAAAAAGTAGTTGATTAGCAATAAAATTGGCATACATTCTGCAAATTTAATATTTTTTAACCAAAATTACAAATTCAAATCAATTTAATTCAAATTTAAATGAAATATTTTTAGAATTATATTGGCTAGTTAGATTAGTTAAGGCATATAGTGAGGAAAAACAAGAGAACAATACACTTTTAACCTTTTTAGTTCTTTAATTTTGATGATCAAAGTGTCTGGTGAACTACCCAATTTTAAAGACTTTTGTTATGAGATTGAGCAGAAATAGGGGTCTTAGTTTTTTCAGTTTTTTTCAGTAACCGTTTAACATTAACAAGTGAAATTTTAAAGCAAATTGATTTTGGAACATGACTGATGCATTGAAATTCTGTTTTTTGAGCAAAAGTGCTGTTATAGGTATAGAACCACTAATTCAGGCTTTTTTAATTTGTAAAATATTTTGGCAATGTTGGTATCAAATGAAAGGTGAATGACTGTGGATCATTGTAGAACCTTTGTTGAATGATTATATCAAATAATAAAAAAGTTGTATGAAATTGAAACATGAGGGCTTTTATTGACTGATTCTCAGATCTGAAGTACCTGTTTTAGTACTTTCGAACTTCTGGGAACCAGTGCGTCCTTATATACAATTAAAGGTATGATAATTTTTCAAGCATGGGTTACCAGAAGGAAATGTTTTGAGATGGAATGAGTGTCACCTCAGTTGAACTTAAAACGAAAGAGCTATGAAAGCTTGAAATCAAGGAATTTAACATAGAAAGCAATGGGACAATTAATTAGTGGTTTTATTCCTGCATGGGAAGTATTTTTTTCTATTCTGTATTCTCCACTGCATCTCGCAAAAAACATAACTTGACTTAAAAAAAAGCATTGTTATGTATAACGAATAAAAAAAGGAATCGAAAAGCTGCTGTTTTCTGGCAAACGACAAACAAAGACCAGCAGATTCCGCTACCCTCTGCCTAGATATGTCAAATGGTTTTCCGGTTAGCCGTGTGACTAACCACTGTCTACTTGTAAACTAAAGTGTAGCGATAAGTGAACACACCAGGGGTCCAGCTAGTTTACATAAAATAAGAAGAAGGATAACTGTGATTTACTCGTTGAATCTGCGAGGTTAAAATTTTCCATTCATGTGTTTGGAATGGTAGTATAATTCGTAGCTCTTTATTCAAGATGTATATTTTTTTACATAATTTCATAATGCTTCGATGCTCTGTCATATACATGTATATCTTCTTTTAAACAAAATTCGTTTGGTTCAGCAATTAGTCATTGTTTAATGAAGAGCAGAAGACATACGGTCATGGTTGATGTGTTAGACAACTTTCGAGTTATATACTTCAAATATTCAAATTTTCATTTCATTTATGATATTCTGGCTAAAACATAACATTTACCAAATCAAAGGGGATGGGTATCACCTCAAGGCATGCGCACTCCTTCCCCAATCGGCAATCCTCGGATGAATCCGTGATTCTCCTTTGATCCGTTAGATGAAGGTACGGAATAGGCCGAGTTGTGACGAATGACTCCTTCTCTAATCAACGATTATGAATTATTGAAAACTCTTTCAATTTTGAACACTAGAATCAGATAATGAAAATCTAATGCTACGTATTGCTAAAATATGTATCATACAAATTGTGGTCATTGTGTGTTTAAAATCATTTTAGGTAGGCCCTACGCTCATTTGTATTTTGTCAATATCTATTTAAAAAAAAATCCATCCCCGGTTTTCCAATACTCTAAATTATTTGTATAGCGTATAGTATACATGATGATAATGTAGAAGTTTTTCTGTTTCTTTTCAATTTTAATCTTTATGAAGTTAATGTATTCTTTTGCAGTTATATAGCAGTATGTTTTTTAAATCCCTCGTTAAATATCAAAATATATATTAATACTTATGGACTACATGAACACATGTATAACAGGCTAAATTAGTGTCAACTCAACATGAACAGTTCCTGTATTGTTCTGTTGCACCACAGTCCCAAAAGTTAGGCGAGGATTGGGCCCCGCTAATATGTTTATCCCCGTCACATTATACATGTATGCGTCTATTCCTAATCATGAGCACCACTGTCCAAGGTTAGGGGAGGTAGTGCACCAGATAACATGTTTATCTCCGTCGCATTATACATGTATGTGTCGGTCCCTAGTCAGAAGCACTACTGTCTCCGTCACATTATGTGTCTCTGTCCCTAGTCGGGTGCTTTTAATTAAGTGGTTGTCGTTTGTTGCTTTATATCATTTGTTGTTTTTGTTCATTGTTAGGACATACACTGGACCGTTATTTTTTTTCATTGAGTTGTTTAACATTTATTAGGTCGTGACCTTTTATAGCTGATTAGGCGGTATGGGTTTATTCATCATTGAAGACATTACGATGATCTCTATTACTAGTATAGTAGTTGATTTCTGTTTCAGTTCGTCTATTTAGAGAGTTGTCTCATTGACAATCATACCACATCTTCTTTGGGCAAAACTATGTTAATATCATGTTTACCTCTTCTTTTGAATGCATGCGGTAGTTATGGAGAAATATGTGACAAAAATATCAAATTCATTCAACGTGTATTGAAAAATTGAAAGTGTATAATTGACCATTTTCGTATTACCGACATTTGACTCCGGAATGCATTATTTTCCTTCTCGTATCTTATGTGTGGTTTAACATTCTGGTACTTGGTCATGTGAGAGCAACTGAAAAACGTAATCAAAATTTAGCTTAGAACCGGTTAAATTTGTCGGGAAAAATCAACTGTTTTCCGCAAAAAATCATATATTCCGGAGTCAAATGTCAGTCATCCGAATACAAACATCCGATTGACAAACATCAATTTGCACTTATCTATGGCAAGTCGTTTTGCTATTTATTTTTACTTCAAGATATCTCAAACTTTATATGATATCTTATATAGGTTATAAGATATCTCATATAATTTTCTTTATCAGATATCTTTTAAATTATATAAGATATCTTTGAAACTATATGCGATGTATTATAAAGTTTATAAGGTATCATATATATCATATGTTTATAAGATATCTTAAAAATTTAGGAGATATCTTATAAAGTATATAAGATATTTTGTAAACTTTATGAGATATCTTATATAACATTAAAGAACTCTTATATAATATATAATATATCTCATATAACATAATATAATATATCTTATAAAAATGAAATTATATAAAATATTTTATATATTTAAGGAGATATCTTATACATTATAGGAGATATCTTGAAATTCGAAAAAAATACAAAAAAGGCTAGCCACACTTATCCCTGTGATGCCGATGGCTCACTCTGAAATAAGATTATTATGTTTAGTATCATAGAAACATGACGATAATATTTCTTTGGTGGACAGACGGATAGACAAGATGATTGCAATACTATTCCTTTTTAAGAGTTCGGATGAAATTATATGTCAACTATATACATGTATTCAATGATTCATTGAAAAACATGTAAACATGTCATTGTAGAAATTGAATCCTTTATCAATTTGACATTATTTCGCTAGTTATAAGCATTAATTCTAGAAAAAAATGCGACATTCCATCATGTAAATATATTCATAAGAAAAGAAAGACAATATGGAATGTTCAGTTCTTTCTTCGAACTATTGGTCTGGTTTTGCTTGATTTTTAATTCAGTTTGTCTATTATAGATGAATTTCATGAGTTGATGATAAAAGTTTATATATATTATGCAGAATACATGGCAAAAATATAAAAATAAAGAATAAAGAATATTAAGACAAGAAAAAAAAACTAGATAATATTGTGCATCAAACATCAAAAATAGCGAAAAAAGAAATTATAAAGAAAAATGAAAAATGGCTTAAAAAATTTATAGGATATGGAATTGAAGAAACCCCTATCGAGACCATCAAAGATTTAGTAAAACAATCAACTTTCAGCATTGTTCAGATAAAACAAAATCGTGACGATTAGAAGAATACATTTGCACTGTCATTGTACGCTTTAGAATATTAGATGTATTTCATAATATTAAATGATATTTTAAACTTTACAATGAAAGTGATACAATACCCAAAACAATATTAATCTAAAGGGATTAACACATAAAAGTTTAACCTTTGAAGAATATTGAATAATTTCGTGTTTACGACGTGTATTGATAAAAATCTGCCATGTTACCTTAGATATCCATGTTACTTATTATTAAATAATTAATTAAAATGACCAATCAAACCTTATCTTAATCAACTGTTTTGAAATTTATTCAATTGAAAGCTATTAGAGCAAGATGAAAAACATATTATTAAGAGATCATAAAGCATCCACAGTGCTCTTTTATATTATATTTTGTCGAATACACTCAGTTTTAACTTCAAACATGAAAATACAATACGTAATGATAAATATTTAGAAAAAAAAGTGGGAATCAGGAGATTTTTCGGATAGCACATTTGCTAATATGAATATCACCGATACTGAATTGTATTAAAAATTAAGGGGAAGAATCTGTTTTAGCGGACCCGGGAGTTGGAAGATGCAAAATTTATGCGCATGCCCGATAACTCCATTTTACGCTGCTATGCTAGAATATAAACAGCGGCCATTTTTTTTTCATCGCTTCAAAAGACGATTGGGCTATTTCGTTTTTAACTTGTTGGCGCGACCAATCTCTATATTCTACATAAAATGTAGTTTTTACTATTATAATTTCCCGTACTTTTTATGTGGTCCGCGTATAAAGTAGACGTACTCCAAATTAATTGTTAATACAAGATAACGAATCACTCGGAACTTAAACGTCCTTATGTCTAAAGGCATAGTATTTTTAAGCCATGATAGCTTTTCGAAATGTTTGAGTTTCAGTGCTATTTAAGAATTTAGCTAGGTGAAATTGATTTGTTTAGGAACAAACTAAGCTTAAAGTATTGAGGTTTTGGAACTTTTTGGAAAAGAATTACTTGGACATCTATTGTGTGTGTGTGTGTGTTTTTTTTTTTGGGGGGGGGGGAAGGGGAGGGTTGAGATCACAATAAAAACATGTTTACCCTGCAGAATTTTTGCGCCTGTCTCAAGTCAGGAGCCTCTGGTTCTTGTATGATTTTAATTTTTATTTCTTGTGTATATTTCGGAGTTTAGTATGATGTCTATTATCACTAAATTAATATATAATTTTGTTAAGGGGCCAGCTGAAGAACGCCTCAGGGTGCAGGAGTGCCTTGTTACATTGAAGACCCAATGAGGGTCTTCAGCTGTTGTCTGCTCTTTGGTCGGGTTGTTGTCACATTGATTTAAATCCATTTCCATTCTCAACTTTATATAACAAAAAAAAAAAAAAAAAAACAACAAGGCTTTTAATAGTTCTTTAAAAAAAAAAATGCTTTCGTTTCTTACGTTCTTTTATAAATTGATGAAAATATTTTGTCACTAAATTTCCCACCGTTTAAGCGACATAGGTCATTATCAAATATAATGTATTTCAACTTTAATAAAGGTCTGTGTCAGGTTTACTGAATAGTGAATAAAAGGCAAGAAGTTCAGAATAAAGGACAAATATTTTAAAGAAAAGAAAAAAATAGGCCATAACATTATAATGAGGTGTTTAAATATAAAGATTAGAGAAAAATGACCTAAACATTTAATGAATACAGAATGAAGGACTCCTCATCGAGACCCTCAACAATGAGGAATGTTTGTGCATTCGTCACAACTCGGACGATTCCGTACCTTCATGGCAAGTAGCGGATTCTCCCGAGGATTGCCCATTGAATATTGGTGGTGTACTGGAACTTTTAGCTAAGAATTCGTAGCATTGAACTCCCATATCAAATTTTATTTCCGTAAAAAATATAACATTTAGGTCTGCACATTGTTTAAACAATGCATAGAAAAACAAACGAAAAGCTTGATATAACTCTTACATTTCATGGCTGTAGCATACACATATTATTAATTCAGAGGGTTGTTAAAGCTTTGATTGTGCGCACAATTCTAAATTGAAGCGCTTCCGCCTCAAAGACATCAGTGGTTGTCGTTTGTTGCTGTATATCATTTTGTTTTTTTAGTTCATTGTTTTTGTACATAAATCAGGCCGGTCGTTTTCTCGTTTGAATTATTTTACATTTGTCATTTCGGGGACTTTTATCGCTGCTTATACGGTATTGGTTTTACTCATTGTTGAAGGCCGTACGGTAACCTATAGTTGTTAATTTCTATGTCATTTGGTCTCTGGTGGAGTGTTGTCTCGTAGGCAATTATATCTTCTTATCATTATACATAAATTGTAAACAGTATTCTTGTCAATCATTATATTTTACAGATCACGTATGAATATATGTATGACACAACACACATTTTAGAAGATAAAAGGAAACAATTTGAATTTGTTTTGGATTATTGTAACATTTTCGTTTTGGACATTTTGATTAGTCCAGACGTCCTTTGCGAAGCACTGAGAATACGCAACCTGATTTACGATGATGGGAAATACATTTCTAAATTGGTCCATGCCAGATAAAGTAGACAAGAAAAGAAATTATAACAGATGTTGCTTTTGAACATTATTATTTATATTCACTTTAAACACATTGTTATTTAAATGCCATACATGTAGCTATGTATATTGTAATACTTTGTAATAATAACAACATAATCATTCACGCGTTGTCGCTATTCTCAATAGGTTCAACGGATTGTATAAACATCATCAATGTTCGCTTGTCATGTTTTGGAAAGTTTGTCAGATTTTCGGATTTAAAAAAGGCCCACTAACCCCCATTTTTCTTTTTATAAATCTTTTACATGTATGATTAATAGCCATCTGTTAAATTCTTGTAAAATCTTTGTTTTTTTTCAATAGCTTTTGAAAACTTAAACTTGTCAATGATTAAGATATAAAAAATCAAGAGAACATTTTCCCGTCAAAATTTCAATGGATAATATCTCGGAAATAAAGCAAACGGAGCCTTATTTTTTTCTGCTTTTTTAGTTCCTTTATTTATATACTATCAAGTTATAAGTCTTTTGAACAGCTTTTTATTTTGAAACAGAGTAGCGAAGCTTTTTTTCTTAAACAGAGTAGCGAAGCTTTTTATTTTGAAACAGAGTAGCGAACATCCTTAAATTCGGTGTTCGAACAGAGAGGCAAGATAAAAACAATTGTGTTAAGGTTTTTCTACCAACCTTATTTTAGGTCTCGAATTGACTATTAAAATTTGTTATTTGCTTTTTTGAAGTGAATAGTTATAAGATATCAGGTCTCATCTCCATACTCAAACACTCAAGATAAAAAGAAATACCACAACAGAAAATACACCTTATCTACCAACCATCTAAAGGTATCGTTGGTCGATCAGTCTATGTAGTCAAACTACTGTATAACTTATAGGCACTTGTTTATATCCATGGAATGGTCCATATGAATATGATAATCGACCTTCCAAAGGATAAAAACAAGCAATGTTGGTACTACAAGCATGTCAACACGGAGTTAAACAGTCTGAACCACCCACGTGACAGGTGTGGTTGGCTAAAATCTAATTTAACTCGGAATATAATGTCAGTTTTCCTGCCGAAAGTCGGTGATCCACCGGCAAATTCAACGCTTACGCTCGGTATTAAGATATTGATAAATATAATGCCTACCCGTATTAAAATGAACACAGAGCATGGCACGAAACAACTATTTACTCCGAAAAAGTGACAACGTATCATACATGTAGCAAGGACGACTCTACCACTGTTTCGGAGCTTTGTTATCTATTATACCTATATTCTAAAGTTGCCACTGTTTCGGAGATTTGTTATCTACTATATCGATATTTTCGAGTTAACACTATTTCCGAGATTTATTATACCGATATTTTAGAGTATAAGTGCTTTCCTGTTCTTGTATGCATTGCATCCTTTAAAAATACGATTTTGTTAATCTAATGATCAAAATTTTAAAAAAGATGCAGAAGTTTGATTTTTCCATAAACTAAGTCAACCCCACCACCTTTACTTTCGCCTCTCAAAAGTCATAAAATCGAAAATTGTCAGTAATTGTTGTATTTCATTTCTGCTGTTATATTGTTATTGAAAAATTGAGAGTTGATATTAAAGTTTTGATTGTTTCTGTAATATTTACATAACTTGTGTATATTGTTGAACACTATATATTACCCTATAGACATGACATTGGTCTTTGTGCATAGTTGTTGTTTTGTTATCGTACATCATCATGGGGTGGGGTGTTTTCCTATCTTTAAAAATTCATTTTATTATTCAAAAACTTTCCTCAAATTTACCTCAAATTTTCCTCTCTATTTTGCCTGTGAAGACCATAAAACCATCTTCCTATATTGACAGTGTACTTTGATGTTTTCTTACCATTTGAAATTATCTAAGATATTTATAAATACGGCAGACAGATGCAGATATGTGAATGATAGTGAAAATATACCACCTATGGAGGGGGCGCTCCTATAACTTGTTTGTATTACTTAAATTAAACTCAAATTTATTGTTTCTTAAAATTAATTAAACAAATGCAGTTTAATCTTTCTTGTTGAGAATCGTTAAATGATATTCTTTTGTGTCAATTAATTCTTCGAATTCTGCATTGATAACTGTTATTTTTAAATTACCAATGATCATATTTGTGTACATTTACGTTTCATCAAAGGCCATGAGAATTCATTCCCTTTTTACCTTGTGTGTTTTATTAATGAAATCTTTTGTATCTTAAACTTGAAAGTTATGCCTCTATAAAAATGGTTTATATAAGATTATTTAATCTCTCAATGCGTCTCGTGGGAGAGTTACACTCTTTGATTACTAGTTGAACATTGCGCAATGCCTCATTAATTATTTCTAGATTAATTAAATTTAATGATTTTTTGAAAGACTAAGGTACATGTGTCCATGTTTTGAATCATTATTATTCTTTAAGAATTATACGTATGGGAATCTATTTCTGTTTTCTTCTATATAGATTATCAACTATATATTACCATATAGCATATAAGTGAGTTAGCGATCTATGTAAAGTTCTTTATTGCCATTGAAGTTTTAGATATCTTAAATGCTCCATATGGAGGTGCTCTTAACTGCAGGAAGCTAACACAGACAAGGAGAATCAATCATGTATGTTCCGATTGAACCATAATTAAGGTTCCGAATATTCCTCCATAGGCTATATTTCTAACTAATTATTATCAGTGAACCCTCAGGGGGCTCAAGCAATAACAAAACTAAACATTTCACGAATTTTTGATTATGTGATAATCTAGCATTGTAGTTTTAAATATATGATCATTTATAATTGAATATTGATTATTTAATTATCTTGTTTAAAAAAAAAATAATGATTATATAATTATATTGGTAAAACATCTGTGATCATGCGATTACATGGACAACCCATTGGGTGAGGGGCTCTATTTTTATAGTTTTACACTCCTTTATTCTCTATTCCTTACTTTCGTTGCTCATATTTCTCTATCATTATCTCTTCACAACATGATTGGGTTATTATATTTATCTATTCTGTAAACCCCACCAAGACTCTCCCATAGTCCATCATATTTAGTTCCTACATTATATCAAGGCCCTATTTCTTATACTTCCGTCATTTGATTAACATTTCACTAGAGAGACTACTAAACGTTTAGTTCAACAAGAGTGTTTGTGCATTGAAGACTTCGGAACTAAGTTAAATCGTATATTGGCGGTCTTAATATGTAGTTCCAAACAAAAATATCAAATTTAAAACGTAAAAGAGTGAATATATTGTGGATGTGAAATAGAAAGTATGCAAACATAGTTAAACAGAATTTTAAAAAACCAAAGGTACTGTATATCAATCTTGATTAATATACCAAGTCTTATCATTATTAATTGGATCCTTTTTCAAAAACAGCTATAGGAGACATTTAAGTTTCAATTGTAATTTTAACTGTACTATAGTGGTCTTTGTCGACTGTGCTTGTAATTTCTGTTGATGCAACATTGTATTTGTTTTTACATGACTTTTTGTATGTATATGTTATAAATCTATTTGCTGTTGTAATTTGTATAAATAAATATCTGGAAATTTCTTTATTTTTCTTATATACCGAGTGTTTGTGCATTATTCGGCAGGTTTAATTTCAAAGTTATACAAATGATACTAAAAAATGTAGCTACACTATTCGCTGAAAGAAACACAGTTTCTTAAGTATAAGCTCAGCCGATTCTGTTTATGTCTGTCCTTTAATAGAATATACTATAAACATAGTTGTAGAATTCGCCGATAAAATATTTTTGTTTGTTTCGATGTATCAATAGGATGCAGAGCGTATTCCCCATTTCTTCTTTTCTTTATATCGAAACATGTCTATTTTATGTATAAAGTTTTCAAGGTCAAGTTCAAATTCTTTATTGTAAACTCTCAAACATAAAGAGGAATTCTGTACATATATTCAAATGAAAATGGAAACTACAATATATACATGTGTATCATTAAATCAATTACGACCAATGCAGCTACATACAATATTTTTTTCTACATCCCTCAAAAATATAGCTATATTCTTTAACACCTTTATATTACATGTGAGAAGACTCAATATATTTTATATACAGATGGATAACATGTATAATATGTATAAAATTATATTGGTAGGTTTCAGAAGAGTTTTGCTGACAAAAGTTTGCAGTAGTTAGAATCATATTCAAAACAGTGTGGTCCTGGCCATTGATTGACGACCTAAATTATCCCATTGACTGGGACAGATTAGGTGAACGTTTGTCTGTAACGACCATTGCTCACTTCTTGATTATTATAGAATTTAAACTGTGGGGTCACCAAAGGTTCTTAACGCCTTTAATAATAAAATAATTCGAAAAATTATTCAGGAATAACCTTTATGTTTTGATTTATATTATTGATATAAATCAACACATCGTATTATTCCGGATTCGTTTTTCGAATTTTTTTTATTTAGGTGTTGAGAACCTTTGGTGACCCCACATATTCAGTGTCTTTAACAAGTACATAGTGAGCAGTGATTGTTACAGACAAACGTTCACCTAATCTGTCCCAGTCAATGGGATAATTTAGGTCGTCAATCAATGGCCAGGACCACACTGTTTTGAATATGATTCTAATTTAAATCAAAATTCAAAGTTCATAGGGGTACATTGTATATCTCTTCAAAAAATGTTGAATCATAATTGGATGTGCTTATTATCTACAGATTTACATGAAGTCATTTCAGAGGAGTGATGCTGACAATGTTTGTATTTATAGCAATCTGCCTTTTTATCTTAATAAATTGATGTTGCTAATAGATTAATAATTGATAGCATTAACCAATCAATTATTATCTCAATCATCTGTTATGAAACAAATTTAAAGTTTGCAGAGCAAGATGAAAAACATATTTAATTCAATTTAATGTTTTATTACAGACTCATCTCTCAACAAGTACATTAGACATGTTTACATTATAAAACAATACTGTGCAGAATTATAAAAGTAATAAAATGCATAGATATAATACATTCATTAATATAAAATAAAGTATCATGGTATTTACATTATACCAAGGAGGTAATATAATCCTTGATTATACTTAGCTAAATGCCTTCCTAAAATAAAATTAAAAAAAAGACTGTTTGCACACACACGTATCACATTTACATCTAAGAATAAAAGCATTAACATTTTTATCATCTAAAGTATTAAAAGTTTCAGAGATATAATTTCAATTGTTTTTTAAATCGCCACAAAAAGGACATCTTAATTAAACATGCGCTTCGTTTTCAATAACACCGTCGCAATTATGGCACACGAATAAGTTAGTTCGCATTTATTCAAATTAGACTGTGATGTGGACACTTTCTCAATTGTAATTCGAATTAAATTATAAAAAAATAATTGATAATGGAACTTAAAAGTACGTCGTTCGGACAGTTAAGCAAAGGAGTAGGTTCAGTAAGACCCCCTTTTGGCCCCAAAGTATAGCGGTTTTACAAAATTGTTAAAATGTATACTTTTAGTTATTTATTGGACAGTAGAATGTTTCTGCTAGATAAATATGGGCTGTGTTTGACAATACAAAGCACATATATCGGGTACTAGCATCATTAAGTCATGCTAAATTACTGAAATCTTCACAATTTTAGCATTTTAGTTATATTTTAGACGGTTTCCGTATTAAATGAAAGTGGCCGCATTCGTGTTCATTCTTAATAATGAAATGTAAGTTGTATTTGATGATAATACATAACATATATAAAGGTTGAGGATCAACACGGATGCGGCCACTTTCATGTTTGACAAAAACCATCTGAAAAGTGTCAATTATTGGCATATTTGATAGATTTTTCATATTTAAGCTAGAATCGGAGCGTTTTTAATGAGTAAATCAGTTAAAATCTTTTACATATACTTATTGAATCAACTAAAATAGACACTTAAGTGTCTAAAACCTTTCGTCAGATGAACTTGAAATTTGAGGCCAAAATTGGCTCTTACCGGAGCTACTCCTTTGAGGTGCATCACAATTCGAATTAGAACTTATATTAGGACTTAAAACGTTTCGAATGCGAATTAAACTTATTCGAATCAGTTAATGTTGCATAAATGTGAGAATTGGTCAGCCTCCAATGTTTCAGTTATTACAAATGTGTCTATAAGGAGTATTTAGAAACAAATGTTAGTTTAACAAAAATCTGATCTTATAGTTTGAATTTTTAGTGTTTTTTCTCTTTTTCTTGATTCGAATTCGACTCGATTAAAAAAAGACGAAGGTGTGCACGCAATTACAGAATTCGATTCGATTTGTACATGCAAACGAGGTATGATTATCCATTTGCATACACACTAGTATCAATTATGCATGAATATATATATATAAATCCGAACGTCAGAGGTCTGGCATTGTACTGGTAAGTCGTTGAGAGTTCAACTGTTTATTGGTATAGACCTCCGGAGAGGGTAAAAAATCTAGTGGTGGATTTAACTTCAAATAGAAAAACAACGTGCTTCAGTTTTGACAAATATCGAGGGATAAAAGAGACTGGGGAGTGAAATGATACAAAAAGGACGACATGGTCAATTCGGCACTTTACCAAAACAGTACACTCCTCCTCTGATTTCATAGGAAATCACTACATTTTAAAAATAAAAGGATAATGTCATATGAAAAATTAACATTTGTGTCCCTTACAATGTTATAATAATTGTGTCTGTATCAAATTTGATTGTCAGAATAAAACACAATGTCACTACGTATATTATAGTTAGTCCACTTCAAGGAGAGTTACCAATTCGGTAATTGGTCTGGTATAAGTTGTGCGCTTTCCGTCTTTGACGATGGCGACTTCCACTTTTCGAATTTTGCCGTCCGAGCTTGGAAATATCCTGTCCACCAGTCCTACGGGCCATGAATTACGTGGCGTATCCTGATCTTTCATGAGAATTAAGTCACCAACTTGTAGATTACGACGGTCAGTTTGCCACTTTGTACGAATCTGAAGTTCATGAAGATATTCGGATTTCCATCTACGCCAAAACTCTTCTGCTAATCCTTGTGCACATTTCCATTGAGATTTCAACATATCCTTTGGACCGAATAAAGGAAACGGTTTCACGTCTGGTGAAGTTTTCATCGTAAGCAGTGACGACGGACTCAAAATACTGGGACACTCTGGATCAGTTGAAACTGGTAGTAATGGTCTATTGTTTATGATGGCCATAACTTCAGCCATTAGTGTAACAAGCACTTCGTGTGTAATTGTCTTACTTTTGTTTTCCAATAACAAGCTGTCGAGTATCCGACGAGAAACACCAATAAGTCTCTCCCATGAGCCACCCATATGATGTGCGTAAGGTGGATTAAATATCCAGGTAGTTCCGGATTTCAGTAAGAATTCCTTGATTGGTCCTTTTTCGACAAATTCAGGGTCAATATTGAGCTCTGATGTTGCTCCAATGAAATTAGTTCCTCGATCAGAACGAAATTGGATGATAGGACCTCTCACTGCAATTACGCGTCTCATAGCGTTGATGAAAGACGAGGTTGACATGTCTTCTATCACTTCGATATGCACAGCGCGTGTGGTCATGCATGTAAACAGTAACGCCCAACGTTTCTGATTAGCTGAGCCTCCTCTAGTTTTGCGAAATACGACGGACCATGGACCGAATGTGTCCACGCCGACATAAGAAAACGGAGGACAAGGGCTAAGTCGATCTGTTGGGAGATCGGACATTTGCTGCCATTCAAGTTTTCCTCTGAGCTTCTTACAAATTATGCACTTGTTGATGAGAGTTGAAATAGAACGTTTCGCACTAATAATCCAATAGCCACCGGCACGGATTGCACCTTCGGTCAAATGTCTACCTTGATGGTGTATACTTTCATGAAAATGATGAATAACAAGTAACGAAACATGGTGGTTCTTTGGAAGGATCACAGGATGGTGGGACATGTCTAATGAATCATTTACAGTAGCGTGTTTGAGCCTTCCTCCTACTCTAACGAGTCCATCTGAGCCTAGTATAGGTGATAGTTGAGCCAACTGGCTTCTTGAAGTTACATTTTTTCCTTCTTGAAGCAACTTAATCTCGTCGGAGAAAACATCCTGTTGAACTGAGCGTAGTATTAAATTTACAGAGTCTCTTAGCAGATCAGTTGAGGTAACTCCTTCTTGGTGTAGTTTCCTACGAATGGCTGATTTTATAAAGGCGATGCTTCTTACAAGACGTGTCCATTTAGAAAACTTGTCGAATCTACTACATCCTAATAACGTTTTATTGTCTTCGATTTTAAAATCTGTTTTCTTACAGCTAACTGATGGACGTATTTCTTTGTCATTTTCGGGATCTACTAATAAATGATCGTGTTCATCATGTTTGTCATTAATTGAGAGCAAGTTAGGGCCCTTTATCCAAAGACTCTCTGGAAGATCTTTCGTGCTGATGGACCTAGTAGCTAAATCAGCTGGGTTGTCATTGGTAGACACATGAGACCACTGAGTAGGTTGACATGAAGAACGAATTCGGCTTACCCTGTTACCAACATATATGTAGAAGCGTCTTGTTTCGTTTGTCAGATATCCAAGTACTACACGACTGTCTGTATAATAATAAAAATCATCTGGGTCGATATCTAATTGATCTCGAATAATGTCAGATAGCTCTGCTGCTAAGACTGCAGCGCACAGTTCCAGACGTGGAATTGTGTGTCCATGAGACGGGGCAACTTTGGCTTTTCCGAAAAGAAAGCTAGTGTTAACAGTATTTGCGCTATAAAGTTTGATATATGCGACAGCTGCTATTGCATCTTTAGAAGCGTCTGAGAATATGTGAATTTCTCGTTTAACACTATTGACAAATGAAGATCCATTGTACTTTCTAGATATACGAAAATTTTCAAGTTCGCTCAATGATTGTACCCAAGATTCCCATTGTTGATTTAGAAGTTCTGGAAGTGGATCGTCCCAATCAGAAGTAGATGAAGATGAGAGCATCTGGCGCATGAGTAATTTGCCTCTTATTATTACTGGTGCAGCAAAGCCAACTGGGTCATACAGACTGTTAATTGTTGACAGAACTCCGCGGCGTGTAAATGGCTTGATGTCAGAAGATACTCTAAAGGTGAACTCGTCCAGTTCTGTGTTCCATGAGAGACCTAAGCTCCTCTGCATCGGAAGATCTGCCGATCCAAGGTCAAGGTCCTTGAGATTTTTGGCAAGGTCATCTGAATGAAATGCTTCGAGCACTAACCTGCTGTTAGATGCAACTTTATGCAATCTAAGTCTGCCATTGTCATATAAAGTTTGTTTAGTTCTTTGAACAAGATCAATAACTCCCTCTGGCGTTGCGCACGAGGTAAGACCATCGTCTACGTAGAAGTCGTTGCTAACAAACTCTTTCACATCAAGTTCAGCGTGTTGGACAGTTCGTCTCAGACCATACGTAGCCACTGCTGGGGATGGACTGTTGCCGAAGACGTGTACTAACATCTGATATTCAGTTAGCGGTTTATCAAAATCGTTGTCCTTGTGCCACAGGAAGCGCAAGAAACGTCTATGTTCATCGATGACTCTGAAGTTATGGAACATCTGTTCGATATCAACGGTTACGGCATAAGCCTCTTTCCTAAAACGGAGTAAAATTCCAAGTAGGCTGTTATAAATATCTGGACCTTTCAACAAGACGTCGTTCAAAGATAGTCCATGATGTTTTGCTGAAGAGTCGAAAACTACTCTTACACTTTCTGGTTTCCTTGGATGATACACTGCGAACATAGGCAGGTACCAGCACTCAGTACCTGGCGATAGTTTGGGTGCTATCTGGGCATGTTCTCGGTCTAACAGTTTCTGCATAAATTCTAACACATGTGTGCGCTTTACGGAGTTGCAACGTAAGTTCATGTCGAAAGATTTAGCTCTACGCTCTGCAATTTGTTTGTTGTTTTCTAAAGAAGGTTTGTTGGGTTTAAATGGTAGTGGCGCGATCCAGTGTCCATCATCTTGTTTGAGGAATCCTGATGACATAATGTTTAAAAAGGTTTGATCCTCTATTGACGTGCCTTCCGTTTCGTCTAGTTGAGTCTTGTTGAAGATTGGGTCTAATTTCACTGACATGTGGCTATCACACGGGGACAATAATGTAGGTCGTCCATTGTTCAAAATTACAGTTTTGTTTACATTTACAACATTTTGTCTTCCTAGGCATACATTCCCTACTATAACCCATCCTAAGGGCAAATGTTGTGCGTACGGTACCTCGTCGACTCCTATACGATGTTCAATAACATGGTGTGCTCTAATTAGGTCACGGCCTATTAACATCTGTATTTCAGACTGATTGTCAATGTCAGGAATACAACTTGCTATGTCCATCATGTGTGGATAACTTGAAGCTACAACAGATGACGGTATTTCTTCCCGGTTGTTTGGAATGTCATTACATTCGATAATTTCAGGTACGTTAAGATAAGATGATCCGTCAAGTGACGCTAACATGTATCCGGAAGCTCGTCTTCCACTCGTAATGAACCTTCCTGCACAAGAAGCAAGTTCATATTCTGTTTCAGTGTCATTTTCGCCGAAGAAGTTGAAGAAATCTGACGTTGCTAAAGTCCTGTTGCTTTGATCGTCGATCACGCAGTAAACAGTTTTGAAATGATCTGGTCTCTCGGAGTGATATACTTTGGCGAGTACTATCTTAGCACATGATTTACTTGTATTGTGTATCGAATCACATATTTTGGTACATTTGCTGCTTATTTGTTCCTTAGAATTCTCCTCCTCGTGCTTTTTCTCGGGTTTCGCTGTAATATCTACATGTAAGGCTGACGGATGGTCACGAGAACCACAAACACTGCATTTGACATCCTCTTTACATTTGTCGCGGAAATGTCTCTTAGGTCCGCAACACTTGAAACACAAACCTTTTTGCTTAATTAAATCAAGTCTCTCTGACAGTGGTTTAGTACGAAAACCGCGGCACGAGTTGAGCGTATGGTTAGTTCCATGAAGGGGACACAAATCCTCTTTTGACTTTTGAATACTAGTACTATTAGGTGGTTTATTAACACTGTGTCCAATGTCTGTTTTAATGCTTGAAACTTTCGCAGGACTTCGATTTCGGTTTTGTACTCTTGTGTGTTTAGATGTGGATGGTTTGGTGTCTTGATTGTCATATAAAAATCCAGGGTCATTACGCACTTTAGCAATGTTTTGCAAAAATGGCACAAAGAAAGAAAATGGAGGATATGCTCCAAAGTTTCTTGACTTATAACCATTGGCAGTAGTTGTCCATTTTTCTTGAATACTGTAAGGTAATCTAGTTACAAAACGATTCACGCCTAGAGACGAATCAAAGTAAGCGAATGTGGTGGCAAACTTTTCATCTTTGCGGATTGACTCGATCTCAGCGGCTAAGTCCGCTAACTCGTAGAGTTCTATTCGGTTATTGTTCGAGAGTTTGGGAAAGTTAACTATACGTGAGTGAAGTGACGATTCTATCATCTCTGGACTACCGAACCTAGAATCTAAGCGTTCCCATATAAGACGCACTGCAGTAGCCGAATTATGAGCATTAGCACATCTAATGTTCTGAGCGTGCTGTTTTGAGCTCGATCCCAAATACTTTATAAGAAGGTCCAACTGTTCCAATGGATTTGTATCTAACTCAGTCATTATGTGTTGAAAACTAATTTTCCAAGATGAGTAATGTGACGGCTGGTCATCAAATGATATGAGCCTAGATGTGATTAAATCTTTCTTCACCATGAACTTGGCCAATTCATGTGCTTCGTTCCTCTGAGTTGGAACGAAAGGTTGTGCTGTAGGATTCAATGGTTCTAAAGAATGAATAGGAATATTTACATTGTTCACTTCAAGGTTATGTTTGCTCAAATGTAAGGAGTGGTGTGAGCGCTGTTGCTCCACAAATTCTGCTGTACGTTGTTCTGTAATGTTACGTGTATCTGGTATGTTAGCACTACGGTACTTTCTTTCAGACATTTTGTTTTCATTGGCATGTTGAACTACTGGATCAGCGATCCTTGGTGGTTCGTAACTTTCACCATAGTCTTTAAGATCGAAATCCAATGCCTTCTTAACGGCTTGTAATCCCGACTCAGCTTCGTCAACGTCTCGCTTCATAGCGAGGACATTTTTCTCTGCTTTGAGTGTAGCTTCGCGGTGCAACAACTCCGCCTCCTCTTTAGCATATTTAAGTCGTGTCTTAGCGGTTTCAAGTTTCACTGTTTGTTTAAGAATCTCTGATTGAGCACTTAGTGATGAGTGTCTTGTTGACACAGTATGACGAGAACTATGTTGGGAGCTACGACTTTTATGAGTTCGTTCACTATTTTCTATTGATCTTCTAGGTAGCAATTCACTTAGATGTTGTTTGACAACTGATATCTTAGCCTTTAAAGCATAGAATGACAGTTTAAATGATGCATGCTCACTTTCACTTTCTCTTGTCCTATATGATTTTAAGTAATCAAAGTATCTGTTAGCTTCTTTCTCATACTTTTCTGACAGTTTCAGAAGTTCTTCTCTGTATGTTGACGCTGTGGACAGGTGCACCACTGGGTTATCTTCAACGTCTAATAAAATAGCGTCTATATCTCGTTTTATAGTTCTGAGGATATAGTGATGTCTTTCATTAGATTGTTCGAAAAGATGGTCTCCATCTGATGTTAGTGTTCTCAAAGATCTGAGCTCTCTGTCAGAAACGGATTCTGAGTGTGACATGTTGAATCTATCTTGGGTTCATCTCTTTGATTTAGATTTTTTACTTACTGTACTGGTAAGTCGTTGAGAGTTCAACTGTTTATTGGTATAGACCTCCGGAGAGGGTAAAAAATCTAGTGGTGGATTTAACTTCAAATAGAAAAACAACGTGCTTCAGTTTTGACAAATATCGAGGGATAAAAGAGACTGGGGAGTGAAATGATACAAAAAGGACGACATGGTCAATTCGGCACTTTACCAAAACAGTACAGGCATCTCGATCTTCCTATCGGCAATCCTCGGATCAATCCGCTACTCTCCTTATATCCGCTACACGAAGGTACGAAATTGGACGAGTTATGACGATTGCTCGATCTCCCCCTTAGAATTAACGTTATACATTGACGTACTACGTTTAAGGATGTTTGCTGCTAAGTTTCAAAATAAATAACTTCCATAAAACTAGTAAATATTGATATATATAGGGGTCAATGTGCTTGTTTTCGAGATATTAGCCATTGGAATTTTGGGGGGGGAAATTTTCTCTCTTGATTTTTCATAGCTTTATCATTGACCAGTTAAAGTTCTCAAAAACTATTAAAAGATAAATAAGATTTTATAACACTTTTACAAATGGCTTATATTTACACATATAAAAGATTTATTAAAAGAAAAATGGGGATTCATCGAAAAAAATATTTAAGGCATTCAAATGGATAACACCAGAGGATTTATATAATTCCAAGGCCCCCAATCGGCACCAGAAGCGACGAAGCAGCGCATCTATTTTGGGTGGGCAAATATCCACTTTTTGATTTGGGACGAGCTCTGACGTCCCACGGCCCAAGCTTGTCTGGCAAAACAGCCGTTGGACGTCAGAGTAATCTCGGACTAATACTAGGGATGTCAAAAGATCTGAAATTTAATACTCGGATACTTGGTCATGATATTTGAGTACTCGCAAGTGAAAAGTTCAGATTTTAGGTCGAATTTAGTGTTTTTATTATCACCTTTCACATGTTTCATAAACATATTAAGACAAATGCATTTCAAACATAGCTTGCTCTTATGTTGTTTTTTTTTTGTGTCAATTAAAAAAAGAATTACCGACCGCCGTTTCTACAAATAACCTATCACAATAGAAATTATAGTTTGTTTACGTGTTCATGAACCCAGAGACATATAATTCAATTATATGAATGAACAAAAGTCCAATTAAATAAAAAATATGTGCATACAAAGTCCGACAAAGAAGATTACATTTGTATCATCAGTACCTGAGGAGTCGGTATTTTTATATTACGACTTGTCGATTAATTTGTCAATAACAGTATTGGACTTCAAATTATTCGTGCTTTGTCGTGTCGCTCAGTCTTACTTTTTTCTGTATTTTGTTTTTTTGCACCATCGTTTGTCTTATTTTCCTTTTTTTACCATGATATTGTCAGTTTGTTTTCGACTTTTGGGTTTGAAAGTTGGTTCCGTACTTTCGCCTATCTTTAGTTAAGTTTAAAACACAGAGTAAATAAATTAAATTATATTTTTTTGTTTAAAGTAGTGCACATGAAAACATTCCCTCGGAAGAAGATTTTCTTTTGTTTGATATGAGACCCAAATAATACCAATGCAAAATTAAGGTAACAGTTCGAGTCAGCCTTTTCCCGCCATATTTTATAAATCAAATATTTCGAAAAAGAGCTCCATGACCTATCAATATTTTTAGCTTAGTTTTATCCTTTTCTAATACTCTTCCAGCTTAAAGTATCAATTTTGAATTCTTGATTTATGTAATTTTACCTTAGATCACCTAAGTACATCCTTAATTGTTTTTTTAGTATAACAAAGGGGATATTTCATCGGAACTAAAGTGAGTGGAAACGTGAAGATAAATATCTCAAGATGTCTAACAGCAAACGAGTATCCGAGTACTAAAACAGTACTCGAGTACTCGGCCTTTCGAGCGAGAACCCGAGTACTCGAGTACTCTTTGCCATTCCTTATAGATACATATAGTGACGACCCGAGGGAGTTTGATGCACTACATTATTTTACGACTGATTGCTACATCATATTCATCCCATTCTTCTTCTCATTCTTTATATTTGAATAAATACTTTTTAAATATTCTGATTCAAATGTAGATAACCATTTATACAATGTATCTATATATGTCCTAACAAATAACAAATTTATACTGAGCTTTTTTATTCTGAGTTGTAAAGATAAACGTATTAAAAATACATATTGTTTCTATTAATGGCCATTAGAACAAAGAAATAAATAATTGTTTGTGCTTGTGTCAGTCAACAAATTATCAACGTATAATGCTATTTATTTTGTCTAGCAAGTATGAAATCAATCAAATTATAACATCACCAGATATGAGGGTCAAATCATACAGTTGATGAACTACGTAGACTTATCGGCGACCACTAAAGATGCGCTCGTTGACCACTAAAGATGCGCTCGGTGACCACTAAAGATGCCCTCGGCGACCACTAAAGATGCGCTCGGCGACAACTTCGGATGCGCTCAGAAAAAAGGGTCAAGGAATTCAAAAGACTATGAAGATTAATATCACTTCACGATCACCAAAGTCCCCTCAGATATAAAGACAATTTAAACAGTAAATGAACTACATAGACCACTCGGCGACCACAAAAGTCACCTCAGATATGGGGGACAAATGAAACAGTAGATGAACTACATAGACCACTCGACGACCACCAAAGTCACCTCAGATATGGGGGACAAGTGAAACTTTAGATGAACTATATAGACCTCTCGGCGACCACCACGGTCACCTCAGATATAGGGAACAAGTGAAAAAGTAGATTAACTACATAGACTACTCAGGGAACACCAAGGTCACCTCAGATATGGGGGACAAATGAAACAGTAGATGAACTACATAGACCACTCGACGACCACCAATGTCACCACAGATATGAGGGACAAGTAAAACAGTAGATGAACTACATAGACTACTCGGAGACCACCGAGGTCACCTCAGATATGGGGACAAGTGAATCAGATATGGGGACAAGTGAAACAGTAGATGAACTACATAGACTACTCGAAGACCACCAAGGTCACCTCAGATATGGGGGACAAGTGAAACAGCAGATGAACTACATAGACCACTCGACGACCACTAAGGTCACCTCAGATATGGGGGACAAGTAGAACAGTAGATGAACTATTAGACCACTGGGCGATCATCAAGGTCACCTCAGATATGGGGGACAAGTAAAACAGTAGATGAACTACATAGACCACTCGGCGACCACCAAGGTCACCTCAGATATGGGGGACAAGTGAAACAGCAGATGAACTACATAGACCACTCGACGACCACTAAGGTCACCTCAGATATGGGGGACAAGTAGAACAGTAGATGAACTATTAGACCACTGGGCGATCATCAAGGTCACCTCAGATATAGGGAACAAGTGAAACAGTAGATGAACTACATAGACTACTCAGCGACCACCAATTAAGGTCACCACAGATATTGGGGACAAGTGAAACAATAGATGAACTACATAGACCATAAAGGTCACCACAGATATGGGGGACAAGTGAAACAATGATGAACTACATAGACTACTTGGCGACCACCAAGGTCACCTCAGATATGGGGGACAAGTGGAACAGTAGACGAACTACATAGACCACCAAGGTCACCACAGATATTGGGGACAAGTGAAACAGTAGATGAACTACATAGACCACCAAGGTCACCTCAGATATGGAGGACAAGTGAAACAATGATAAACTACATAAACTACTCGGCGACCACCAAGGTCACCTCAGATATGGGGGACAAGTGGAACAGTAGACGAACTACATAGACCATCAAGGTCACCACAGATATGGGGGACAAGTGAAACAATAGATGAACTACATAGACTGCTCGGCGACCACCAAGGTCACCTCAGATATGGGGGACAAGTGAAACAGTAGATGACTTACATTGACTACTCGACGACCAGCAAGGTCACCTCAGATATTGGGGACATGTGAAACAGTAGACGAACTACATAGACCATAAAGGTCACCACAGATATGGGGGACAAGTGAAACAATGATGAACTACATAGACTACTTGGCGACCACCAAAGTCACCCCAGATATGGGGCACAAGTGAAACAGTAGATGAACTACATAGACCATAAAGGTCACCACAGATATGGGGGACAAGTGAAACAATAGATGAACTACATAGACTACTCGGCGACCACCAAGGTCACCTCAGATATGGGGGACAAGTGAAACAGTAGATGACTTATATTGAATACTCGACGACCAGCAAGGTCACCTCAGACATGGGGGACAACTAAAACATTAGATGAACTACATAGACCACCAAGGTCACCACATATATTGGGGACAAGTGAAACAATAGATGTACTATATAGACTATTAGGTGACCACTAAGGTCACCTCAGATATGGAGGACAAGTGGAACAGTAGATGAACTACATAAACTACTCGGCGACCACCATGGTCACCTCAGATATGGAGGGCAAGTGAAACAGTAGATGAACTAGATAGACCACTTGATGTTCCAGCAGATATTATTGATCATACTCTTTATTAATCACAAATGACACCCATAAGAGTGGACTTTCTAAAACGTCTCATAAGACATAATGTAATAGTAAATTTGGTCCGGTAGTGAAATTTGTCCGCCAGACTTTTTTTCCGAGTTAATCAAGTCCATGTCCATGATTTTACTAGGAATATAAGTCCTAGGACAAATGTTCCTAGGAAAATAAGTCCATAGCTAGTAATACATGTCTGGTACTTGTTTTTCTAGGAAAAACTGTCCCAAGATTTGTTTTTTCTATTAGTTTTATTACATCATAAAATATATTCAAAATAGAAGAAGAAAAAATGTTAGATAAGATTGGAAAATTTCCTTACTTTTTCCAATTAAAATGAAGGACATTTCTTTTATAACCTAATTAAAACATGAATATTGAGTTTCCATTGCTCATAACATTTTCGTTTTATAATAACAGACATGGACATTTTTACATAGGAATACTAATGACATGGACATGATTTCCTAGGAAAATTAGTCTGGGGACATAAAATTTATTTAAAAAATTGATACACAACTCTTTAACAATATTAAACATATTACATTTATAGTTACCTTTTAAAACTAAGGGCTTGGACATTTTAACCTAGAATTATTAATGACATGGACATGATTTCCTAGGTAAATTAGCCTGGAGACAAATTTTCTTAAACAGATTGATAACTCTTTCGTTTTGTCTTTAACAATATTAAAACATATTACATTAATATTCACCTTTTAAAATTAAGGGCTTGGACATTTTAACCTAAGACTATCAATGACATGGACATGATTCCATAGGAAAATTAGTCTGGAGACATGAATTTTATCAATAATATAACTATGCAACTCTTAAACATTACTAAAACTTAACATTTAAATTTCCATGATTTAAATGTAATTGAATTTATTATAGGATTTTATAGGACATGATTACCTAGGAAAATTAGTCTGGGGACATATATTACTAACATCGGACTAAATATACCAGTAAATTCTGTAACCATGGACTTTTTATACAGTAATATTTGTCCGCCCAGACATATTTTACCAGGACAAATTTATCACTTAAATAAACATACATAAGATTGACAAATAAAATTCTTGGAAATATTGAAACGGTTGGTCTATAAACAATAATGATCAGTAGTTTCTATTGCTATTGGTTTAAACCAGTTGTGCAAGTCACGGAAAACTTCATTTTGTATTACATATTAATATCTAATTGAACAGGCTTTATAACAAAACATAGACTTCGTCTAATCAACAAAACACATGAATTCTTAATTAAATTCCGCGTGAAGAAATAGGTCTAGATAATTACATTGAATTGAGGGACACAATGTTGTTAAAAATATCTGAAATTTTCATCTCGCTCTTGATTATTAACACTAATGAGGGAGTTCTACAAAGCATAACTGGCAGTTCGTTCACTAAAAACAAATATAGTGACTCGCATGTTATCTTGGCCTTTAACAATGTTGGTCCATTGATGTGTGTTAGTGACTGTATGCTGTACAAGAAATGCAACGCAGTGAATTTCAACAGACAAACATTAGAATGCGAATTGCTTTCCGTTTCCTATCCGGGTGACAATATTATCGATAGGAACGGTTCTTCTTATACAGAGATAGGTGGTTGGAAGATGGTAAGTTTTTTTTCATTTATGATTCTTTTTTATTTAAATATTCTTTGCTTCTCTTTTTTATAGGATATGAAGGCAGTTTACTAATCAAATTAAATTCTTGATGTGGTGAAATTCTTAAATCGGTCGTGGAACGTTCGCTAGCACTAGTACTGTAGGCTTAATAGTTGTTTTTTTTTTAATAATGAATAATATTCTGTGATTGTTTCTTATATTGTTGTTTTGTTTTTGTTTTAATATCTTATCCTTTTTTAATCATCATTTTTTATTTTGCAACAACTTTCCTACATGAAAAAAAAAACCCGTTATTTTGGGTTGCATTACATTACAAATACGTGTAAGGCAAAAATTGTTGCGTTACACATTACACATTACATGAAATTACTTGAAAATATGTAATTGCATTACCCATACCTTATCTGGGATCCTGAAACAATATTTTAAACACCGTATGTGTAATTTCGGTTCAAATAAATTGGAATTGAAGCTTGCGAAATCGAAAATATTTAATCAGAATTCCAGGTTAGACAAAATGTAAATAAAATCAAAGAAGGGAAAAGGGGGGGGGGGTGTTGTCCACCAATTCTTTATTCTTTTATTTTTCACTTTTCATTAAAAGTTATGCCTGTTATTCTCCATTTTTGTCGAGCCTTCGACTTTAGTCGAAAAAGCGAGACTAAGCGATCCTACATTCCGTCGTCGTCGGCGTCGTCGTCGTCGGCGGCGTTCACAAATATTCACTCTGTGGTTAAAGTTTTTGAAATTTTAATAACTTTCTTAAATTATACTGAATTTCTATTAAACTTGGACAGAAGCTTGTTTATGATCATAAGAAAGTATCCAGAAATAAATTTTGTAAAAATAAATTTCCACTTTTCCGTATTTTACTTATAAATGGACTTAGTTTTTTTGCCAGAAACAAAACATTCACTCTGTGGTTTAAGTTTTAAATTTTTTTATAATGTTCCTAAACTATCCTGGATTTCTAACAAACTTAGACAAAAGCTTGTTTCTGATCATAAGATGTTATTCAGAAGTAAATTTTGTAAAAAAAAAAATCACTTTTTCCGTATTTTACTTATAAATGGACTTAGTTTTTCTTCCAGTTAACATTACATACAGTCTGCAGTTAAAGTTTATAAAACATTTATTAGATTCATAAACTATCCTGGATGTTTTACCAAACTTGGAAGTTTCTTTCAATCAAAAGACAGTATCGAGAGGGAAATTTTTATTGATGTTTTTCCTCATTTTTGTTGAGTCTGCGATTAACAGCAAAAGTAGATGAGACACTGGGTTCCGTGGAACCCTTACGAATTTTTTATATTTTAGGCCTATTTTTCTTTAAATTATACTTCTTTTAGGTGGGGTTTTTTTCTGCACATTATGTAAACCCCATCCACATCCCTTTTATATATAACATATAGAGTATATCTTATCCGGTATTTAAAGTGGTACCCAACACCTTCCCTAAAATTAATTTGGCTCGTTTAATTGACATACAATTTTGACAAAGTATTTTCTTTGACCCTTTGACAAAAATATAAAAATTTCAAAGAATTTGAACCAACCATTTTATCAGAAAAATTACACTGGTTATATATCAGTTTGACAAACACTAATTTTAATTATTGAGAAGCTTCATATTCACTTAACAACGCAACGTGATTAAAACGTTTAGCTGATTTTACAGAGTTATCTCCCTGTAGTGTTGGGTACTGCCTTGCTATGCCGGATATCAAATTTTAAATTTTATTAAGGTCTATGACAATTTTGAAATATTTATGGGGCGGTTACCGTGGCATTACCGATAACATATTTTGATGGATCGATTTATGTTTTAATTAATATAAAAATAAAGAGATTGGTAAACCTGTTTCCTTCACCAATAAAATAAATATATTAGACTAAATCATTCTGAAAGGTTATACTTTTCGTTACCATTCCAAATACCCAAATAAAAACAATGGCCCTTTTCATATCTTTTCCGTGCGAGTGTGTAACGTTTTTGCTGCTCCAAAAACATACTGTTTCATCTCAGGAACAAATACTCACTAAAAGCTTCATTTTGTACGCTATACACATCTTTCGTCTTCATAAGAGTAACGAGGTACAAAATAATTGGAACCTTAGTGTTTCGAAAAAGAAAAAAATATTCATATCAACACTACATTGCTGATTAGTGCTGATTACAATGTAGTAGACAACTTTCTAGTTCGATGCATTTCCTTCAAAAACTTTGGTTTAAGGTGGTACCCAACACTTTAACTAAAATTAATTTGGCTCGGTTAATTTTCTTAAAATTTTGACAAAGTATTTACTTTGACCCTTTTACAAAAATATAAAAATTTCAAAAAATTTGAACCAACCGTTTTATCAGAAAAATTACACTGGTTATATAGCAGTTTGACAAACACTTATTTTGATCACTGAGAAGCTTAATATTCCCTTAACAACACAACGTAATTAAAACGTTTATCTTATTTTGACAGAGTTATCTCCCTGTAGTGTTAGGTACCACCTTAAGTGAACATCATTTGTGCCTTTAGAACTACATGTACCTCTCTTGAATGAAATAATATGATTTCACCTGAAATTTGATATAGATATCTTAATGCAGCATTCGTCACAACTCGACCGAGCAGCGGATTCACCCGATGATTGCCGATTGATAATGCAGAAATACTTTGTATATTTATAGGATAGAGATATATGCACTCCAAACCCATGTGAAGTTGGACAAAAATGCATCCGGGTCAGGGACAATCATCCTATCTGCCTAAAATTTGGTAAGTTACATATTCATTCGATTAGAGAATGACATGGAAGTTAAGAGGCTGTCATTTTGAGTGTAGCGTTACGAATTATTGAACGTAACGGATATGATCTCTGCGACGGAGGTGGTATAATTGAGACAATTTTGCACCCGCGACCAAATGATGTAGAAAATAACGATTATTTAGGCAATCGCAGGGCTTTCAAAAATGAGCAAAATCCCAACCGCAATGTAAAGATTCAAAGGCGCCAAAATGACAAATGTATAACAGTTCTTTAAACGAAAAAAAAAAAAAACCGGCGTAACCAAGATTTTTCTTACCCATCATATTGCAGTCGTGTATTATTGCTTCACGGATTTCGAGGTTTGATAATGACTTTAACAACATTTGGGTACAAAACGGTCATGAGCATTATTTATTTTGGCCATCTCTCTTCTTTAGATTTTGATAACCCATTATTCTCTATCCATTTTTTTGTGGACTATGTTTCTCTATTTTTTTTTTGTTTGCCCTCTTATTCTTCACTTTTTGATCATTATTCTTTATTCTGTAAAACCCATCCAAACCCTCGTATACTTTGAAAGCGCTGTCAAATAATGAAGCAGAACAGTATTCAAACAAAAACCTCCAAAACGTTATGCCAAATTTGAGTATAGAAAGTTATGCCTGATGATAGATTTGATTGTTGGTGCTTAAACGCCACTTTTAAGCACCGCTTTTGGGCTATTATGTGGATGCTAGTTTTTATAGGTAATTTTGTTTCAGAGGCAAGAGCCCAGGAGCGGATACAGCAATTTCAAAAAGGGGGGTTCCCAACCCAGAGTAAAAGGGGGGTTCCAACAATATGCTCCCATTCAAATGCATTGATTGTCCAAAAAAGGGGGTTCCAAGCCCCGGACCCCCCCTTGGATCCACCAATGGATCCTGTGTAATAACGTCGTTTTGGTGATGCATTTATCTTATTTTGGGAGAAATTTAATCTGCAATCTTTGAATATAATGTGTAGAAGAGCCGAATGTTTTTTCTTCTATTTAAGATGCACCTTGCGACGTTAACCCTTGTGTTAATGGTGTGTGTAGAAACAAAGTCAACGACTACAGATGTATTTGTCCGGATGGTTACTTTGGTGATCATTGTGAACGTGAGTAGCTCTATTCAAAGAAAAACACAAAAAAAACTAAAAATTTGAAGCTTTTGAAATATCTGATTGAAGAAGTTGAACCGTTACATAGTGTTGTATATACACCAAAGAAACAATTGTAGATCAGCATAGGTTGCAATTGACGTAATAGAGTTTGAGTAAAAATGTGTAATTAGGGTCAACAGGGAAATATTCCTTCATTAAGCAACCACATTCAACTTTTTATGTTCACTATTAGGGTTTTGAAATGAAAGATATTTTGAACAACCTTATCAGATTGTGGGATTGACTCATGACTGAACAACACGAAGGACAAAAAACACCAAAAAAACATCAAGAGTTACTGCAGTTAATGAAGGTTTTGATGGGGTTTACAGATTAGAGAACAAAGGGCTTAATAAAGGGCAGAATAATGGGCAGAATTAAGAGCAGAAAAATGGACAGAGTAATGGACAGAATAATGGAAAGAATAAAGGGCAGAATAAACGGTGGAATAAAGCGCAAAGTAATGGTGATGATATTATGCGGATTTTACCGTCCAGCTATACTGTCTGGATCTTGCGGACTAGTTTCTACCTATTGTGTGGCTCTACTTCTAATGGCCGTTTAGCTTTTACTTTGCATCGATGAGTATAGTATGGTGTATCTGGCCGTTCAAAGATTGTTAGTACTATTGCTACTGGCCCTGGAGATGGCATTACTAGTGGCGATGTGTGTGGTGGTATCCGGAGTACTTCGGGATCATCTAGGTCAAATCCCTCGTCATAGTCAATCCGGCATCGCTTGCCTCTGTCGCTTGTTGGTTGGAGATAATATTGGCGATGGTATGCCTTCCTGGTGTAAAACGGACTAATGACGATTTCCGTTTTTGATGACGATCCCCTCAGGTTTCCCTTGGTATTTTGGAGGTATTATCTCCCTGCTGCCCTCTAATGATGTTATAGCTTCTGTCTGTTGTTTCTGGTCTACCCTGGTGGTTGATGGATTGACCTCAGCTGATGTTGCAGCAGAACTTTTGACCTGCATCCACTGGTCGTAACGCTTGGCGTCCCTTCTCCAAGTGGATGATGGTTTGTTCTTTTTCAGGGCCGGCTTGGATTTACTGGAGGATGCCTTTGGTTCCTTAGCCTTGTTCGATGTCAACTGAACGGTCACCTGGTCAGTACTTGCCGAAAACGTCCAAGCAGGTTCTTCACTAGACAACTTCATGGCTGCTAATAAAGAGTTCAATTCATCAGGGATTTCCATAATGATTTGTCCTAGAAGTGAGTCGTGTTTTGAACTGTGATCCATACGAGTACATGAAAACAGAGTAATGGGCAAAATAATGGGCAAAAAAAGGGCAAGTGTATAACAGATATAGAAAAATAGGGCAACAAAATAAAGAATAGAGACTAATGGATAAACTGTATAAAGAATTGATTGATTGATTGTGGGTTACTTAACGTCCAGTGGCAAATAATTCATTCATATTCAGGACGAGAACAAGTCCACAATAAATACAATAGGAAGATCGTGTCATAATAGAGGCCATTTGGGATAATGGTCGGGGAAATTTGGACTGCCACTGGAAAATGAGGGTATATTGGATAAAGACAGAAGTTTTGCTTTGCAACAGGCCACATACGGGCCATCAAAGAGTTGTTACACGGGTTTTTAACGTGTAAAGAGCGTGGAAAACTCTCTACACGAGACATCGGATTTAACGTCCCCATTCTGACCGGACGTGACTGCGACCTTAATACATCCCGCACAGCCAAACGGATGCCCCACTTCGGCAAGCACTTTACTGCCGGTCGAGGGAAGACCAAATGACCATATTTCTATTCCCCAGTCATCCTTGGGTAGAGAAATAGAGAAAATGGCTTGCACAATTAAAGAATACAGAAATGAAGTTTTTCTAATGAGACACTTGTTAATGAGAACTAGTTTCAAAGCCTTTACAAATAATTAATCACATCTCATGGCTACCTTTAGATATTCTTTTTAACTGTAACAAATGAGACCCCTTGAGATTGCAACCCCCTTTTCCTGCTTTATATTGATCATTTTGTCTGAGAAAACTTGAAGAGAACGGCTAAACATGACATTAATGTTATCTGATGTCTTGTTCGATATCAAATTTATTTAAGTAATGCACATTAGAAACTGATGTTACATCTTTTATTGTCTGTTCAGTAGTAGACATTGATGTTGCGTCTGTAATTGTCAGTTTAGTAGTAGACATTGGTGTTGCATCTGTAATTGTCTGTTCAGAAGTAGACACTGATAATGCTGATGTTACATCTGTAATCGTCAGTTTAGTAGCAGACATTGATGTTGCATCTGTAATTGTCTGTTCAGTAGTAGACACTGATGTAACATCTGTTATTGTCTGTTCAGTAGTAGACACTGATGTAACATCTGTTATTGTCTGTTCAGTAGTAGACATTGATGTTCCATCTGTAATTGTCAGTTTAGTAGTAGACATTGGTGTTGCATCTGTAATTGTCTGTTCAGTAGTAGACACTGATGTAACATCTGTTATTGTCTGTTCAGTAGTAGACATTGGTGTTGCATCTGTAATTGTCTGTTCAGAAGTAGACACTGATGTAACATCTGTTATTGTCAGTTCAGTAGTAGACATCGATGTTGCATCTGTAATTGTCTGTTCAGAAGTAGACACTGATGTTGCATCTGTAATTGTCTGTTCAGTAGTAGACACTGATGTAACATCTGTTATTGTCAGTTCAGTAGTAGACATCGATGTTGCATCTGTAATTGTCTGTTCAGAAGTAGACACTGATGTTGCATCTGTAATTGTCAGTTCAGTAGTAGACACTGATGTTGTATCTGTTATTGTCAGTTCAGTAGTAGACACTGATGTTGCAAGAAAAGAACGATTTTTTTTTCTGTCCTGTTATAATTTATTCACGAAGAGATGGATGATGTGTTTATTGAAAATTAAACACCTTGTCCCATGTGATTGTTTTCCGCTGACATTATGGTATCAATATAAAACACGTGATTGTTTTCAGCTGACATTATGGTATCAATATGAAACATCCATGTAATGTTCTTATTATTTTTAGGTGATCCGTGTTATGGAGTTTCCTTGTGTAATAATGGCCAGTGTGTTGTGCAGGGATCCTCATATTACTGTCATTGTCATTCTTGCTGGGGTAACCATAACTATCTATCGTTATGCACCTGTAAGTATTTTATGAAACGCTTGACTATAGTAGAGGCGCTATCATGTTTTCTCGTCTGTGTGTTTGTCCGTATAATCCGCCTGTTATATTCAAAATTTGGTTGAGGTAAATGGGGGTTTTGATTAAAAAAAAAATTAAGGTGGATCGTCGGTATATATACTAGTCAACAAAAGAAACGATAAAAGTCTTTTATTTCGAATTCAAGATGAAGTTTTCATTATATATGACAAATATTAAAGGTGGTAATACCGAATGATCACGGAACTATTAATCCGTTTACCAAAAAAATAATTATTTGCTTCCATGACGTCATTGGGTGAAACTTTTTTGGGACAAAATTTAAAAAAAACGACAATTTTATACACAGAAGTCCCAACTCATGATGCCAACCTCTCTTTTGAAGGGAAAGACAAGCTTGCCACAAATTGTTTTTAAGAATCATACAGTTTCTTCATTTATTTGTAAAGCGAAATTCGGACCCATAAGAAATCGGTAAAATGTTTACATTATTATTTCATTTACCATATACACTATATATATATATATAATACATGTAAAGTGAAATTCAAATACACTGCACCAAACTTAAAATTTATATGACAGTTTCCAAATTTACAGTGTGGTGTTTTCATATCTATAGCATTGATTTGAGGCGTAAACACATTTGTTTTAATATGTTTTGGGGAATTTAAAAAAAATAAAAAAAAATAAAATATTTCAACCCATAATATACAACATGAACATAACTTGAATAGCATATAGCATATTTTTAAACAAATTTTAGGTTTTTTTAAGTACTTAATTAACAACACATTCTATTATAAAAGTTTCTTTATCTGAGTTATCTCCCCTTATATGGCAAAGTTGAAGAAATGAACCAAACCAAAAATATTCTGTTTTTTCTGTAAAATACAGCCGTAAAATATAATAAAACATATAATTTTTCAAATTAACATGAACAGTCTTACACATAAATAAATGCTACTCTCGAAATTTTCACTTGACCTTGATATCATTTCATGGATTAGTGAACACGGATAGTTTTTAGGGCCAAGTCCATATCTCAGATACTATAAGCAATATGTTGACTATATTTGGTGTACGGAATGATTGTAATGTGTACATGTCCAACTGGCAGGTGTCATCTCACTTTGACCTCATTTTCTCTTTTCAGTTAAAGTTAAGTTTTTGTGTTTTTGTCTGTTTTTCTAATATTGTATGCAATATAGGTCAGCTATATTCGATTTATAGTGAATGTATTGCTATGTATATGTTAGTCTGGTAGATTTAATGTACCTTGACTTCATTTTCATGGTTCATTGCTCAATATTAAGTATTGTGTTTTGGTCTCAAACTTTTAGCAATAAGTCAACTATATTTGGTGTATGGAATAATTGTAAGGATTATATGTCTGTCTGGCAGGTATCATTTGACCTTGACCTCATTTTCATGGAAAAAGTGGATTGAAGCATTGTGCATTTATAATAAATAGGGTGTTATATTCCGGATATTAAATATAAGTTGTGATGCCACCTTGATGTCATGAACATTTTTAATTAATTTGACGTTTTAAACCTCAAATATCAATAACACTTAGTGGTCTAAAAAGTCGAGCCGTTTTTGACATTTTCATCACAATATGTGAAAAAAAAAAATTTTAGAAGAAAAAAATATATTGTATCACTGGTCTGTTAACACTGAGGTTGTGAGTTCTGCACTTGCAATTTGCAGGTGCGCTCGACTCAATTCCTATCTGACTAGAAATGTCAGTTTTCCTAACAAATGTCGTTGGTTCTCTCCAGACTGATTTTTTCTCTCCAGATTGGTATTGTTCGTAACATTTTTAGTCCATCTCAAGCATATGATAAAAAGTGTACGTGCCCAGAAGTTTACAACTTTTGTTAGAGGGAAAGATTTTTTTCCCGGACTTTTTCGGAACATCTCTGCAAGTACGTATGAAAATAATAAAGTGACTTTGGTGGATAGTTGTCTCATTGGCAATTATACCAAATCTCCTTAATAATATATACATGATCTCGAATGGCTAAAGATGAGGTTTGTTGGCAGATAAAACTGGTTTTACCCCATAATATTTTTTACCATGAATATCAAATCGTCATATGCTTACACATTTGAGGCAGGCGTTTTATTTGTATAATATAATAATTTAAAGATTTTGTCCCAACTAATTCACTCATAATTTTAACTTATTTTATATTTGCGAATTTACATTGCATTATGTTTAATAAGAATCCGGTTTTAGGGTTATTGAAGATGAGGGAGCCCTACAGTTTCCACTATGTCCGTCCGTCCGTTTGTTTCTCCGTTAAAAATAAAACTCCTAAAGTATAAGAATGAAGCCCATACAATTTTTGTTTGCAGTTGTTGTGCATAATATGTAGATATGCATATTATATTTTGGTGAAATTCGACTCAATAATTTAGGGAAAATCCTTAGTTTTTGTTCAAATAATCACAAATTTTGGCAAATGTCTTCTCGTTTAGGATTTTTACAAAAACTAATATATAGGTGTTATTAAAGTGTTGAAAAATAAGAATTAAAAAATGAGTAAACTTTTATTTAAAAAAAATCACAAATTTTGAGAAGCTTCTCCTTGTGGTAGGTTGTCATAAAAAAACAATTGATATTTGATACCTTACCCCGAGACTAAGGAGGTTCAAAAAATTTCAGTGATTGTCGTTTGTTGCTGTATATTATATTTGAGTGTCGATTAATAATTTTAAAATAAATAAGGCTATTATGTTTCTCGTTTGAATTGCTTATTGCTGAAGGCCGTACGGTGACATATAGTTGTTAAGTTGTATGTCATTTTGCCTCTGTTGGAGTGTTGTTTCATCGGCAATTATGCCACATCTTCTTCTTAATATAAGTAAATTGTATACATTAGTCTTGTCAATCATTATATTTTACAGATTGGATATGTTAATAGGATATTGACACACCACACATTTTAGATCAAAGGACTAATCTGAATTTGTTTTGGATTATTGTAACGTTTCTGATTTGGACATTGTAATTACGTTAGACGTCCCTAACGACGCACTGAGAATGCGCAACATAATTTACGAGGATAGAACATAATTTCTAAATTGGTCCATGCCAGATAAAGCAGACGAAAAAAATTTAAATAGATAACTGATGGTGTTTTTGAAATTTTTATCATTTATATTTACTTTATTACATTGTTATTAAAATGTCATACAGGTAGCTATGTATATTGAAATTCTTTTTATACTTTAACTAAATATTCACAGATGTATTTTGTGCAATGTCAATTTCATCATGGATAACTTTTTCTACAATCAGAGGTTCATAAAGGCATGATGATAAGTCTGAAATTAAATTTACAATTCAAATACATGTAGCTATCAATGAATTTATTTAAGTTGCAGTATACAAATAGTAATGGGTCAATGTCAGAAAAAAAAACTTGTTTTGTATTCGACACAAAACTGGGGAATGGCTCGGTAGAACCTTGCCCTTCTCCCGTTTCTTAGCCTCATATAAAAGAATTTACATTTTTCTAACATTGAACTCACATTGCATATGAAATAATAACAACATAATCATACCCGTAGTGTCGCTATTCTACCTAAGGTCCATATATTATAGAAATATCATGATGTTACATTCAGTTTACAAAAAGAAACCTGAGAAAGGCAAAATAAAAAAAACAAAACATTATGTTTAGATTGTTCCTACCAACCTTATTTTAGGTCTCGAAATTTTCTTTCAACATTTCTTATTTGCTTTTTTGAAGTGAATAGTGATCATATATCAGGTCTGATCTCCATACTCAAACACTCAAGATAAAAAGAAATAACACAATGGAAAATACACCATATCTGCCAACCATCTTAGGGTTTCGTTGATCGATCACTCTATATTATAAGTAGTCTTACTACTGTATCACTAACAGGTACTTGTTTCTATCCATGGGACGGTCGACTATCTATTGAAAAGTTCCGTTGGTATCACTAGCCTGTCAATACTGAGGGTCAAACGATGCGCGTGACAGGTGAGCTCGACTCAAATCTAAATTAACTAGGAATACGATGTCAGTTTTGGACATTGTAATTACTTTAGACGTCCCTAACGACGCACTGAGAAAGCGCAACCTAATTTACGGGGATAGAACATACTAAATATTTGTTATATTGCCTGGACTAGAAAAATTATATGATTTAGTCCTGGATTCAGGTATTTATCTAAGAAATTGGTCAAACGGCTACATTTTTCCTATTTTTAAAAGTGGTGATCCCACTGAATCAAATAATTATAGTGGCATTACCATTTTTTACTAGTTGCCTGTCAAAGCTTTTTAACTCTGTTTTAAATGCCAGATTTGAAAAGTTTTTACAACTAAATTGTATCATATCAGATGAACAAATTGGATGTAGACCAGGTTGTAGAACATCAGATCATATTTTTTAATTAAAAACTATTCTGGATAAATATTTAAATAAAGAAAAAAAAATGGTATATGTCTGTTTTATTGACCTTAGAAAGGCATTTGATTCTGTCCTGCATCCGGCACTCTTATTCAAATTAATAAAAGCAGGGGTGAGTGGAAAGTGTTTACCCTTACTGAAATCCATGTATATCAATATAGGGCTTAGAGTAAAATTAGATAATTCTTCAATCTCAGAGGTTTTTTAATCTAGACTTGGTGTGTTTTAGGGGGACAATTTTCGTCCAAGTCTTTTTTAATGTATTTATTAATGACATTACTAAGTTATTTGATGCATCATGTTGCCCAGTATCACTTGTATCACAGTTCCTTAATACTTGTATTGTATGCACATGATTTACTTCTTGTATCAGACTCACCTGAAGGGTTACATAATTGTATGAACAAGGTTTATAAATATTGTGAAAATTGGGGGCTTGAAATAAATTATGATAAATCTAAAGTGATGATCTTTAATAAAAGTGGACCGATGATACATAGAAAATTTTATACAAACCACAAGAGTATTGAGTCTATTTACAAATTTAGTTCTATTTAGTTCTAATGGGAAATAAACGTGCCCTCAATGACATAAATTCTAGAGGTCAGAAGACATTTTTTAAATTGACTAATATATTTAAAAATACTCCTTGTGACATTCAAAATTTACATTTATATTTGATCATACTGTTAAACCAGTTGTACTGTATGCTTCTGAAATGTTGGACATATTTGACACCAGAAAATGTAATAAATATAATAGTGAAAATATATTTGACCAGATTTTTAATACTGTACAAATTCAAAAGATAAATCTTAATATGAGCAGTTATTTGCTAAAAGTAAATAAAAAAAAACTGGCATTGTATGGTAGGCCGTTTTCCATTGTATATTGATATTATCATGTCAATGGCTAAGTACTGGATAAGATTATACAATGTTAAAGCTAAGGATGCTTTATTGTTGGAAGCATTAGCTGAATATATTACTATGATAGATAATAACCAGCAATGTTGGCTTAGTTGTATTAAATGTATTTTGAATGAATATGGAGTGCCACACTTTTATAAGAATACAATATCTATTAAAAATAATTTTTTGTTAGCATTAAGAAAGTGTCTTCAGTGTAAATTTGAAAAAAAAACAGTGGTCTCAGCAACTACAAACTAGTGATAAATTGAGAACATATAGATTATTTAAGAATATTTTTAAATTTGAAAAATATTTATCTGTTGATAATGATAGAGTAAGTATGACAAGGTTCAGAATCAGTCATTAACTTCATATTGAAATTGGTAGTTACACTATACTAAAATCTCCTATAGACATGATAGATAACAGGATTGTATAGCAAAAGTATAGCTAAGTACCTAAACATGTGTTTTTTTTTACTTTTAATTAAAGTGTGAAATTTTTGTTTCTGCTTACAATGTATAATAATTACTTATATTTTTACACTACAGTTCCTCCCCTTGGAACACATATACTTTGATACTTGTGTAGTACTAATTTTAGTTAAGATTGTTTAAATGTTATTCTTTGTTGTACCTATGCTATTAATGATTATGTTCATAATTGAGCTTTCTTTTATAAAATATTTCGTATTTCGGATTTCATAATTACAAATTTGTCCAGGCCAGATAAAAACAGACGAGAAAAATGACAATAAATAACTGATATTGTTTTTGAAATTTTGATTATTTATATTTACTTTATTACATTGTTATTAAAATGTCATACATGTAGCTATGTATATTGTAAAGTCTTTTTATACTGCAAATAAATATACAGATATCTTGTGTGCAATGTTAACTTCATCATGGATAACTTTTTCTACAATCAGAGGCAGGTATAGGCTCGATTACATACAAATGTAATCGATTTTTGATTACCTGAAGGATTTTTGTGCAATCGTTTAATAATCGATTACTAAGATTTTTGTATTACATGTTTCAAAATTTAAAAGTAATAAAGTAAGCTATTTGGCCACTTCCAATTGTATTTTTGTCCATCTGATGAGTTTATCCCTTTTCAACTGATTTATAGTTCGCTCTTATGTGGTATTGTTATACCACTGTCCAAGGTTAGGGGGAGGGTTGGGATACTGCTAACATGTTTAACTCCGCCACAATATTTATGTATGTGCCTGTCAAAAGTCAGGAGCCTGTAATTCAGTGGTTGTTGTTTGTTTATGTGTTACATATTTGTTTTCTGATTCAGAGGTTCATGAAGGCATGATGACAAGTTTGAAATTAAATTTACTTTTCAAATAGCTATTAATGAAATAATTTAAGTTGCAGTATACAAATATTATTGTGTCAATGTCAGAAAAAAATAACTTTTTTGTATTCGGTACAAAACAAGGGAAGGGCTCGGTAAGACATTTTATACTTCACTCGTTCTATTTGAGCAGTCAAAATGCGTTGACTGTATATTTCTATTTCATATACAGTCACTGACCTGATATCACTTTTCCTCATGAATATTTAAATAGAAGTTGCCGAAATCATATTTAGTTATTCATACGACCCCTTCAACCTGTTCTTGTTTCCAATGCATACAACGATGCGTGGAACGTCTCAAACTTGTTTCTTTTACAATTATTTTAAAAATATCTTTCATTTGTTAATAAGTATTGTTTGCAACCTATAAATCATTATGTATTATGATTATTGTTGATATTTTTATCCATACTCAAACAATTTCGTTCACCATCGATTGTGGTTTTCAACATGTAATGCACATTTCATTGTGTTGTATATTTCTCCGCCAGCATGATATGAGGCCTTTTTAAAGGGGAATTTTTTTCCCAATATTTAAATCGAATAAATAACATTAACGTATTAAACAATAATTCAAAATGATTTTTAGAGTGCAGCAGAAAGACAATAATAGTCAATTGACTTGATATATCAAGGATATAAGGATTCGGCCCAAAACGGGTATATAGCTCGGCACAGCCTCGCATTTCCCCGTTTATAAGCCTCATCCTTATATCGGTGATACATGTATGTCAAGTCAATGCACTATTATTGTTTATGCACTTTCAGTTTTTCTGCCTCATACAAAAGTTTATATTTTTCTGACATTGACGTAACATTGTATATGGAATAATAACAGCATAATTATACCTGTGGTGTCGCTATTCTACATAAGTTCCACGGATTATAGAAACATCATAAAGTTACATTCAGTGTTCGAACAGAAACATGAGAAAGGCAAGATAAAAAAAAATTATGTTTTGATTGGTCCTACCAACCTTATTTTAGGTCTCAAAAGTGTCTATCAAAATTTGTTATTTGATTTTTTTAAGTGAATAGTAATAATATATCAGGTCTGATCTCCATACTCAAATACTCAAGATAAAGATTAAATAACACACCCAAAAATACACCTTATTTATCAACCATCTTAATGTCTCGTTGGTCGATCAGTCTATGTAGTCAAACTACTGTATAACTTATAAGCACTTGTTTATATCAACGGGAAGGTCCATATGGATATGATAGTCGACCTTCCAAAGGATAGAAACAAGTAATGTTAGTACTACAAGCATATCAACGGAAAGGTCCTCTCAACACGGAGTTAAACAGTTCGAATAACCCACGTGACAGGTGTGCTCGGCTCAAGTCTTAATTTACTAGGAATACAATGTCAGGTTTCCAAGCTAACGTTCGGTATTAAGATAATGATAAATATAATCCCTACCAATATTAAAATGAACAGAGAGCATGGCATGAAACAACTATTTACTCCTAAAATGCGGCATATTAGCATAGCAAGGAAGACTAGACCACTGTTTCGAAGTTTTGATATCTATTATACCGATTTTAAGAGTTAACACTGTTTCGGAGATTTGTTATCTATATACCGATATTTAAGAGTTACCACTGTTTCGGAGATTTGTTATCTATTATACCGATATTTTAGAGTAAAGTGCTTTCCTGTACTTGTATGCATTGCATCCTTTAAAGATAACATATTTTAATATAATGATCAAAATTTAAAAAGATGGAGAGTGTTGATTTCTCCATAAACTAATTCAACCCCGCCACCTTTACTTTCGCCTCTTCGAAGTCATGAAATCGAAACTTGTCAGTAGTTGTTGTGTTTCATTTCTGTTGAATGTTTGTAATTGGTGAATTTAGAGTTGTTATTAAAGTTTTGATTGTTTCTGTAATATATCCATAAGTTGTTTTTATATTGTTGACCACTGTATGTTCTCTTATAGATATGACATTAGTCTTTGTGCATAGATGTTGTTTTATTGTCGTACATTATCATCTCATTTTTAGGTGTTTTCTTCTCTTTAAGAATTCAATCAATTATTAAAAATTTCCTCAAAATGTTTTTACTATTATTTTTTTTTATATAGAAATCGACCTTATGCAAATAAATAACAATACATCTGTAAACCTATTTCGGGTTGAAAAAATATTTCTGAAAAGTATTTAACTGTTTAAAAATTGAGTTGGGTTGCTATTAGAACCCTACAAATGTACAAAACAGAACAAAACTCATACAAGACTTTTCTGTTGTAATTGATTGTTCCAAATTCAATCTAAGTCTTGTACATGTGCATGTATACGTGCACTTGCATAAGGTAGATTTCTATCCGACGCAGCTCATATTTTGTTCTGTCTGTTTGTCTTTTTATTTTTAGCCATGGCGTAGTCAGTTTATTTTCAATCTGTGAGTTTGACAGTCCGTCTGGTATCTTTCGTCCCTGTTTTGTGCTGTATAGTGTTTTTTCCGTAATCAATGTTGTTTTACTAGATTCTTTTATTTTTCATGACTATTCTGAGCCTCCTTAGGCTTTTCATTATGTTATTTCTTAGCTGTTTTCATCGTGATTATTTAATTACCAGACCACATATTTCATGAATTTTGTATTTCATGCATCAGGTAATTCAGAATTGTATTTTTGATTAGTTGATAATTTAGAATTGTACTTTTGATTATTTGATAATCTAGAATAAACTCACCCAAACTAATTTAGTTCCTACATTATATCAAGGCCTGATTTCTTATTCTTCCGTCATTTATTTTACATTTGCCTTCGTTTAACCAAGAATTTCAAAAGAGAGACTACAAAATCGCAATTTCGTCAACGGGCGATTGCGCATTGAAAACTATGGGACTAAGTCAGAACCGGTCGTACGAATAATGGCGGCCGTAACAAACAGAAATTGTTTTTTCAGATGTAAAACGTAAAAATAAAAATACTTTTGACGGGAAATGGAAACTAAGCAGAGTTTAACAGAATAATTTTGTTTTTATCAAAAATCATCAACCCTGAACAATAAACAAGACGTATCTGAATGTATTGGTACATTTTAAAAACAGTCACTAGCACAGAAGAAAGAAGATATAAACATTCAAGTTTTAATTGAATTTTAATTTTGTTTATGAAACACTGTTTATTTTTGTTTTAATATGTACGTATATGCAATTGTGTTATTTGTGCTTAATAAATATTTTGAAATGTCTATGTTATCCTCTATTATACATGTACGATTGTGCATTATTCAGCATCTGTAATTTCAAAATTATTTTATGTTACTGAAAATCGTAGCTACACCATCCGTTGAATGAAGCAAACAGTTTCTTAATCTTAAGGGATCATACTTTTTAGTTAATTTTCTTAAATCGGTTGTTTGTCCTTATCAGAAAAAGAGAAATTTACAATGTAGTTGTCTACTGTTGACGAACAGTATCTTTTGTCTAATTCGAAATGTTTTCTTTTTTTTTTATATCGATGTATTCATGATGCGTAGTGTTGTAATTAAAGTGGTATTTTCAACATTCTCATATCAGTGAGAGCTTTGGCTATCCATAAAATCAGGTTCATCCCACCATTTGATCTTAAAATATCCTGTACCACGTCAGGAATATTTCAGTTGTAGTCAGTTTCTATGTATGTTGGCGTTTGTTTGTATACATTGTAGCAGTTCAGTGTTTCTGTTGTACCGTTGTTTTCCTCTTATAGTTCATGTGTTTCCCTAGGATTTGGTTTGTGACCTGGATTTGTTTACGCATGCGGCATGATCGATTTATGACTTGAATAGCGTATACTACTGTTGTCTTATCGTTAGGTTATATGTAATGGGTGCGTACTCCACATATATGGTTATTTTAGAATTTTTTCTATATTTGATGATCGAAATGTTAACACAGTTTCCCAATTGAAGTGTGTGACCGACAACAAGGGGTGCGAGAGTTATCAGAGGAGTTGTATATACCGCCATTGTTTCCCCTAGTCTGTTAATTTTGAACTTTTCATAAAATAATGCAGAATTTATCTTTTTTTTTTGTTTCAAATAAAAAATACTTTGCACCCCTTGTTTCCCCTGTTTACAACCTTTTATCAGTATGTAACCTCAAGTTTCCGAAATATTTTAAAGAAACAACAATTAGAAGAATGGTGCTTTGGAACACCCAATATATATGTTTCTTATTCAGATTTTTGTTCTTTAAACATGTTAAAGCAGGGTTAAATTCAAATGAACTCTTTTTTCGACCTTTTTCTTATATTTTGTGGTATAAAACCTTAGAGGAACTAAATATGCACACAACATGCATGTGAAGGAAAAGTGCCATGTTCCAGTATGGTAAGACCCTCCGGAATTGTTTATTGATCATTGATTTACGGGTGCAGAGGATAAATGTTTCAAAACCTTTCTCAAATATTTAGCCCACAGCTCTGTAGTTTCCTCTGCCATTTTGTTTTTTTATTGCGTGTCTAATCTCTGATGATAATATAACAGTGCAAATATGATTATGTACCAGGATTCCAAACTTATTCCTGATTTTTTTTCATATTCATTTTAACTGAGTCTAGTAGTTTCATATTTTATATTATCCGTTTGATGTTGTTTGGTTTGGTATATATATATAGAAATAAAAACAATATGGTTTGAGTGCCAATGAGACAACTCTCCATCCAGGTCACAATGTACGGCCTTCAACACGGAGCCTTGGATCACACCGAACAGCAAACTATAAAGGGTCCCAAAATGACTAGTGTAAAACATTTAAACATGAAAACCGACGGTCTAATTAGTATAAAGACCGAGAAACGAAACACTTATGAACCCCATAAACAAACGACAAGCACTGAACAGGCTCCTGACATAGGACAGGTGCATACAAATGCAGCGAGTTTAATAGGCGCCAACCGGTACCTGAAACAGAAGTGTTACATTACAACCACAAAAGCCTGTTAGAGCTGCTACCCATGGAGCAAAACACCATTCAAGAAACGAAATACACATTTTACTGGGCCCGTCTTAAGGCAGGAACCTCGTTAGTAGATGTGACTTTATGCTACGTCTTATTGATTATTGTAATTTGGACAATATGACGATGTTATCAATGAAAGAGCCTTTGGCTTGTCAGCATGCAGCCACTCAATACTCCACACATCAACATAGTATTTTTGCAAACACACTCTCCGAAGATTTACAAGCCAAAAAACTGATAACTGAGGGCCTGGATAAAATTTACAGAATATATATAGTACATGTATATGGACCAAACAAATAAAGAATAGAGAATGATGAAAAAATGCTACAGAAATATCGGCCAAAAAAGAATACAGGAATATAGGTAGAAACCATAAAGAAAAGAGTATCATAGGATTCTAAAATAAAAATAACAAGAAGTGTCCCTAGTACACAGATGCCCCATCCGCACAACATTTTCACTGGACCGTGAAAATGGGGTTAAAACTATAATTTGGCATTAAAATTAGAAAGATCATACCATAAGAAACATTTGTACTAAGTTTCAAGTTAACAAACGAACGGACAGACGGACGAACGGACAGACAAACAGACGGTCGAACAGAATAAAAAACATAATGCCCATAAATGGGACATTAAAAGAATAAAATGATCCATTATGGTCAAAATTTATAAAGAATTGAACAAGAGTACACACGTCGAAATGTACGGCCTTCTTTACATTCCATTGATATCATATTGATAGTCAAAAAAAAAAAAGCTTTACTGCAACTTTTATAACCCAAACAAGAAATGTATTGTACACGTTACAATCATTTAATACACTAAAATAGTTGACCTATTACTTATAGTTTCTAAGAAACAGACTTAACCAAGAAAACCGAACATTGACCAATGAACCATGAAAGTGAGGTCAAGGTCAGATTAACCCTGTCGGGCAAACATGTACAGCTAACAATCTTTCCATACAACAAATATAGTTGATATATTGCCTATAGTATTAGAAAACAGACCAAAACACAAAAACTTAACTATAACCACTGAACCATGAAAATTAGGTCAAGGTCAGAGGACACCTGACAGTTGGACATGTACAACTTGCAATACTTCAATACACCAAATATACTAGACCTATTGCTTATAGTATCTGAGATAAGGTTTTGACCACCAAAACTTAACCTTGTTCACTGGTCCATGAGGTATAGGTCAATTGAAAACTGTCTAATTGGCATGGGGACCTTGCAAGGTATGCACATACTAAAAATAGTTATCCTATTACTCATAATAAGAGAGAAATTCAAAAAAAATATTAACTTTTTTTCAAGTAGTCACTGAACCATGAAATTGACAATGGACATGTGACAGACAGAAACTCCGTCATATAAACCATATATATATTCAAAGTAGGAAGCATTCAGGTCTTCCACCTTCTAAAATATAAAGCTTTAAGAAGTTAGCTATCGCTGTCATTGCCGGATCTCTATTAGGTACTTATGTGTTATTTAAGTAATGTTTCTACATAGTTTGATTTCCATCACACTCAGTAGTCATTATTTTAGGATTTTCCCAGGATGTGTATTGTCTTTGCTGTTGAGATGAAAAAGATTTATTATCATATCTCCATCAGTTAGATGTGAAGTTTATCACATGTTCTTAGCATGAGCTTTAGTTACATCAGTTCTAATTCAAATATACATGTCTTGTTAATTAGTGACCACTTGTGGCATTTGGCTTCCTTTGCCCATTGTTGCTTGATGTAACATTAACCTGGGTGCAGTTTTAGCTCCTCCCACTTAGGAGTATCCTACGGAGCCCCGCTAGGGACATGCAAAGAAAAAAAATTATATTGTGCGCACTACTTAAATATATTGTGCGCACAAAATAATATAATGTGCGCACAAAATAATATATTGTGCGGACAGTTTAAATATATTGTGCGCACAGTTTAAATTAATTGTGCGCACAACTTAAATATATTGTGCGTTAAATTATTTGACCTTACACATGGATAGTGGCTTTAATGTCTCCTTTTCAAAGTGACAGAATGGAGAAATGCATAAGATTTTCTTTTGAAATGGGGATATATTAAATGGAAATACGCGAACTTTTGGCAAAAAATCATCCCTGTGTTTTTATCGGCACCTGACACGAATACGTGTATTTCGTCTGAAACTTGGTTTATTAACAGATATGTTGGAAGCTGCCACATTATATCAGTGTTTAATGGAACGGTTTAAAACAGACTTCGCAATAGAGTGAGGACACTATCGAACTTATGTAGACTTTGATAATATGGTTTTACATGTTTTCTCATAACAAATTTAAAACTACAATTTGCACTTAAGCATTATACTACATGTCTGCAAATCTCAAGATTTTGTTTATGTTGATTGGCACAAGACTGACATGTTTCTCAATTCACGACTTTGATTTTGTTATGCCCCGTCGACGATATAGATGGTCATTATATTTAAATGATTTTACGTCCGTCCATCCGCCCATCTCTATATATGATAAATGTTTTGGTTTAGATTATGATGAAGTTTTAGTGTCATCAACTTAAATGAGTTACTAGTATGTGGTTTCTCTAAACTTTGAGATATATTGTAAAAGTGAAGAGTAAGTCAAGTCAGTCCACTGAAAACTGAGTACACGTACAAGATCTTTATAAAAGATGACTATGTTGGATCATTATTAAGTACGGTTTTGACCAAAGATGTACTGTTCGTTATTGAATGTGACGGTGTGATGATTCTTAAGAAATTCACAATGAAGTTGTGATCAAATAAAGATGAAACTGAGTACATATATAAATCAGTAGATGCAATATTAGTGTCAATGAGACAGCTCTCTATCAAAGTCATAATTTTATGAGTTTGACTGTTCCTTTTTTATCTTTCGCCCCTCTTTTTGTCAAAAGTTAATAATTATAGGTTATATTACGGTCTTCATCACGAAGCGTTGGTTCACACCAAACTGCAAACTAAAAAGGGCCCCAAAATGGCTATAATAAAACGATAAACCGATATGAACCATATCAATAAACAACAAACACCGAACAACAAGCTCCCGACATAGAACAGTATGCTTATTATGTTTCAAATTTTTTAAAAGTTGTGTACAAATGTTTCAGGTCATGTTTTAGTTTCATTCTGATTAGTAGAAGAGAGGACAATTAGTCACTAGTATATATCTATTTTTTTATGATAATAGATTTCATTATACACTTTTAAAGAATGTTGTCCGTATACATTATGAAACAGAAATGTTACAAAGCAATTTAGGAATAGTAAATGAAAATGATTTCCTCAGTGGAATATTTTGAAAACAAACAAAACAATTATGATTCATCTTTTCCAAATATGGTCCGTTTTGGTGCATCATTTATTCAAAAACTTGTGGCGCGATTGATTGCAATTGGTGTGATTGCCATTGAGACAATTGCATATACACAATAGCTCATACAAATACAGGTCATAATCTTCTCATATATTTTAGGATGTTATGATACTCAACACATAACGGGAGGAGTTGGGCTTTATATTCATTTGATTACAGGGGCGGATCCAGCCTAAATAAAAAGGGTTCCCAACCCAGGACAAAAAAGGGGGGGTTCAACTGTATGTCCCAATTCAAATGCATTGATCGTCGAAAAAAAGGGGGGTTCCAACCCCCCAGAACCCTCCCCCATGGATCCGACAATGGATTAAGATATAGCTATAGATTTTTTTTAATCAGTTTAATTTAGGTTTGGTGCTGTCATGTCAGTAACTGATAGTAGTCTTCCATTCTCAATTTTATCTTTGTTGATTTATGTATCATTATCAATTTTATTTAGTTTTGTTCCTATTTTGACATCGGACACAGACTTCTTTTGAACAGAGTTTTGCTGTGCTGATTGCTGTGTGTTTGCTTTTTTCTGCATTGGCTAGAGGTATAAAGGAGGGTTTATATCTCCAAAAATATGGTTAACTCCGCCACATATGTGTGTTTGTCCTTTGTTAATCTTGTATGATTTTAGATTTTAGTTTCTTTTATATATTTTGGGGTGAAGTATGACGTCCCTTATCACTGAACTGGTTTATGGTTCAGCTGAAGCAAGGTTTTTGGTTCAGGATTTTCTAGCTGTATTGAAGACCCATTGGTGGCCTGTTGTTTTGGCGGATTGTTCTCTTTTTGACACATTCCCCATTTACATTCTCAATTTTAAACAAACAACGAAAACAAATTTGACAGACGGGTATTGATGCAAGCCTTGAAACAGGCAAACATAACATGTCATTGTAAATTCAATTGCAAAAATCGAAAATCATGTTCCCTAGTCTAGGATATTATCACACACAATACATAACTTAGTTAACCAGTAGCAAATAGAATCTTAGAAAAAAAACCTTTAAGACATGTGCGCCTTATCATTATTTTATACATTAAATATTGTTAAACTATTCCTTCACTGTCATATCTAAAAAATAGACCAATTCTGAGATATTTATCATAGACCAATAAACATGAAAAGGTCAAGGTCAGATAATACCGACCAGACAAATATTTGAACCTTACAATCATTCCTTCAAACAAATATAGTTCACTTATTCTTTATTGTATCTGAAAAACAGACCAAACAAGAATCAAATAACATGGACCAATGAACCATGTATATAGAATTAGGGTCAGATTATTACTGCAAGAAAGACAATAACACCAAATAAACATTCCATACACCAAATATATCTAACTGAAAGTTTATAGTATCGGAGAAATAGACCGAAACATAATTTTACTTTGCCGGTCCCCTCAACCCTTAAAATGAGGTCAAGGTCAGATGACACCTGCCAAGTGGACATGTAGACATTACAATCGTTCCATACAACCAAATATAGAAGAACTATTGCATATGGTATCTGAGATTCCGACTTAACCACGAAGACTTAATCTTGTTCAATGATCCATGAAATGAGGTCATGTTCAAGTGAAAACTCTTTTAATTTTTTTTTGGTGTGCACCATATGTTTAAGTTGTGCGCACAATATATTTAAATTGTGTGCACAATATATTTAAACTGTGCGCACAATATATTTAAATCGTGCGCACAATATATTCAAGTTGTGCGCACAATATATTATTTTGTGCACACAATATATTTAAGTTGTGCGCACAATATATTATTTTTTTCTTTGTATGTCCTTATCGGGGCTCCGTAGTATCCCATTAAGAAGTTGTGTATTAAAACCCTGTGTATGCTGCCTTTAGTTCATTTATTTAAATGCAGATTAAGCATTTATAAGACTAATATTGTTTTAGCTAAACACTTGCCTCCCACTGACCCCTCCTTTCACCTTCAGTATTGCCATGACAAGGGAATCAATCTCAGTACAGTTTATAGCAGATTTAAAGATTACATTTATGAAAATTTATCACTGGTGGTTTCAAAAAATTCATTCATCCCCCAAGAATTTCTGGGGATTAACTGTCAAACTTCATACAACCTAAAACTATGGAATTGAATGATCCTCATCAAGATCCTTTTAACTCCTGCAAAAGTCAACTGATAAAAAATTCTTGTGGAAAAGCATATAAAACTATGCTGTACAAATTTGCCATTCCAGAATTGACACGTCTTTCTTTGTTGTTTTACAAGATATCTTAAATTTGTTTGGCCAAGTGATAAGACAATTTCAAAAAAAAAAATTCCCTATAGTTCCAACATGTCACTGTTGTCATCACTATATTTTAAAAAATTTCCCAAGGGAATATTAAAATTGCTTTGGAAAACACACTAGTTAAAAGGTTGATAACTCTTGGAAAAAAATTGATTCATATATCTTTTTCCATATGCACATTTACATGTACATTAATGTGGCACATCTTTTGTTTTTGTTTTACTTAGTCACAACTTTTTCAGACTAGGGGTGATTTTGAGCTAGGGATATTGCAAAGACACCTGTCTATAGCATAATATTTGTGTGTTTCTCTAATAAAAAATGACCTCATTTTATCCTAAGAATTTGTGTAACTGGGTCTCATTGATGTATAGCCAACATCTCCCTTTCTTCATATACACAAAAATAAAGTTAAAAAGGTAAAGTTTATTTATAACAGATAAAGAAATGCAAAATCAACTACTAACAATAATAAAAAAAAATATAATTAATACAATGAAGCGTCTGTTCAAGCTGGAATGTATGCCCTGATTGTTAATAAATATATACACTGGTACATGTTTTATCAAAAAAACATTAAAACCCTTTAAAATCCTGGAGCCTTATTTACAAAATAAATTAATTGCTAGAAATGTTACAATACTTTTTTCAACTTGTCATCAGTTTTTCATACAAAATTAACAACTTTTCAACTACCCCTCCCCCTTTTGAAAAAGGCAACAGTGAAAAACTATAAAAATGTCACGCCCTAAATATGAATGGTTATAAAACAATACAAGTCAAATACACATACACATATATTTATACAAGGACTTAGCAGCAAAATATCTGATACTGGTAAATATCGCCTATAGTAAAATTCAAGAAGTGTGTCACAAAAAATGCATATCAATACAATAAACATGTAGTATGTATATAACAAATATATACTATTGCACATCAATGTAAACAGTGTTTTTCATGGTTGCAGAATAATATCAACAGTATTTTCATGGTTGCACATCAATGTTACATAACAGTATTTTCATAGACATTGATGGAGATAAATCTAGATTCAATGTATAGAAATAAAGTTTAACAAACAGAATAAAAAAAATAAAATAATAAAGATGTCATTTTTTTATGAAAAAAACAGGAACGTATATTTCAAAAAATAAATTGTTGATCATAGGTTATTCAGATATATTGTGGTTAAAACAGTGTTAAAAAGAAAGATTATACAAATCAGTTTCCTAACTTCTAAATTAAAAATATCTATATCTTTTCAAATTCCCCAAAAATTAAACAGAAAATGCTCTTACAACATACTGCTATAAATATACAACATTTTTATCACAACAAATAAAATGGGCCAGGACATTTACTTCGCAAATTCAATACAATTAAAATATTTTCATTAAAAAAGAGTGAGTGTTGGCTTTGATGATAACAAATTTGACAATGTGTCTTCAAAACCCTTATAAAAAAATGAGATTTTTTGCTCACTCATAATCTGTTAGAATCTCACCAAATGGTGAAAGCCCTGAGATGAGATGTAGCTGAGAAACTTTTAGAGTTTAAAGACAATAGTATAACTGTTTATTGCTATTTTCCTGGGCATCATCAATGACATTAATTAGCATATAACGTCATCCTGTTCTCATGCTACTCAACGGAGAAAAATCCCTCTCAATCAAATAGCTTGATATGGAAAATTATTACACAAAAAGATCAAAGTAATATATATTTAAGAAAACAGTGATAATTAAATATCATTATATATTGGAAAAAAAAGCAATTATCACAGATAATGTGCTATACCTTACATTATAAATCTTAAATAACTATACTAGTAAACAAATTTCAATGATTGTAAAGTTTAAGTAGAATTGTCTTAAGAGTGCCCTGAGATTTTAAATGCATTTGATTGTCTAGTAAATACTTGTTAAAAGCAAAATAACAAAAAGAAAAAACAGTTCACAGTTCAATCACTAAAGTTTCACATGCTATAGTGTAAGACATTTAATGAACTTTCATTGGTAAATTTAAACTTTTTTTCGGTTAGTGTTGCTAAGTCTTTAGGCTTTTATGATGAGTTTTGTGTAATATTGTTTGTCAGTTGTTGGTTATTTCTTTCTTAACCATAGCAATGTAAGTTTGTTTTTCGATTTGTGAGTTTGAATGTCCCTCTGGTATCTTTTTTCAGTCATTTATGATACAAGTAATAAAGTTAAGAATTATCACATAATTATGTAAAATATTCAAAATATAAATGTTGCAATATATAAAAAACAAAAATAGAAAAATATCACAGATTTTTGGAAAATGAAATTTTCCATATTCCTGATTGAGATTGGTTGCTCATAATACTTGATAACATATATTTAGTTTGTATAAATGATTCAAATACATTATTGGTGCCCAAGAGACAGTGTTTTACAAAGATCAAAAACATAAGTATAAACAAGTACAATAATAAGTTATATACACAATTATAACAAGAATATGTCTATAGTACACGAAAGCCCCACTCGCACTATCAATTCTATGGCTAGTATTTCTATGTATAGTGGACAGTGAAATTAGGGTCTAAACTCAAATTCAGCATTAAAATTAGAAAGATCATATCATAATTAACATGTTCACTGAGTTTCAAGATGATTGAACATCAGCTTCATCTAAAAACTACCTTGACAAATAAACTTTAACCAAAACAGACAACCAAATGAACAAATGAACAGATGAACAAATGAACAGATAAACAAATTAATAGACGAACAAATGAAAAGACAATTAAATGAACAGACAACAAATCAATTGAACAGATCAACAAAAAAACGATGGACACACAAACGGAAAAAAGATAATGCCTCCAACTGGTGGGCATAAAAATAATTAAATGTTATCAAAGTAAATGCTTATAAAAATGCACAATAATCATTGACTTGGTTATTAACAAGGGGATGATCATTTATTTGACTTACATCAAACTAATTGATAGATTTCTTTATTGTCCTTTCCTGTGCCTATATCACCCTGCTCAGTCGCTCCTTAATTCTTGTATCGAGGCTTTGAAACGAGAGCAGGCAATATATACAACATCACAATGTCTTAGAGAAGTTATCAATCAACTACCTCTCAATGTGTGAGAAGACGTTATCAAGCTTGCTTTCGTGATGTGTAAAACTGACTTAGGCAGGGAGAAATAATCAGGTTTTTATACGTATAGGTATCTTAAAATATCCGCTGCTCGACATAATTTAATGCTTTTTAGCTCTTTGGCTGCACTCACTCACCAAAAAAATCACATTGTGGATTGCAGCTGATATTTTACAATGTCAATGTGTAGAAAACCCGATAAACTATACTTATCTGAAAAGTTTAATAACACAGCCACTAACTCCCAAAAGCTGACTTATAAACTTATCACAGACAACAGGCTTAAAATTTTGAACGCCACATGCATAGTTCATCAACAAGACTCATCAGTGATGCTCCGATCAAAACATTAAAAAGGACAAATAAGTACATTCACAATATAGTGCAAAGTTGAAGAGCGCTGAGGGCCTAAAACTCTGAAAGCTATGCAATCTTTTTCATGTGGTAGAAAATCCTTTGTATTAGGAAAAAAAAAGGTTTGATAAATATAAATTTAGAGGTTACGTTTAAAAACTAGGTGAGCTCAAAATTGACAAAAAAAACCAAAAGAAACTGTGAGCTACTGCTAACTTTTGATAACCTGCCCGTACGCCTGGGAAGTTGACTTATATACACCCTGAAACCAAAGGAGTAGGTCCGGTAAGGGCCGATTTTGGCCCCAAATTTTAGGTTCTTCTGACGAAAGATTTTGGACACTTTTTAAACACTTAAGTGTCTATTTCATTTGATTCAATTAGTTTAGGTGAAAGATTTTAACTGATTTAATCATTAAAAACGCTCTGATTCAAGCTAAAATATGAAAAATCTATCAAATATGCCAAAAAATGTCACTTTTCAAATGGTTTTTGTCAAAAATGAAAGTGGCCGCATCCGTGTTCATCCACAACCTTTATATATGTTATGTATTATCATCAAATACAACTTCCATTTCAATATTAAGAATGAACACAAATGCGGCCACTTTCATTTTAGACGGAAACCGTCTAAAATTTAACTAAAATGCTAAAATTGTGAAGATTTCAGTAATTTAGCATGACTTAATGATGCTAGTACCGATATATGTGCATAGTATTGTCAAAAACAGCCCATATTTCTGTAGCAGAAGCATTCTTCTTTCCAATAAATAACTAAAAGTTTACATTTTAACAATTTTGTAAAACTGCTATATTTTGGGGCCGAAAAGGGGTCTTACTGGACCTACTCCTTTCAGAAATCCTCATTATAATGAGAAAGATGCAATGAAAGACTTCATGGGACAGATGGACAGAGAGATGGACAGACAGAGGTAAAACAGTATACCCCAACTTCTTTAAAGCAGGGGTATAAACATAGAAAGGTGACAAAGTTCACATTACCTCCTGATTATTACATTTCTAAACACATCCCAATATATGATATATATATATCAGGTTCACTGATTTGACCCATATTCTCATCATACTTGCTTTATAGTATACTAAAACATATATCAAAATTACCAAAATCCAAAAGAAACAATTAAAACTATATGAACCTTAAAGAGAACAGTTCTAAAGATCTCTAAAGAGCAGAGTGTTCCTTTGGTTGTTGATCTTGATATTTTTTAGCTTCTTCATCCCGCCCTAGTTTCTGCAGGATTATTATGACATCTTCTCTAGAACGTACTGTGTTTGGATGGAGGTCACCTTGAACTTCACATAAAATCTCCACTTCTTGTTGATACAGTACTAGACAGTTTTCCAGGAATTCAGGTTTACGATTGTTTGTCTGCAAATTTAAAAAAAAATTTATCCCCAAAATTACTATCAATTCAAAATTATTATGATGTTTTTATCAGTGTGAAAAATTCAACAGGATGCAATTTGATAGCACTTTTTGTTTGCATTTTTTCCTGAAATTGTAATAATTAATTTCACGTATAATATATAAAAATAAGAAGATGAGATATATTTGCCAATATGACAACTTTCCACCAACGTTTTAATTAAAGGTTACCTTTGTTAGCTTCCACATTGTCAAAGGACAAACAAAATCTCACCAGGTTCCTAAGTTCAAAGACTCATAACTCTACAAACTAAGTCAACTGGTAAACATTTTCTTGCATGTGGATAGGCACATTAATTATTAACATATTATGTCCTAATTAACTACAAAGTTTCATGAAATTATGTTGTGTGGTTTCAGAGGAGTTGCAATTACAAACTGTGGCTGTAGTATATTTAGGCCAAAATTTTAAGTTCAAAGGGCATAGCTCCTAGGAAAAAAATTGAAACATATTTTCCTGTCAATGTTCACATCTACATAATATGTCCTTATTATCTACAAAGTTTCATGAAATTCTATTGTATTGTTTCAGATCTAGATGATTTGAGATGAAAAACAGGCCTTGAAGGCATAAAACTTTGCTCAGGACTCGGAGCACAAAAATCATGCTCGAAACAAGAAATCCAGCAATTTGATTGGTTGATTTTCGAGTCTGAGTACAAAAATCATGCTCGAAAGTTTTATGACAGTGAGGCCAGGACTGATGGACAGTTATACAGACACACGAATGGACAGATGGGTCAAAAACATTATACCCGACGCAATAAATAAGCTGCTTTAAATATGAAGTTATTCTGGTATGTAGTACAAGAGAAATGTCTGACAACAGAATAAAGTTCATTTAACATGTACTGCAAAAAAGACCAACACAAAAAGCCTGTTTACAGTTCTGTACACTAATTTTAGCATTGACCCTAAGTCATTTTATTTCTGTCGTAAAAGTTTATAATTAAATCTTGTCAAAAAATGAAGTGAAGTTATGAGTTGCCAATACATTTAATAAATTGCCTGACACATATCAGGGGGATAAAAATTGGTAACATAAACACAGAGTTCTCGAAATCTTTTTATATCTGTTTGTCTCTGACAAAAAACTGCTCGTCCTCACTACTATTTCTATTAAAAAATACCCAAAGAGTGTCCGACTCAGTGCTTTGCAAATTTTAGTGGTCAAATCCCTCTACCACTTTTCGAGAACTCTGATAATCAGATGAATGTACAGACGGACAAGGGTACAACTTAATGTCCCCCTCTGCTGTAGCAGGGGCATTAAAAGGGGTAAAATAAAGATCTCAATTTTAATTTAACCAGATGCTCCACAGGGCGCAGCTTTATACGACCGCAGGTCAAACCCTGAACAGTTGGGGCAAGTATGGACACAACATTTAAGCTTGATACAGATCTGAATTTGGATTGTGAGTAAATAGTTGACACAACATAGGTTTCTGACACAGAATGAATGTGGTCTAAGAACTTAAACTTAAAAATTTTAAATCTAAATACATGGTTAGATTCAGCATATCATATAGAACCCAAAGAATTCAATTTTTGTTGATAATCGGGCCCAAATATTAAAAATCTAAATACATGGTTAGATTCAGCATATTGAAGAACCCCATATATTCAAAACGGGACAATACTGTGCAATTGAAGACTTCTTGCTATTGCACAATACTGTGCAATTGAAGATTTCTGGCTATTGCACAATACTTAATGTAATAATTTTGGACCCTGATTTGGACCAACTTGAAAACAGAGCCCATAATCAAAAATCTAAGTACATGTTTAGATTCAGCATATCAAAGAACCCCAAGAATTCAATTTTTGTTAAAATCAAGCTAAGTTTAATTTTGGACCCTTTGGACCTTAATGTAGACCAATTTGAAAACAGGACCAAAAATTAAGAATCTGAATACCCGGAGAGATTTGGCATATAAAGAACCCCAATAATTTATTTTTTGATGAAATCAAACAAAGTTTAATTTTGGACCCTTTTGGACACTAATTCGTTGGGACCAAAACTCCAAAAATCAATCCAAATCTTCCTTTTGTGGTCATAAACCTTGTGTTAAAACTTCATAGATTTCTATTAACTTATACTAAAGTTATTGTGCAAAAACCAAGAAAAATGCTTATTTGGGACCTGTTTTGGCCCCTAATTCCTAAACTCTTGGGACTAAAACTCCCAAAATCAATCCCAACCTTCCTTTTGTGGTCATAGACCTTATGTTAAAATTTCATAGATTTCTGTTTACTTATACTAAAGTTATGTGCGAAAACCAAGAAAAATGCTTATTTGGGCCCTTTTTGGCCCCTAATTCCAAAACTGTTGGGACCAAAACACCCAAAAATCAATCCCAACCTTCCTTTTATGGTCATAGGCCTTGTGTTTACATTTCATAGATTTCTATTTTCTTTTACTAAAGTTAGAGTGCGAAAACCAAATATCTTCGGACGACGACGATGCCAATATGATACCAATATACAACCAAAAAATTATTTTTGCATTTGTATAAAAAGTTACCCAATTATTCCATAACATCTGTCCGTGAAGCTGTGCACATCTGGCTGTGTTGAGGTGAAATTTACCAAACATGGATGAACAGAGTCCCATAGATTTATTAAACATTTCTGTTGGTATACCTGTTTTAAGTATAGATAAATATTATTAAATTAACAAATTTTAAGGAGTAACTTCCTCAATAATTGCCACAATAAAATCCATAATCATGCAATAATAGTGCTGAAAGTGGCGTTAAACAACAATCAATCAATCAATTGTACAAAAAAAAAAAAAAAATTGAGAAATTACAAAAATAATGTATAAACATGGACTAAATTTTTGAAAGCAGAGGACAATTTACCTGTAACCCCAGTTTTTGGGATATTCTGAGTGAAATCTAGACATGCTAGATGGATTCTAAAAATGTTAATGTATTAAAAAAGTTTTTTGTTTAAAATATAAATAAAATATGAAAAAGAATTGCTTAATTGTTTCAACTGTGCTTCAATTGTCATACTATAAAATTGCAAATTTGAGGTGTCTTTTCAGCTCCCTTAACGCGTATTGTACAAATGTTGTTTCGTACTCAATCTAGACCTGGTCAAACTGAATACTTGAAAATTGATATTTGCTACTTCTCTACACTACACATCTTCTTATAAACTTAAACTTGTGAACAAACACAATAAAAATGCAACTTGACGAGAACAAAACAGGTTTCATATTCATGTATATTCATTTCACATCAAGAGGTTCTCACATGTTTGCCACCTGATTTTTCTTCTCATGAAAGTCACTCCTGAAATTACTTGGTTTACAGTATGAGCTAGTGATGGAATAAATCATGCTGTTTTTTATTTTTTGTGAGATATTTGGAATCCTCTAGTTTTATATATCTATATAGTGCCAATAAAACCTTTGCCACTTAACCGCTATACTTTTTCAACCTCAATTTCAATTGATTATATATTTTTTTTTAAAAACACTTGACACTGACATTTTTTTAAATGAGGGAGCCAACATCCTTAATGTTATTTAAATAGACTTACTTAAATCACTGTGATACTGGTTCTTTTCACCCAACATATACAATGCCACTGCTAACCCCTGCTGGTCGTTAATATTCTCAAACATATTCTTTGCTTCTTCCAAACAATTTGTTCCTCTTTCAAAGTATCCACAGGACAATAAAACACGTCCAAGATATTGTTTGTCCTTGGAAAAATATTTCTTATTTACCTTGAATAAAAAAATAAAATATATGATATTAGTTAAAATGGTTATATGATTTGAATAATTATTCTACAAATACTTGAAATTGATAGGTCAGTCATTTTGTTTCTTTGGTTTACACTTGACATGTATAGATAATGTTTAAGATATCCTTGTGATATTTAAAAGGATAAATATGAAAGGAATCCTATTTTTCTAAGAAATTTAAAAAAAATTAAATAAATGGGGAATGTCTCCATCAGGCCCTGGTTGCATGTAACATTATAAAGGGACATAACTCAAGAAAGGTAAGAGTTCATATATATTTGATCTGAGTTTTGTAATAATAAGTGTATGAGTATCATCATCATAACATTTGGTTGAGTAAACTTAAAGAAAAGAATTTGTAAAGGGGAATAACTCTGGAACCTGAAAAGTGATGCCACCAAAATTCAAACCTCAGATCTGTGTTTTGTGGTTATTCAAAAATAATAAGCATTGTGTATAAGGATCTATAAGGTTTTTATAACAAATTGGTTGAATAAGCGTTGTGTACAAGATTTATAAAATCTGGTTGAGGTAAACTTAAGCTAGAGAAGGGAAATAACAAATCCAGTAATTTTTCAACTGAAAAGGGGCATAATTCTTGAATGGTAAAAGTGCAGCCTCCAAAATTCAAATTTGATAAGTGTTTTGCAGTACATAATAAGCATTATGAATATTTGTTTCCCAACATTTGATTGAGGCAAACTAAAAACAGAAACTCATTTTGTATGAGTGCCAATGATAACTCTCGATCCAAGTCATAATGTGTAAAAAAAAGTAAACAATTATAGGTCAAAGTAAGGCCTTCAGCACAGAGTCTTGGCTCACACCAGACAGCAAGTTATGGTCTAACAATGACTAGTGTAAAACAATTTTTACAGGAAAACCAACAATCTATTTTTAAAATATTACATCATCTATATAAAAAAACGAGAAATGAGGAACACTTTTGAAACACACCAACAAAGTACAACAACTGAACAACAGGCACCCCACGTAAATTAAGACAGTTGCATACAAAATGTACTATGGGTTTGAAAACTTAAAAAGGCACCAACCTTCACCCTAACCTGAAACAGTATAGACTGACATTACTATACATAAAAAGACACACTATTTAATATCATTTGAAATGACATATAAACATAAAAAAAGTTAACATACATTGAATTAATAATTTTGATCTATGAAACAATATAAAAACACTTTGCACTCATTCCACTTCATTTCATATCTTAATATTAATTAAAAAAAAGATGTAGAACAATGTCAAAAAGAGAACTTTAACAAGGGACAAAATGGGGTTCTATAAAGTAACATGCAGACGTAAATTCAAATATAATTATTTTGTTGTTTGGTGTACTGAAACATTTTTTAAAAATAAATACATTTATTATACTTCACATTAAAATGCCATATTTTGATTGGCTAATACAAAGGTGTTAATTTACTCTATCACATTGCTGAACGGGTGACAATTTTTTTGAATGTTACCCTCTCATCCAGCCCAATCAAAAATCAATAATTTAAAGGACAATGGATTGAATTTACATCAAGTAATTAAATACAATGCTTAAATTTTACGTTTTCCTCAGATTTTATTATTTGACTGTCAAAGTAAAAGAAAATAAAACATCTTCATAATTTTTTTTTCCAATACCCGTAAAGTATGTACGTGACACCATAGAAAATACTTTTAAAATAAAATTAGTCTGAAAAAGAAAATAATGATAGGATGTTCAGTATAATAAATTAAATAACACATACCTGAGAGGGTGATAGAGCAGATTCGTACCCCTCAAAAATGCATTGTCAATCTTGGCTTCGACGCGGTTGACAATGTTTTCTCGGTGTAACAGTCTGCTCTATCAACCTCTCAGCTATGTGTTATTTATATATTGTTATTCAAAGTATGAGTACAGAAGTGAACATTCATCATCATTCTAACCACTTTTTATCAAAGGTTGAACATAGTGCAAATATATAGTAGGACAAGATATAATACAAAATAAGTAAACATCTCAAAAAGCATGTTTAACCCAACCGCATTTTTGCACCTGTCCAAAGTCAGAAGCCTCTGGCCTTTGTTAGTATTTTATGATTTTTAATTTAAGTTTCTTTTATATATTTTGGAGTTCAGTATGACGTCCATTATAACTGAACTAGTATACATTTTGTTCAGGGGCCAGCTGAAGCACACCTCCGGGTGACAGAATTTCTCACTGCATTGAAGACCCATTGGTGGCCTTAGGCTGTTATCTGCTCTTTGGTCAGGTTGTTGTCTCTTTGACACATTCCCCATTTCCATTCTCATTTTTATTGAATAACAGAAATGGATCAAACTTTTGTCAACAGGTCAAATTAACACGAAAGTATGGATTTATTTGTTTTATACCTTTGATGCATTTCCCTATATTTTGGGTAAAACTTGAAGTATGGCCATAGACTCAAAAATGTTATTTTCTTGGATCATCAATATGCCCTTTTCCTTTAAGTTTAATTTGCTATATAATATTACTCACTGCCACACATAGTTCTGAGATTTTTAATCCTTTAATACGACACTCTCTGTATCCTGGATGTGCTCCATATACATACTGCAAAGCTGTTAGTTAAAAAGAGGTGAATGTATGTCATATTAGTATTATTTATTATACATTTATGTCAATATGAAATATTCTAATTGGTTAATACCTGGTAGACAATTAACTCTATCCAAAGGTATTACCCAACACAGAGACTCTTGATCAACTGTGCGCTTTATCAAATACGAATGGTTGTTATGTAGAAGACTCCATATTCTAAAACTTTGAATTTGAAAATTTAATAGTCAGAAGCAGTGAAAACAGAACATTCAGTATAACAAATTAAAATATATCACATCAATGATAGGGTGATAAGGAGATTGTTACCCCTCGAAAAGTCATTTTCAACCTTGGCATTGCCACGATTGACAATGTTTCAAAGGGTAAAATCTGCTCTATCATCCTCTAAGCTATGTGTAGTTTATATTAATTACACCTTAAATAATTAGGAATGCTGGATTTTGATTGGTTGTTATCAAGTTTATTTTTGGTATATTCTAACATGTTTTCCTCATTTTAAATGAATTTGATGAATTTGCCTCAAATTCCCCTCTCTGCCGTGGTATTTGCCATTTTGGATATTCTTTTTGAACCTCCCAAGCCTGTTCCCGCCTATTGATCTAGTTAAACCAAAACTGTTCAGGAACACCTGACCAAATCCATTTTCATGGAAAAGTCTATACATTCAAGTAATTACCTTTTTTGAACAATAGATTGACCATGCAATAAGTTGGTTCACATAACTCTTTAGAATCCTTGCCATATTTTTCAACAAGTGTTGTGATGACCTCATTCAGCATGTCTTCTGCAATAGTATACTCTCCAATATCCACTAGGAATGAGGCTGTTTTTGATTGTATGGGAGCCCAGTCTAAAACTTCTGTTAAATTGTTATCCTGCAATATCAAAACAAGAAAATTTAAAAGTTATATAATTATTTGTTTGCAAGTTTCTTTCCAGTAAACTTATACTTGCATTGATTTTTTTTTCTTTTAATTTCTAATCCAACTTTTTTTCTCATCTCCAAAATATATTCAACTATGAAAAAAAAAAACACACACATGAATCAATTTGCAGTAGAAAACTGTTACTTTTATCTGCAAATTTATTAAACCTAAATTTATTTAAAATGTAGCTTTGTGTCAGTTTTATAGAAAAGAGTTTTGTCATTAAAGGTAGATTAGGTGATTTATTTCTAAGCAATCCTTCTGGGGATGTATTGGAAAATACTTTTATAGTATCATTCAATATACAATAGAAACATCTAAAAAAAAATGTAAAGACTAAGCTATCAAAATGTGTAGAGTATTCATAAAAAAAATCCTTTTAAAATCAAGGGCAGATAATTTATATAGAATTTGACAACTTAGTTTTAGGGATTTTTCAAGAAAATAAGGCTGGTGAACCCAATTTTTTTCATATTTCGGAAGTATTTATGAAAAGCAGTTATCTCATTGAGTTTTAAGCATTTCTATATTGTTTAATGTTTCCTAAATAAGGAATATATAAGTTTTCCCTATCTAACCCTTATAAATAATTGTGATTTTATTAATTTCAATGAATTTTAACAAAAAAACAAGGCCAGGGACCTACACTTTTATATCAAAATTTGAAATTACATCGAATTAAGCGAAGAAACATTGATAATTACTCATTCACTTGCAAGTGAATTAGTCGACCTCATTAAATCCGTATTCATGTGAACTTCAATTTAACCCCTTGCTAGAGATTGACAACGCATGTATTGTACGTGTACTGGTTATTTAAAGAAAAAGATTGTCAACAATGAAAGTGAAACTACGGTAAATCATTTGATTACTGATTCGATCCATATAAAATCACACTTATATGATTAAAAACAATTAGAAACATATATTTTTAATCTATAAAATAAACTCAAACAGACCTAAAAAAAATCCTATTGCACGTGTTGGTTTAATCTATTCATATCTTTATTTATGTTTACATCGCTTATATGGTCATCTGAGGTCAAATCGATAGTTAATTAGATGGCGTCTGGACTAAAATACACACAAAACGAACCTTCATATTATCTACCCCATGCTCTGTAAACTGTTACTTTAGACTTTTGGTAGTTAGGATAAATGTTTTACATTATTATAAATCAAATATGAGAATTTGAGTCAAATCGGTGACCACGAATTTGACAGCTAGTGCCCCTTTAAAGAAGTTTAAGAAAAATCTATCATCAACATTTAGACACCTCAGCTACCTAATAACTCAAAAACTTGTAGAAATGTTTAATAACAAGAATGTGTCCATAGTACACGGAAGTCCCACTCGCACCATTTTCTGTGTTTAGTGGACTGTGAAATTGGGGTAAAAACTCTAATTTGGCTTTTAAATTAGAAAGATTATATCACAGGGAACATATATACTAAGTTTCATGTTAGTTAATTTTAAATTGGACTTCAACTTCATCAAAAACTACCTTGACCAAAAACTTTAACCTGAAATTTGCACTATCATTTTCTATGTTCAGTGAACTGTGAAATTGGGGTCAAAACACTAATTTGGCATTAAAATTAGAAAGATCATATATCATAGGGCACGTGTACTGAGTTTCAAGTTGATTAGACTTCAACTTCATCAAAACCACCTTGACCAAAAACTTTAACCTGAAGCAGGATGAATGGACGGAAGGACAGACGGACGGAAGGACTAACTAACGGACGCACAGACCAGAAAACATAATGCCCCTCTACTATTGTAGGTGGAGCACAAAAAAGTGAATCCAATCAGATAAGAGCTATACATGAAGGAGATATAAGAATACAGTGAAACCTGACTAAACCGAATCCTGCATAAACTGAAAACCTGTCTAAACCAAATGTGTTCATAAGCACGGTCATATCAAATAATGTGAGTTGTGAACCTGATAAAACCGAACATTGGCCAAAACCAAACAAAATACTAAGTCCAGAAGATGTTCGGTTTAGACAGGTTTCACTGTTATTTCCAAAATAGTAATTTAAGTGTGTTTACTCTAATAAAATAGTCGGTAGACAGTTTCATCAACAACACTTTTCATGCCACACCTACAATAGTAGAGGGGCATTATGTTTTCTGGTCTGTGCCTCCGTTTGTCCGTCCGTCCGTCTGTGCGTCTGTTCGCTTCAGGTTAAAGTTTTTGGTCAAGGTAGTTTTTGAAGAAGTTGAAGTCTAATCAACTTGAAACTTAGTACACTTGTTCCCTATGATATGATCTTTCTAATTGTAATTCCAAATTAAAGTTTTGACCTCAATTTCACGGTCCACTGAACATAGAAAATGATAGTGCGAGTGGGGCATTCGTGTACTTGGGACACATTCTTGTTATAATCAAGTTTTCAAATAAGCCATTTAAGGGGAGATAACTCTTTTAGAACAAAATTTATACTGGACATATAGGGAAATTTTCACTTTTTACTTGTAGCAAGAAAACAAGTTTGGTGACACCATTTTTTCTTTCTATTTTCTTAAAATATATTATAAAACCTATCTTCTCATATTTTTTTTCAAAATACTGTCTTATAGATTTCGTTTTATGCAAAAAAATGTGTTTTTTCATGAACAATCTAAGCAAATTTTGGCAATTTTGAACGACTCATACCTTGAAAAATAGCGCGGTGACCCATACTTTTATTATTTTTTTGAAAAAAGCATAGTCAAATCTTTATTTTGGCAAAGTATAAGAAAATTCTGTCATTTTTTTTTCTATACCCCTGAACTACCTTAAATGCATATGTAACAATTTTTGATAAATTTTATAATTTCTGTCTTTATCTTGAAATTATTGTAGAAACTGAGGACAATAAGATTTATCATCAAGAAATAGAATTAAACAAGAATGTGTCCTCAGTACACGAATGCCCCACTCGCACTATCATTTTCCATGTTCAGTGGACCGTGAAATTGGGGTAAAAACCCTAATTTGGCATTAAAATTAGAAAGATCATATCATAGGGGACATGTGTACTAAGTTTGAAGTCGATTGGACTTGAACTTCATCAAAAACTACCTTGACCAAAAACTTTAACCTGAAGCGGGACAGACGGACGGACGAACGAACGGACAGACGGACGAACGAACGAACGGACAGACGGACGGACGGACGCACAGACCAGAAAACATAATGCCCCTCTACTATCGTAGGTGGGGCATAAAAAGTGTTGTTGATGAATGGCTTATTTGAAAACTTGATTTTAACAAGAATGTGTCCCAAGTACACGGATGCCCCACTCGCACTATCATTTTCTATGTTCAGTGGACCGTGACATTGAGGTCAAAACTTTAATTTGGAATTAAAATTAGAAAGATCATATCATAGGGAACAAGTGTACTAAGTTTCAAGTTGATTAGACTTCAACTTCTTCAAAAACTACCTTGACCAAAAACTTTAACCTGAAGCGAACGGACGCACAGACGGACAGACGAACGGAGGCACAGACGGACGGACGAACGGAGGCACAGACGGACGGACGAACGGAGGCACAGACCATAAAACATAATGCCCCTCTACTATCGTAGGTGGGGCATAAAAACACAAATATTTGGTATTTGTTAAAACATTTTCGATAATGCAATGAATCAATAAGTTTTCTTTATATAAATAAACAGTGTTAGCAATAAATTGCAAATCTGTGTGCAAATTTGCAGATTTGGGTAAAGAACTAGACCGATTATGTACTGTGAATATACAACTCAAGATGGGGGTATACCCCTGAACTACCTTAAGGTGGTATGGGTGTCTTCTGCCATGTTGAATTGCAAAAAAACAGAGATCCTAAGGTCCAGATCTTCTATCAAGTTAGCAAAATTTGATGCAGAAATGCAGATATTTAATGTGAATTTTCATTTAAAAGAACCAATTTATAAGAATATAACTTATAAATTTTAATATTTTTACAAGTGTTGATTATTGTTGGTTGTTTTTAAATGTTTTTAATTTGGCATTTTAAAGGGAGGTAACTCTAAATCTGTGCATTTTCTGAAGGATTCTACATGAAATTTTCCTATTTTGTATTTTAGCCGGAAAAAAACGTACAGTGACCCTATCTTTTCTTTTGATATTCTCAAAGCATTGTCTGAAAGCTATCTTTTCCTAATTTATTTTACAATTCTATCATTTTGTTTAGTTTCTAACCACAAATTGTGTTTTTTCCTGTATAATCCCTTCACAATGGTCATTTTGTCACAACCTGTAGCTTGAGAAAATGCGCAGTGACCTATCATTTTTATTATATTTTTGAAAATATATCAATAGATACTATGTTTTGGCAAAGTATGAACAAATTCTATCATGAATTTTATTTTAGACTCCCATACCACCTTAAAGGCAAATTCTCATACATGGAGTAATCTGATAATTTCGGTCCATATAGAAAATTGGTAGATCTTGATATTCTGAACATTTTTGCAACGTAAATTATCTATACCCTAAATAAATTTTAGACTTAGTATTTTCATTCTACTCCTATGTTCTATATTTTGCAATAGAGAACCAAATAATTGCTTTGCAGTGTAAAACATCATAACATTTATATACGCTTACAACCAATCAAGCTCAGTAAAAACTGTTATCATAGGAGAAATTTAACAATTGAAAAAAAAATGGATGCCTTGATCAGTGGTTGTCATCTGAGTACCAAATCCACAGAATGGAAGATTTACAAATTTTCAAGAAAAAAAAAGGGCATAATACTTAGACAGTACTTTAAATAAACTAACAAGTTTGATAATGAATTTGACAATAATCAGTTGTGGATCAAGGGGAGGGTTCTGAGGGTTGGAACCCCCCTTTTGTTTTGGAAGATCAATGCATTTGAATGGGGACTGACATATAGTTGGAACCCCACCCTTTGTCCTGGGTTGGGAACCCTCCTTTTTAAAATGGCTGGATCCGCCCCTGCAATAATATATACCGTGATAAATCTCTTTAGAGAATCATAATAAGATTCTGATGCAATTTGGTATCCACCAATGAAACGCCAGTATTTCATTAACTGCTGTTTACTGTTGTCTTTGTACATTTCTTTAAACATATCTTGTGACAACAGAACTTCTTTTAATTTCTCCTTGTCAGCAGAACATTCTAGATGATAAGGCAACTCTTCTGCTTTTCTTTCCATGTCAGTACTGAAAAAAAACAAAGTTTATCATGATGGGAGTCATAATTTGACAGGGGGATATGGAAAATATGCAAAAAATTGATTTCATGGTGAAAAAAATTGTGAATCACTGAATTTAGAGAACACAAAATTCTGAAAATTTTAAACATTTCGCACTGATAAAATAGTATATATCTAGCCATGTGAAAATACTCATAAGCACCAACAATCAAATAATAAAAAATAAGAACATGGATGCCCCACTCGCACTATCATTTTCTATGTTCAGTGAACTGTGAAATTAGAGTAAAAATGCTAATTTAGCATAAATTAGAAAGGTTATATCATAGAGAACATGAATACTAAGCTTCAACTTCACCAAAAAATACCTTGACCAAAAACTTAACCTAAAGCAGGACAGACGAACTGATGAACAGACCAGAAAACATAATGGCTCTCTACTTTCTTAGGTGGGGCATAAATAAAAAAACAAATAAGGTTTTTTTTATCCCCTTATGTTTGTGCTGTTTATCCGTATATATATATATATATATTTCATACTACTTACTTATTTTTAATACAAACAATATCTCATTAATAACTGTTCGGATTTTCTAGTGTAAATAAATGTGAAATGTCACCAAGAAATAGTAATCCCATAAAAATTATAATGTAAAAAGATACTGATAATTGATTTCTAACCATTTGTCAAAATATTCAGTAAGTCTTTGATGCCACCAACGTTGTGCCACTTGGTCCGATAGGTACATCTTTCTGACAGCTTTACTCATCGTTCTGTGGTGGAAATCTAATCGTCCTTCTCCTGAACTCCCACATGGACGAAGAAACTGTCGTAATCCAACATACACTAAAGCCCACTGTCAATTAGAAGAAATCATTCATTAAACTTAAGAGGTACCTATCAATTAAAGGGGTATTGATCATGTGAAATTGGATATCTATCAAGTGAGAGGCCGCCTGGGTAGATCATGGTAAAGTGGATATCTATCAAGTAAGAGGCCGCCTGGGTAGATCATGGGAAAGTCGATATCTATCAAGTAAGAGGCCGTCTGGGTAGATCATGGGAAAGTGGATATCTATCAAGTAAGAGGCCGCCTGGGTAGATCATGGGAAGGTGGATATCTATCAAGTAAGAGGCCGCCTGGGTAGATCATGGGAAATTGGATATCTATCAAGTAAGAGGCCGCCTGGGTAGATCATAGGAAAGTGAATATCTATCAAGTAAGAGGCCGCCTGGGTAGATCATGGTTAAGGGAGATATCTATCAAGTAAGAGGCCGCCTGGGTAGATCATGGTAAAGTGGATATCTATCAAGTAAGAGGCCGCCTGGGTAGATCATGGGAAAGTAGATATCTATCAAGTAAGAGGCCTCCTGGGTAGATCATGGTTAAGGGAGATAATATAACAAATGATTTAAAGTGTTAACTTTGTAAAAGTCATTGTTTTATTTGGATGAAAACAATGGTCCTCTTGAACTATTTCCCTCCCCCCCCCCGAAAAATGAACAAATATGAACTGTTTTACTTTTGTCTTTTCAGGGATTTTATAGCTGGCTACATGTGGCATGGCCATTGCTCATTTTTGAAGGTTGTACAGTGACCTATAGTGGTTAAGTTCTGTGTCATTTGGTATCTTTTGGAGAGTTGTCTCATTTGCAAAATTGCAATCATACCATATCTTCTTCTTCTTTTATTTCTACAGCTGATTGTATTGAGTGTGTAGGTAAAGGGAATATCTTTGGTTAGCTTGCTTCCTAGCTGAACTGTGAAGTCATTATTAGGTAAGGTAAGGTATACTACCCTCCTTTCGAAGTTGTCTAGTCCTACAGACCAATAGATTGGTTATTTGTCTGTTTAGTCTACTATTATAGGAGGGTTAGTAAGTTTACCTAACCTAATAACCTTCACAGTTCAGCTAGCAAGCAAGCTTAACAAAGTTACTACCTTTACCTACACACTCAATGCAATCAGCTGTAAAGAAACTTTGATATCTTTTTAAATGCTTAACCTTTGCCATTGGAAGTCTGCCTTCAAAAGCTAAATCATCTGCAATCTTTGCTCCAGGTATACTGGGCTGCATGGCCAGCAGTTCAAACAATTCTGTTTCTAGAAGTCCAAATCTTGATGTCTCCACTAAACACAAAGTGGCTTGTACCAGTTCATTCCCATGATCCTTCACAATTCTGCCTAAAACCTGAAAAAAAAATAAATAAAATGTGTGATTTTTGTTAAAAAGAACAGATTCATTATTGTAGATCCATTTTTTTTCATCTTATTACAAAAATAGTCACAGAATGAAAACTTGCATTCTAAATTTGGATACAACATTTCCATAAATTACAATAATTATGCATTTTTGTCAATATTGTTCAACAATTGCATGAAAATGAAAAATTGCAGGCAAAAACTTCTGAATTAACAGTCTGGTACGATTGCCAATATATGAAACTTTCCATTTAAGGACCATGCATTAAAAAGTTAGCAACCATAGGTCAGTGGAAGGTTTTCAACAACGAGTAAATGTCATAGTGTGTACAAGCTATAAAAGAGGGGGCAGGACCTTTTCGGGACGTCAGGATCGGGGTTTTTAAGCTCAGGATTTCAGGATTGAACATTTCGAGAATTCTTTTTTTTGAATTTCCGGATGTCAGGATTTCATTTTTCTTTAATTTCGGGACCTCCGGATTTCATGTTTTTAACCCTGGAATTCCAGGATCAGCACCCTTCCACACACCCCCCCCCCCATAAAAGGTTCAGAAATCTAAAAACTGTGGATTCATTTATTCTCATGGTTACCAATTTTTGATTTTGTGGTTTTGCCAATGTCTACAAATAAGCTTATAGAAAATTGCCGCTTTGTTGAGTATTGAAATTTGTGATTCTTCTAAACCGACGAAATCCATGAAAATTGGTATCCCATGAATATTAATTTAGCCACAGTAGTCCTCACATTGAAATTCATTTGATAATGTTTATATAAAAATATCCACAATCCTTTGGATTCAGAAACAATGAATGACTTACAACTTGTAACAGTCCAATCATATCAATAGGTAGATCTCTTATTTTCTGTGTCAGTTTTCTGAATTCACCAAAAACTCTGAGTTCTTCACATGCTACGGTCAGCCATAATGGCCTTCCAGCATCTGGCTTATCTGTTAAAATCTCTAACTGCAAAAATAAAAGGTGATCATCCTGAAAATTTCTTAGCCTTCAATTAATTATGTTCAAATATAAGTTTTCTGAAATCACCAAACACTCTGAGTTCTTCACATGCATGCAGCAGTCAGACAAAATGGCTGTCTAGAATCAGGCTTATCAGTTAAAATTTCCCACTGCAAAAACAAAAGTATAAATCATTCTGAAAATTTCTTTTTCTCATGTTTAAATATAAATTAATTACCGGGTACTAGTTAAGTCTAGTTTTAATAATAATGATAATATAACATTTGAAAACTTGTTGAATATTAATTATGAGTTGTTAACAACTTCATTATTTTGTTTCATTTGAATAATTGTCTCAAAGATTATCACATAACATCTTATTTTATGAGGGTCATTTCTTTATTATTTAATATTTTAGACAATTTTTCTTTTTTCTATATCTATTTTGCCTATAATTCTCTAATATTGTCTATTTTTTAACATCTAATAATTTTCTGTTCTCTATTTCTAGTTCTATTTTTGTCAATTCATGATATTTTAGCCCTTTATTCTGCCCTTTTTGGCCATTATTTTCTTTAATGTTAACCCCTTCTTGATCCTCTTTTGTACTTCAACATTTTTCTTTAGACTTACTTGTTCATCATCCAGCCTTTTGTTATACTCAGCAAGTATTTTACAGACGATATTTTTCCGAATACTTTTAACAAGTGGATCAACAGACAATTCAATTGATTTCTTCTCGTCAGATTTACGATCTGGATCATCACGGAGAGAATTGAGACATTTTCCTTCCAATGTACTAACAATGATTCTCATTCCTTCGGGCAGTTTTTTTGGTAACCACACCAGATAATGAGCATCTCCTAAAAGAAAAAGAAAACAGCTAATTTGGGCTATTCCATCAAAACAGGGGGAGGGTAGGACTGGAAGTTTTATTTCTGGACATGTGTTGTAGCCAGACTAAATAAAAGAAAAAAAAAACATTTAATTCAACCATCCCATTTAAATTCGTTTTGGAGAGTTCAGAAGCAATGTTTAAAAAAAAAGTTTAATTTCTGGACATTAGTTGTAGGTTATTAATGGTTCTATGTTTTGACATCTAGACCCCCCCTCCTTTTTATTTGACAACTAATGAATTTGTATGGAAACATATGGTTGGTGTGATCCCTTTTTTATGATTTGCATATGTTGGAAACCCTTTTTAAAAATGGTTGGAACCAGGCCTGACAAAACATATAGTTTACCATCATCATCCATCTGATTCAGAGCATCCAAAAACACAACAATCTTTTGATAACCTTCTTTCTTAGCAACTTGAGCTGCATATTTAAACATGGTGTGAGCATATCTTTTCATTTCTTGTAAGTCATCAGGCATCTTAGTTCCCTCAGGCATAAATTCCAAGAAAAATCTTTGTAAGATCTGGAATAAATCTGTGGATCCTGGAGTTGCTCCAATGAAATGGTAAAATACCTAAAAAATAAAATTTGCAAATACACAATGTTTAAAAATACCATAGAAAAAACAACCGAAACTATATACGATTGAATGACCAATTTACATGTTTTTCTTACTTGCTGTTATAATATTTTCAATCTCTATTTGTCTTACTTTTTAACAAAAAAATTTAATTTCACTACATCTAAAAATATCATTAACATTACTTTTCATTCATACATATTATCTGAAGAAAAACATGGCAATACTCAAGAGTCAAGGCTCTGAGTCAAGTAACTTTATAACTGTGTACCATGGATTAGCAAATTTGTGCTCTATGCACCAAATCCAGTGTCTGATTGGTTGAAATCTTAGTCTGAGTAAAATAATCGTAAGTGCAAGGTCAAAACCAAACATTGATTTGTTAGTGACGGTTTTGTAACCTTTTGACATCACAGTGTAAGAGTCATTGATCAGTTTTGCAAAAAGTCAGCATCAAATTCAGTCAGAATCACAATAGTGTTTATTGAAACATTTATATTAAAAGGTTGACATGAATGCCCCTAGTCAAGTTTTGCAATTAAAATGAGACAAAGGGATGGAAAGACGAAAGGATGGATGGTCAAGGGTAACTCTTAATGCTGATCCATCATCTATGGTAGGCATAAAAAAAAAAAGGTGTGTCTAGGATTTCGTACCTACCATATTCTGATTTAAGCCTGAAAATGTGTAAAGAAATTTGAACAGAACAACTTATCAGTCTGAAAGAAATGACGCACACAAATAATGCTTTCCAAAAAAAAAGTTTTTAAAAAAATGTTTGTAGCAATTCTCACAATATTAAAATCCTCACAAAAATTTCCGAAATCACATCACTTTAGGTATTGTTGAAAACTTATTACAAGTTCATTTAGCAATCACTAATTAAATTCATTGATGTTTTCTTGAATGATCAAAATGACCGTAAGTCAAAAGTCTTAAGAAGTAAAAGAGAGATCATCTGACTGAGATTCAGGGGTCGAAATTGGCGCTGGTCCGGTGGTCCGAGACCAGTAGAATTTGTGTCTGACCAGTAGTAAATTCGACCCCTGCTGAGATTACTAAAACTCATTGTATCTCCAAATTTCAGTTCACCTCTCATTCTCTCCACACTAATTATAATCACCTTGTATTTCTTATTTGTAAGGCACTGTTTCACAGTATAAGCTATCAGGGCAGATTTACCAGACCCAGGAAAACCTGCAAGTACCAATGGAACATGTTCTTTAACTGTGTCATCAATATAGCTGTGTATCATCTGAACACTTTCTTCTCTTCCCAGTAAAACCTAAAAAAATATAATAATTATTCAGAATTTCAGATATTGGTCTTTCATGATCAATAATTTTGATTTTCAGGTGTGAATGATCTTCATTCTCCTTTCTTTCTAGTAAAACCTTAAGCATATTCAGATGTTTAAGGTGGTACCTAACAGTTTCACTAAAATTAATTTGGCTCGTTTAATTTTGATAAAATTTTGACAAAGTATTTACTTTGACCCTTTAACAAAAATATAAAAATTTCAAAAATTTTGAACCAACTGTTATGTCAGAAAAATTATACTGGTTATATAGCAGTTTGGCAAACACTTATTTTGATCATTGAGAAGCTTAATATTCCCTTAACAACACAATGTAATTAAAACGTTTAGCCGATTTTACAGCTACATTTGTATGCATAGGATTTTTTTAAATATGTACTACTGTCCTGTATGTTCTTTGTGACCTGACCTGAATTTGGGGTTCTATATATATCTTAAAACAGTCAACATTAAAAATTGCTTGAAGGATACAATATTAATGAGTCTGTGTCTCAACTCACAAGGGACTTGTTTTCCCAGTCTAAGATCTGAAGGATGGTAATAACTGTAGATGATCTACTATATAATATGGGTTTTGGTCATTGTTGAAGGATGGTAATAACTGTAGATTATCTACTATATAATATGGGTTTTGGTCATTGTTGAAGACTGTATTGTGAATATGTGATTTCATGGTCTTGCTAAAGTAATTAGCATACAACTTGATAGAAATTGGATTTCATTGAATACTTAAATTTGTGGTTCACCTGTTCTCACAAAACCCACTAAAGTTGGTAACCTAACAAATATTAATGATTTCACAGTATATGGCAGTATATGGTATGGGTTTTAGTCATTTTTTGAAGACCTGTTGTTACTACCATCTGTCATTTGTTCTTTGGTGATAGTTGTCTTATAATTGGCCATCAAATCACATCTTATCGTTTTATGTAAAGAGGAGTATTAAGAGGGGGAAAGGTCTTTTAAAATGAACTACATATGTCAATGGTTATAGAAAGACTTTTTACATGTCCCACTCCAAAAGTTCCAAAGTTTAGGGGTCCAAGCCCCTTTGTTCAAAATCATGGATCCGCATCTGATATATCGTTCATCATTTACCTGAGAACGCTGAAACATAAAAGTCTCATGTTCCAATTTCAAGACATCTTTCAGTGTGGGTGACAGACCAAGACTATCGGTGGGATACTGTAGACTTAACATCGTCTTGAAATGCTGAAGCACTCTTTTTCCCATTTCTTCAAACCCACTCAAGTAAAGTTTTCCTTCGGCCTCTTTTTCATATGTACAACTGTAGTCATGAACTTGTTTTGGATACTTTGTCCTCAATTTTTCTGAAAGAAAAACATTGAGAATTTAAGGTGATGATAAGTTCAAGCAGATGCTGTTCTTTGAAAATGATTGTCAACAAGTAACCTTCATTGTTGGTACATGTATTAAATTCCATGGAAGGTGAAACAATATTAGTTCTTAGAGTTTTAAATTGTGATAGAAATAGTCAACAAATTTGGAGCAGTTTTATATGTATATATATATATATTGTTAGATTCTAAATTTGTTGTATTATAGATCTAAGAATTACTTAAGAATTGAATGCTTCTTTTTGTAACTCCATTGGAGTGTAAAAGCATTGACCAAAGTACATTTTGTATGAAGCTAAGAAGCGCTTCATACTAAAAATGTGTGCACGGTCAACGCTTTTACAACCCTATGAAGTTACAAAAAGAACCATTCAATACTTATAATTACATTTTAGCTATGATCATGAAAACTCGAATTTTATTATTGTTTTATTTAATTCACCTGTGCACTTTATTGTGGGACCACGTGTTATCATGAATGAAAAGTTTTATTGAGCAATGCAATTGCTTACGGAATAACATGTGATGTGCAGTTAGCCAATCAGATTAAAGTATCATAATGAAACATACATCTAATGTAATTATATGGAAATGAGTACCTCACAAACAATAATGTTTCTGAAGAATATTTGAGACTGTTTGAAAGGTTTAACAATTAGGTTTATTTCAACTGTGTGAAGATCCTAAAATAAAGTATAACATGGACATTTCCTATTTTTTTTTTCTTTTAAAAATTTATCCAACATGCACTAATATTAATACTCACTTTTTAGGGTACTCAATGAACGTTTATGGTTATCATTTTTCTCGGTCATATAAGATTTCACTTTCTCATCTTTAACATGGTCCAAATAATCTGGTGTTCTCATTAAAAACAGAGCCTAAAATCAGAAATCTTCAAATGAAGACAATATGCATTTTTCTCAACTTATTGAAAAATCAATTAGTAACTAGAACCAAAGTGCTTTATAAAGATAGCATTCATTTTGCAGTTGAAACTAAAAATTAAACATGATAATATCAGATTATTACATGGCATTTTTCATATCGCATGTATTATCAGCCCTTAAGGTTCAATATCAGCCCAAGAGCCGCATGGCTCGAGGGATGATATTGACCGAGGGCTGATAATACATGCGATATGAAAAATGACATGTTATGATCTTTTTATCATATGCTTCAACAGTAGAGAAAAATAAGAGATTCATATATTGATCCTTTTACGTGGTTCCCGAAGATTAAAGAGAAAAAATGTTCACGGCTGTCGGCCCAAAATTTGATACATTCAATATGAAATCTTTCTATCATATGCCTCAACAGAGAGAGAGAAAAAAAACATTTTGATATGGACGAATCGACAAAAGAATAATTCAACAACATACATAATGATGATTGTTTGAAAAAGTCAACTTTTTAAAGAAACTTTCTAAATTATGTTAGAAAAACTTAAAAAATGCATTTATTAAATAATTTCTATGTTTTTTGTTTTTTGTTTTGTTTTTTAATTTTTTTTATTATTTTAAACAATATCCTTTCCAGTATTCAAATAATTGTTTTGTACACTACTTTGTGATGTTTTTCACTAAAAACGTAGGATTTAGGTGTATTTTCCGGAATTTGCCGAGCATTACCGGAATGCCATGTGATAACGTTACGGAAAGGCATGTGATAACAATCGAAGCATGTGATAAACTTTTCATATCAGTCCGCTAAGCAACAATTCATAAAAATATGGAATTTACGTCAATTTAATGCTATTATCATAAGGTAAAATTTATATGTTATTTAGTCTAAGTATATGATAATACTGTATATTGCCTTGGAAAGATATACTAGCTGATTCAACAGCAAATTATGAACAAAGGAAGATAACTCTAATTTAAAATATTAATTTTTCATGCAGGATTTATGAAACGTTGTTCACAAGTAGAGTTAACTTTAATTACTTTTTAACTTGAATATTTAATTATATATTTCATTGATTAAGTTCTTGAAATTGTGATGGACAGGATGCTGCATTCATTGGAAGTTGCAATCAATACATATTTTTTTTTGTTCATCCCAAATATAGTGACTGGAAAATTAATAACTATCAGGTCAACCCTATAAAGGTTTTGCTCCCTTGAATGAAAGCTTTCCCCCCAAATCTATGTGTGTATTTCTTGCTAAATAGATGAAAAGATTTGCAAATTTGACTTCACACCAAAAAAAAATTGACTCAATAAACCTGATAATTATCCGATATGTTGAATTTGTTCGCAATCTTTCGGAACAAGGTAATCAGTAGTCTACTATAGTCTACTACCCTGCCATCTTTTTTAACTTACATTTCTATTTTGTCCCCAATATCCACCAACCATAATCTCTGATGTGGTTACAGACATCCCAGGCATCCATTTGTATCTGGAAAGAATAATCAAATTACTGTTAAAGATGTTCACTTGTCAGATTTCGAAATCCTCTGGTTTTATCCATTTGACTACCTTAACAATTTTTGCCCATTGACCCCCATTTTTCTTAATGTAATATAAGCTATCTGTAAAAGTCTTATAAAATCCTTGTTTTTTTTAATAGTTTTTGAGAACTTAAACTTGTCAATGATAAAGCTATGAAAAATCAAGAGAGAACTAAATTACCCACCATTTCAATGGCTAATATCTCGAAAACAAGCACATTGACCTACATTAATGTTTTGATTTTTTGGTTTCTTTATTAATCCCCTATCAATATATTTTAGTGTTATGAAAAACTTATTATTTTGAAACTGAGTAGCAAACTTCCTTAATTCATATTTTTTTGGGGGAATGAAAATTGTTATTTCCTGGATATTTGATTCCATCATCATCAGGTTTTCCCAAATTCTGCATTAAGATATAAGCCTATAAAATGTTAAAATTGCCTATGTTATTATCCAGAGAATCACATATTAATTGATCAGCTTGAATAAAAGATAGAAGTCACCTTACCTTGCTCTAATGTCATCTGGAATTTCTTCTATTTTTGGCACCCAGCCAAATCTTTCAGATACTAAACTTAGAAAATAGGGATATATATTCTCTTCTCGACATCTACATAAAATAATAAAAAAGTATTAAAAGAGACAAAACTAGAAAAAGGGACATAAATATGAATCTCTAGCAATTGTTTATATACAGAAAAAAACACTCGAGTTGAAGAATACTTGGATTGATTATGGTGCTATACACACCTTGGGTTCTTGTTTTTCGAATTGCTTTGTATGCTGGTGCATTATGTTGATAGTTATGATAGTTTGTTAGTTCTTATTCCATAGAGTTTGAATGTTCAGTTAGTAGCTTCTGTCTAGGTTGTACACAGGTGCTCCTAGAACAGGGGAAGTAACTCAGAGGATGGACTCAATATTATTTCTTAAAACAGAATCAATAAAATGGTGGGACTTATCAAATTTCGATATATTGACATACTGGTATCGCCCAAGTAAATTCCTGCATTAAAGAAGTCTGACAATTACCTGTCTTGTTCGGACAAACATGTTGTCAATGTTTCCCTAATTGACATACTGGTCTCGCCCAAGTAAATTCTTGCCAAGCACTCGGACAATTACCTGTCTTGTTCGGACAAACATGGTGTCAATGTTTCCCTAATTGACATACTGGTCTCGCCCAAGTAAATTCTTGCCAAGCACTCGGACAATTACCTGTCTTGTTCGGACAAACATGGTGTCAATGTTTCCCTAATTGACATACTGGTCTCGCCCAAGTAAATTCTTGCCAAGCACTCGGACAATTACCTGTCTAGTTCCGACAAACATGTTGTCAATGATTCCCTAATTGACATACTGGTCTCGCCCAAGTAAATTCTTGCCAAGCACTCGGACAATTACCTGTCTTGTTCGGACAAACATGTTGTCAATGTTTCCCTAATTGACATACTGGTCTCGCCCAAGTAAATTCTTGCCAAGCACTTGGACAATTACCTGTCTAGTTCCGACAAACAAGTTGTCAATGTTTCCCTAGTGTCAGCATCTTTCGGTACTCCCCATCTTAAATCACACTCCACCAGCCTCAGTTTCCTTTCCTCACACCATTCTCTGAGCTGGGGGAAGATTACCTTTACGAGATAGTCACGCTCATTGTTCATGTCCTTAAAAGTACTGCTAACAAAAAGTCTAATGGTCTTCCAACCTCGCCTCTGAAAAAAATATAAGGTTACACATGTACAACATGTATGATGCACATTCAAATTTAGAAATTAAGCATATTGTAAACCAACTAATTTCCGTGAGTGATTTATTATCACGACTTGTGGGTGAAGAAAAATAACCCAAATATAACTCGTCCCAAATATGTAAAACTTCCGATTTTTCCTTATTCATCTTCCATGTCTCATCAAGTAAATTTTAGAACCACAAAATCAAATCGTCATGAAATGGGTTTGAAAGAGCTAAACGAGAAATAAAGTATCTGCATTTATATAAGTTTGTTTACAATATTTTGCGATTATTATATAATCACCAAAAAAAAAGGTCTCACTATGTTTTCCTTTGCTCCTAAAAATACATGTTCATGTGCAGTAATGTATCCATGAGGATTATCACCTACAAACATGTTTAACCGAGCCATATTCTGTTATGTGCCTCTCCCAAGACATGATCAAATCTGTAAGTTGTTACTCAGTCAGAGCAAGTGACTGGTTGGAGATTGTTGCTATATATATATCATTTCTGTTTTTTCATTCATTATGTTGTGAACTTAAATCAGACCAATAGTTTTCGTATTTGAACTATTTTACATTTGTCATTTTAGAGCCGTTTATAATAGCTGACTATAGGATATGGGTTTTGCTCATTGTTGAAGGCCGTATAGTGGCCTATATTTGTTAACCTCTATGTCATTAGGTTTACATAGCTGTTACAGTTGTCTCATCGGTAATTAAAAAACATCTTCTTATCTTTATGTATACAGACACACTCTGCACTTGAAGTTACCAAAAAATATCATAATTAACATGTACAATTACTAGGATGGAGTCTCTCTAATTAATCTCAAATCCTAGAATTGAGGCTGTCATGAATAAAACAGTAGAAAATAAAATATTTTCAAGAGTTTGTTTTTTTCTATATTTCAAAAGTATTGTCATATTATTACATGTACAATGTAGATGATTAATAGGTACGTGTATACATGCATGACATGTACATGCATGTATGTATAACAAGAATGTGTCCATAGTACACGGATGCCCCACTCGCACTATCATTTTACATGTTCAGTGGACCATGAAATTGGGGTCAATACTTTAATTTGGCATTAAAATTAGAAAGATCATATCATGGGGAACATGTGTATTAAGTTTGAAGTTGATTGGATTTCAACTTCATCAAAAACTACCTTGACCAAAAACTTTAATCTGAAGCGGGATGAACGGACGAACGAACGGACGATCGAACAAAGGCACAGACCAAAAAACATAAGCCCCTCTACTATCGTAGGTGGGGCATAAAAATCATCATCTATCAAAATATTTTGCATACCTCTTTTTCTGGAGTAATTTCTGGTTTCCTTTTACATATCAAATCATCCACATATTGTTCCCAAACACAAGGGTCATCACTTAATTCTAATCCACCCATGAGCTCCGACAAATCAGTTTCCATCCAGCTCAGATGATCCCCATTGGATAATTTTCTTTGATTGCTCGCCTCAGCCGATTTGGTTTCTTTTGACATAGCAGTCTGATTTTGCATTGCATCTGGTTTTTCCGGCAATATTTTCTTTTCTTCATTTTGTTTGGTACTTTCACTTTCATGGTTTTTTACTGCTGTATCAGATTTTGCATTTTCAGATGTATTGTTACTATTAGATTTTGTGGCTGTTTCTTTATTCTTCTTTGATGAACCACTACCCATTTTTTATATATATGTGCCTGTAATAGAAAATTAAATCTAAACAAGAATGTGTCCAAAGTACACGGATGCCCCTCTCGCACTATCCTTTACCATGTTCCATGGACCGTGAAATTGGGTAATAATCTAATTTGGCATTAAAATTAGAAAGATTATACTATAGGGAACATATGTACTAAGTTTCAAGTTGATTGGACTTAAATTTTATCAAAAACTACCTTGACCAAAAACTTTAACCTGAAACTCCCACTTTCATTTTCAATGTTTAGTGGACCGTGAAATTGGGGTCAAAAGTCCAATTTGGCTTTAAAATTAAAAAGATCATATCATAAGCAACAGGTGTACTAAGTTTCAAGTTGATTGGACTTCAGCTTCATCAAAAACTACCTTGACCAAAAACTTTAACCTGAAACTCCCACTTTCATTTTCTATGTTCAGTGGACCGTGAAATTGGGGTCAAAAGTCTAATTTGGCTTTAAAATTAAAAAGATCATATCATAAGCAAAAAGTGTACTAAGTTTCAAGTTGATTGGACTTTAGCTTCATCAAAAACTACCTTGACCAAAAACTTTCACCTGAAACTCCCACTTTCATTTAGGCCAAAAAAAAATATATGTCTGTTTCCTGCTTCCAAGGCAAATAAATCAGGGTCGGTAGGTCGGGATTTTTTTCTTTTTTCTTTTTTTTTTTTTTATTTTATTTTTGCACTCCCTGTCAGATTTGCAGTCGGTTAAATGTCATGTTTGGTTAGGGTCCTGTACCCCAAAATGATTTAATCCCTTTAAAGAAGCTTTAATTGAATAATCCTCCCAGTGCTGACATTTTTTAAACCTTAATTGTAGCATATTTGTGCTGGGAGCAGCCATTTTGATTGTTTGGGCATAGTAAAATACGGATCTGGATCGGACCGGAAATGAATTTTTCCGACCGGAAACGATTTTTTTCCGGATTTGAATAAAAAGATCTAGGGTCGGGGGGTTTGAGTCAGGGTCGGTCGGGAAACAGGAAACAGACATATATTTTTTTTTGGCCTTACTACATGTATGTTCAGTGGACCGTGAAATTGGGGTCAAAAGTCTAATTTGGCTTTAAAATTATAAAGATCATATCATAAGCAACAAGTGTACTAAGTTTCAAGTTGATTGGACTTCAGCTTCATCGAAAACTACCTTGACCAAAAACTTTAACCTGAAACTCCCACTTTCATTTTCTATGTTCAGTGGACCGTGAAATTGGGGTCAAAAGTCGAACGGAGCCACAGACCAGAAAACTTAATGCCCCTCTACTATCGTAGGTGGGGCATAAAAAAAAATGTGATTTAGTGAACTTTCCTTCTATCCCTAATTAGTGGGACCCAACTTGTCTGAAAAATATTTACAAAGACAAAGTGGATTTTATCGTTTTGTAACACAAAATGCATATTACTTTTAGGCCACACCAATTTGATTTATAGTTCTTTGGACAAAAGCTCCAAAAAATATGGGGAGAGCGAGCAAAATTTTTTGATTGTATATTTATATATTTCTTGAAAATTGGTTTTGTTGAGACGGGTGCTCTACTAGTGGAGTGAGCGGTATATATTTTTTTGTCAAATTGTACAATTTAGAATTGTATGTAAATGACAGTACTGTACTTCATGTTAAAACTGGGTTACATCAAAGAAAAGAGCTACATGTATGGTATAGCTGTCTGTGATATAGAGTAAAAAGCAAAATGTACATGTACATGAGATAATTAAATGAAATATCATTATTCAGATTTGACCAAAGTACAAATGCAGCTGCTAGCCTCGCATTTGAAATATTTTTTTATTTCTGTCAATTCAAACCAAAGACTTTAAAATCTTCATTTTGTTTTAATCTATTTTTAAATTTGCCAATAATTAGATACGCAGTAGTATGGTCTCAGAAAATATGATAATCATGGCGTGTAGGTCTAGAGAATAGTACTTAAGTCACAAAAACTGAAATTAGTTGATTCGCCGGCTGAGGAGAAAAACAATATATAGGGAAGTACACGTATGGGTCAGTCAGGTTAATGCCTAACATGTTGTAGAAGTTAAATTAAACACTGCAACCACAATAAATAAGGCTACACTGACGGTGTTCTTACAAATCAACTTGTTATAGCAAAATATTGTTAATGCTAGTAAGCGATTTCATCATTAAATTGTCCACACAAAATCGTGTACAGCATACATGTACTTAAAGAGAAGTTAAAAGTAATATTTAGATCAATACATTTTATTTGTCGTACAAAATGTTTGCTGCATTCTTCCGAACACTGATTAGCTCATTTACAAACCATGTTCATCTTTTTGTCACTTTTACATAGCTTTAAATACTTTTGTAATATCCGCCAGCAAATTGCTTAAAACTGTTCATAACTTGAATCTTTCTTTATTTTTTTCATTTCTTTTGTTCGCATGAAATTTTTATCTACAACAATTTATTATCCTGCCTGCAAATCTATGTTGTATTTGATGTTACGTTATACATGTTGTATATATAAAAACGTCGCACTATTGAAACGTCATGTCAAACAATCGCACTTCAGCAAATTGGCCATCGTACTTCGGCGTGGACCATCGCACTTCAGCGTGACTATCACACTTCAGCATCCCCATCGCACCTCCAAGTCCTACATATATATATATATATATATCTAGTGAATGTAACATGCCAGGCCTTACATTTTTATCAACTGGACAGGTAAGTCTATACTCAGAGTAGTTTTTGACGTGTAAATATACAATGATGTAGCCATTTTCATTGTTTTGTCCATTTGTTATGATGACCCTTAGATGAGGGTGGTAAAGGTTTATTTACGTTCAACATGTTTTGATACTTTTATTTCAGGTGAAGCCGTGAAAAGGTTTGTTATTCAACGTGTTTCCTGAAATTGGTAAAAAGATCAACTTGCAAGACATTCTTTATTGTGCAATGGCAATGTTATTTTGTGTTCTTCCGAACAGAAACCCCCTCTTTACGCCCCTTTTAGATATTTATTGCGCAAAATATTTGTTTTCAAACATCAACAGCTCGCTCCGTTGCCGGTGCCAATTTTTTATTGTATAATAAATTAAATAATAAAATTCTTCGTCAAAACTTGTTGTAGAACATATATAGAAAACTTATTTTCTGTGAACAAATACCATTCCATTAAACTAAATATACCTGTGATAATGTTTTCCTCACCGATGATGATGTGAAAGCGTCTAAATCTGGTTTTTGTTGCTACAGAATTTAATATCCTTGCAGCTAACCTACAAAATCTCTTCAACAGGGAACCATTAAATAAATAGAAATAGTAAATTCACGGAAGAGAAACGTAAAAATCCGTAATAAGATAATCTTTATTTCAGACTAAAAAAAGGTCCATATATATTTCTACATGCACTGACTGGCTAGCCTACTGTAACATATTTTTCTGAATAATAAATTTTATGTATATAGTAAAAGGAAACTGTCCTCTCTGAAAATAATTATTTAATTAAAAAACAAGAGGAGGTGCGTATATGGGCGTTTGTCAATAAAAACGTTCCTTTCAGACCTAAAAAAAATGGAAAATCAACTAGTCTAAAATTTATTTTCAAGAGTTATTTTGAATACCTCTATTATAGACCTGTTTGTAAACAAAAAGTGCAATCTTAATTACTCTTTAAAATGATATTATTTTCATAATTTGTGTACTGTTTCGTAGGGGACTTTTGTCCCCTACGAAACTGCTTCTAAACACACATATATTTTTGCAATTTTAAATGTTTCCTATAGACATTCCAGTTTGTTTACTTTATATTCTAGAAAAATCTCATTTTTTTCTGAATTGGAGAACCGTTTTTATCGATAAAGATTAGACAGTACTTTACATATGAAGGTACAACTCATGTTACGTAGTGGACATTTTGATGCGTTTCGTAGTTGACAAAACCGTTTCGTAGTGGACAAAAAGTTTCGTTGTTGACATCAACCCTATTCTATATTAATTAAAACATAATAAAAATTCCATGAAACTAACCTTTGTTATTTGCTTTGCACGAATATAATTGAAAAAAGAGTAAAAAAAGACTGCATGGTAGTGGTAGTGTCCACTACGAAACGTTTTTCTCCAAAACTTGTTTCGTAGGTGACCGTTTCGTAGGGGACATATTCACATGTTTTATTTTTTTCTGACAACCCCTATATTGCAATAGTAACAAGACTGACTGTATTCATCAAAGCATTATTAAACTGTACACTGATATTTTTTTCATAATTTTAAAACCAGTTACTGAAGGAGATTTGACCCGTTTCGTAGTGGACATTTACAAAAATACGGTATCACTCTGGTCCATTTGATGTGCTCAATTTCTTACCAACAATTCAATTGCCGTTATAAAAGCATCACTTCTTTTGTAAGACCCTAATGTTTATATCTCTTGCAAACAAAAAATTACATTGATTTTATAAAACTGTTTATTAGCAAGTTTTAATGACTTAGTTTCGTAGTGGACATTGTATTAGGGACACACCTTCTGAAATAAAAAATCCTATGTTAAAAGCTGTTTATTAAAATATGTTGGCTCTAAACATACTTTTGAATTATTAAAGAACTTATATTAAGTAAAATTAATATTTATTTCTACATTTTTTTACGATATTTTAGAGTATGAATGTTGAACAGGCGGTCTAGGGACATGCCATTTTGGTTGTTTTGGACCATTCAGGCCTGAATCAATATCTTATCAATCCCTCTAAAAAATAAACTGTTTCTTTGCTTAAAAATATATATCTAATTCAATGTACTGACTGCACAAAAAATTATTTGCAAAGATCAAACACATTTTTTTAAAGTAGCTGGGACAAGAAAGTACGTTTTTATTGAAAAACGCCCATATATTTTGTCAAATGTTGCAAATTAAGAATCATGCATAGATAGCAGTCAAATAAAGGTTTATGATGATCACCTGAGTATTTTAGCCATTAATGATAATCTTCCTGATCTTAATTGATAAAAACAGTTTTATTTTTGACACCATCTGTAATCAATAACTCTGGGGTTTCAGGGGCGTAGCTAGAAAGAAACGATGTGGAAGCAACTACCGCCGAGCGGAGCGAGGCGAAAAAATTTTGGGACCCTATTATGCAGCAAATTTATTTTTTTTCGGTTTTCGGTCATAGGACGGTTAAAAGAGGAGCTATATGTAGATAAAAATTTATGAATGTAAAACTATTAATAAATCTTCTGAATATAGTAATACATAAACAACACATATTTGTGATACAGAATTTACTCAAAATTGTCCAAAATCTGCTCTTCGGGTCTGGGCAGAAACAAACTTCTCTATCACTTTGTCAACATTCACACTGAAATCCCGATGAATATGCAGTAATGCTATGTAACTTTCGTTGTTCATTGTTGATCGTACATTTGTTTTCAATTACATACGTAGTACTTACCGTGACTGATAGATCTCAGGGCCATCATGGCATGGTAGCACTCGCGAGATGTTATAAACCAGCGTACGTGTTCGGCATCGAGCGACCTCCCAATTGAATTCGTCAAAATTACATGCTAGGTCAGTTTCGTATGTTTCAGACAATATTGAGATTTGTTCGTTTGTGATATTTCCTACAACACGATGAAGCAGATACAGCACAAAGAAGCGATTTTCTGATAACTTGACGCGACCCCACTCTCCAGTTGCCTTATCATATGGTCTATGAACGCAAAAAATAATGAGACTTTCCAATACTGTTTTGGCGTGGTTGCAGGGTGATTGGCTCCGGTAGTCTGTCAACCACATCGCCTCGGCATATTTTCAACGATATCGATGGGATCTGATAATTCTATAATGCCGATTGGTACATCTCATTCCAAACTGATGAACTGTACACTGTAAAATGTGCTCCAAAACTACATATCTTAGACTGAGTATTACAAATTCAAAAGTAAAAATCTTGTAATTTTAAGATACAAGTAACCTTCATAATCGCCAAAAAAAAACAATTATTTTGAAACCAAATGTCGTTATTTAATGATATTTCATCAATTAAAAAAAGTGACAACATAGTTGTTTCCTTTAACATTCAATTTATAAATTTTTATTTTGCCATTTCTTTTTTTGCATGCCGAATCAATGTGCACGCAACTTCGGAGCTACGATCTTTTTCTGAATGAACAGCTTCATCAACACTTGTAACTAGGTTGTCAAACTAATATCCGGGATAGACGGAAAAGACACCAACAGTCTCCGATTCCGATTGACCAACTCATCTCTCTCTCTTCTGCTTTTTTTTTGTGAAAACGACGTGGATGCACGTGCTGTCGTGCCTCCGGGTAGCTACGCCCCTGGGTTTGTTATACACTAAATTAAATAACAACCCACAGAATGTAAAATACGCGTAATTTTACTGTTTCTGTGTTGAAGATATATATGATTCCCGAGCGCGTACTCGGGTATCGCGGAAAAAAAATACCAACGAGTACTCGATTAGTTATTGTTAATCCAGTTGAGTACATGTTTAACATACATTAGTACTTTATTTAATTATTTTAAAATGTAACATTGCATGTAATATTTATGTAATAGTAAACTGGAGTTGGTTTTTCAAGAACAGATTAATATAAGCTATATATAGCTTGTTTCCGAATCCTATCATTATTATGTATTTTGTATGATGATATAATTGTATTGATGATGAATAAAATGTTTCAACTAGTGGGCCGTTCTGAATTTCCTGCAGTTCATCCCGGTCGATCTTCTATTGCAGGAACTACATGCTGTATTTTTTAATTGTTAATTCGCTCTACTTCTGAACATTCATGAAAAATTTGACACTTGTCTTCAATTTCAGGATCAACAATAAAATGATTACTAACTACCCTATACACGGTGGGTATGGCTGTCCTGCGAGAGAACGTTCTGTGCTGGTGATTTGGTCCTGTCAGGTGCTGGTGGGTCCTGATTCTGTGCTGGTGGGTTTGTTGACATTGTATCAGAACGGCAATAAAACGACTGTTTTGTTGCTTAATTTTTCTCTGATGCGTCATAAGTACCATGTAAAGTATATTACAACAATATTATATTGCAAAAGTCGTGCAAGTTCGTTAAACGGAATTGTCCTGACGCTGGGCTGGTGATAAGAAAAACGGTCCTGGTTCTGTGCTCCTATGTCCTGGTTCTGTGCCTTTATATTTTAGTTAAAAGTGGCATATATTCAAGATCATTGATGCTGTACTGTTATTGACTAATTAACTATTGTCTGCTTTCTTGAAATTGACATTGTTGTGAATCTGTTTACTGTTATTATGAGAGAAAAAATACCCCTATTTTTTATTTTTCTTTTTAAATTAACTGTAACCTTATTTATTGGCCTGTTAATGGAACCCTTCTTGCCCCTTTTAAGATAAGAAAATATGTGTACGATTTTCGGGATTACGATCATTTTGCAAGATCACCAAAATACGTTGTAATTTATACAATACTTATATAAAGTACTAGATGATGTGGTATGTTTGTTGTCAATGGACAAATTTCCATAAGAAACCATAAGGAAGTATGTGTTAACAACCATACGTCATCGTACGACCTTCAACAATAACCCATAAAATAAAAATGTAAAAGGTTTTGCATAAAAATGGAGAGCAAAAATATAGAACAAAGGACTTTCTGAGCAAATATTTTATGATATTCATGTGTACAAAAGCTGATAATCTATGTATACATGTGTGTGAGGAACAGTTATCAAGCTTGCTTTGGTCTGTAAAAAATGTCATAGCCAAGTTAGGGAGGTGAAAAAGCCAGTAACAGAACGATAAACAGATACTCGGGTTTTCTTCGTATAGATCCCTAAAAATATCCCCAACACAATTTGTTTCACATTAGCTCATTAGCTGCACCCACTCGCCTTAAAGTTCATCGCGGCTCACTGGATTATATATACAAAAGCTGTCTCCTCACTAGAACATGAGTTTAAGGTCAGGTTTGTACACATGAAATCTTTAGTCTAAAAAAGCCAATGATAGAACAATGAACAGATAAGCAACTATCTAGGGCCAAATAAGGGAGGGGAAAAAAGCGAGTATTAGTATTATTACGCAGAACGATAAACAGATGGATAGACAGATCCAGGGCGTGGGAAAAATTTAGTTGATTATATATGAAATCATCGAAGCATAACGGGAGTGGTCAGTCAGAGCCCCTCACCCCTTTAAGAAAAGTTATGGATCCGCCACTGAGATTTGCAGGTTTTCGTTGTAAAGATACAATGTACATGTTGTACCTTAAAATATCATCAACTCTGACTGAGTACACAATTTGATTCATTTTAGCTCATTAGCTGGGCTCACTCGCTAAAAATTTTCATTACGGTTCACTGGCAAATATTTTGTGATATTCATGTGTAGAAAAGCTGATAATTTATACATGTGAAAAAACCAGTAACAGAACGATAAACAGATAATCAGGTTTTCTTCGTATAGATCCCTTAAACTATCCCCCACTGAGACCACAATTTGATTCACATTCTAACATGACGTCCTTCAAACGCCATTGTAACCCGACCGTGGTAAAATATGAATATATTGGTTCGGCTGTTCCGATCATACTCCCACGTCATATGCTTTTTATACGACCCGCAAATTTTTTGCGGTCATATATTGAAATCACGTTGTCAGCGTCGTCCGAAGACGGATGGTTTCCGGATAATAACTTTAGTATAAGTAAACAGAAATCAATAAAATTTTAACACAATGTTTATAACCACAAAAGGTAGCTTGGGATAGTTTTTGGGGGTTATGGTCCCTAAGGTTTAGGAATTGGGGGCCCAAAGGACCCAAAAATAGCATTTATCTGGTGTCAGAAATTGTACCACAATGTTTAATACCATAAGTAGAAGGTTGAGATACCTTTTAAGGGTTATGGGGCAAATAGTCTAGGAATGAAGAGCCAAAAAGGGGCCAAAAATAAACTTTTTGTAGTTTCAAGTCAATAAATTGGAATTATCTTTCTTTGTCCAAAATGTTTGTTGAATCACCTAAAACCAATGCTATATATAATCTTCTTTGAAAATTAGAGTTATCTTTCTTTGTCCAGAATAGAAGTTGAATCAACTTAAATCAATGCTATATGTACAATACAATGCAATATTCACTTTACTACCAACTGATAAATTAAAGCAATCTTTACCATTCAGTGATTACAAGCACTTTGATTACCATTCTAGGGTTATGCCCCTTTACAAGTGGAAAAATTGAAGAATTTTTTTTAGTTTCTGTTCTCTTAACTTAAGTTTGTCGAAAAAGAACTCAATTTCCAGATCATAGTTTACATTTTCTTTACATTTTGCTGCGTCAAAATGACCTTAATATAAAGGACAGTATAAAGACCCAAAAATGATATATCACATCCTACACATGAGCTTTTAGCAGGAAAGACTGCCATTGGAGTATTTAACCATTGCGACTTTTTAATTTGATCTCATCCACTAATTAAAGTTGTTTAAGTAGAATATTTAATGTAGGTTTGTTCACATTTTGGAATATATTAATACATGTATAGAAATAATGTTGAGTCTGTTCCTAAATGCCTGAGATAGACTTCAATATTTATTATTCTATGGTAATGTATCCCCCCCTTTTTATACGACCGCAAAAATTGAAATTTTTTTGTTATACGACCGCAGAAATTGAAATTTTTTTGGTCGTATATTGGTATCACGTTGGCGTCGTCTGCGTCGTCGTCGTCCGAATACTTTTAGTTTTCGCACTCTAACTTTAGTAAAAGTGAATAGAAATCTATGAAATTTTAAGACAAGGTTTATGACCACAAAAGGAAGGTTAGGAATGATTTTGGGAGTTGAGGTCCCAACGGTTTAGGAATTAGGGGCCAAAAAGGGGCCCAAATAAGCATTATTCTTGGTTTTCGCACAATAACTTTAGTATAAGTAAATAGAAATCTATGAAATTTAAACACAAGGTTTATGATCACAAAAGGAAGGTTGGGAATGATTTTGGCAGTTGTGGTCCCAACAGTTTAGGAATTAGGGGCCAAAAAGGGGCCCAAATAAGCATTATTCTTGGTTTTCGCACCATAACTTTAGTATAAGTAATTAGAAATTTAAGAAATTTAAACACAAGGTTTATGACCATGAAAGGAAGGTTGGGTTTGATTTTAGGAGTTTTGGTCATAACAGTTTAGGAATAAGGGACCCAAAGGGTCCAAAATTGAACTTTGTTTGATTTCATTAAAAATTGAATAATTGGGGTTCTTTGATATGCCGAATCTAACTGTGTATGTAGATTCTTAATTTTTGGTCCCGTTTTCAAATTGGTCTAGATCTACATTAAGGTCCAAAGGGTCCAAAATTAAACTTAGTTTGATTGTAACAAAAAATGAATCCTAAGGGTTCTTTGATATGCTGAATCTAAACATGTACTAGTTAGATTTTTTATTATGGACCCAGTTTTCAAGTTGGTTCAAATCAGGATCAAAATTATTATATTAAGTATTGTGCAATAGCAAGAAACTTTCAATTGCACAGTATTCAGTAATAGCAAGAAATCTTCAATTGCACAATATTGTGCAATAGCAAGAAATTTTCAATTGGAGTTATCTTTCTTTGTCCAGAATAGTAGTTGAATCAACTTAAATCATTGTTTTATACAATATACAATGTATATTCACTTTTACTACCAACTGAAAGATTAAAACAATCTTTACAATTCAGTGATAACAAGCACTTTATTTTACATTTTAATATTTTATGATGTATTGAAATGAGTAGTTATTGTTGCAAACTCCATTAGAAATTTGAATTGAGATCAGTTTTGGAAAAGGGGGATGTGCAAAAAAATGGCGGGGGGGGGGGGGTAAATTTTTCTCATTTCAAATTTTAAATAAAAAGAAAATTTCTTCAAACATTTTTTGAGAGGATTAATATTCAACAGCATAGTGAATTTCTCAAAGGCAAAAAAAAATATTTTAAGTTCATTAGACCACATTCATTCTGTGTCAGAAACCTATGCTGTGTCAACTATTTAATCACAATCCAAATTTTAATAGAGCTGAATCCAGCTTGAATGGTGTGTCCATACTTGCCCCAACCGTTGAGGGTTCAACCTCTGCGGTCGTATAAAGCTGCACCCTGCGGAGCATCTGGTATAAGTTGAAAAGGTTACATTTTTCACCTTATTTCAAAACCGAAGCTTGAATGTAGTGTCCATACTTGCTCCAACTGTTCAGGGTTCGACCTCTGCTGTCGTATAAAGCTTTGCCCTACCGAGCATCTGGTTGTAATATGTACAACAAGCAAACATCAACCCAAACCAAACTGAATGTACATGTAATTGAAAGACATCCAGAGGTCAATATACAGGCTCGAACAGAAGACAGAAAAAGGAATGATATAGTGAATTTTGGAGAATTTATATTATTACATGTACATGCATTTGAAATATTTAAGATATATTGTTTCAAATTTTTTAGTTTTAGGTTCCACCTACAAATGTAGCTACCATTTTAGAAAACTGGGATTTCAATGCTAGTCTATTAGAGGGATATTTGATTTTCATTGGTTGTTGATGTGGAATCTTATTTTATCATGAAGTCAGGTTTGAAAATGACTTGGGGAATGAAGATGTAGTAAAGACCGAATGTCAGTTTTAGTCTTATATATGTACTTTATAATTTTAGTCTTATATATATATAATTATGTGTACATATATCACTGATTCAGATGGAGGTGTGTTCTTATTTCCAACAGAGGAGCACTCAACCTATATCAATATGTGCATGAAGCAAATTGATAGTTGCTAGATACTGAATGATTATACCACAACAAAAGTTTTAACCTAGCTGTGCATATATATCCTTAAAATACGGGAAAAAATCATGTCTTTTTCAGGACTTCTGAATCCAACCATGTCGTATGGAATGTTATTGAGATATAGTTTTGGTCGATGAATGTTCATGAAGAACCTGTAGTACAAAGTATATCACTGGATTTAGCTCTTTGTCTAAGTGTATTATTAAAGTACTTTACTTTGAGCTCAGTTCATTGTTATGCAATTCATTCTTTGTGAAATAAAGATTTGACAGACAACTCTCATGTACAAGGATTTGTCAAATTAGTATCACCTCTATGTATAATGTAAGTATTAGGGAGATAAAAGCATTCTATTTCAATTTGAACCAAGCATTACATGTATATGTCCATTGACCAAATTTAAAAAAAAAGAACAAATTTAACCGACAATACTACTCCCGCTACTAGCAATAGGATGCTAGGTTGTTTTAATACATCTGTACTGCCTACTGATGACTCGTTCCTGAGTGTAAATGGTCCTCCAATTATGTTAAAAAAAATTATAAGGCCTATCTAGCCTAATCGATTTCTAAAACTATATAAAAAAATTAAATAAATAACACTCCTAATGCTCAGATTGGTTGTCATCGTGCAACACAGTTAATAACACCATATAGGAAAAACATAGAACTCTTTTTGTCATAAGACACTGTCAAACATCCAAACATACTATCCACACTCATCTGTGTCCACACTTGTGTATCTATTAATATATGTATACGGATGAAGTTATGAAAGGCAGCAGGGTCACCAGGGTGAGGAGTCCATGTCATCTGAAATAAATGCTACTTAAGCATAGATCTAGAAAGCGACAGATAATCATGACATTAAAAAAACTCTCTTCTTTTCGACTTTTTTCGAACAAATTGACACATAAAATGAATTATATAGTATTGTGGAATTTTTAACTTGTGTTCAATTCATTGGTTACACCTTTTACTAGGATAATAATCCTGTCAAGTATGAGCTGGGAAAAATATTTCAGAAAAGAAGATGGAAATATGAAAGTTTCCGTGCGTCAGGTGCAACAGCATACGAACAGCTAACATGCCTCGTCAGGGTGGAAGCTAAAAAGTCCACGAAAATTTGATTTAAAACCTTTATTCGTTCCAACAAAGTTATTGAGATTTTGTTGAGGATTTAACCATCTACGATCGCGCGACAACAAGATTTTTTTTTAGAATTTACAGCTCTTCTATAAATATATGCAAAGCAAACCATTGATCAAATTGCTTGCTATGATTGTTTGGATGTTTGTAAACGACAGATAAGTAGTCTGTTTACTATATACTAGAATTTGTTTGGACAATAAACATTAACTTCAATTCCTGTCCTGTTTATATGTGTCCAATCAAATCACAGTATGTATTGAAACTCCGCCTACCTATTGTTTGAAAACATCCAAGCAAACATAGCAAGCAAGTCAATCAAAGTTTTTTTTGCATGCTTTTATAGAAGAGCTGTACTATATAATGCAAAGAAGCGTTAAGTCTTTCGCCAAAAAATACTATCAATTTCTTTTTGTCCTATGTAAACTTCCGTACCATTTCCTTCCATTCACGATCATTAAATTGAACTGTAAAATATTTCTTGGTACCTTCTTAATTCCTTTATAAGTCTTATGTAAACATAATTATGACAATAACTGTTGTGAGCACAAGATCACTGCACACTTTTAAAGTTCTGCTTCATCAAACATAAAGTGAACTTAAGTTTTGAGACTTTTTTAATCGACACGATTGGAATTTTTGTATATGAGAACATGGTTTATCTATTAGTTGAAAATGCGGCTTTGAACTAGCTTTCAGTACCTGCGAGCATTCGTTGTTCAATAATGTGTGTCTTTGTGTTATTATTTTATGTGATAAATTGTTGTGTTGGTACACCACTGTAACAATGAAGGAGGAAATGAGGAGGGTTGGTTGGGTTGAAGTGGGGTGCGGCATGGGCTTTGATCATTGTTGAAGCATCAATGTAAGGGGCATTTAATATCTTAATAAAAGTATTCTTATTTTAGATACTATATATTGTTATCTGATATTGGACGAAAGATGTTACCCTTTTATGTAATACAAGTTACGATCATTTGAAAACACATATTAAACAGCCAAATGGATGCACAAGAGCTAAAATAGGAGTCATAGATCCTATTGACAACAATTATCTGCCCAATTCTATTGATTTTGTAACATTTGTTTCAAATATGACCAACTTCTTATCCAAAATCACCAGCACCGTATCAGGACCCACCAGCACAATGACAGGGTCCACCAGCACAGTATCAGGACATGAATAAATTGAGAAAATGCTAAATTTTAATAAATTGCAATGTTTTTTTTTCACAAAATAGTTTTGTCGTGTGGATTGCGGTATAGAAAGCGGACTCTATGAGCTTTTTTTTTCAGTTCTAGATTTTCTGAAAATGAGCATTTTTGTGTTACGCTTACTGAAACAGTTTAGAGGGTCAACTTTTTAATGGTTTACATATGAACCCATAAGAAACAAAATTGAAAAATCTCAACTGTTTTCTTCCATTTTTTATGAGTGAAAACGTCAAAAATCATCATTTTCGTCTTTGTTTACATTTTTCCATTGATCACCAGCACCCGTCAGGTCCGAATCACCAGCACAGAACGTTCTCTCGCAGGACAACCATACCCACTGTGCGATAGAGAGGTTCCGGCATAGTAGTTAAACGGAATTTGATTAATTAAATGTAATTGGCAATGGAAATCTACGGAAGCGTCTTAGCGCCACACAACTTTTTTTTTAATATTTCTTCCTATGTTTGCGTTATAACGCAAACCTTTGTGTTATAACGCAAACATTTGTTTTATCTTATTTCTTATTTAAGATTCAAAGGAAACATCAGTTATTAATGCAGGAGGCTGAATATATAAATAATTATCACCTTTGTAGTCATTGCAAGATAAAATGCTTTAATAATTAGATCATATCATTGACTAATAATGAGCAGAATTATATAGGTATTATATAGATGTGGTATGAGTGCCAATAAGAAAACTCTCCATTTAAGTCACTTTTCGTAAAAGTAAACCATCATAGGCCAAAGTACGGTCTTCAACACGGAGTATTGGCTCACATCGAACAGCAAACTATAAAGGCCACTCAAACCTATATATCCATGTTACTACAAGTATACATATTATAAAGAAAATTGAGTAAATTGAGGTTATGCCGAAGAAAAAAATCAACCCTGTTGATATAGCTATAACCGAATATAAATATACTTCTAAAGTAAGCTCTCGTTTGAGAACTGTGTAAAGTTGGTTAGATTCAAACAAGCTACCTTTTGGCAATAAATGTATAGAATGGAGATGTTTTATTAAGAAAATTATGCTCTCTCCATTCAAGTTGCTACCCAAGCATCATAAAAACACTTCACTTTATTGAAATGAAAATTCATGTTCCAAGACTTCTTGCATCAAAATAAAAATAAAAAATGTTTCCTTTAAGTAATAATTTTTTTTTAAGTAGAAAGATCATTTTGTCTATTTGACTTAGAAGTTTCACACTTGTATGACATTATTTTTTATCGTTCAATTTAAATATGCTTATATTATACTATACTACATGTATCTATTTTCTTGTTAAATTATATACTTTTCTGATGCATAAATCTGTCTTAATTTATGTATAATTGCACTTCAAGTATTCCATTATTCCTATGCATATTTATTATAATGATTTGGCCTTGTACAATGTTGTAAATATGTTTCTTTTTTTATTTACCAAATCACAACCGAAATGAATGACAGACGGACATATATACAAAACTAAATGAATAATTGAAATCAAGATATTTGCGTTATATCGCAAAGGTATCGCAAAAGTTTATAACGCAAAGGTTTGCGTTATATCGCAAATATTTGCGTTAACGCAATGTTTTGCGTTAACGCAAACATAGGGAAAAATATTTTAAAAAAAAGTTGTGTGGCGTTAATGCGTACGCCTCCATAGAAATATGCGATCAATGTCGAACTCTTTAACAAGTGATATATTTGATGACAGCACTAAATTGTCAATAACATTTGTGTCATTACAAGTTTTATTTTTGGCACCATCTGTAATAAAGCACTTAGGGTTTGTTATACACTAAATTAACAACCTACAGAATGTAAAATACGTATTTTACTGTTTCTGTGTTTCTGTTGATATATAGCCGAGCGTTTCATTTATTTTTTTAGGAAGATACCAATTGATTTTTTTAAGGGGGGAAGGGGAAGGCTAGGATGAGGTTTGGAAAAAGTCAAGAAAGGAGTTTTGAGTGAAAAAAAAGATAGGATGAGCAGCTTGGGGAAAAAAAGTTAACTAATTAAAAAAAAAAAAGAAGGGCCGAGCGGTTAGCTATAGATAGATGCTTTCATTTTCGTCAGTTGAACTCTGGTGTTGAGTTGTCTCTATGGCATTACCTCATACACCATCTAGAAGGTGGGATTTGTGTTGGAAGCCATGGGGACTTCGATTGCTGGCTAAACAGATGATTATCACAAAATTGATAAACATGATCCTTTTCTCTTGCATTATTCAAGTTTGAAACCTGTCGTTGCATTTTCTACCTTTTTTTTAAAATAAAGTAAGATTTCCATGGAACTTTTTATCTGGAGGACTGTCTCGGAGCGGTTTCAGTCTATGTATTACGTAGAACGGATATCGCCTTCGTTTTAAAGATGGTTGAGTGATAACTGATTCAACTGAGTGTTACACCACTGTCCGAGGTAAGGGGGAGGGTTGGCACCTACAAACTTGTTTAACCTCGCCATTTTTCTGTATGTGCATGTCCCTAACTAGGAGCCTGTGATTCAGTGGTTGTCGTTTATTGCTGTTTAACATATTTGTTTTTCGTTCATTTCTTGTGCGCGTAAATAAGGCCGTTAGTTTTCTCGTTATGATTGTTTACATTTATATAATTGTATCAATAAACCAATTTTTTAAGACGTTTCGGCCATATTGGCCTTCTTCAGTTCTATATTTTTCCTCACAACTACATGGCTGACATTACATTTTTGTATTTTCTTTTCACAATTATATTATATAAGGGAGCTACCATTTGATTTTTATGGGGGGGGGGGGGGGGCTAGGTTGAAATTTGAAAAATAGGTAGGACAGCTAGGAGTTTTGAGTAAAAAAAAAAGGCAGAATGAGACACTTGCCAAAAAAAAAAAAAGTCAGGATGACAATTTATGAAAAAAAATTCAGGATAAACTAAAAAAAAAAAAGCAGGACCGAATAGAGTGAAAAATAAAAAGGCAGGACAGAGATTACAACTAAAGAAAAAATGCAGGACACGATTTTTCATCCTAGCCCCCCATAAAAATCAAATGGTAGCTCCCTAAATTATATAAAGGTGCACTTATGTAAAGATTGTTTACATTTGTCATTTCGTATCCTTATCTAGCTGAATAAGCGATATGGACTTTGACGGTATTATTGAAGACCGTATGGTTGTGTATAGTTGTTGATTGATGTGTCTCTTGTGGAGAGTTGGCAGTCATGCCACATCTTGCTATTCTCTATAATGACTACAGATAAAAAATAAATGAACGTGTCAAAATCGTGACACGAGTAATTTGGTAGAAATTGAAAGAAAAGATGTAATTTCTACACAATTACTAGGGTCAGGATTTTGGCACGTTCATTTTATTCAACCAAATGAATATACAATTTTTCATTTAGTCTATAAGATGATAAACACTTAACTTATATAATATATATATAGGTATGAGTTTTCAGATTTACTTTAAAATCAGTTTTTCTTCACGTTTAAATAGTCCTATACATTTCAATTATGTACATGGTTGTGCTTTAAATACAATACACAACATTGAACGCCTACTACACGTACGCTTCAGAAACTTTGTTAAAATACATGTAAACAAATCAATAAAATTTTGAATATTATCCTTTTCATATATTTGAAAAAGGTATTTAATTGAAATTACGTTTATTTGTATTATGCAATGCGTCATATTTAGAGGAGTGCTCATATATGCTACAATGGAAACTATGGCAGGTAAACACCTTTCTCGAATATTCGTTTAAACATATCGTAAAACAATATAAAGATGACAGTTTCAAAGTTTAAGTAAAAATATCGTATAAAACAATATAAAATAAAAAATCTATTTTGATATGAAATTATTAAAATTCGCTGTCAAATGATAGCTTATTGTACGCTGATTCCAAAAATATATGGTTTTTATACAATATTTTTTAAATAAGGTAGGTAACTTTTTTCTTCCGGCTTGAAAATTATCATTTCCGGTATTATTTGATAGTTTTCTTGACACGGATTCCAAAAGTATATGGTGCTACATACTTTACAAGAAATAAGTAAAAAAATAGCTACTTCCGGTTTACACGAGATCATTTCCGGTAGGCTTTTTCAAGGTCAAATGACTTGCAACTAATGCAAAAAGTCACATGGCTTTATTATGTATACATATGTTATTGAGGTAAATGTTGAGGTCAAAATCTAGATCGTCAAATTTACCTATGACCTTGAGCTCAATTTTAAGGTCATAAACCAAGGACATCACATCAAAATACACTAGGCTTGACTATATATGGTGAATGAGTTATATCACCATACGCGTAATTTAGATAAAAATGGTAGAATTTGTTCATACTTTGCCAAAACGTAGTATATATTGGGATATGTTCAAACATATAATAAAAATGATAGGTCACCGTGCATTTTCTAAAGCTACAGGTTGTGACAAAATGACACATTTTGTATGGATTATACAGGAAAAAACACCATTATGTGATTAGAATCTAAACTAAATGATAGAATTGTAAAATAAAAGATAGCTTTTAGAAAATGCTTTTTGAATACGCCTTAAAATGCCAATTTGAAAACACTAAAAAATCAAGCAAAAAAAAATCTACACTTGTGAACATATTCATATTTAATATGAAGCAGGCATTACCTGTGAAAGGGGACGAAGTCTGTATGATATATTTTTTTCGTAACTTCAAAATCTGTTTAAGAAGAAACGGAAATACCGTAACGTTTCCGATTTTGGTTCTGTTGTTATGGATTTTATTTGTGACGCTATTTAAGTATGACGTCATGTTTAATGTAAACAAAGAAACGCGATCATCAGGTATAACGTTTATTCATTTCAAAGACAAAGAATTATTAAAAATGAAATTGGTATTGTGTTCCTTTATGAATACTCATGACAACGAGACCGGAAGAAGGAAGAAGATTCCTGCGTTCTGCACAAATGCGGGAATTCAAAAAAGTGACAAAAAAAAGTTAACGATTTTGAGTTCATTAGTACAATGAAAATTTCGGGAAATTTGCCATTTTTTTTTATTTTTCTACTGTAATAGGGGACTTCGTCCCCTTATAAGTTATAATCTCATAATTTGTTATTTTAAAAGTAGTTTCACATTAGTTATCTGCATTCCTGGATAAAATTTTGCTAACTTGATTGAAAATCTAGACCTTAGACTTTTTTTTTACAATCCAAGATGGCGAAAGACACCAATACCACCTTCAGTAAAATTATGTTGTCATTATCTTATACAGTTTTTATAAAGAAGTGAAAATAAGCAAAAATCTGAATTCAGAATATGACCTTGTACTCTGACCTTGACCTAATTTTCTTTTTTTGGACCAAGGACGTCAAATAAAAAGACCCTATGCATCTATCACTTATGATTAACCATTTAGAAATGCTTATCACTTTTATAAAATGCATAAGGATGAACAACTCTCATATGGAGTCTTCGGATAGCTTCGGTTAAATTTAAACGTAACATCCTGAGGATATAAATAGCATTTTGGGGAGATATTTCATACTTATCTGATTGTTTTTTTTTTTATAGCTACATTGACATATAATTGTAAAATGATGCTAATATTGATGCTTACAAAAACATGAACTCACATGTGTTTAATGATGTTAATGATTTGTTTGATATTGTTGATGATATTAAAAAGTAAAAATCAGAAAAAAAGAAGAACTCCGAGGAAAATCTAAACAGAAAGTCCCTAATCAAATGGCAAAAATAAAAAGCTCAAACAAACCAAATAAATTGATAACAGCTTTTATATTCATGAATTGGTACATGCATTTGCCTTTAGTAATTGTCTTCAGTAGTTATATTCAAATTAGTTCAGATATCAATATTACCGAATACAAAAATAGCTGAAAATCCTTTTGCTTTTTTTTTCCGTTGCAGGTGATAATACATCGATGCATCTGTATTGTGTATTGTGCGAGAAATTTGTGGCACCAGCAGATCACTTGAAAACTATAAGAATGATGAATACTATTAGAGACAATTTAGCATTCAAAGATAGACTTATAATTACAAGTGGCAGTTTTGGAGAAGGTATAGAGTTTGCTGGAAGTGATATAGATCAAGTCTATGTCTGGAAATTGATCGAAGTGTTTGAAGACTTGAATTTAGTTCACATTATTCCAAATAAAGCATATTTTGAAGTAGAAACCCTTCATGTAAAACCCGGAACTGCTCATTTAAAACTTGCATTACCTGGCGAAATAAGAATCCTTGAAGACTGTGTTCACGCAAAAGGAAGTATATATCTTTCTAGCGAACTGTTTAAAAAAAGATTCTTGAATAGAACTCACCCAATAATTCACGGACCATGTGTGTCCAATATTGAAGGGAATAGTGACAGAGCAAATGCTGTACATTGCAAATCATGGATTTCTTCAGCTAGACATTGGATTCACAGATCAACAAACTCTTGGCCAAGTACCGAGATCAAGCAAACAATTGTAGATCATGGAATTCTATTTGTACCAATCGGAATCAAAGGATCTCGAAATGAAGCATTTGAATGGCGCATATCTTTCACAGTAGGTGAGCGGTTTCTCGTTTTTACTTTTAATCAAACACAACTTCTTTGCTATGTGCTTTTAAAATTGTTTTTGGTAGGTTTATCAAGTGTAGAACTAGTGTTTGAAGATGCTTTGTGTTCATATTTTCTTAAAACTGTTATGTTTTGGTTATCAGAGGAGCTTCCTCAATCAATTTGGAAACCCGAAAATTTGTTGTCTTGTTTCATGAGATGTCTTAACAGATTGATTTACTGTGTACAATATTCGGTTTGCCCAAATTATTTCATTCCCGAGAATAATATGTTTGAGAACAAAATATCAGATTCAAGACGGGATGAATTACTTCGTTATCTTAACTCAATTAATTGCCAGGAAATATTGTCCAAAATATGTTTCACTTCAATAGACACACCGAATGAACCCAAACACAACACAAGTGCTTTGTTTATAGAAAGTTTTCATCGAATGATCAATTCAAAACTCTTATCCATAGTTAGGATAGACCAGCACAATTATCAACAGACAGTAGCAAAGATACTTTCTTGCAAATCGACAAGAATGAAGCCAATGTTTTTGTATAATCTATCGATGATTCGCAATGGCAAATCACAATCAATCCAAAAGAACTTGTTTTATCGTTGCAATAAGTACCAATATAAACACTGTAAAGATCAAATGTGTTTCCTGTTTCAAAATGTCCTTCATGATGCAATCACTGGATGGTTAATGCTGGCGTCAATGGCCTTCCGTGAAAAGCAATATATTAACAGTTTTCGTATTCTAGAGTATGCGTTATCAAATTGTACTCCAGAAAAGACACAATTTAAATCAATGCTATCGGATCCACATGAAAATATTCTCAAGCTTGAAGTATTTCAGAAGAAAGATATTATTCGTTCATTAAGTATACTTTACATGGGATTTGTAAAATTTAATAAGTTTTCAAACCTTATTCCTGTAGAATTAGAAATGGAAGTCGATGAAGTATTCCACGTGATAGCAGCAGTAGTATATGCACATTTCTTGTATTTTCGTTGTTATTACCACTCCCAGGATGTTAAAAAATGTATAGTATCACTTCAATATTTGAACATTACAATACTTGGAAACGTGTTCATACCTCCAGATGATCGTTTTAAAGATCTAACATATAACATTCTTGGAATAGCGTCAAATTACTGGAGACAAGAAGCCTGCACTGGAAGCGTCCAGAAAAGCAGTTAAATTAGAATCTAACACAGTTTACCATTGCTCCGCAAGACGAGCGGCAATGTTAAAAATTACTTAATACCACAAACAACGATTACCGTATATACTCAGTAGTTCGCGAAAACAAGTTTCTAAAAAAAAACGGTTAAAGATTAATCAAAGTAATCAGTAAGAGATGTGTTTTATGTTTATTAAGTATAACGGAATTAAGTTACTATCTCAAAAATTCATCAAGGTCAAACACAAAGATCAACTGAGGTAAGCGCGGTAAAAGAGAACTATTCCGATGAGTTGAAAGTTTGGTCATCTTCTGTTACAAGTAGTCATAAATATACATTATATAACATGTACAAAACATTACACCTAATCACATAAGACTAAGTAACACGAAGAAAAGAGGGGCGAAAGATAAAAGAGGAAAAATGAGAGAAACTCACAAATAGAAAATAAACCGACAACGCCATGACTAAAAATGAAAAAGACAAACAGATGACATAGAAAACTAAAGACTGAGCAACATCCACAACAGGGGGTGATCTCATGTGCTCCGGAAGGGTAAGCAGGTCCTACTCCACATGTGGCACCCGTCGTATTGCTAATGTTATTACAAATCCAATACATAGTCTAATTTAGTAGGTCACATCCATGAACAGGGAAGGGGATTGTAGTTACGACATAGGAAACATAATTATACGATATCATCTGAGAAACGGTATAAAAGTTTATACAAAATACACAAAAGCGCATAAAACATCTTTCAAGGTAACCACTTATATAAGGGCTCAACTGAAAATTTCCTTCACATTTTAGTTTATTGCAGATCATACATTTGTCGTAGGAAGGAGTCCCAGAACAAAAAAATAAAATTGCCTTACGTCATAATTATTTGGACTAGTAACTTCCTATATTGACAATTGCTGAGATCTTGTTGTTCTGGTAATTTTAAATAGTTTTCTCTATTATATTGATGAATAATTCAATTATTCAGCATGTTATACTTTTGTTACGGATGAACAGTTATGAATTAGACAAATTTTCACTAAATATAGGCAACTATTACCATAAGTATTCATTCAATTTTTAATTGTATGTTCTCAATTATCACATACTCAATTTTAGTTTTTCAATTCACATTTATTTTTTTAAATTCTTAAAATAGTATAATCTTTGTCAGTAAACAATATCACTGAAATCAACTGTCATGTTTTATGTCTATTCTTTTCAGTTCAATTTTGTATAAATACTTGTTTATAATTTTGATGAATGAGATTGGACTCAGAGACTGGACTGGTCGACCTTTAGTCAGCATTGTTTGGCTTGATAGGGTGACTTGTTGTCCTGCCGATATATACATTTTGAACTAGCACATCAAGAAGAAGAAGAAGAAGAAGAAGAAGAAGAAGAAGAAGAAGAAGAAGAAGAAGAAGAAGAAGAAGAAGAAGAAGAAGAAGAAGAAGAAGAAGAAGATGAGGAAGAAGAGTACGCTTGGAACTTTATAAGAAACATTTTGTAAGTGTTAAATACCAACGACCATCAACATATTGTTTGCAGAACGAACAAACATATTGTTTGATTATTTGAAAGATCATTAAAAGATCAGTCGTATAGTCAAATGTTTTAAGATAAATAACTGTACATCAGAAAAATATTCTACATGTTAAGTTTTACTTTTTTGAATTTGATTATGATGAAACTGAAATCCACCCACATAGTATAGTACAAACATGTTGAAGTTAAGATTAGTGACAATTTCTGTATAATGACACGTAACAATGTCATTTCAGGGAAATTGAGATAATTATTAGAAAGTTTATGCTGGAAATTAACAAACGTTCTGAATTTCCTTATTAAGTGATAGAAGAGTCCCTGTTCCTCATTGTTTTCCTAATAATAATACATAGATAAAAAAATCCCATAGTTTTGGTTTCAGTTCGGAAGTTTTTATCTACTTCAAACCTTCCATTGTTGTGTCAAACACTTGACTAGTAACACTTATCCTCTTCATCCCAAAAAGGAAACACAAGAGTGTCTTAGAAGGGGTAAACAAAACAGAGATACAATGACAAGAAAAAAAAGTAGAATAACTGTGGAAATATACGCAAAACCGATTACAAAAATGTACCATGTAAAAAATATAACATAAATTTATAGCAAAACAATTGTTATGGCATACTACAGAATAAGCGTTATTTTTAAAGATAAATAAAAAAAATGGCACAAACATTAAAGAATATCAAGAAATGATAGACACCCCATTCAGACCCTCTTACAAGACTATTTATATATAATTTATTCATTAATTACTTTCATTTACTTGCAATCCAGTTAATGTTATTGAGGTTGTCTAAAGTTCAATAATAATATAAAGATCGAAAACAAAAACCGAAGAATTACTTAAGGTAAGAAGTTTAGAAATTAATACTAATTTCATATTAAATTTTGTTTGTTTAACCTTTCCATAAATATTGTTTTATTATTAAAATCTTTCCGTTCATCTGCAATAATGCAAACGAGAATATTTGTACATAGAATACCATGCCTCGTCAACATAGTCACATTTCCATGTTCTATGGATTTTGAAATACATTTTCCCCAAACCCAAATTTGATATAGATATACATGTATACTTAAAAATAAAATTGAGAATGCAAATTGGCAATGTTTCAAAGAGAAAACAACCCACCAAACAACAGAAAACAGCCGACGGCCACCAATGGATCTTCATCACAGCGAAAAAAAATCATACGTCCGTAGTCGGGTTCAGCTGGCCAAAACACAAAATGTGTACTTGTTCAATAAAAATGGACGTCACAGTAAATTCCAAAATATATAAATGAATAAAAAAAAAAAAAAAAAAAAAAAAAAAAAAAAAAAAAAAAACACAAGACTAACCAAAGCCAGCGGCTCATGACATGGGACAGGCTCAACAAGTAAAAATGTTAACATTATAATGAGCATCTATGTTAAGTTTCAAGTTGCTGAGACCACAACGTCATGGGAAACTACCATAAACCAAACCTTTGAACCTGATACAGGTAGAACAAATGGACTGGCTTAAATACAAATGCACATAAAGCAAAAACTTACTTTTATAGACAGGAAATAAAAACAGAGAAGCTATAAAAAGCATGCTTACTCACCTAGATATATGACCATCAAACTGTGTCAATATCCGAAATTTATATTTATAGATTAAAGTTGGTTTGCAGTTCATATCAAGGTTTGATCCATACATAATTTTGGAAATTTGAAACGTCTCTGGACTTATGTCTGAACATGGATTAAGATAGTTTTTTTTCCGAATTATCAAAAACATAAAAACAAGAGTTAAAAAGAGTGCAGTACTTAAACAAGCTATTATTTTTTTTTTAATAATTCTTAGAGCTTATTAGTTTAGCAAATATAAGTAAATACATAGCTTAAAGAGCTATACATGTATAAGATAGCAACAGATGCCTGGAATGCATATACTTACTAAGGGTCTAAATGGAATTTAAAAAATACAGAATAATGGGAATACAGTATAAATGGAAAAAAATAAAGAATACATAAAAACGAACCAAAAAATTAAAAAAAAAAGATAATAGTGGGCTGCGTAAATTATAGAGAATAGAGAAGAGTATTAGACATATGTAGTTTTGGTGAATTTTTAAATTAAAATATACACCTGGACACGAACTAAATAAACCCAATAAAATTATGTGAATGGAAAATTTATCAGTAGATAATAGATTCTACCTGTAGAGAATATATAAAAAATTGAAGATGTGGTATGATTACCAATGAGACAACTATCGACAAAAGACCAAAATGAAATAGACCTTAACAACTATAAGTCACCGTACTGCTTTCAACAATGAGCAAAGCCCATACCGCATAGTCAGCTATAAAAGGCCCCGATAAGACAATGTAAAACAATTCAACCGAGAAAACTAACAGCCTTATGTATGTAAAAAAAATGAATGAAAAACAAATATGTAACACATAAACAAACGACAACCACTGAATTACAGGCTCCTGACTTGGGATAGGCACATACATAACAGTACAACATAAGAACGAACTATAAAAATCAGTTGAAAAAGGCTTAACTCATCAGATGGACAAAAATACAAATAGACTACTGGCAACGAGCTTTCGCTCTGGCGTCATGCCACCATTTCAGATGATTTCTGGTAAAGGAACTTGTCAGGTATTCAGAGTTTAAGAGTTCCTAGCAGGACATAGCTGGTGTGGGAACTCCTTTTTCAGTTCGATAACTCTTTTTCTGTCATTGTAAGATTAAGAAGTTGTTACTTTTATCTAAAATTGATGGTTAATTATTTTGTAGACTAAACTGCAGAAAATGTCGAGAAATTCCACAGAGAAATATGAATCGTTGCATTTTTACAAATATCTATGCCAAAAGATTGGATCCGAAGAGGTTGTGAGAATTAGGAGATTCGTATTATGTATTCCTGACATGTCACAAACATTAAACAGGAAAACAATATCAAGTGGAAGCAAAGGCGAAGGACTTAATTTGAAAGGCAGTGATGAGGATACAATGCATATTGATCCTTTTTTTAAAGTGTATGAATCAGAAAAAGAAGTCATTTATAATCTTTGGAGAGTTCCCTTAATTATGAATACTGAGGACACCCAACCATGTTTTACACAATTACGTCTTCTAAATCATCCTATCGCATATCAATTTTTCAAAAATTTGTGGCAAACAAGTTATCTAGGATGTATGCTTTCAAGTGAACAATATAAACATGATAAACTGCTATATTGTTCAGAGATCATCGCTCCAGGAAATTCAATGACAAAGCTGATTAAAATTCATGGCCCATGTATATCGGATACCGGTGACAAATATGATATAGCAGGTAGCATTAAATGTGACAAATGGGTATCCCAAGCACAGCCATGGGTTAAAAGACCACGTACACCATGGCCATCGCCTGCAATCATTTCTAAAATAATATCTTGTGGAGTGTTATTTGTTCCAATTGGTTGCAAAGGATCCATAAATGAAAATTTGGAATGGCGAATTTCGTTTTCTGTAGCAGAAAAGTTTCTGATATTTTCCTTTAGTCATACACAATTATTATGCTATGCCCTATTAAAAATCTTGCTGAAGGAAATTGTAGAGAAACATGCAGATTTGAAAGGTTTACTATGTTCATATTTCTTAAAAACATTGATGTTTTGGATTTCAGAAGAAACAGACCCAAATTTATGGCGACCAGATAATATTATTCCTTGTTTCATGGCATGTCTACAAAGACTGCTGTACTGTGTGAGATATTCAATCTTGTCTCATTACTTTATTCCGGACAATAATTTGTTTAACTCAAGGTTCAATGTTAGGAACTCAGAAAAATTAAGCACCGTACTTAAACATTTATATGAGCAAGGAATTATTTGCTTTGCTGCTTCTGAGACCCTGTCAGATTATCAAAGACAATCCCATAACATCATTGAAACTTTAACGAGTGAAAATGTCATAATAGCACAACAACCATATTTTTGTGTACCATTTATTATGAACTGTTTTGCAAATACCTATAATATACTAAATCATTATCTACATAATTCTAGAACTGGTTTATCTAAAAGTTTAAGCGCTTTGTATTTATCAAAAGCATGTTGGTTTGCTCCAGATGCATCAAAATATTTATATAGCTCGGAAAACAAGCAGCAATACTTAAAGTACAAATATGATCTCAGCCAATTATTGATAGGTTGTCAATCAGATGCAGTATCAGGATGGCTAACATTGGCTTCTTTCTTCTATGTTAAAAAAGATCACTGTGCCTCATTAAGTGTAATACATTATGCTTTGCAGAAATACACAGATGAGAAAATATTGGTTGGACCAAACACGCCTGAGTACACAATTATTCAAAAACATGAGCTGAATCTGATGAAAAAGGAAACACTTTATACAGTATTAAAAACATTAATAATTGAACCTCTTTTCTTTAACACTGAATCATCAATAATCCCACAAGAATTACAACTAGAGGTAACACGCATCTGTACATTGTATCATCCTATACCATTTGCATATTTCATCAACTTCTTATGTTACTACCATCTTCACGACATAACATCATGTAGATACTATTTACAGCAACTAAAATATACAATTACTAACACAAGATTTCATACAAAATTCACTGTCATGGGTACATTTTGCATGTGTGGTATAGCGCACCAATTAATGGGCGAGACACGCATTGCTAAATCAATATTTCAAAAACTTGTTATGGATGATAAGTATAATTTAACCAGTGCAGCATCAAGGTTATCAAGTATCACCTGATACATGTCAATTTAAATGTTTATTTTGTATTGTTATGGAGTATAAGTAAAATTTTACCAGTACAGCACCAGGGTGTCACATAATAAATGTCAATCTAGATTTTAGTTTTGTATAGTTTTTTTTACCAACATACTCTTTAATCATGTTTCACGTCCTAGGATGGTTAACAAAAATAGAGAATGATTTGGGGGAAAGTGCAGAATAAAGAAAACATATACTAAGAATAGAGATAAATAGTTAAAACAAATATATAAATAGCGAATAATGGTCTATATATGAAAACAATACAGAAATGTAGGACTTTCCATCCAATCCTTAATCAAGTATGGGAAATATCATTATGCGACGGGTTTTTTTCTGTTTAAGAGTTTATATATTCTGATTGTTGAATAAATGTTATTTATAACACTGTAACTGCTGTACCCATATTTTAACTATTTTATTTATTATGTCTGTTTAGTTCACGCATCATTGTAAATATAACGGAATTTGATGACACTGTCGTACAAAGTGAGAGGTTTAGCACTATAAAACCAGGTTTAATCCACCATTTTCTACATTTGAAAATGCCTGTACCAAGTCAGAAATATGACAGTTGTTGTCCATTCATATTTGATGTGTTTTGTTATTTGATTTTGCCATGATTAAGGACTTTCCGATTTGATTTTCTTCTGAGTTCAGTATTTTTGTTATTTTACTTTTTTTTATAGTTTTTTATACAATATCATTTTGAAATGATATTTGAATTTCCATAAGTTGGTTTATTCCTAAGGTTTAACAATGTGGGAGATATGGAAAGCAAATGAAGACTCCCGACTTTATTGTAAAGACACTGTCTTAAGGTTGGAAGTGTATTTTTGACAAAATGTTTTTCTAGATGTTAAAAATATAATAATTAATATGTAAACTAATGATTTGGATTTTAGATTAACTGTACATGGCAATAAAGTGTTGAGTAAGCATGATCAATAGTTTATATATATCAATTTGTATATTATTTTGTCAAATGATTATTATTTAAAAAAAACATGTATAGAAAAAGAAAAATGTTGAAATAAAGGTTTATTTATCAATCCAGCTTGCATTTTTGTTCAAAACTGCTTCAGTTAGGCATTTCAAAAGAATTCAAATTCAACGTGTTCAAGCTAGTTCAAAATGATCAAAAATCAAAGCTCCAACTGTTATGACTATGATTGGAAACGTGAGGTACAAGTCAATGAGACAACAACCTACCAACACCTTAAACAAAGCTGACATTAAATGAATTTGTGGTGTATTAAATAATGAGACAGAACCATCCGCACATATGACTTTGTATGGAAACGTGCCTATGAGTTAGGTAGACAGCCACTGTCAAAAACTTTTAACACATATGACTATGAAAGGAAATGTGACATATTAAAAAATTAGACAGCAACCTGCAAAAAACTATAAAACAACTTCCAGCAGATATGAGGATGAAAGAAAATGAGGTGTATTAGTCAATTAGACAGCAACTTATCAAATCATTCAACTACTTGTAATATGACTATGAATGTGGTTTAGGTGTAAACAAATACAATTATATATAAATGAAAATGTTTGGTATGTCTATGAGGCAGCAACCTAGGACCAATATGACTCTGTACGGAAACGTTGGATATAAGTCAATTAAATAGCAGCCTACAAAAACATAAATAAGATATGACTATGAATGAAAATATTGAATATGAGTCGATGATATAACACCCAACCGGTAACTCCTACAAAAAAGACAATACATGAAAATATAGTAATTTATCAATCTAAGAAACAGCACCTGTATATTAAACCTTTTAATGAGTATTACATAAAATTGAAATGTGCGGTATACTAGTAAGACAGCAAGCCCAACCTATATGCATTTTAGGGAAGAGACAGCAAACTGTCATCTCAAATCTATTTGAATAAGAACGAACGCGTGGAGTTTAAGTCAATGTGACGGAAGAGTTTGGTATAAGACATTAAGACAGCATATTACAAAAGCATTAACAAAATTTGAAAATGAATGAACATGTAGGGTATAATTAAATGAAACAAAAACCTACCGGAAGCGCCAAACAATTTAGTTATAAATTCAAATGTGGTATATAGGTCAATGGAACTTCACCCAGTGGTACCTTCAACAAAAATGACTATAAATGGAAATGTTATAAGTCAATCCAACAGCACCTAAACGTAACCTCAAATCAAAAAGAGTATGGATGGAAGCCAAAACATCAAACTATTATTAATAAGAATGAATATGTATTGGTACAAGTAAAAATAAAAACACAGCAACTATTTACAAACTAATTGGATCATTGAGAGACATTAGGGGTATGAAATTAAAAGACAGTAACGTACCAAAGCATCAAACACATTTGACTATGAATGAATATGTTTGGTATATGTGTAAATGAGACATCCAAGTATCAAAACCTCTTAAAAATGTGACTTTAAATGGACATGTTAGGTAAAGGTCAATTAGACAGGAAACAGCCAAAATAATCAAATAAATATATATACATGCACATTTGGGATATAAGTCAATTAGAAATGGGGGTATACGGCAATTGGACAGCAGCCTACAGGTACCTAAAACAAAAATGACTTTGGATGGAAATGTGGGAAATAAGATATAAGCCAATTAGACATTTACTCAAACAAAGATGACTATTATAGCTGACTATGCTGACTATGCTCATTGTTAGAGGCCGTACGGGGACCTATAGTTGTTAATGTCTGTGTCATTTTGGTCTTTTGTGGATAGTTGTCTCATTGGCAATCATACCCCATCTTCTTTTTTATATTTGAATGGATATGATGGGAATAGTCTAATTGGACAACAACTTACTAATGCCTGTACCCCGAACAAATATAAATATGGGAGAAAGTATGGAATAGATAACAATAAGATAGCAATATACCAAAACATCAAAACCCTCACCAATCATTACAACATATATGAATGGAAATGTTTTGCATAAAACAAAGAGACAGCAACCTACTAAAATACTTAACAAATATGACTATGAATGAACACGTGTAGTATGAGTCAATGAGAAAGCAACCTATTTAAACTTCAACAAAGCATGCAAATGTAGGGTATTAGTCAAGACAGCAAACTATCAAACATTAATCATCCTACTAGTATCTCCAAAAAAAAAATATGAATTGAAATATGGGCTATACGTCAATCACAAAGCAACCTACCATTTCCTCAAACAAATATGAATGTAAATGTGGGATATAAACCAAGTGGCCAAAACCTATCATTATCTCGAACAAATATGACTTTGAATGGAAAATAAAGGCAGCAGTAGTATACCGCTGTCCGAAAGTCATAAATCGATTGAGAGAAAACAAATCCGGGTTACAAACGTAAACCGAGAAAACACATCAAATATAAGAGGAAAACAACGAAACAACAGAAACAATAAAGAGAACAAAAAACCGAAAGACAATACAACTCACACAAAACGAACTATATGATATCACTTGCCTTTTCCTGACTTGGTACAATATTTTTATGAAAAAAATGGTGGGTTTTGTGGCTATCCAAACCTCCCGTTTTTACGGCAATGTTAATTGCAGCGTACGAGAGTAGAAAAAATACGCAAACGCGAATATAAAGCTGGTCTAATATGTAAAAATTGCATATTTCCTTACATATCTACATCCAGTAAATTTGACATCGCGAAGATAAATTGCATGGAAAACGAGAAATAAGGTATATCCGAAAAAAAAAAATAGTTAACTGTCTGAACTAAGTAATAAAATAGATTCATGTATCTGTCAATCAATCAAACATAAAATCCGGTTGACATGTATCTAATGATACAACGAATACAAAAAAGCGAAGCTCCATCTGAGTGAAGAATTATTATGAATTACTGTAAATCAACTTATTTTGCGGATACTTTATTTCGCGTCTTGCCCTTTATATACCATTTGGCGTCGATTTAATTTGCGATTCTCATTTTTTTTTTGATTTGGTTAAGTAAAGTTAAGTTTTATATATTCGCGACGATTTATATTCGCGATATTTTCTACTCGCGAAAGTCGCGAAAATAAATCGCTTGCGGACATAAGTTGATTTATAGTATTCAGATGAGTTTAATGCCATAAACACGGTGAATAATTTTAAAGGCATTAATCATAAAACAAACCATCATTTGGAAGAACATATAATCCTAATCTTTTAACCACATGTTAGTTAAAAAATCATTGTCTTTGCCTTAAAGAAAATTGTTAATGCTTTGTAAAAGAACACACTTTTTTCACACACTTATTTTCGATCAATTATACAACTGCATTGTTGTGTTATGTAGACTAGTGTGTCTTTATGATCTACCTTTTTTTTTTTTTTAAATATTGTCAATTTCTTTTTGACTAATGAGTTTTACGTATCCGGATGATAAATTTCACATGTTTTGGGAACTTAATTTAACAAACTCCGTACAGTGATCGTTTCCGTTTTGGAACTATTTTTCTTAAGGGTAGTATGCAGATCGGAGCTGAAACTGCCAAATTAGTAACGAGGTTTTAGGACATTTATAACTTCAAACAAAGTTACGCAACAACTGGTTTGGAAGTAGTCTATATTCGCTCGGTTTTAGTTTGTAACACTGATAGGGTTTCTCTCAATTGATTTATGACTTTCGACCAGCGGTTTCCTACTGCTTTTGTCCATTGATTGAGAAACCTTAGACAAAATGTTAGAACTTTCCACATATCCCCAAAATACCAAATCAGTTTAAAGTTTTTGGAGTGATGTATCCTTTAAGACAACACTTATCAAACACAGACAACATCAGAGTCAATCGAATAATGACGATAGGACAGCCAACAATAAAAAAGTACAAATATATCTAAAGACAAAACAGAAGCACCTCATAGCGGTTTAAAATCGATCGTTTAGAACTTAAAAGCAGCCGTTTCTACTATTATGTTGATCATGGTAGTTTCAAATCGCATTTAATCAATCCCAGTTCGGGATTAATGGAATGGTACTGTGGCAACCCTTATTTGGAACATTTTATTGGTCATACTCTAAACAAAATTTGTTATTAAACTCTGATTAATAATAACACCACAGCAGTTATATTTAATCAATTCAAAAGGAAAATCGCTGTTGTACAATTGAAACGTTTAGTAAGCTATAAAAATCAGGTTGAACCGACCTATTTCTGTGAAAATACCTGTACCAAGTCATGATAATGACATAAAGTTTGTTTTGTTTTTTTCTTTTCTTAAAGTGTCCTGTACCAAGGCAGGACAATGGCCATTGTTATATAATAGTTCGTTTTTGTGAGTGTTACACTTTAATGTTGTGTTTCTGTTGTGTCTTGTATTTGATGCGTTTCCCTCAGTTTTAGTTTGTAACCCGGATTTGTTTTTTTCTCAAACGATTTACGAATTTCGAACAGCGGTATACTACTGTTGCTTTTATTTAGTTGATTGATATCATTAAATTTCATTTTCAATGGACTGCCATTTTGGAATTTGCCTTAGAGCTCAGATTTTGTGTTAAAGATTTGTATTTGCAATTATTAGTAATCGTTCTTATAGGAGAGTGGTCGTGCATTATGGAAAATAAAACATCAGTTATAATTGTTGTTTTCTTATTAAAAGCAGTTCATGTTTCTTATCTTGATCTTGAGATGTCAGCCATTTTAACTGTCACACCGAAGAAGAGGAGCCGAGTCCGGATCTTTAAAGCCCTTTACGGTTTCCCATTTATTTTCTGCATCAGACGAGGTGTAATCAATTCCCATAGTAACTATAAATACATTAAAGAAACAAATTCATGATTCGACATGCATGTATATCATGAATAAATGAGTAATTAAAAAAAAGAGTAACACAATTATTATTATTTGATTTATTTAAGTGTGTATTTTTTCTATGTCATTTTGTTTATTGAATGGTACTGACCAATCAACTGCAAAATCCAAAACGGAAAAAGTATCATATTAGATGAACCCACATGTATATATGTAAACTCGCTCATGGTTTAGTTGGGTTTTTTTTTGGGGGGGATAACAACTTCTTCAATTTCACTTATGCTGTTTAATGATTCCAAAGGAAACTTTGAACGTTGAAACCAGAGCAGTTATGTGCCACAATATTACAGAAAATTATAACATTCAAAATATTTGTTGCGGTTCTACTTTTAATGCATCAGTTACAAGAAGTGTATATTTTATGATGATAAAGGGAACATTCATTTGATCTTACATTGTCATTGGTCAACATACATTTTTTGTAAAACAGTAGTTCAATTATGTACAGCACGTAAATTGTGTGAATTTCTAATTTACACCACACTCATTTTCACCATATATACGTTTTATTAGGAAGTTCACACCATTTAATTTATGTATATCTTTTTTCACATCGTTCTTCCTCTTGTCCATTACGTGTTTGTCATCTACATAGTACACAGGAACACAACAATATACCAGCTACAACACATTCTGCTGAGACACCTTGTGCTAATCCTTCAATCATGAACTCTGAAAATGATTTATATTGCATTAAACAGAACTGTTCTATTTACATGATTTATTTTTTACAATCATTATCGTAGATAAGCAGATATTCAAATTAACGTTTGTCTTTACTAGTACATGATTGAGGTTAGTTCATTTCGTATATGGAAGCAAAACAAATCCTTTTATCAATATTAAAAATTTACAAATACGTTTGTCATAAAGCACGAAATTTTATAAATTTATTCGATTGTAGACACGTTTACTGGTGGTCAGTTTGTATGGACCGAGGAATTGCTTGATACTAATAATGTATAAACGATCGATGCTTTGATAACAAACCTTTTTCGGACATTAAAAAGAAGCATTCAGTTCGTATAATTGCATGTTATGCTACAATTAACCATGTTATTAAGATTTGTATAACTTTGTCACAGATAGCATAGGCAGTCACAGTTGAATTTTATAGTTGAATTTTTCTAGTTCGAGTGGTCGTTTCGTTTCAGTATCTTTAGAACTGTGATTAATGTTAGTGTTCGTACCCCAAAATGAAAACAACGTTATTTTTTTTCGGTTAGGACGTTTTATACCAGTCCATCCGATTGTTTTTCATTTAAGTCAAAACAGAAAGACAAATATGCGAATGCTTTTTTAGTTGAGCGTTAGATTGGTAAGATAATTCATCACAATCACTGGGCCGGTCATTAATTTTTATCTTAGAAAGAGCCGAAACACATTCAACAATAAACACTTGAACAATGTTGAATAAGATATACATAGAAGGTCAAATAAACATTCGATACAAATCAAATGTTCTTTCGACAGTCACCTAGCTGATCAAATGTCCATATTATAAATCAATTATTTCAGAATTCAAGGGGAATAGACAATAACAATCAAAACCAAGGAGTAAACAAAGACTCAAAAAACAAAAGGACATTTATATCAACAGTTGTAAATAATAAATAAGAAACAACACGAACTTCACTAAAAACCGGGAGTGAAATCTGGTGCTCCAGAAGTGAATAGAGAAGAAACTCACTAGAGTATTTGGATCTGTATGTTGGACAAGTGCAGCAGTATCTTCCATTTAGTCGTTTCCTACGGCGACGTTTGATGCACACATAGATTCCCACCGCTGTGAGGACACACATCCCAACGACACCACCAATCAATCCATCTGAATGATAAATGGTATATGAGCTAAGTCGTTACAGTTGATGGCATTTCAGTAACCTAATTCCATCGACACCATTACTTATGCAAGTGTCAGACCATGTATAATCATGACTTACATTTCTATTATTACTGTTATTAAAATGAATATTATTATAATTATTACACATCTTCTACAGTTTCTGCATGAATTCTTATCTTTTACATTGGTTATTTATACATTTGACATTTAAAACGATTATATTCTGCTGTTAAGGATTACATGTTGACCTGTAGTTGTTATCTGTGTGTATGTGTAGCTGTATCATTGACGTATAGTCTTTCGTTTTCTTTTTTTCTTCAAAATAATCAAAGTACATATATAGCAGAAATAAAAGTACTCACAATTATAGTCCCATTTCATGTCAATTTGAAACTCAAAAGTGTCATTTACTTTATCTGGAAATACTTCCTGCGTTTTTGTCAGCTCAAATACAACATGACTTGCATGGTCTACACATTTTGAAAACATTCTGTTATTGCCATATAACATGTATGTGTTTCCTGAACAGCCATTTCCTGATATCTTAAAAGAAGGAAAAAGGGTAATCAACCGTTTTTTAATAAAAGAAGGCCTAATTACAATAGACATCAATAGTTAAGATACATGTACTTGTGAACTATAAATCGTAATTTTATTTGTTATCTGATTAAATCGTCACAAATGCGCATTGTCATTTTCAGTTTTTATAGCTTTTTTATACGGATTTCTGAAGAAATATAGTCGGTAAGGTAATTTGTTACACAGTGTGCATGTGAATTAATACGACATATACGGGTCTGTAACTGTCAAATGGGGATTCGAGCCTCGCTTTCATATGAGATATCATGTCCCTGTAGATACCAGTACCTGTGTAACTAATTGTGTAGCCGTTCATTTTAAATGATTTTTGTGACGCTATTACACACTACTTTAAAGAATCAAAAGTATTTTCATCGATATACTATTTTTTCAATTATAGTACTCGTAAAGACTCCCACACTCGTATAATAGAACTTTTTCTCAGATTGAATAGAGAAACCTAAATTACACCTGTTTTGACCGTTTTTTCTACTTTGTTTATTAACAAAAATTCTAAGATTTAAGTTTCCATTCTGTGTTTTTTGGTGAATTGATCCTTGTTTACTGTATAATTACACAAGTTTAATATACTGAAACATATAAAAATTGGTTATATACATATAAAGAACAAGTTATTTTGCATTTTGTAAGAAAACGATGTCTGTGTCAAACTATATTTGTTCATTTTCAAAAGTCAAATTCCCGGGAACATCGCATGTGGCAGATCTGTAAATTTTACTTTTTTCAATAGATAGATATAGGAAGATGTGGTTTGAGTGCCAATGCACATTGTATATGAATAGAAAGCAGATTTTGGAGTTGTGAATGACATATTCTACATTCCTGATCGCCAAATTCACCTTCAAGCTTCATGATAATAATGGTATTTTCATCAACAAGATACGGAGCAGAGACACACGAATCAGTTGGAAATGTATCTAATGGAACATGTGAAATAGAAAAGTCAATACTCAGCTAAAAGGGCATACGTTTGATTAGAGAAAGATAACTTAGATACATTTAACGTTATGTCATATTATTATTTGATTGTCGAACCAAAAGAGAGGCGAACGATTAAAAAAAGGTCATTCACAAATGAATGAATTGACATTTGTGTTTAATCAATGTCCATTAATCTTTGTATCACGTTCAATTAAAATTCTACTGTACACTTAACATTAATTTTAAGTCAAATCTTACTTAATGTATCAGTACTGAATTTACAGACGATGCGACAAATAATACGAAAGCAGAAAACATAAGTGAACATATACATGTCACTGGGGTTTTTCTATGGCAAATATAGACTGATACCAACAATATCATGCATAATTCAGCAGCTGACATTTTCAATAATTTGCTCCCTGAAAGTCAAAACAATTTTTTTTTTCAAAATTCCTTTAACTAAATTACAAATTTTCTGTAGTGGAAATGTACTTTTTTCATTTGCGTTAAACGAGGAGTTTTCAATCTTAATAACATTTCTAATCTTTAAAAGATTTAAGGATATTTTCACAGTTTCTAGTTCTGTTAATTATTATTGCGATGTTTCTATCACAGCGAATAATGTGAAGATATTTCTCACTATCGGAAATCTGACATATGTGTTTTAGGCAGTTTTTCATGTAATCGCCATAACGCTTCTCACATCCTGGTCTGACATAACAAAATCGAAATAAAAATACATACAATATTCGAATACTCTAGCTCATGTCATTAACAACCTAAACAGGTACTTCGAACTATTGGCAAACGAAGTCCCTCATGTCCCTTGTCAAGTACTATATAAACTCATCATAGATACCAGGATTGAAATTTTATATTTACGCCAGACACGCGTTTCGTCTACAAAAGACTCATACGTGACGCTCGATTATTATTATTCTATAATTACGATCAATGCGTAAGTTCAGACAATAATACAACTAATAGAAATCATTAAGTACGTATAGTGTGTTTGTAAAAAGTTAAAAATAACTATGATACAGATAAAAAGTAAAATCACAAAAATACTGAACTCCGAGGAAAATTCAAAACGGAAAGTCCCTAATCAAATGACAAAATCAAAGGATAAAACACACCATATAGACATATGGACAACAACTGTCATATTCCTGACTTGGTACAGGCACTTTTAAATGTCTAAAATGGTGAATAACAGTCATTAACCGAAAGGCTTATTCAGTGAATAAGCAAGGCGATGATGGAGAGAAAGGTTCGTCTATCTATGAAGCAGCCGAGGGTTACGAAAGTGTCAGAGGATTACTAGAATAAACAAGTAAACAAATATATCCAATATATTTATATAACATGTTTTTGTTACATTCATGCTACTATTATACAATGTTTGAAAAAAACCATGGCAGTTCATAACTTATTTTGGATGCTTTAGATAATACTTTTTTAATTGTTAACGTTGTTTTACTGTTTTAATTTCCATTGTAACACATCTGCTTTTTTCTAGTGTTTCTTCCTCGGTCATCAAAGAGGGGCGAAAGATACCAGAGGGACAACCAAACTCATAGATAGAAATTAACTGACAACGCAATGACATCAAATAAAAAAAGACAAACAGACAATAATAGTACAGAAGACACAACATAGAAAACTACAGACTTAGCGACACGTTTGTATTGTATAATCATGAAATCTGCATTTTTCTATTTTCTTAAAAAAGACATGCTTTGCACATTTTCGTAATGTTATACTTATTCCATTCATGGATTCCATTCATGGGGAAGATATAGACGAACTACATATAATAGTTAACTGACAGATTAAATCTATTGTGTGACGTACAATTAACAACCAGTGTAATTGTGATAAAGGTTAAGTAAGGGTAATTTTCTTAGATCATATGACTGTAGATTGAGATTCACCCAGTTAATATTGATGAACTGTGATATACATGTAACATAGGGAATAATGTAAAATAGATAGAAGAAGATGTGGTATGAGTGCTTATGAAACAACTCTATTCAATATGAACGCTATATGTTTACTTTACATGATTTGCTTGGAAAGTCAAAATGTACACTCACCGCACTTGGCAAGGAAGAAATCCAAGATAATCATAGATATGTTCTATATTTCTTTGCAATTACAACTAATATGAATAATTGGATCTTCCTTCACAGTGTTGAATACCTTTTGAATTACAGAAGTGTCCTTGCAAAAAACGTTATGATGCTCGGTATTTTAAGTTGTCCATCATCGACTTTCTGGCCACTAACAAAATCTCCTTAAGCAATGAAAAGACAGCAACTTAACAACAGACTCCTGCCTAGCGTAATGCATATACTATATTCAACACAGACTTAATTGGAACTTTTCATATAGGGTGCATATAATTTAAGTCTTGACCAAGTCATAAAAGGCCGTAAATCTCTTTTATAGCCTTTTATACATGCACTGTTTGAGATTTTTCTTGACCTCTTTATCTATATATTAAACAAAAAAGAGTGGTTAGATAATATCCATCATCGGCATGGTACGGATCAAGGATTCTATTTTTAGATTTATCTCTTTCAGTCGCTTACATGCTCTTTGTCACCTTAGGTCAAAAAGGCACCAAATAAAGAAGTTGAAGAGCATTGAGTATCCTAAATTCCAAAAAGTTTTCCAATAAAATCAATACCATGATAGATACTACGTACATATTCGTTATCAAATTTTGAACTTTATCTTTCTCTGTACAAAGTAGCAACATTCGAGCAACACCTGTATAATGAGTATATATCTCCAAGTTGATATCATACCTTAGAACCTGAGTTTCCTATAATATTTCACTTGAAAGAGAGTTGCTGCTGACAAGGAAGGTTCTACTTGTTAATATTATCCCATGGATTTATTTTTGTTTAGTTGGTTGATCGTTATAGAAAATATCTGTCTGAAATGTACACAGATGTGTTCAACTTATAGTTACCATAATCCCGTCTTTTTTCCTCGATTGTATCATCCCCGAATAAGACTCATCAAAGAACTTGTATTAACTTGAGTAACATAACGGATGTAGAATGTATAGCAGAATATGCTTACGGAGAACTTGGGATAGGAAACTTATACATGTTATAGTTTAGTCAATATATATGTTTCTATGTAGTGTTGTGAAGACTATTGTGTCCTCTCGTCTTGTTTTGTTTGTTTGTTTTTTAAATGTTGGGTTGTAAATTTCTCTTAAACTTATATATGACCTGAATAACAACTGCTTGATTGTGAAGACGTGCCTATACTCTAAGATCGATTATGAATAATAAGAATTCTTGAACCTTATGAAATCTGACATACCAATAATTGGCATTTCTGACGCGAAATTTTCAATTGGCATTGATCCGTTTCAGATCCGTTCATCATCCGTTTTATTCGTTATACGTCCGGTAGAAGTTCGTTTCTCATCCGTTCAACATCCGTTTTATCCGTTAAGCGTCCAGTAGAAGTCCATTGGTGAATTTATCTTCCAGACCTCCAACGGATGTATAACGGACACGTAACGGATACAAAACGGAAACGAAACGGACGAGTACCGTACAAAAGGGACGCCTGACGGACGTTCAACGGACATTTTATCCGTTGGATGTCCGTTCAAAGTTTTGAACATGCTAAAAATTTTCCACCGGACAGAACGGACGTCGACGGATTAAACGTACGCTTAACGGACATGGAACGGATATGGACGGAAGTCTAACGGATAAGAACGGACGTCTAACGGACATGAACGGATTAAAAAAAGTTATCAGTTAGGCGTCCGTTCGAGCTATCCGGTAAGGTGTGACCGAGGCTTAAATAATTCTTTAGATATCGTTCCCATTCGATGAAAAGGCAAAATAAACATCTAGGTTTAAAGACATTTAAAACAACAAATTCCGAAAAAGTATGCATAAACTGTTTTGTAAAATACAGAATTGATTTCTGGTATCTATGATAAGTTTATTTGAATGCAGTCTTTGTTTCACAAATCAACATATGCAACACACTTTGAACTTTCAACATGCCCAATTCAATGAGACTAAATATTCAGTCAAAGCTTTTGAACTGAATGAATTCTACACTTAACCTACTTTAGAGAGGGCAACAATAATAGTGCACTAGTAATTAGAGACATAACAAACACACATACAATATCTTCGAATTCGATCGGCTGAATAATTAACACAGTAGTTTCTGATCCACAAGTTGTTATGTTTTGGTAATGGTATTTTTAAGTAACATTCAATCAAGTCGAGTTCGTGATAAAGAAAATGGTAACGTGACAATCCTAATGGAACATTTTATTGGTCATATTCTAAACAAATTTTGAATTAATACTCTGAATAATGATAACATCAACGCAGTTATATTTTAATCAATACAAACGGAAAATCGGTGTCGTATAATTGGAACGTTTAGCTATAGCTAGCTATAAAATCTTGGTAAACCCACCATTTTCTGTAGAAAATGCATGTACCAAGTCGGGATATTGTCAGTTATTTTTTAATTGTTCTGTTGATTGATAGCATCCAAGTTTGTCACTTTCAATGGACTGCCATTTTTAGAATTTACCTTGGAAATCAGATTCTTAATACTAGTACTTTTTTTTCAATTTTGCAATACTCATTCTTCATTTAAATTATATTTGCATTATGGAAAACAAATAATGTTTTCTATTTGCAAGCAATTCATGTTTCTTGTCCTGTTCTTCATATATCGTCTGTCACTTTAGTTGTCACACTGAATAAGAGGAACTGTGTCTGGATCTTGCAAGCCCTTTACGGTTTCCCATTTATTCTCTGCATCAGACGAGGTGTAATCAATTCCCATAGTAACTATAAATACATATAAAAAACAAATGCATTATTCGACATACATCTGTATTATGAATAAATGAGTTAGTTTAGTGATCGCAAACAAGAAAGAGAAACAATTAGTAATCGGTTTATACAAATGTGGTTATGTCATTAGTGTCTGAGTAGAAAGATGATGAATCAGGGATATGTCGAAGAACGTCTCGTCTTTTTTTCTAAAAAAGTTCATTGGAAGGTACCAAGACCTTGTTGATAAATATTTCGTATGAACTTCTCAAATAATACACGATGGTCTTGATGTATAGATTCAGCGTACTGATGTTGTTTATCATCTGAACAACGTGTTTTATAGTTCTTTCATTTTTCTATGTTCTATTATTAATATTACTTTTACTGTTGAATGGTTTTATGTGATATCCATTTGACGTGGCTCGGTACTTATAAATCTCGTCAATGTGTTTGTATCGGCTTTCATTTTTTGGTGGTCTGTTTTGTATATGCGACTTTTTGAATTTCTTTTGTTCTTATAACGTGACTCTGTACTTTAAAAGATCCCGTCAGTATGATATTGTTCTATTATATGTCATTATGATATATTTCTATTATGAATTACAATATACGTTGAACCACAAACGTCAAAATCATTCAATCGCGTAGTGGAATTAACTATTTGTTGATTTTTATAAATTCTATATATAACTTTGTACTAGTTTTAATCTCGGTCTATTTCTGAAATTTATTCTTACATACTTTTGATTTTTTAACCCTGTATGCTAACATTGCCTATGTAAATTTTAGAATTATGTGTATGCACATTGAACGACAAATTTATGTGACGTATAAAATTTTCTGACGTCAGACACTCAAATCAATGAATGTTTTCGTAGATAGTAGTTCAGTATTTTTGTGATTTTTCTTTTTTCTATGTTATTTTTGCAATTGAATGATACCGACCAGTCAATCGCAAAATGATCATCCTAAATGAACTAGCATGTCTACTCCGAATGGTGAAAACTTTCTAATAGTACGTATATTGTAAAAGGAACACACAAAACATAAACTTGACACCAGAGTAGTTATGTGCAGCAATATTACAGAAAAATTATAACATTCATAACTTTTTTGATATTCTGTAATGGATGTTGCTGTTCTTCTTTTAATGCATTATATTAGTTGCTAGAAATGTATATATTGAGAGGAAATTCATTTGATCTTATATTGTTATTGGATAGTACTATATCAAATGTTTTGGCATCTGTTTCACATTGAACTTATGTTTGCAAGAATCGTCTTATGTATAACAACCCCCCCCTTTGTGATCAATGAAATTATATATAACACCAGGTTTTACCAACATAAAAAAGTAAACGGATGCGAAAGGTGGAGAAGAATCTGCTTACCATTCCAGAACATCTGGGATCACCCCAGGTTTTCAGTTTTGTTCTTGTTGCTCAGTCGTATTTAGTTGTTTTTCTGGTTTTTTTTTTATACTGTTGTTTTTTTTTTGTCCTTTTTGCTTGATTATCATGGTGTTCTCAGTTTACTTTCACCTTCTTATTTTGAACGATTCAAAAGAAGTTTTTTGCCAAAATGAATCATCATCATGTAAATTATTAATCAACAACAGTACTTAGACAGTGTGAATTTCCAACTGACACCATACTCCAATGTTTTAAATCATATATTACGCTTTACTTGGAAGTTTACATTCTAGGTATTGTAAGTGGCATTTTTTAGTTGCATTTTTAGTGGAATTTGTTGGTAATGTTTTTGAAAAATAAATATAATTCATTTATATGTTTCGGAGTTTAGTTTGATATCCATTTTCGCTTAACGAGTATACATTTTTGTTTAGGGTCCATCAAAAGTCTGCATCTGGGTGAAGTATTTTCTGGCCGTGTTGCGGACCCAATGGGAGCCTTGGGTTGTATTCTGCTCTTTGATTTTTATACCTTTTTCACATTGTTCTGACTCATGTCCATTACGTGTTTGTCGTCTACATAGTACGCAGGAACACAACAATATACCAGCTACAGCACATTCCGCAGAGAAACCTTGGGATAACCCTTCTGTCATGAACTCTGAAAATGATTTATATTGCATTAAGCAGTACTGTTTTATTTTGTTTGGACCACCATTTTTACCATTTCAACATTTATTGAATTGCAGATAAGGAGTTATTCAAATTTTCTTAATTTGTGTATACAAGAAAAAAAAAATTCAAGAAACCATCATGATAACAATTTTCACTGTAGTTCGAGTGGTCGTTTCGTTTCAGAATAAGAACTGAGATTGATTGCTCGTAGCCTGAAATAAAAACAACTTTATTTGTTGAATTTTCTTTGTTTAGGACGTGTAATACCAATTCTATAGGTTTGGTCTACGCTTTTAAAAAGTTACACAGAATGCATTCGATTTCGTTTTTATGTTTTAGATTGTTTTTTAATTATTTCAAAAATTTACGAAAAAGGAAAAAACAGAAAGACATTAATTTCGTGTATTTTTTTATAGTGCGATATGTTGAAAAGTTATTTGACAAACAGTGGCAGTCATTTTTATCTTACTTATGACAGAAACAAATTTAATAGTAATACATTGAATATGGTATAAAAGGGGATCTTTTAACATTCAATCAAGTCCAATTAACATTCGACAAAAATCTAGTTGTTCATATTCTAAATACAATATTTCAGAATTCAAACGGAACAAAAAAAAAAAACCGAAAAAACAAACTCACTCGAGTAATTGGGTCTGTATGTTGGACATGCGCAGCAGTATCTTCCTGTAAGTCGTTTCCTACGGCGACAGTTGATACACAAATATATTCCTACTGCTGTGAGGACACACATCCCAACGATTCCACCTGCAATTCCACCGATCAAGCCATCTAAATATAAATAAATGGCATATACACTTTGTCGTAACAGTTAATGGCATTGTAGTTTCAACGACATACAACAAAAACTGGAGTTGTAATCTAAAATTGAGAATGGAAATGGGGAATGTGTCAAAGAGACAACAACCCAACCATAGAAAAAACAACAGCAGAAGGTCACCAACAGGTCTTAAATATAGCGAGAAATTCCCGCACCCGGAGGCGTCCTTCAGCTGGCCCCTAAACAAATAAATTCAATTTCAGTGATAATGAACGCCAAACTTATTTCCAAATTGTACACAAGAAACCAAAATTAAAATAATACAAGACTAACAAAGGCCAGAGGCTCCTGACTTGGGACAGGCGCAAAAATGCGGCGGGGTTAAACATGTTTTTGAGATCTCAACCCTCCCCCATACCTCTAGCCAATGTAGAAAAGTAAACTCATAACAATACGCACATTAAGAATCAGTTCAAGAGGCTGGTATCTTCAGACCTTGCGTTTGGTTAATTGTTGTTAATGATGTTTTAAGTATATTTCAATGTTCTATTTTTTTCACAATTATTTTGTAACCTTTATGTTTCCTTACTATAACTACTAGTAATATTTTTACATTTATTTTTCTCATTATTATCATAATTATTGTAATTATTATTATTATTATTATTATTATTATTATTATTTGATTATTATTATCATAATTTTGATTATCATTATTATTATTAATTTATCATTATAATTATAATATCTACTATTCTATTTTCAATAATACTACTAATATTATCATCTTTATTATCATAATTATTATTATTATTATAATTATTATTATTATTATTATTATTATTATTATTATTATTATTATTATTATTATTATTATTATTATTATAATACTATTATTATTACAGTTTAAGCGTAATAATTCAATAACCAAAGTACATAATAAAAATAAAAGTTACTTACAATTGTATTCCCATTTTGTTTCAATTTGAAAACTAAAAGTATCATTTAGTTTGTCTGGAATCAATTCCTGTTGTTTTTTGTTATCATATCTGTTATAACCATTATTCTCACGTTTTGATTTTTTTAGTTCAAACGAAACATGACTGGCATCGGTTAAACATCGGGAAAATATTCTGCTATATGAGTTGCCAGAACAGTCTTCTCCTAATATCTTTAAAAAAGAAAAAAAATAGTACCAAAACAAATGATGAAATCCCCTGGTTTCATTAGCAATTAATAACACGGAGAGGAGCCTTAGCGTCATTGCTGTAGTGCTAATGGACATTGTTCACAACCAGTAGTAAAATAAAATATTTAAAGTTGAAAAAAAACCCAAAAAATAAAAACAAAACGTAGACAAAGACGAAAACATAATTGAAGTAGAAGTCAAGTATAACAATTCGAAAGATTTAATGGCTTGTCAAAAGTAAAACGGTCAAATTTATTTTTGTTAATGTACAAAAATATGATGCATTAAGATAACACAGATAAAATTCTTATCAAAACCGTGTCTAATATTCTTGTGTGCTTTAATACATCTTGTCGCTGTGCAATTTTAATAAGTTAGATGTGTAGAAGCAAGGTTGTCGGTTCTCTGGACATTCCCGACGTTCTGCGTTTCAAATGGTAAAGTCTTTCAGAAAAAATAGAAAGAACACGATACATGTATACATTTACAGTGATGTCATATCAAAATGCCTAGTTGATAACTTCGTATGACGAACTTGAAAAGAAGAAAATGATGATCAAAACTATTTGATTTGACGAAATATTTATTATCCGCCCTCAATCATGAATCCAATGACGTAAGATATTTTCACAAGCCTCACACATCCAAAGGGTTATAACTGGTTTAAAGTAAAATCACAAAAATACCGAACTCCTTGGAATATTCAGAAAGTCCCTAATGGTGCTTCCTCCCTAAGCACGCGTCGTAAAGCAGTAATAACTATATATATAAGACTGGTATATCTATCTCATTGTTGTTTTTGTCCTACCTTTTCTTTACGTTTATTTTGTACCTGTACAACATAATGATCTCTATTCTAATGAAACAACATTAAAACATACATTTAAAATCTGTTATACGTCGTCTGCATTCGCACGTATATTTTCATAGCATCAATTCCGAAATGATGCCATGAAAATTCATCACTATATCCAATCCAAATGAACTTTACAAACGATGTTGCATTATAATATATATTACCTGCTCATTATTATAATCATAGCTGTAGTAGTCAGACCAATACTTCTTAAAGTTAACTTTACTCTGACACTTTGGGCTACTGTAAAAAAGTTCTTTCATGCACATTGTATATGAATAGAAAGGAGATTTTGGAGTTGTGAATGACATTTGTCTACATTCCTGGCTGCCGAAATCACCTTCAAACTTCATGTAAACCATGGTATTTTCATCAACAAGATATGGATCAGAGGCACATGCATCAGTTGGAAATACATCTGATAAAATATAAAACAAAAGTAAATATTCAACTTGAAAGGAACGTTTGATTATATACAGATACATTAGAGACATTTGACATTACTGTGGATTCCTCATTTCCCATTGGATACGAATTTTTGTGGGTTCGTTGCAACAGATAAACCACAAATTCAAATGTTCAACCATTTTTTTCAAGGTGTTATGTAGCATTGGCAAAACCACGAAATAAAATATCCACTAAGTTTGTCTCAATCCTCGAAAATTGGTACCCACGAAAATAAATGAATCCACAGTATGTCTTACTTTATTGGATCTTCGAACAAAAGAAAGGCGAAAGATAACAAAAAGGACATTTACACTCATAAATAACAAATTTAATGTTGAGTTAAAACAATAATATTTATTCCTTTTCACTTTGCTGTTGCGAGTGTTTATTGATCTATCTATTCCGCCATGTTAAAATGTTACTTTATGTACACTAAACAGGAAGCACCATGTATTTGACCTCAAATTTTATCATCAGTACTGAATCTATAGAAGATGCGTCAAATAATCATATAAGAGAAAACAGAAATAGACATACATATCACTTGAGTTTTTCCATGGCAGATATGGACTGATATCACCAACATCATGGCCATCGCAGCAGCTGACATTTTCAATGCCATGATCTCTCTGAAAGTTAAGCAAAAACTGCATTCCAAAAATATTTTAAATTTCTTTAACTAAATTACCTGTTGTCTGTATGTACTCTATTTAATTTGCGATATTCGAGTTTTTCTTAATTTAAAGGGAAACTTTAACAATATAATGTCACTACAAATGTTTGGTAGTAATGTGTATTTTAATTAACAGATACAATTTCATAATTTTGAGACATCAGTAAGGTATTTTCTAATCATGATGTGCTAAATGAATGTATAAAAAACATGTTTTCTGTTCTTTGGTCAAGTTGTTGTCTCACATGCCCAATTTGTTTTTCAATTTTATGTCTGGATTTTCTAGTTTCTGATAATTTTTCCTTTCAAGCTTGAGAGAAAATCCTGAAACCGGAGATGGTTCTCAGCTACCCCTTAAATTAAATTGAGTACTATTTCACTGACAATGGAAGACACTCTTAACTCCAAAACATTTAAATGAATTTAGATAAAATAAAAATATACAAGACTAACAACGGCGAGAGGACGGGTGTGATTATGTGGTGGGGTTAGACATGTTCTGTGAAATCTCAACACTCTCCCTATCCCTCTAGCCAATGTAGAATAAAATTCATAAGAATACACATAGTAATACTCAGTTCAAATAAAATCCGAGTCCGATGTCAGAATAAGTAACAAAAGAAACTCAGCAAATGCAAATGATACATAAATTAACAAAGGACTTCTAGCAGTTACTGACATGCTAGCTCCAGACCTTAATTAAACTAATTGACAGATTACGTCTTCATCAAATAAAATTCAGGCACAACCCCTTTCGTTGGGGTGTTATATGATAACATCATAAAATACATTAGAAGAACATAACCCATATCATAACATTGTATTGAAATAACGTTATTATTGGAATAATAAAAGCTAAAATAGACCAACAGATTGTGTTTTGTCGTATATATTACAATCTACTTTGTACATAAAATTGAGAATGGAAATGGGGAATGTGTCACAGAGACAACAACCCGACCATAGAAAAAAAACAACAGCAAACAAATAGGTCTTCAATGTAGCGCGAAATTTCCGCACCCGGAGGCGTCCTTCAGCTGCCCCCTAAGGAAATATATACTTGTTCAGTGATAATGAACGCCATACTAAACTCCAAATTGTACACAAGAAACTAAAATTAAAATAATACAAAACTAACAAAGGCCAGAGGCTCCTGACTTGGGACAGGCGCAAAAATGCGGCGGGGTTAAACATGTTTATAAGATCTCAACCCTCCCCCTATACCTCTAGCCAATGTAGAAAAGTAATTGCATAACAATACGCACATTAAAATACAGTTCAAGTGAAGTCCGAGTCTGATGTCAGAAGATGTAACCAAAGAAAATAAACAAAATAACAATAATACACAAATAACAACAGACTACTAGCAGTTAACTGACATGCCAGCTCAAGACTTCAATTCAACTGATTGAAAGAGTATGATTTCATCATATGAATATTAGGCACAGTCCTTCCCGTTAGGGGTTACGTATCATACCATCATAACATATATTAGAAGAACATAAAAGAGGGACGAAAGATACCAAAGGGACAGTCAAACTCATAAATTTAAAATAAACTGACAACGCCATGGCTAAATATAAAAAAAGACAAACAGACAATCAATAGTACACATGACACAACATAGAAAACTAAAGAATAAACAACCCGTGTCATGCCAACAACTGGTTTTTTACTAAATGTGTTTAGTTCCGATGCAAAGACCGTATAAGTAAATCAATATTAACGCCAAAATATGAAATCTTTAATGACCTGACAACAGTATCGTAACTATATCCCTTCTTAATAAGTTTATTTAAAGGTTTTGTTATTTTCTGAGGTGAATACTGACATTTTTGTGCTTTTTAAAGAATATTTCCAAAAAAAAAATTGGATTTGAAATACCTGAAGTCTGCATATTGAGCTATATTTACGAATGATGTCCTTATACCGATGATAAAATTTAGTAAATGTTTTGACTTGCTTGTGATATCGAAAACCCAGGTGTAATAACTTTTCAGTAATACATAAATTTCTCTCGTTAAAATCTAAAACATTGTTACATACACGAACGAATCGTACAAGTTGAGATACATAAACACCGTACGATGGTGACAAGGGAACGTCACCATCTTAAAATGAATAATTATCGATATGAAATGAAAAATCTCTTTTATCATAAATTTTAGTATTAAGCTTTCCGTTAGTGATATAGATATCAAGATCGAGGAAAGGGCAGTGGTCATTGCTAGTATTAGCTTTATTTAAAGTAAGCTCAACAGGATAAGTTTCTTTAGTATACATACTGAAGTCGTCATTATTGAGAGCCAACATATCATCCAAAGATATCTAAAAGTATTATTAAATTTGTTTATCAGATGTTGTTTCGATGGGTCTTTGCTGATTTTTGTCATAAATTGTAACTCATAGCAATACAAAAACAGGTCCGCAAATAAGTGGTGCACAGTTAGTTCCCATTGGAATTTTGATAACCTTAGTCTTTGAATCTCCAAAGCAAACAAAAATGTTATCTAGTAAAAATTCAAGGGCAGATATAGTATCGAAGCATGTCCAATTGACATTGTTTTTTTGTATTGCTACTTAACTAGAGGCTCTCAAGAGCCTGTGTCGCTCACCTTGGTCTATGTGCCTATTAAACAATGGACACAGATAAATTCATGACATAATTGTGTTTTGGTGATGGTGATGTGTTTGTAGATCTTTACTGAACATTCTTGTTGCTACAATTATCTCTATCTATAATGAACTTGGCCCAGTAATTACAGTGGAAAATATTTTCTAAAAATTTACAAAAATTTATGAAAAATGCTGAAAATTAACTATAAAGGGCAATAACTCCTTAAGGGGTCAATTGACTATTTTAGTCATGAAAACTTATTTGTAGATCTTGTTTTGCTGAACATTATTGCTGTTTACAGTTTATCTCTATCTATAATAATATTTAAGATAATAACAAAAAACGGCAAAATTTCCTTAAAATTACCAACTCAGGGCAGTAACATAACAACGGGTTGTCCGATCCATGTGAAAATATCAGGGCAAATAGATTTTGACCTGATAGACAATTTAACCCTATCAGATTTTCTTTATATGCTTCCGCTTTTGAGTTATAAGCCAAAAACTGCATTTCACCCCTATGTTCTATTTTTAGCCGTGGCAGCCATTTTGGTTGGGTGGCCGGGTCACCGGACACATTTTTTTCAATTACATACCCCAAAGATGATTGTGGCCAAGTTTGGATTAATTTGGCCCAGTAGTTTCAGAGTAGAAGATTTTTGTAAAAGATTTCTAAGATTTACGAAAAACGGTTAAAAATTGACTATAAAGGTCAATAACTCCTAAAGTGGTCAACTGACCATTTTTGTCATTTGACTTATTTGTAAATCTAACTTTGCTGAACATTATTGCTGTTTACAGTTTATCTCTATCTATAACAATATTCAAGATAATAACCAAAAACAGCAAAAATTCCCTAAAATTACCAATTCAAGGGCAGCAACCCAACAACGGGTTGTTGGATTCATCTGAAAATTTGAGGGCAGAAAGACCTGATAAATAATTTTACCCCTGTCAGATTTGCTCTAAATGCTTTGGTTTTTGAGTTATAAGCCAAAAAATGCATTTTACCCCTATGTTCTATTTTTAACCATGACGGCGATCTTGGTTGGTTGGCCGGGTCACGCCACACATTTTTTAAACTAGATACCCAAATGATGATTGTGGTCAAGTTTGGTTTAATTTGGCCCAGTAGTTTCAGAGGAGAAGATTTTTGTAAAAGATTACTAAGATTTATGAAAAAATGGTTAAAATTTGACTATAAAGGGCAATAACTCTTAAAGGGGTCAACTGACCATTTCGTTCGTGTTGACATATTAGTAAATCTTACATTGCTGAACATTATTGCTATTTACAGTTTATCTCTATCTATAATAATATTCAAGATAATAACCAAAACAGCAAAATTTCCTTAAAAATACCAATTCAGGGGCAGCAACCCAACAACAGGTTGTCTGATTCATCTGAAAATTTCAGGACATATAGATCTTGACCTGATAAACACTTTGAACCCTTGTCAGATTTGCTCTAAATGCTTTGGTTTTTGAGTTATAAGCCAAAAACTGCATTTTACCCCTATGTTCTATTTTCAGCTATGGCAGCCATCTTTGTTGGTTGGCCGGGTCACGCCACACATTTTTTTTTAACTATATACCCCAAAGATGATTGTGGCCAAGTTTGGATTAATTTAGCCCATTAGTTTCAGAGGAGAAGATTTTTGTAAAAGATTTCTAAGATTTACGAAAAACGGTTAAAAATTGACTATAAAGGTGAACAACTCCTAAAGGGGTCAACTGACTATTTTGGTCGTGTTGACTTATTTGTAAATCTAACTTTGCTAAACGTTATTGCTGTTTACAGTTTATCTCTATCTATAATAATATTCAAGATAATAACCAAAAACAGCAAAAAATCCCTAAAATTACCAATTCAGGGGCAGCAACCCAACAACGGGTTGTCGGATTCATCTGAAAATTTGAGGGCAGAAAGACCTGATAAATAATTTTACCCCTGTCAGATTTGCTCTAAATGCTTTGGTTTTTGAGTTATAAGCCAAAAACTGCATTTTACCCCTTTGTTCTATTTTGAGCCATGGTGGCCATCTTGGTTGGTTGGTCGGGTCACGCCACACATTTGTTTTAAACTATATACCCCAATGATGATTGTGGCCAAGTTTGGTTTGATTTGGCCCAGTAGTTTAAGAGGAGAAGATTTTTGTAAAAGATAACGACGACGGACGACGACGACGACGACGACGACGGACGACGGACGACGGACGACAAGTGATGGAAAAAGCTCACTTGGCCCTTTGGGCCAGGTGAGCTAAAAATGACCTAAAAGTTTTTAAACATACATATTCACATTCTGACTTTTTAAATGCCAATTAAAAATTACCAATATAAGCATGCAATTTATCAAGTACTTCCAACGAGTTCTTGATACTCCAAAATGTATTTATCTTGTTTTTTTCAATACGCTCACCTTATAAATTTGGTTGGTTTAACAAACAAATCATGCAAATAATTAACTGTAAAAACTCAAAAAATTAAACAATAAAGGTTTAGCTATTTCATAATTGTTCAACATTTTAAACCAAATAAGATAAATAGCACAATAAGAGACATAGTAATAATCATGTTATGTGGTTGGAAGTCTAGACGAATAAGATTTGGACGATTAGCAGTTTATTCAGATGTCTATGTCATGTCAAATAAGTGTATTGCTTTTAAACGATTCGGGTAATCAATGGAAGAATTTCACACCTGATAACTCATATAACTCAGCGTCGCATTCAATCGTCTGGTATATTTTTTTTACCTGTAATTCTCTGTACAAATCATCAATATATACTAATCAGTTTTTTATAACCACGATCAAAACAAAAGTTCAAACATTAATGCAACTAATAAGAAATCATTACAACACCTTACCCTAGATTGTATTTAAATAAAATTGTTTACTTCCGCCTGTACATCTGCTCTACATGAAACGTTTAATTGTTTCCCTGTACAAAACCACAACGTAGATTTGTCAATACAAGATATCCAATCATTAAATGATAACGTGAAGTACACGTATAGTTTGTTTACTGAAAGTTAAAAATAACTATGATATAGTTAACAGTCACCATATGAACGATGAAGGTAATATTTGTCTATCGATCAGAGATTGCGCAAGTTTTAGTAGACAAAAAACATCGAGTCAATGAATAGATATTACAATATTTTAAATCGTATATTTTATGTCATCTTTCTTGCTACTACCATTAACGACTCGGCGTAATTGCATCATACTTAAACAATATATTCAATTTAAGGAAAGTACACGTTTAGTTTGTTTATTGAAAATTCAAATTAACTATGATACAGGACACAGTCACTTAAAAGTAAAATCACAAAAATACTGAACTCCGAGGAAAATTAAAAAAGGAAAGTCCCTAATCAAATGGCAAAATAAAATGATAAACCACATCAAACGAATGGACAAAAACCGTCATATTCCTGACTTAGTACAGGCATTTTCAAATGTAGAAAATGGTGGATTGAACCTGGTTTTATAGCGCGAAGCTCTCGTTGTACGACAGTCTGATCAAATTCCATTATATTTACAACGATGCGTGAACAACGATGCGTGCCCACATGTGAATTGTCTCATCCAGTTAGTTTAAATATTAATGATGAGGATTCTGGTTCGTCTATCGATAAGAGGTTGCGGATGTGTTCGGGATGAACAGGAGAAATTAGTTAACAAATATTAACAATATATTCATAGCACAAATTTTATGTTCCGTTTTATTTTAAGGACAGAATTCAAGTGTTAGAAGTTATAACATAAAACATTGTCAATGACACTACAAACGTTGCTCTCGGGGGACACATACCGTAACATCAGTTAAGTTTGAGTCCATTGATATTTGTCATGAATTTCTGAGCATGAATTAGGAAAATATAAAACACTTTATTTATAAATTATTTTGAATGAAATATTACTGTCAATGTCATAAAATGAAGACATGCATTCATATCTTCATGTCAATGTATTCTGACGTATTTGACTGCTTAACTTAGATTTCAGCCTTCAGGAGAAAAACAAGCTAGATCTGCAGAATATACCAAGCATTAGCAACAGTTTGAATTAGTTTAATTTTTTTGATACCTTTGTCGTTCCGCTACAAATCAAATTGGATGCTTTAAAACGTTTTAGAGTTTTACAAGGTTTCTTTGTTAAATTGAGTATATTGACCGTAAAACAAGTGAAAAAATATCTTTAGATAAAATAAAAGAGAAATTAATGAAGAATAAATGATTCTAATTCAATCAGATTAACATCAAAAAGATAATCTGACCTGGCTGCCTGTTTAATTTAATTACGGTGATGGTCAAGATTTCTAGACAGATGCTTGCTAATTCTCTAATTGATAAATTGTTGTTCATTTTGTTATTGTCAAAAAGTACCCAACCTGTTCTGTGGAAGAGTGCATACAACATACGCGTCTCTTTATAAAAACATTTTTTTCAATACATAAATACCATTCTCGGAAAAAAATTTGCGAAGGAACATTCCTCGATAAATAGCACTAGATATGTTTTGAATTTCATTTAGTGCATTCTAGCGATTTGGTATAGATATTACATCGATAATGCTGTCATTAATATTTTTGATTGGACGTGGATATGGATCAATCATACCTGAAAATACAGAAACGGCTGTTGATATGCCACTTATCAGTAACGACGATGTTCCACTGGTTGCTAAGTTGGATACCAAAAATCTAAATAAGGCAATAAAGACATATATTGATAAAACTGTGGATGAGGCTGTGATAGACAAAATCACCGAATTGAAATTGGATAAATATTCTACAGTTATCCAAGGTAGCTATAAATATCTTTATTCTTTTTGTATATTATAACGTCGAGAAGTTGTTTGACGAAATAGTGATCTTTTAAAGATTGTAATTATCAATCTCAAGATTCGATTAATTTTATGTTCTTTGACTTGATTAAACAACTCTCATCATTAATGAAAAAAATAATAATTTGTAATTGTAAAAATCATAATAATTTGTAATTGTAAAAATCATAATAATTTGTAATTGTAAAAATCAAGGGAAATGACATAATTTGCATAACAGTTTTATGTAGTTACCCCCTACAGTCATTATAAATTAAAAAAGTCCTTGATCTGAACATTCACTGTTACAGGAGTAGAATAAGTTCCGAAAATATTCAGTTCAGGAATGTTAAAATGAAACCAATTACGATGGTATGGGTGTCTTTTGCCAGCTTGGATTATAAAAACAAACAGAGAACCAAAGGTCAATATTTGCTAACGCTCAGGATAAAATTCGAATATCACGGCCCAGGCCATGTGTAAATTTCCAACAATCTATGGGTTCCATGAATTATTTCTTAAGTAATGAAATAGCAAAAAACTTACTATGTTCAATTTGTTTAGTTGGGGAGGTATCAAACGGACACAGCTCAAAAATAAGGCAAATTAAATTCCGGCCTATACAAATATTTACATGAATGACATATGTCCAACGTATAAGTGTAATTTTGTACCAATATCTAGAAAATTTATTTGTGACATTTTCCATCTTTTATAGGGGATTCGTTAGACACAATCCATCACAAAAGTCAGCCGTTTTCAACATTGGATAGAGACAGTTCGAGCAATTGTGTAGAGCAGTTTAAAGGTGGATGGTGGTACGACAACTGTCATACATCTAACCTGAATGGACTGTATCTCAATGGTTCTCACCAGTCATATGCAAATGGTATGGATTGGTTCACTTGGAGGGGTTACAACTATTCCCTTAAGAAGACACAAATGATGATTCGACGTCGTCGTTAACATGATTTATATGTCATAACTGATGACACTGATTGTCATAAGACGTAGAAACAAATGATGCTTATTGTTACTTGGGGAATATGAAAACAGAAATACATTTCTGATGTCGTTTACAGCATGGAAAATAATTTCAGAACACTTATGTCAATCTTTCTAAATCGTATTAGCAATAACATTTTGCATTTCTGGACTTCGAATACAGTGTGCATTTTGAGAGAATCTTATTAAATACATCTTTTAATTTAGCCAAAGTGATTACACGTATCTGGCATACATAATTATTATAACATTTGTAAACTTTTAAAATTCAATAAAGCTTGGTACAAAAGTATTGACAAATATGTGCCTACTCATTTCAAAATATATGACAGGAACGACCTATTGGCTATTTCTCTTCATATAATCTCGGTAAATTACACTGCATGAAATGATACGTTTACAAAATTTATTCTCATATTAAATTTCTAGTTTTAAATTTAACTTCTGGTTTACGAAGAATTATTTAAGTAGTTTATGAAAATTTAATGCTTTTGTTAAATTTCAAATTTTCTTGAGTTTAATTCCGATATACGGGTTATTAAATTTGTTAATTATTTGAAAAATAATACCAATTTAAATTTGTTATTTAAGAGATTTAAATCTAGTTTATCCTCATTAAACTTTTAGTTTACAGATAGGTTTATATTTTAACAAAACTACTAATATAAGACAATTTAATTGAATTTAAATTGGATTAAGAAACAAAATTATACGAATGTATTTTTTTCAATAAATTTGAAATTTAATGCCAGTTTTCGTAACGTGTTTATATCTTGTTTTATTACACAGGACTACTTCTCCTTCTTCTTCTTTGTGTCAACAAGGCTTCAATACTGAAGAATACATGTTGTACAAAGTAAAACCGAGCGTTATTAAGAAGAAGAAAAAGACAACATTACAATCTGGCTTATTAAAATTGTCCAAACTGAAAAATAGAAAGTTTCGTTGCAAATATATCAACAACTTACGCAAGGAAATATTCAAATTTTGAATATCCCAAAACTTTTCACAATGACAACCAATGAGGGGTATAGTTAAACCAAGATAAAGGTCGTTCTCGGATTTCCATAGATATTTCTAGTTATTTTTCTCAATAACAGAAAATACAAAACTGACACAGCAAATGACAAGAGCTTAAATAATTGCTTAATTTCATCGTTTGTTTTTATCGGTTTTTTTTTTTTTTAGAAATTATTCAGTTCTGATAAGTTTCAACAAATAAATTTATTGAATTACATATGTAAAATACAATACACAAATAGAATTATTTTTTTTTAAACAAGCAGTTTTGATTATCCCCCTTATAATAAACTAAATATATTTTGACATTTATGACATTTTAATTACAATTGATAATATTTATAATAATCATACATATACTATTTTTCCCTCAACAGTGTACTGTTTCAGGTATTTCGTAAATATCGTTTTACTTTGGTAATATTTATAATGGGATACACTCTTTTTGTCAACAATATCTGTTTCAGAGGAAAATATTTGTTTTTAAATTAAGTTATCTCCCCTAACATTGCATTGGTAAAGCTTAAAAAATACAAATGAAATCTGTCTTCCTCTTCATATTTAATACAAGTTTAAGAATGGATGGATAATTCTTTATAAATTTAACAAAATTTGCCGCACACCAGTATAAAAGGACACAATAAAAAAAAGTGAGAGCTGTTTTAAGCGCAATTTTTTGAATATTCACGAAGTAAACGGGATTTTTCTGTATTCCGGTTGTATTTGCTCCTGACTCTTTCGTAATTCATATTACGCGTTTGTACAACATAGTTCGCGTTTCCGTAAGGTCTAGTTATGAGGGCGCATTACCCAGACGGGTTAAAATACAAACATAGTTTACACAAATATGCATACAACTATGACGATGTGGTATGTTACGGATGGATAACCAAGCAATAACGAAGCCGTACAGAAACATACATGTATATAGATACATTCTTTTTTGTGTTAACATGATATATACCCATGTATATTTCCAGACATTTATATACCAAAATGGAGACCTATACCTATTTTAATGATTTAATATGCGCTACATTGTCATTACCTCCTAATACAAAGCTTATAGACAGTCTATTTGTGATGTCAATTGGGTGCAAATTTCAAAATAATGCGGAATATAATGTGGTTTTAACCGCAACAAAATAAATACTACATCAGACACTTAATCAGAAATAACCTGCTGGTAATCTGTGAGGAAGGTATTGGTCTGTGTAAGAGTTTTCCATACTTTACCAAATTTTATAATTTCAAAATTATAAAAAAGTATTGATCGCTGACCCTTTTTTGAAGCTAAAGTTTGCGAAAAAATATCAGATGAAAGGATAGCTTGTAAAATATGTTTCGGAAAGCAAAATTGAAACAATACATAATCATCTTTCTCATTTTCATAATCAAGTATAAGATGCGGCCGTTTAAGACCAACTAATAATTTCTATTACAATTAACAATGAGCAAAACTTTTTATAGTCAGCTATAAAAACCCAAAATGACAAATATAAAACAATTCAAACGAGAAAACTAACGGTCTGATTTATGTACAAATTGTGAAAATTCCTTCATAACATGAGTTTTCTTCATTACTTGCCTTGTATAAACAATCCTGATTTAAAAATTGTAATCAATGAAAAGAATTTTCTTTTTAAAAAATAATTTGGACCCCAACCAACTTTAATCATTGAAAATTGGCAACGGCAGCATAAGAGCACGTATTTCTTTTTTCAAACTTGATGCACTTTTTATGAAGTTTTTTGTTGGAGATTTTTGAATATATGCTATTTTTAACTTTTCCATAAAATCGGGATTGATGTTAAGATTGTGGACTTACTTAAATACGTTAAAATAAATGATATGAATTATGATGTAAGTATAAGTCACTGTTTAAGAAAAATTAAATAAAACCAAATTCTGGGACTAATATATTGAGTTAGAATAATAGTCCCAGTATTAAAGTGTTGATAAAAAAAGATTATGAAAAGAAAAATAGCTGGCGATATACTACCTACATCTTTCACATAATCAAAGACAAATCAAGAAGCATTTGAGCATTAACGTAAATTGAGGGAGCGAAATTACCAAATTACAACAAACATATATAAACGTGTAATTGGGGAAAAGAGACAGAAACAAGACACGAAATATTTACAATTTTACTAGCAAAGATAGGAGACGTCCTCTGGCAGAGAGAACATTACGGTGACCCATAGTTGTTAATGTCTGTGTCATTTTGGTCTTTTGTGGATAGTTGTCTTATTGGCAATCATACCACATCTTCTTTTTTATATTGCTTAATTTTAAGGTTATAAGCAAAGACAGCCAATGTGATATGTTAACTTGTAAGCATGCTCGTCCTAAGAGTAAAAAGGTAAGCCTCAGATTTGTCCTACAATTGTTTCACTCATAGTATCAAACTAAGTTTTAAAGTTTTAAAACATTTCGAAGAAAAAAAACGCCAAAATATATACAAAACAGACTTTTTATTTCATTTTGTAACATAAATTAGGCAGTTAGTTTTCTCGTCTGAATTGTTTTACATTGTCATTTCGGGGCCTTTTATAGCAGAATATGCGGTATGGGCTTTGCTTATTGTTGAAGGCCATGCAGTGACCTATAGTTTATTTCTGTGTCAATTTGGTCTCTTGTGCTCTGTACTTTAAACGGCAATTTCACAACGTTTGAAACTTTTAGTGGAACAACGTCAAAAATCGACGTTTTATTAGGAACGTCGTGTAACGCTAATTGGAACGAATACCGTGCGTAACGTCTTTGCTATTGACTTGTAAATTTTATAATTAAAAAATAAACAAAAGTTGTGCACATTTACAACGCTCCAGTCTTATTTTTATCAGTTAACTGCATAACTTCAAATTAACATGTCATTTAGATTAACCCCATGCAGCTAGGTACACAGCTTCATTCAATGAACATGATCAGAGATAAAAATAGATGTTAATTCTGACTCAGATCTTTTCTTTACAATACAACCTATAAAAGAAAAAAAAAGGGGGGGGGGGGTTATAAGATGAAAACTTATCTGTAATTTTAAATAAACTGATGTGTTCAATTTTAAAGGGTGAATGTGAATATAAAACTTTTAATGTATGTCCAACAAGAATGTGTCCCTAGTACACGGATGCCCCACTCCCACTTTCATTTTTCTATGTTCAGTGGACAATGAAATTGGACTCAGAACTCAAATTTGGCATTAAAATTAGAAAGAGCATATCATAAGGAAAAGATGTACTTAGTTTCAAGTTGATTGGACTTGAACTTTATCAAAAACTACCTCGACCAAAAACTTAAACCTGAAGCGGGACAGACGGAATAACGAACGAACGAACGGACGCACAGACCAGAAAACATAATGCCCTCTACTATCGTAGGTGGGGCATAAAAATGGAATCCGTTGTTTAATTTTCTGCAAGAAGGTAACACCTCCCGAAACGAAAGCTTATTTTTATAAGCTAGAGTTAGAGGAGGTGATAAGGTCTCTGTGCAATGCTAGGCGGTGTTGTCGTAGAAGTTAGAAACAAAGTACAGGTTCCAGCTCCGGTGCCAGGGAGGAAGTTACGAATCAAATATACTCTAACATCGTAAGGTTGATTTTCTAGGCACTTTCTACATATTCTAAGGCCTGGCATTTTTTTAATCATAAGAAATCCGATGGACAAGGTATAATTTGCAGTTGTCACTACACACAGGCAGACATATATTTATATTTATTAACAGTGATTGTACGGTTCTTAAAATAGATTAGCATCCTGTAATTATACTGAAGAGATGAGTAGATGATCATTTCTGTACACTAAAAATAAATACTTCGTGTATTGTTTCAAATCGGCGGAAATGTCATACGCTCATCATCAGCAATACATAGTTCGGACGAGTTTGAAAAATTAATCTGGTCCGATCAGCTTTTTAAAAATGTGTTATAGCTTCAGAATACGGATCAGTTTTAAGGGAAAATTGCATTGTAAGTAAACTAGCTCATCAGGATTTATATTTTGTATTTACGCCAGACGCGCGTTTCGTCTACAAAATAGTCACCAGTGACGCTCGATTAATTCCAAAAGAGTCAAAAGACCAAATAAATTACGAAGTTGAAGAGCATTGAGGACCAAAGCGCTCTCATGTCGACAATTTTTGACAGATATTTATTAAAAGTATATCGTTTATATGAGCAATGTCTAGTACTAGTTTGAAATTCAATACTGGTCACTTTTCTTTTACCGTCCGAACCATTACTGACGATTTATCTCTGATATAAGTTTGATACACAATTGGCAAGAATTTTACATGAGAGGGCTAACTAACCAGATGGCATGACAGAAACACGGACACATTCGGACGCCTAAAAGTTTAATGTCCACCACAACGTATGTCGCGTCGTGGGATACATTTCAGAATTAAAAAGAACAGTGTTCCCACCAAAATATATATAAAACTTATTTTATTGACACGATTACTAATAAGAACTTGTATATGTACTAAAGTTTTCAAAAATAAATTCCAATTGTCATCCCGTTCACAAAATATAAAAGTTATATCATACCGCCCATATATGATTATCACAAATGCATGTCCTATGGCGAACAATAAGGGGATGGGATTGGTTCCAGCAAACACATATATACTACGTATTCCGTTAAATTGTGTACGTCCCTGTCTAAAGTCAGTATCTTTTCTATCAGTGGTTGTCGTTTGTCACTGTGTATATCACAAACCCTACCCTTTTCGATGAGAACCAGGAGCTTCAAAATTGTAATGACACAACGGAATAGAAAATAAAATATGGTGAAAAAATCCAAGTTTTGCCATGATAGCATCATGTTTGCTGTTTCTTTACACATTTTATAGTTTTTATTTCAGAAATCTTTAACATGCAGACTGTCTAACTAGACATGTGGTATAAATACAGCAACTCTCTCGAAGAGATTTAAATAAAATTGAGAATGGAAATGGGGAATGTATCAAAGAGACAACAACCCGACCATAGAAATTCCCGCACCCGGAGGTGTCCTTCAGCTGGCCCCTAAACAAATATATACTAGTTCAGTGATAATGAACGCCATACTAATTTCCAAATTGTACACAAGAAACTAAAATTAAAATAATACAAGACCAACAAAGACCAGAGGCTCCTGACTTGGGACAGGCACAAAAATGCAGCGGGCTTGCAAACACAGTAAATCCAACCATTCAAAACATCTCTATATCCTATGTCAGCAATTTATAATTTATTGGCTAGCTTTGAACGCTTTCTGTCATAATAGTTTATCATTTCCTACGTTTCCGTAAATCGGAACGCTCACTTTCTCATTGAATTGTTTAACATTTATGATGTATATAATCTTACGGTGTGCATTTTGCTTATTGTTAAAGGCCATATGGTAGCTCATATAGTTGTTTACATAATTATAAGTTATTTGATTTTTTTTTGGGAGGACAGTTGTCTCATTTGCAATCATACCCGTGACATGTTGTTTATAGAGTACACAACAATGGATAATACCTGCTTCCCTTAGACTAGTTTGTATAACAACTACTTTGTTTCTGTTTAATGGATTAAGGAAAAAGAAATAAGTTAAACTGTTTTCAAACTGACCGCGTTAAGGGGACGATAATTTACTTTTCCTGGGTTGGCAATACGCGTCTGTCCTCTCAGCATCTAAGCCAATTGTATTTATATATAATTCATATCAGTTTACTACATTTCATATAAAAAATGTGTAATTTCACATCATTTTTGTGTGTGCTATATATTTGTAAATTGAACTCTTTCTTAGAATATGTTCTATTGTATTGCATATCATTGCATTGTATTTTATCTAATTGAATCATTGTTGTGTGTATTGCTTGACCCTTATGGGTCATGTTGGTGTCATTTTGCAATAAAGATTAAATTAAAAACCAATTGTTCAAAGAACAATTGAAGGTCTTTCAACCAAAATGGATCTATTTTGATATGAAAACATTAAAATTCAGTAGAAAATGTCAGTTCCTATGGCTTAATGGTGTAAAAATATGAATTTCAAGCAAAGGTCAAAATCTAGAACGTAAAATTAACCTATGACCTTGAACTCAATTTCAAGGTCATAAACCAAGGAACCTAAATCAAAAGACCCTAGGTTTGTATTATGTATGGTTCATGAGCAATATCACTTTAAGCTAAACTCTAAATATAAGAGGGGCATAAACTCCGATTTATTGTCTGCGCACCCTTCCAATCTAAATTTATAAGTAACGACATGTCCCAACTAACAATTTAGCATAGATAATTTGTCGAAAACTTAAAAAGTTAATGAAAATAAGTGAAAATAAGCCAAAATCAAAATTTAGAATTTGACCTTGACCTTTGACCTTGACCTAATTTTCATTTTTTTGGACCAAGGATCTAAAATCAAAAGACCCTAGGTCTCTATCACTTATGGTTTACCAGTTAGAAATGCATATCACTTATATCATATATAAAAGGGGGGATAACTCTCATATGGAGTCTCCGGATAGCTTCGGTCAAAATGAAACAGAACATCCTGAGGATGTAACGAGCAATTTGGAAAAATAAATTTGTCGGTTTCTTATACGGTTGCGAAGCCTTAGTGGCCACAAGAAAAACAGTGTTCGGGGAGATAACTCTTACAAGGTAAAGGATTTTGTTACGCGGTGTCAGTTTCAGAAGCGCATTAACTGTTCGATATAATATACCAAATATCTAAGCGACATCTTGCGAAACAAAAAAACAGCGAAGGAAAAAAAATTTGGCGGAAGAAAAAAAAAAAAAAAAAAAATAATAATAATTAAAAACCAATTGTTCAAAGAACAATTGAAGGTCTTTCAACCAATAAGGATGTATTTTGATATGAAAATATAAAGATTCAGTTGAAAATGTCAGTTCCTATGGCTTTATGATGTATAAAAATGAATTTCGACCAAAGGTCAAAATCTAGAACATCCAATTTACCTATGACCTTGACCTCAATTTCAAGGTCATAAACATAGGATCCCAAATCAAAAGACCCTAGGTCTGTATTATGTATGGTTCATGAGTAATATCACTTTACGCATAATTCTAAATATAAGAGGGGCGAAAACTCCCATTTATTGTCTACGCACCCTTGTAACCAAAATTTATAAGTAACGACATGTCGCAACTAACAATTTAGTAAAAACAATTTGTCGAAATCTTATTAAGTAATTGAAAATAAGTGAAAATAAGCAAAAATCAAAATTTAAAATTTGACCTTGACCTTTGACCTTGACCTAATTTTCATTTTTTTGGACCAAGGATCTAAAATCAAAAGACCCTAGGTCTCTATCACTTATGGTTTACCAGTTAGAAATGCATATCACTTATATCATATATAAAAGGGGGGATAACTCTCATATGGAGTCTCCGGATAGCTTCGGTCAAAATGAAACAGAACATCCTGAGGATATAACGAGCAATTTGGAAAAATAAATTTGTCGGTTTCTTATACGGTTGCGAAGCCTTAGTGGCCACAAGAAAAACAGTGTTCGGGGAGATAACTCTTACAAGGTAAAGGTTTTTGTTACGCGGTGTCAGTTTCAGACGCGCATTAACTGTTCGATATAATATACCAAATATCTAAGCGACATCTTGTGAAACAAAAAAACAGCGAAGGAAAAAAAAGTTGGCGGAAGAAAAAAAATAAAAATAATAATAATAATAATAATTAAAAACCAATTGTTCAGAGAACAATTGAAGGTCTTTCAACCAATAAGGATCTATTTAGATATAAAAATATTAAAATTCAGTTGAAAATGTCAGTTCCTATGGCTTAATGATGTATAAATATGAATTTTAAGCAAAGGTCAAAATCTAGAACGTCCAATTAACCTATGACCTTGACCTCAATTTCAAGGTCATAGACTAAACATCTCAAATAAAAAGACACTAGTTCCTTAATATGTATGATTCATGAGTAAAATCACTTTATGCATAATTCTTAATATAAGAGGGGCGAAAACTCCCTTTTATTGTTTACGCACCCTCGCAACCAAAATTTATAAGTTACGACATGTCGCAACTAAGAATTTAGTAAAAAAAAAATTGTCGATATCTTATAAGGTTAATGAAAAAAGGTGAAAAAAAGCCAAAATCAAAATTAAGAATTTGACCTTGACCTTTGACCTTGACCTAATTTTCATTTTTTTGGACCAAGGATCTTAAATCAAAAGACCCTAGGTCTCTATCACTTATAGTTTACCAGTTAGAAAGGCATATCACTGATATCATATATAAAAGGGGGGATAACTCTCATATGGAGTCTCCGGATAGCTTCCGTTGAAATGAAACAGAACATCCTAAGGATATAACGAGCAATTTGGAAAAATAAATTTGTCGGTTTCTTATACGGTTGCGAAGTAGTAGTGGCCACAAGAAAAACAGTGTTTGGGGAGATAACTCTTACAAGGTAAAGGTTTTTGTTATGCAGTGTCAGTTTCAGAAGCGCATTAACTGTTCAATATCATATACCAAATATCTAGGCGACATCTTGTGAAACAAAAAAACAGCGAAGGAAAAAAAAGTTGGCGGAAGAAAAAAAAAAAAAAAAAAATAATAATAATAATAATAATAATAATAATAATAATCAGAACAAACCCTATAGGTCTTTCACCTGAAAGGTTGAAAGACCTAATAATAATCAGAACAAATACAATAGGTCTTTCAACAGAAAGGTTGAAAGACCTAATAATAATAAATATAAATCAATTGCTTTAAAAAATCAATTGTAGGCGGTCTTCCCCCCTTTAAAATTAATTGAATGGGGGGGGGGGGGGGGGCGGGGGAGTTGTTTGTTTGTTTGTTTGTTTGTTTGTTTGTTTGTTTCTGTATGGGGTCTATATTATTGTTACCGGAGAAGTTTCATGTTTAGTTTGGAAAGTTTTTATTTTATTTTAGGTACAGCGCGCGCGCCAGCTTTAGGAGACATCACGTGACTTGGGTTTATAATAACGAAAACTTAGTCTTTTTATTTCTCTTTAGGTCGGGACGTTAAACAGACAACATGTATAGAGATGGAATGCACACAATGTAATTTCTTTTGTCATTGTAGGAAATTGACATTTTGATGACAGTTCACAAACAGTGCATGTTTTGGATTTAATTGATCCGGTGTAACTTTAAAACACATTTATTGATTATTTTCTGATAATGTACATTTTTCAGCACCTGTTTGTAACACAGATTAGTATTTCAATCTCGGAGCGGACATTTTATTGTAGGTTTTTACTGAGATTTACGGACCAAGCAAGCGATTTTTACGGCATTGCCATTTCATTTCTCTAGGAAAAGCTGTGAGAGATATCTGCACCAAGTTTTTTTATAAACTTTTAGTACATGTATGCCCTGCTGACTGCAAATTTTGAGGTCGATTGTACTTGTAGTTTCAGAGAACATGTGGATTTTTTTTTTAAGAAGTGACGTAAGAACAATATTAAATTTCAATTTTTCTTGAATAAATGAGAGTTTGCTCCTTCAATAAACTCATGAATAAACAGTCATACAGATTGATTGATTGATTGATTGATTGATTAGATGATTGATTAGTTGGTGAGTTGGTTGGTTGGTTGGTTGGTTGGTTGAACACGTTGGATAGGGTCAATTGAAACACGGAAAAAGACCCAAAGAAGATCTTGGACCCTATATTAAACACATGAGACGGAAACATGATTGGTTGATCATGATCATGATTGATTGATTGATTGATTGATTGATTGATTAGTTGGTTGGTTGGTTGGTTGGTTGGTTGGTTGGTTGGTTAAACACGTTGGATAGGGTCAATTGAAACAGCGAAAAAGAAACAAAGAAGATCTTGGACCCTACATTAAACACATGAGACGGAAAGATGATTGATTGATCATGATCATGATTGATTGATTGATTGATTGATTGATTGATTGATTGATTAGTTGGTTGGTTGGTTGGTTGGTTGGTTGGTTAAACACGTTGGTTAGGGTCAATTGAAACAGCGAAAAAGAAACGAAGAAGATCTTGAACCCTATAATAAACACATGAGACGGAAACATGATTGATTGATTGATCATGATCATTATTGGTTGATTGATCATGATCATGATTGATTGATTGATTGATTGGTTGGTTGGTTGGTTGGTTGGTTGGCAAACACACATAAAATTCTTCAAGTAGTGCCCCAAATCACATATGTACATGACCTTGACCTTTGACCTTGTGACCTTTGTCAAGGTCATTGCTTCACAATGTCATTGCAAAAGACACTATGGGTCAAGGACCTTTTGTTTAAGAGTTTTGCCTAATAATGGCTTTTTATAAACCATCAATGGGGGTTATGTCCCTTACATAATGGTAAAACCAATACAGTCATAATGTAACAAAGTTGCCCCTTGAAGTACTCAACATTTTTCACTGCTTAAATTTTCTGTATCTATAACCATTCAAGAATTATAGGGAAATCAAAGACATATGAAAATCTAAAATATGACCTTGACCTTTGACCTTGACCTAATTTTCTTAGTTAGGAATCAGGGGACTCAAATAAAAACATTCCAGGGTTATACGGTTAGCGGTTTATGAGTTAAAAAAATATAGCGGCAAATTTATTCTGTAAGGGTAGATAACTCCTATAAAATTTCATCGAATCGCTTCGATCCAAATACGCCAAAAATTACTGAGGATTTAACGAACAATTTGTGAAAAGAATTTTGTCGCTATCTTTTTTTGTTACGAAGGAGATGCACACACATGATAAACAGTGAATAGGGAGATAACTCTCACAAAGAAAATGGTTCGGCTTAGCAGGGTGAAATTTAAAAGCGCATAAACTATACAATACCATATGAGAAATATCTAAGCGACATATTGCGAAACAAACATTTATCGCAAGAAAAAAATTTGGCGGAAGAAAAAAAAAAAAAAAAATAATAATAATAATAATAATCAGAACAAATACAATAGGACTTTCCACAGAAAAGTGGAAAGACCTAATAATCAGAACGAATACAATAGGTCTTTCAACAGAAAGGTTGAAAGACCTAATTACTGAATTTGCAAAGAGGCATCAGGTTCACGTGTTGTTTTATTCTCTTTTTTTTTTAAAGAAAATAACTTCTTTAATTCAGTATAGTTTAAAGATTTGTCTACCGAAGACGTAAATCGTTTATTTTGTTGTATATTTGTTTTGATTTTGATCCAATGACCTATTACTTTTACAATAAAGAAACCACATATTGTGCACATTATCAACGCTTCAGTATAAAATATTTGTTAAAATCATAGTAAATTGAGTGTGATAATTGGTAAAGGCAACGATATCCGGTCATCTCTTTGTTAAAATAATAAATTGACCTGATAAGCTGAAATGATCAGTTGGAATTGATTTTTTGGAAATACGAGATTTCAGATAGGTCGTTTAGGTTTATATTTCCTCGTTCGAATATTATAAAGTCTTTTCATAATACAAAGCACACACAAATATAACACAATTAACCATATATTGTTTTAATATACAACAATTATAATAATATCCAATTTTTTTTTATTACAATTGAAATGCTTACTTAATAGTTAATCTAAATGGCTCAGCATAAAATTGGTGCATGTTCATGGTTCTCATACGCAAAAAATATATGTTACACAAAATAAAACAGATATAAAGCCAAGGCTCCGTGTTGAAGGCCGTACATTGACCTATTTATAATGGTTTACTTTTATAAAATGTTATTTAGATGGAGATTTGTCTCATTGGCACTCACACCACATCTGTCTATATCTATAAATAAAATACAGGGAACAAACTTTTAACAAGAGAAAAGTTCATTCTGAAAGTATAAAGGCTAAAAAAAAAATGGGAAGTATGTTCTTTGAAAAGTTAACATTAACTGATGAAAACAATAAAATGTTCATGAACAGCCGAATTAAAACAAAATATGAGCTCGAAATGCTATAGTAAGTAATCATTTCTTAGAAGTTGAAAGAAGTCAAAGAGAAAATAAATGTGCATGCATTGTGTATATAAATGTAAGTTTGTTTGTGATTAAGAAAATTTGAGAATTCAATGAAATTATGCATTTGTAAAAATAAGTCTGTATGTCTATTACAAAGATTTTATAAAGACCACGATTCTTCTGCAATATTTTATATAAAACGATTCAAGTACTATACATTTAAAAGAAAATAGTTTCCAAATGGATAATATGAAGATAAATGATACATGTACATATATACATACGCAAGGTATCGAAAGAAGTTTATCTTCCCTTGACAATTGTGTTGCACTGGATTTGCCAGAGAGACCCCCCCCCCCCCCAACCGAAATAAAACTTGCTATTTAAATCTTTTACCTTTGTGAAACCATAAAAACAGAAATATCTGCAATTGAAAACGGGGCTCGAATGCAATAACTTTACATTCAAATTGACTTTTACTACCACAAGTGATTAAAGTGAACTTTATAGTTGGAACGTACGTACTTTGTTTAAAAAATGACGGCCCCAACGACAAAAAAAGTCAAGAATCAATATTTGTTTCAAAAAACTCAAATCAATATCATATAATATGTGCATTAAATTGTATACATTTTAATAATCAATAGTGAAATAATGTTTATATATTCGTTCCAGTATTTAATGGACAAATAAAGGAAACTTTCCTTCCTGAAAGCTCACCATCCGCTCGTACAAATTTACAATAAATTCGTGCAACAGGTATAAATGCAGATGGCCCAAAAGGTTCAAACATTTCTTGGCTCCACACTTCTACTGGTCTCCCACAGTGATACCTGTATCTAGCTGGTAGAGCACGTAACCACTTTACCCTCGCAAATAAGTGCATGTTGTTATCACCTCTGACCAACAGGTTATGTAAGTAATAAGTCTGGATAATGCCGGGTGTAAGATCCCCAGTGCCGGTCTCAGTAATTATTTCCCCGTCTTTTGTATGCCAATAAGCCATTACAAATGACGAACGCTTGTGTCTAGAGTCCCATGAACCATATACCTCATTGCCTAAACTAACTGCTGTGCATTTTCTACAAGATTCTGGAATTACAGCTTCCGACAAATCTGGATACATGACACTGTAAGTACGAGAAATAATACGGTGTTCGTCATATGTAAGACAGTGTCGTGATGCCTTTGAGTATTGATATGCACCAATGTGTGACCAGTCCTGGTTTAAAATTGGGGCACTTCGTTTTGCTAAGTAGAGAAGATGTCTAACCTCTTCATCAGCTATGGCTGCTACTGCTCCAAGGGTATCCATCTGTTGAAAGTGTTTTATGAGAGTGATTTCGTATTTTTCTGGTAGTTTTACAGATTTTACAAAGGAATCTCGAGTAAAACGTCGCATCATCTGCAATTCAACCGATCGATTGTTTTTCGGCAGTGAACCAAGGTGACCATTATATCGTTCGAAGCTAAAAAGCCAAAACGAATAAACTGGCCCATAATCTCTTATACAATCGCTCAAATGATAGTGCAAATGCATGTTCGGTGTAACTCGATCCTTGCCATACTTAGCTTCAAAGTCTTTGCAAAACTGGAGTATGCTATCCTCATATTGCCTTATATCTGCCTCTGTAACATACTTAGAAGCGATTGTATGACTTGCAAGTACGAATTTCCGCCAAATATCCAAATCTATATTAGGTAAGACATCCTTTAGTGAAAATATGGAAAAAACATTTGTCCAATTCTTCCATTGCTCTGCAGTAAATCCACCGAAAGAGGAGGATATTTTTCTTGGTATAGCACCGATGTTGCTAGCAGCATTTACAGAGTCTACCCTTTCCTGTACCGTTTTCAATTCTTCTGGTAGCAAAATTTTCAGTTCCAACCAAATTTTAATTAATTTCTTCGCTGTTCCCTGGTAAAGATTATGCATCGGGTCTATAATTGACATCCTGATTGGATCAAAGTACTCCAGATCCCAAAGGGGAGAATATCTGAGACCGTATTTGCTTTCCAGACTGTCTTTTTCTGTTTGTGTTTTTGCATGTCTTATGAGATGAATCAACTGTCGCTGATGAATTAAATCCCGGGGTATCCAATTTTCAACGTCAAAACCACCATATATTTTCCTACCGATATCACCAGGAAATGTTTTCATGCATTTGGAGCATCCTAAGGTAGCGCCATGGCCTAAAAATCCACATAATTTCCTTGTTGCAGGAATATCGCAGCCGACACACATCAATGCTAACTTGAAATTCTGTTTATCCTTTTTACTTTGAAAAGAATTCGACGAAAAACCGTGTGTCCATACACTTTTGAATTCATCTATAAGTGGGTCAAGGAATGTTTGTAGACTTGGTTCTTTTCCCATATCCGGTATTATACCGATGAGAACGACATTTTTTAACTTAAAACGTTCGTTTCTTGGTAAATTTAAAATTACAGCGTACATAACACCTACAGAATACTGAACATGCTCATATGGCTGGAACCAGTCCAAGTTTATCATTAATCCATAATGTCTCTCGCTACACAAAAAGTTGTTTTTCTCTGTACCTTGGAATTCTTTCCAAATTCGTCCATCGTAAACATCTGCAAAAAAACCTTCTTCTTGTCGTCTTGATCTCCATTTTTCACAGTTCTTTTCAAATTCAGGAAGGTGGACAAGACTTGAAACTGAAGATTCCAAAGACTTATAACAAAATGTTTTATAAGGATACAGCTTTCTGTTCCTTTGCAGTTGAACAACTTTCAAAAGAAGTTCTCCACATACTTTTCTCCTTCCGATCTGTGGATGATTTGGGAAGCGAATATTCTGACAGGTTTTTGAGACTTGTTGACCCTCGATAATGTGCATACAGTCTTCGTAATCATATAATTTGTAACACTTCTTGCATATGACATATTTAGTAAAATTATCTTTCTTGAAACCGATATCTCTATATAATTTGTATACAGAAGCAGGAAAAGCAGCTGATATTGTTGCAATTGCAACATTTTCTGCAGACAAAGCATTAAAAAATCGCTTAAAAATGAGAGCAAACGCTGGATTGCTATATCTGGAATAATGTGACAGGCCTGCCATGTACAAACAAAAATCAATAAGGACATTAAAAGGGAAGGCATATTTGAGCGGCTACTGTCATGATCACCGATTATAGTCTGAAATTGACGTGCATCGTCTCCTGTGTTGAAATCAGAATCAATGTCTGCGATCGTTACATTGTCCCAAATTTCTTCTTCTTCGCTGTCGGATTCATCTGAGTCGTGGTTAAGAGCCTGCAAGTTACTTTTTAATTTTGCCTTTATAATAGAAATTAATGGTTGGTCATTTTCATCAGCTGATGATGCCAAATCGGTGCTTGCTGTTTCTTGGTTGTCATCTATCGAAGTTTCCTGACTTTTCAATGTCTTACTACTACAGTGCCATATACTGTTATTATAATATTTAAGCCGATGATTTTCGAAATGCTGCTTCCCAAATATGTCATTACAACCAGGACATTCCTTCTTTCCTCGTTTCCTCTGAAATTCCAAATGAGCCGTTGACACAGGCTGGTCTCTTTTTGACATTTTCGCTGAAAAAATAAAGACAGCTTTACTTCTCAGTGTAAATATTAAGAAACAGAGTAATATTATTTTAAATGTACATTGGTTATTTGTAAAATAATAAATAGGGAAATACACTTTTTATCGAAGCATTTTCAAATATAAATTGAATTCAGATGAAATCACTGCAAAAATTTAAAAGAAATGGAAAACTAAAGTCTCATATTTTCATTTATTCAAAGATTTATGTACCCTTCAATCGTGAACATAATGTTAGAGTACTTAAGTTGCTAAAGTACCCAGATCGCCCATCCCGTTTTGTTTTGTCATAGTAAATGTTGAACTAGAGGCCTTGGTAACCCTGTTTGACACTAAGTAAGATGAAAAAAACCATCCAAATGAGCTTAAACTGATTTTTTTTTTATCTCTATCACCATGGATATTAACCCATATACAAGGCCATTTGTGTCAATGTCGAGAGCAATACTTAAAATTCAGCGTTTTACATTGTACTGGTTTTTCGAGAGCAACATTGGTGTACGGCCAAAAATGGAAAAATCCATCAAGCAGCTGACAGTGTGGCTTCTCTTTACACGCCCCATTCTGACTGGATGTACATGTCGATTGTCGTACGATAACTTAAAAATGCTCAAATAACAATATGCAAATACGGAACAATAATATCCCTTAATACAAAAAAAATCCCTTTCCTTTTATTTACTATTTAAAAACAGTGGTTGATTTAGGACCCATAATGGAGCTACGTATATGATAACCAGTCCTAACGTTATCTATAAGGGAGCAACCATTTAACTTTAAAACTGGGGTGTGATTGTTTTGTCGAAGCGCTAACAATTTTATTAAGTTTTACATCGCTATTAATCAACTTGTCTGTTTCAAAATTTAACGCTATAAGGCATGGAGAAAATTTGGATTCAGAATTTTTCTTTTGTCCTCTGCTGGCACAGCGGAATATTATTTTTTCATCAAATTGGAGATCAGAATATCTTAATGTACCATTATCGAAGCCCCTCGTGGTAGTATCAGAGTAAAAAAAAAGTGACTATCTATATATTGGATTCCCCAAAAGATTACCATTTATCGCTGATATAAACTTTTGAACAGAATTTTCAATTTTCAAAATGCCGACACCTACAAATGAATAGACGGGCGTTTAATGTAGTACAGCGGCAACTATAACATAAATATGAATGCTAGATGGGCACAATGTAGTACAGCGGCAACTATTACATAAATATGAATGCTCGGGAAAATAATGTTTATGATATACGTTTATATATGATATGAAAGGTTTCAACTTTTACAAAACCAGAGCTATAAGTACCAAAAAAATATTAACTAAAATCATTGATACAACTCAATATAATTATGATCGTCATACAACCGATAAAAATGAAAACAGAACGTTAAAAGTTACGACCGAAGCGCTTTTCTTGATCGACCTTCTTAGGGAACGCTCAAAGCTGAATATTTAGGGCCAACAACTTACAAAGAACAGATTAAAACGTTAAAGATGATCGTTCATAATGTACATGAAATGATATTCTTTAGCCAACATGATTGCAGAAAGTAAGAAGTCGTAGAGCAAAACAGAAAAATTTGAAATCAAAAGAGATAATACACCGTGTATTGAGCCTTTTTATTGCTTAGAGATCAGTAGAAAATATATATACATGCTCAACCTAACCATACTATTTGACCTACTGCGAGTTGTTCAGTTTTTACTGTTACTCCTGTTTCTCCTAAAATATAGGTGCTAGAAAAATCAGCAAGTAAAATGGCCAATATCAGAGCCGTACGTCTGGTTTTGAAATGAATTCTCTTCTTTTGAGAAATATTTATTTTGTCATCCAATTTTTCACCGCTTTCAACTGTCTGTCTGTGGTTTTATTTCATACATAAACGTTTAAGTATCAGTATGTTTTCAATTCATATTGTTTCGTTTCGTTCCGCTTTTATTTCGTTTCGCTTTTTACAGTTACCCCTCTTTTTGCCCCTTTTCTATTTTTGATATTTTAATCAAAAATTTAAAAAATCAAACTTTCAAAAAGTGAAATAATCAAAATTGCACGTAAGGTTTAGTATTTTAAAAGTTTGATAAAATTCCTAAACTATTAAATTTAAAAACGATATTAGAAATTTTAATATTTCAATAATTTGGTTAAAATTTCTAAATTTCAAAACTTTTTCACATTTTGAAATTTTTATATTTTAAAACTTTGATCAAAATTTCAAAAATCTAAAATTTCAAAACTTTTTAAAACTTTGAATTGATAAGTGTTACACGGACCAACAGGCTGTGAATTTAATTAATTAATATGTTTACTTTTGATATCTATATAAAAGAACGAGGTCCAGTTTGTTAGCCGCCCTGGGGTAAAAACGACAAATCTAGGAAGTCAACTTAACAGTTATAGGACAAACGCTAGACTTGCTACATGTCCCTTCCTAATTATTATTATTTTTTCAATTTTGTCCCTTTAATAATTTTACTGCTATAACTAGGAGATTACAATTATACTGACATCTGCAGGAGGAAGCCTTTCTCCAAGGGCAATCAGTAGGCTGGCACTTATCAGTAAACATATAAATTAGTAAGAGAGAAATATTAGAAAGGGAATTGTAGCAAGTCTAGACAAACGCCAGATTTTTAGTTTCTTCAGCAAAATAGCCAGAACATTAACCAATTAACAGCTTATTGGCAAACCATTAATTCAAACACTTGTTTATTTGTCATCACAGCAGGAAATCTTCGGATTACCACAATATCTTAGATGACTGACCAGAAATGACCACATGTGTATTATGTATTGTAAAAGTACTGTTCTACATAAATAGATTGTTATCAAAATCAGCTAGTGGCAAAATCTTCTGACGTTTGAATTTTATATACACAAGGTCCCCCCTTTTATTTTATTTTAAAGTTTTTGCAATGCAAAAAAAAAAAAAAATATGTGTTTTTAGTATTTTATCTTTATATTTATATATTAAAATCTCTAATATGAATTTGAATAAGAAATGACTGATTTTTATAAAAAAAAATATGGTGTACTGGAATGAAATTTTAATGTTCTCATACCACAGTCACACTTTTCTTTGAAAATGTTTTCTCTAAATAATGGTGTCAAAAATTCAACACAGTCAAAAATTAGGCCGTGTTCACATTGACCTAAACTCGGTGTTGTATAAGTGTAACTCACACATAAACTAAACAAAATTACGTTCCCATTGATAAAACTCAATCGGCGTTTTGCATTTGCGCCGATCTGCATTTCATTTGCGCCGATTTTTTATTTCATTTGCGCCGATTTTTTTTTCATTTGCGCCGATTTTTCACAGGTAAATTACAGGTAAATTACAGGTGAATAGATATAAGAAGATGTGGTATGAGTGCCAATGAGACAACCCTTATTTATTAATATATCATTAAAGACCTTGTTTTCGTTAGCCAGTTGTACAAATGTTATGAATTATCAATCATAACATGGATATAGCTATTTTGTATCCTGAAAAGTATTGAAAAAAAAATTCAATTCTTTGTGATGAATGATGATTTTTTTATAATGACAGAGCATTGATAGGAGTTAACCTCTGTTGATGTAATTTATCACACAAATTTCTAGAAATTGATTCAACCGCATTTAAGAAATCACTGTCGTTTTGAAGTGTAAAACCTTAATTCTATTGATTACAGCCTGTTTTAATGGGATATAAAAAGTCCTTTGGATCCCTTCCCGAGATGGACATCTAGTTAGAAAATGTTGAAGGTTTTCTTCCTCAAGTTTGCATACCGAGCCAGTTGGGTCTGTACCCCCTATATTAAATATAGGTATAGTTGCTTGTAAAAGAAAGGTTAAAGTTAATATTCAAGCTATTTTTTTTTTAACTTTCTTTGTATTCCCACGCAGTCGATAGTCGATGTAGGCCTTGTGTAGGTTAAGTGTACACAAAACTAGGCATTCAGACCTTAAATTTTCCCGTGTATATTTAAAAAAGAAATAATTCTTATATTAAATTGATACCTAATATAACATTTATTAATAAAGTTTTTTACAGAAATATTTGTCTAAACTTGATATATGTATTTGTTATAAAAACACATTACGTGGCCTTATAATTCATAATCAAGACTCGTTCATCATCATTGCCGAACACATAATTTATTTAAAAATGTCTTCCCGAATCGATTGGACGTACACACTGACAGAAATATTTGCAACTGGTCTTTATACTCAAACAACGATTCACTCATATATGCATTACTGAAAAAGGGTGAGGTTAATTGTTTGTTTGTGTAATATCTCATATCCGTTAAAATACAATTAGAAATAGAAAAAAAAACATTACACCCTCTCTTTGCCAAATACTCCTTGGAGAAAAAATACCATTTGAAACAAATAGAAAAGATAGAAATGTAGTGATCCTTAACATCGAAATTGTTTTTCTTCGTCTGTAAGCACGCTGATGGCGAGTCTGCGTTTTTAATGCATAATCGAGACATCTTTAAATTACTGCAAATCATCCAAAATGACTTTTTTAAAGGAGCAACCCCTTAACTTTTAAAATAAAGGGGAAAATCGGGGGGGGGGGTCTGAGTCTGAATTTTTTCTCGCGCGAAAGTTTATAATTAGTGATTTTTTTCGATGGTACCAATAATATTTAACACTATAATGTATGGGGAAACTTTGGATTCAGAATATTTGTTCATTCTTATCATCTGAATGATCCGATTTTTTTAAATCAAATTGTGGGAAAATCCATCCCCCCTTTTTTTAAAGTCAAATGGTCGTTCCCTAACTGCTAGAAAGTTGTTCGAAAATTTGAATTCGGTTCTATGTAATGAAAAACTTAATGACATATAGTTTACAAGTGTGAACAAATATTATGTACAGGTAGCTAAACAAGGTGTATAGATGTGAACAAATTTAATGTGAAACTAGTGTACATTACATCAAACCAAATGTAATAAAATTGAAAATGGAAATGGGGAATTTGTCAAAGAGACAACAACCCGACCAAATATGTTTACTGTACATAGCGTTTGGTGTGAACACGGTCTTAGTTTACAAGTCATCATCATTACAAATGTGTCTCTAACCAACACAAACAATTTCAATATTTACTGTACATGCAGTTTTACAATTTGCTATTTGTTGACTGCAACTAAAGTCGCCAAAATCTAGACATAACAATCCTTCTTTGAGGAACGAATTTATATAAATTCTTATTGTTTCCAAATCGCTCTGTATTTCTCATGTTTCTTTTGTATGATTGAAACTTGTGCACTTTTGAACCGTAAAATAAAATCATGTAACAAAACTAATCCTTATCTAGCATGTCTAGTGATGTCATCAACATTTAGATTCATTTTTGGGGTTATTTTCTCTTTTCAACGTCAGCATTTCTGTTAAACCTTCACAGAATTTATTTAACTGACAGACATACATGTATCTTCTATACAATGCGGCGCAGGACATTTGCGCTTTTTCATAAGAAATTTGAGCTTTTTTAAATAGACATTTGCGAGTTTAATAAAGAACAAATGTGCTTTTATAATATTTGCTTCTTATGACTTCCCCGTTCTATTTTAATTGGACTTAGGTCCGGTAACTTTGGCCTTAAAATAATTATCAATTTTCATTATTGCTTATAATTGAATAAAATTGAGAATGGAAATGGTTAATGTGTCAAAGAGACAACAACCCGACCATAGAGCAGACAACAGCAGAAGGTCACCAACAGGTCTTTAATGCAGCGAGAAATTCTCGCACCCGGAGGCGATAGTCGTTTCCTATAGCTAAGACATTCGTGTTTAAAAGTAATTTTGTAGCATATCGATATAGTTGTATATAGCTAAACCAAATGAAAATTATACATTATAAAGACATAAAGACAAGCATAGTTATCAGGGGTCAATTTTTGCTAGTGTCCTTTTATCTTTCTGTCCATCTGTCCCATTTTGGGTATAAAGCTGTTCCGGGTAAATTATCCTACAGTTTGAATGCTAGGAAGTTATCACTTTGCTGGCTGTTGATATACATAATATTAGAGGTGTATTTGCGGTCAGGACTTTAATTTAAATAATATTTCTTATGTGTGGGACACAGTTGACCTTTGTCATTTTTTGTGTATAAACTTGCATAAGATTGATTATTGGTTGCTTAACATCCTGTTGCAAATGTTTCATGCATGTTCAGAACGAGAACAAGTTAACTATAAATTCTATAGGAAGGTCTTGTAATAGATAAAATTGAGAATAGAAATAGGGAATGTGTCAAAGAGACAACAACCCGACCATGGAACAGACAACAGCAGAAGGTCACCTATAGGTCTTCAATGCAGCGAGAAACTCCCGCACAGTGGCGGATCCATAACTTTTCATAAAGGGGGGGGGGGGGGGGAGGCGCTGACTGACCTAAAAAGGGGGGGGGGGGGGCTCCAGCCATGCTTCAGTGATTTCCTTTATAATCAACCAAATTTTCCCCCATGATAGGGGGGCCCGGGCCCCCTGACTCCCCCTCTTGATCCGTCTATGGCGCACCCGGAGGCGTCCTTCAAATGTTTATATATAGCTAATATAAGACACTTAAGTTGATTAATAAAATTGAGAATGGAAATGGGGAATGTGTCAAAGAGACAACAACCCGACCAAATAAAAAACAACAGCAGAGGGTCACCAACAGGTCTTCAATGTAGCGAGAAATTCCCGCACCCGGAGGCGTCCTTCAGCTGGCCCCTAAACAAATATATACTAGTCCAGTGATAATGAACGCCATTCCAGACCCTTTTGTTTTCCACATAATTAATTACCAATCATATTGTCATAATATTGTTTGTTGTAAAATGATGCCCTTTATATGTTCTTGGTTAGATTAATAAAATTCTTATCTTATCTTATTACCATAATTGATAAGTTCCAGTTCGAAAAGTTCAAACAAGAAAGATTTTGAAAGCATAGAAAACTGTGCATATTATAATCAGCATGACTTTTACAGATTACAATACCAATACTAAAAATTCAGGCTAAAATAAGGCTTGCACATAGTTATATACTTTAATTCAGTCACGGACCTGTGATATTGCGGATGTGTTCTATTGTATACAATAAAAACAAAATGAAGTTAACGATCCCTTTAATTTCGTAATGGTAAACTTTGTAACACTTGTGTTTAGGGAGCAACCATTTAACTTCAAAGGGAGGGGAGATGTTTTTTTTTTGTCTGAGTCGGATTCCCCCCCCCCCCCCCTTTACGCTATCAATATTTTTTTTCAATTTTTTTTTACATCTGCTTGACCAGAATATTTTTTTAGAAAAAAAACTCGGTTTCTTAAATAGTTTATTATTTTTTTTTAACATCTGTTACAATTTTTATTGTAAAATGAAAAACATTTTGATTTTTTTCAACTTGATTATTGTACATAATATAATCAAATGAATAAAGGGAGATGATTACGCACTTTTGAATATGCGACCTTAATTTACTGAAAGATAGAAAAAGGAAAATAATCATCAAATATCAAATGTATATGAATGATAAAAACATGTATCATAATAAATCAGTCTCTTTTTTAACCGTCAAATATCTATACATGATGATATTGAAAGATTTCTTGAACTGGTAATTGAACAATATTGTTCTTGCAATGTATACAAATACTTTGATCTGTAAATGAGTAGCACAATGTTAATTTTGAAGTTCCTTTCTGAACCATTATCACAATTGTTGCAAATAATTATTTTCTCCGTCCCATTCACTAACTATTGTATGACTAACTAGAAAGGAGGAGTGCTTTTGTTAATATGTCAAACACGGAAGCTTTGATCCCTTATACACATAGAGATGAAGAACTTTGATGTCATCGAAGATCAATGTAAATTGCATAGGATAAATCTGTTTTCTGGTCATGTGGCATGCAGTTGTAACAACTGCAAGTTGGCTATAAAGATCAGAAGCTATACACATATTCATTTATATCAAAATTTACTCTCTAAACACGAACTCCGAATTCTAAGATTTGCACATACCTCAAAATGTCAACTTTCAACTCTTTGATGTCTTCTGATGAGGATCCGGATATTGGGGACAGCAGCATGCATTTGTTTCTTGAGTCATCACAGACTTCAGAAGTCCCTGAGCAAGGAAGAAGCCCAAGTCCAGCACAGATATGGAGGCCACATTTTGAGAGTCCAGTTATAGCAAATAGCCCAGTCACAGTTTCGTCAGGTGCTTGTGGAGGGCCACAAGATACTCCTCGGTCGTATACCCGACAAACCAGTACCCCTTTACTGGGTAGAGTGCAACAAGAAAACACTACACGTATATCCAGCTCGTGTATTAAGGTACTCTACTTTATAACTTATGAACATGTGTGTACCCAATTGAAGTAATAAATTGACATACTTCCACGATATATAATGACGATTGGGAATTGATAGGCATGAATGAGGCGATATTATAATTTTATCATTTTGTGGCGTGGTCATTTCCATTTTAGATTTGATAAGGATACTTTTATCAGTTTAATGATATTTGATTTTGATTGATGTGACAGCTTTTACGGTTCCTTGAATGCTTTGATTAAGGTGGTACCTAACACTACAGGGAGATAACTCTGAAATTCAGTTAAACGTTTTAATCACTTTGTATTGTTAAAGAAATATTAGGCTTCTTAGTCAAACTGCTAGATAACCAATGAAAATTTTCTTATAAAGTGGTTGATTCAAATTTTTGTCAAAGGGTCAAAGTAAACATTTTGTCAAAATTCTATGAAAATTAAACGAGCCAAATTAATATTAATATTAGTCAAGGTGTTGGGTACCACCTGAAGATTTAAAAAATGTATTATCTTAAGTGCTAGTATAAACGCCAATATATATATACATAAAGGTCTTTCGCAAATAAGAAACTAAGCTGGAGAAAATCTATTTCTTTTATTTGAAAGCATTACACGTTCGATTTTAAATATAACCCCTTCATATATTATATTTAACAAGGTTATGTCGCACATTTAATCTATAAGTTTTTCAAAAAAAATAAGAATTATACAGTTTGTTTGCCCTGTCTGAAATAAAGCGAAGTGCATATTGTCATATGAATTATCTCTTCTTGTACGAAATTGAAATTGTCAGTATTTCAAACAAAACTAAAAAAACGCAATTTATACTTAAGTTTTGTAGGCGATATATAGGGTTGTGTACATGGTTATTTTTAAGATATCATGCTATTCTCTTTTCGATAACTTTCAATCATCATAATTATGTTCAAGTCTTATCCACGGTGCAATACTATAAATTGACACATGATTGGTGAATTAATAATACCAATGATAGTTTAAATATATCAACATATTTGTATTTTCAGACACTTGCGAAGTTATTTGACAATCAAAGGACATTTTTACAAGAACAGTTTGTCAAACAAAATGCCCTTGTTGGAGAATGCCTTTCAATGTTAAAAACTTTGGAAAAAAGACCAGAAAATGGAAAGCAGCTGAATAAAAGTAAAAATGAGATTCACGTGCCTGCATATATAAAGGTATTTCATTTCTTACAGTTGTTTCATTTAATGTCACTTGGAATAAACTAGTAGCCTTAACCAATCAAATATTCAGTTATCAATATACATGTATGCATACAGTGTAATCAATTAACATACTTAACTGTTTTCATTTGTTTTTTTCGATACATTACTCATCATTCGAAATATAATAGTGTTTACTTTAAACTTTTTACAGCAATCTGTACGTGACGGATACAAACATAACCAGACATCAAATGGGTTAAAGTGGACCACAAAAACTGCAGCCGGTACAGTACTAAAGTGAGTATAACATGTATCTTATAACAACAATCGAATACCTAGTCCGAGATGACTTTGACATCTGAAGACCTTTTAAGAACTTGCTTGTGCAGTGGGACGAAAGAGCACACTCCTTATAGAAAACAGAGAAATTGCTGGCTTAGACTTGACGCGGCACATTTATTAAAAATTAAAAAAAATCATATACCATCCGATTCCTCATTCAATGATGTTGATACCGATTGTTTATGGTCGTTCTATTGCGTCCAAGTCGCTGTACCTATATGTTGCCAAACCAAACAAAAGTATAGCAATGTCCGGATGGATGTTATTTTTTCTTTATTTATTTTTTTTAAATATTTTGTTATCAAATCAAAACGTTTCTGCCTTTTATGAACTGTATAGCCCGCCTTTTAATTAAGTGTCCCCTGTGTGCAACGTAAATGCACCTATAGTGACAATTCTTTTTTTTTAATATAAAGGACAAGGAAGACTAGTCCACATTTTTTCTTTCTGTTACAAGTATGTTTAAAGTTATAATAAACGAACTATATGAGTTTAGCTTCAAAATAAGGAAATTGATGATGAACATATTCTTATATTCATAGATGCAATTCTGAAGAAAATAAAGCAATGACAGAGGCGATTTTGATTTATGTGAAGGGTCAGCATCAAACTGTTGAAGAGGGTGTGATCAGGTGTAAGTACATCTATAGCTGCAGCACTTATACTTATAATATTTTGTAACAGTCGTTAGACGATCAAAATTACTTATCCAATGCGTTTTATCACTTATTTTCTTAAACTTATGATTGTATGGTGGATTGGGAATTACGTGTTTTCGAACGACCCCCCCCCCCCCTTTTTCCAAAAAAAAATCCAACCAAACACCAAAACAAACAAAATAACAAAAACAAACAAAAACAATATCAAATAAACGCGCTTAGTAAAAAGTAAAAAGAATGATTCGATCATCCCCAAATTCCTCCATGAATATAAAATGACCGTCAATTTATGACAGTATCCGATTTCTTTCTTTACCCTAATTGATTAATTGTCATTACTACATCGCTTTTTTTAATTCTGAGATGTGGCACGTGACCGTCATTTGGTTAAAAAAAAAGGTCCGTTTCAAACTTGAAGTAAGATTTTGCCTCAGATTCGGCTAGCTCTGTCTTGAAGGCATCACTTTGATGTCGAGATGGTAAACAGCAATAGAAGCGCAGTTCCTTTCCTTTTTTTTAGTTTATGTACTCACTTTTTAATCAGTATATGCATGTTCGAATATCATTGAGAATTTTTCCAAAGCTGTCGTTGAAAGCGTTTGTTTGCGTCTTAACTTTAAAAAAAAAATCTTCTATTATTCTTCTAAAGGTTTGCAGTGTTTTTTTACGAAACAATACACACCATATATATGTATATAAATTATATCTGATATAATTTTATTGGTGGTTATATCTACATATTTTAGAATTAAAATCAAAATGTATCTTCATATAAAAAAGAAGATGTGGTATTGCAAATGAGACAACTTTCCACTAGAGACAAAAATGACACAGAAATTAACAACTATAGGTTACCGTACGGACTTCAACAATGAGCAAGGCCCATACCGCATAATCAGATTTAAAAGGCCCCGAAATGACAATGTATAACAATTCAAACGAGAAAACTAACAGCCTAATTTATGTACAGAAAATGAACAAAAAACAAATATGTAACATATACACAAACGAAAACCAATGAATCACTGGCTCCTGAAATGTTGGCGGGATCCCAACCCTCCTCAGTTTGTGTATCAATGAGTAACATGTATGGACCTATATCATTCAAACTGTACAGGTTTTCGAGGCGTTATTCTGGTTTTTTTTTTGGTTATTTCATTAAGGCTTTGGCAGTGAAGTATTAATTTTAGGTTTGATATTTTCACATAGTTCTTTCTTTTTCTGCAGGTGGGATTGAAACGTATTTCAATTCTGTTAAACAGAAGGAGATAATGGAGTTAACAGGGAAAAAGGAAGAACATAATAGAAAATGGTTCTCTATGGCCGAAAACACAGGGTATGTGCTGAATTAACACTTGAGACAGTTTTAGTCATCTGGATTAGGAATAAACATCGGTGATAATTATTCTTAAGATTATTCTTAAGATAGGAATTTCAATAAAGATTGATTAAAGACACATTGAAACTTATATAACAGTAAGGAGATGTTTGATGTTTGATGCTTTTGATGAGTTCAAATGAATTAAACGTAATCAATTTGTTGATTAAGAGATTTGAAGGTTCATGTAACTTTTCCGTATATTATGGTTAATTCATGGTTTTCATCTGTATATATTTTTTTGTAAATGAGAAAATTACCATTTTAACAAATCGCTTATTCAGAGACGGGTCCGGATTTTTCGGAATAAAAGGAGAACGCCTTTTTTAAAATCTGTTAAAGAGGGCGGACCCATTTTACCCTAAAATACAACTGGTTTTTTTTAATCCGAGTTAAGGGACCCCCATGATATGCCTATGCTATATACGAAAACAACTGTACAAGGTACCAATACTTAATTATTCGTTATTATAGCGATTTCAATTTCGTTTGTTGATAGTAATGCAAGGGAAATAATCCAAATTATACATCATGTTGTATTTATTTAAATTTTTATTTCACCATCTTCTGAGTTTAACATTTAAGGTATACTGTACATATGTGTCTTTTTTTCAGAAACTTATCAACCGAAGAAGAACCCTAAAAGAAAGAAAAATTGATCCAAAGGAGGAGGAAAGGTTCATGAAAGCATTGGAGATTGAAACCATGTCCTCAGAAGATTCCGATTCTGAGGACGATTCTATCTTCGTTACACGTCCTCTGTCGTGGGTGTCGACGGAGTTTAAACAGCTGATACAGCGTTTGGATAGAAAATACGATCGTACGTTAAACGCTCAGGGGAAGAGATTAAAATCCAAAAGAACAGTCGGGGAGCCATCAGATAGACCGTGTCCCAAAAAGCCCAAGGGACTGGAGTGGATGTTTGGCTAAGGTGATATGGAGTTTTGACCATCAGTTATTTCAGATACATGTACATGTACTAATAAACATTTTGGCATACATATATGGTCTTGATTAACTTATTACGACGAATTAATTTGAACTTATGTTGCCGTCTCGTTTTATTTTGTTAAATTGTGTTTATATTCAGTTTCAGCTAAACATGTAAAGAAACACGGGTCATTCTCCTTTAACATGTTTAACTTAAAACCATTTGATATGCTTGGTGGGATAGGGAAGCGGCGTATTGACACGCACGCGCCGCACACAAACATATTTTCAGTTTTGTACACAATTGTTTATTTTTTGTAAACTTTTGTTCGCTTATTTTTTCAATAATGTACATGTTTATTTTTAAATGAAATATAGCATGTGTATGTCATTGATTATGATTTGTTATTCATTTGTTTTGTCTTATTATTTTTGTCCACTAAAACTATTAATCAATTCACAAAATTCTTTACATTTATTTTTGTGGTTTTTATAAATAGATTTGCTTATCCTGGATGCCCCTTCTCACGAGGAACAGGGTATGGCGAATAATGAACATATATGTACATGTCATCAATACGCTGACTTCTCGAAAAAAAGAAATCCTAAATTTAATGTAAAAAATGAATATAGAAGTATACAGAACACGTTTTCAGTTTGTCTAGATTTTTATTTATCAAAATAAGGTTTGATCAGAATGTGATGCCGAATATGTAACACTTCTTCAAACATGTAGCTATTGGAATGTGCATAATAAAGAATATGACCACATAAAATGTATTTACTTTATTATTTATACTTGTAAATAACTTGTTTCCCGGGGCTTCTTGTGTAAATAAGAAAAATATAATTTCAGAGTTTTATATTGCAAAATGTACTTCTTGAGTATCGGGAATATGATAAAGGTGTGCTGCTCGATTTTTGTGTTTATCGTTGCAATTTCGTGATTCTAATTGTTTGGTGTGAAAATATTCTCAGGGCAGTCTTTTCTAAGATTCATAGTCCAGAGTCTTCTGATTACTGATTGATCGAATTACCTTTTGCTGAGTCAAAGTGCCGGTGTCCTTTTTAACGTTTTTTAGCGTTTAGAATATTAGAAGCAAAATGCAGTTCTTTTTTTTCTTTTTACCTCATTACGGAACAAAAAACGATAAATGACATAAAGGCATGTAGCAAGTCAAGATACACCTGAAGCTTGAAACTTTTACAGCCATATGGTACAGCAAATTTGTGCATAAGGTTAAGGCCTAAGTCTCACCTAACCATCTTTATAAAAATACAAACACTCTTGTTAATTTTGAATCTTGTAGATTTGTAAATCATCAAACTATCAACATATTTGCACACACCCTTTCCCCTTTTTAATGCTTACAACAATCGAAAAAAAAAACAAAAACGAACAAACAAACAAACAAAAAAAGGAAGAAAGAAGTTACTTAGAACATTTGGAACAGTTTATTGCGGGTAATGAATTGATATTAAATATTAAATTTAATGGCAATTACATATGAATAATTTTCAAATTTACGAAAATTTAACAATATTTAATTTAGTATATAAAAAGTTTATTTTAATTATTGCATTTGTAAACTTTAAATTTAATTCACAGTAAATGGTTTAAATCAGAAAAATAAAGACATTTGTTCTGCTTTAAATTTCTAATTTTATTAAATTTACTTAAATTTTCCCTAATTTAAATTTCTCATTTAAATAGGTTTACTGTAATTTAAAAGAAAATAAATTTTAGATTTATACAACTTTAAAAGTATATGTAAATTGGGTTTATTCTTAAAAGTTTATTGGTTATATTAAACTTAAAGTAAATACGGTGTAAATAAGATATTTTCAAATGGATTATACTAATGATAAATTTTGAAATTTTAAATATATATTAGCTTTTATATGGATATAATTTTCTAATAAATGCATCATTTCATGCAGTGTTATCGACTCAATTATAAGTGTACCAACACCATAAAATACGAAGTTTAGTTCTTCTAATGATTAACAAAGCATCTACATAATGCATGTCTTGAAAAGGAACCTGAGGGGGAGTTGGTGCAGTTCAACTGTTTTTGATCACTTGTTTTATAACATTTCTTCCTTTATTAAAGTCCGTTATTTGATATTTTGTATCTTTAAGCCCCTCCAAATATCGTTATACTTTGAACACCCAATTGTGTAATGATTGTTTCTACGTTGTGCTATTACCAATGGAGCTGTTACCTAACTGTCTATTGGGGGCGTTTTGACTTCATCAACTATGTTCAACAGGCGACATACGATACAATGACAAAGACCATCTATGTTGAGAAGCCATTAATTCAGTGGTAGTCGTTTGCGATTAATTCCATGTGTTTTGAACATGAATAAGGTCATTGGTCTTCAAGTTTAAATTGTTTAAAAGCTAATCGTGTCTACATTTTGTATAAGCTTTTTATGCAGTATTGGTTTTGCTAATTTGGGAAGGCCGTCGGATATCTTTTGTGGCAAACAATATGTGGTATATAATGAATTGTGTGCACAATGACAAACACATTGTTAAATACATTCCTGAATAACAATTCATATTCTTTATTCTAACATGACGTCCTTCAAACGCTTTGAGTACACACCCGTGGTAAAAATATGAATATATTTGCTGTGCAGTTCCGATCGTACTCCCACATCATATGCTTTTTTATGAATGAGCTTCCCGACGTCATAGAACGATGACGTAATAATATAATCATTTTACGGCAAATTACACGCTTGTGAAACCGAAAATCATCATAACAAGGAAACGTAAACTAACGATGCTAAAATGTGGTATAAGCCATTTTTTTAAACATATAAGACATATTAATAAATTATCATTTAAATTTATCCAAAACTATCTAAATACGTTATTGTAAATAATTGATGCATGTCACTTATTCAGTTTGGTCCGTTCTTTTACGCCAATTTAATAGTGCGTTAATTTACGGGAAGGGCAAATATTTGCCTCTACCTAGAGCGATTCGATCCAAAAGAATTGCTGTATTTGTCCTATTAGAATCGAAATAATTCATGGGGCCTTGAATTATTTCTTAATTAAGCTTAATTGACGTTTATCACCTGGTTGGAATTATTCATGATTAAAGTGTGAGATGTTAACCCCCTCATACTTTTAAGTAATGTAGAACAAAGAAAAACATAGCAATGTTCATAGTAAAACTCAGTTTAAAAGAAGTTAGTGTCCAATGTCAAGATATGTAACAAAAGAAACTAAGCCAAATGACAATGATACATACATTTAGAAAGGACTACTAGCAGTTACTGACATGCAAGCTTCAGAGCGCAATTTAACTAATCGAAATGTAATGTTTTCATCATATGAAAATCAAGCACAATCCCTTTCGTTAGGGGTTGAATATCTTACCAGCATACCATATATTGGAAGAACATAACCCGTTTCATCTGGTTTTAGAATACATGTGTTCATTTCAGATGCAAACACCTTATGAGTGAACCAGTAATGTACAATCCATAATGACTTGACAACAGTATCGTAACTATATCCCTTTCGGATAAGTCTGTTTAAATGTTTTGATTAGCTTTTGAGTTGAATGCCAACATTTTTGTGCTTTGTAAAGAATAATACTATAACATATTGGACTTAAAATACCTGAATGTATGCATATTGATTAGTATTTACGAATGATGGTCTTCTGCCAATAACATAATTAATTATATGTTTTGAGTAGTTTTTGATATGAAAAACCCTAGTGTAATAATTTTTCAGTAATACAGTGATTTCTTTTGTTGAAATATAATACGTTGTTCCCTACAGGAGTGATTTGAACAAGTTGAGATATATACACGCAATATGATGGTGACAAAGGAACGTCACCATCTAAAAATGGAAAATTAACGATAGGAAATGATCATAAGTTTTGGTATTAAACTTGCTGTAAAAGATGTAAATATCAAGATCAAAGGAAAGAACAGTGTTCATTGTAAGTATTTGCTTTATCAAAAGTCAGTTCGACAGGACAAATATCTTTAGTGTACATACATAAATCGTCGTTATTAAAAGTTTATACATCATCTAACTATCTAAAATTGTTATTAAATTTTTGAATCAGATGTTTTGATGAGTTTTGGTTGATTTTAGACATACATTGTAACTAATAACAATACAGAAACAGGTCCGCCATAAGTGATGCACAGTTTGTCCACATGGGAATTCAGATGACCCGATGATATACGGAATCTTAAAAGCGAACACAAATGTTATCTTGAAAAATCCAAGGGCAGTTATAGTATCAAAACAGGTCCAATTGACATAGTTGTGATACTTATTGTTACTGAAAAAGGATCTAAAAGAGTTTGAACATATATATTCGCATTCCGACTTTTTGAATTCCCATTTAATTAGGAGTGTGGATTTTAACTTAATTAGATTATTAGTCGAAGTGGTTTAAAGGGTAGAAAAATCAAAACTTTGAACAGATTCGAAATCACTAATATCAGCATGCAATTTAAAAAGATGTTAATATTGTCGGCAAAGCAAATAATTACTTTTTGTTACCTATAGTTTAAGTTCCATGATAAAAAAAAAGGTCAAACAAAAATACCAAACGTATAGGCAAATTCAAAATGGAAATTATATATAAACTGACAATTTTTCAATCTCATCAATCAATTGAACTGGCGAAGTAACACTACAAATTTCCTGAAATGGTATACTACATAAGGAGTGTATCATAATTTCCTTGCTAGAATGTTGATGCTTACAAGAAAGAAATTGAATTACCAGTTCCAATTGGTGAAGTTAAATAATCATTAAAAAGCATTTACGGCCGCCATTACTTTAAAATGAAACCGAACGGACGATGTGACCGGAAAACTTAATATTCTAATATGAGTCCTGATATTTTTCCGAAGTGCCTCATCCTGCGTTTTTTTTTTACTCAAAACTCTAGAGTCTTTCTTTACAAATGTTATCATCACCCCTTCTTAAAAATTAAATGGTAGCTCCCTTAATAAATTTTAACAAGATTTATTGTACAATGCTTTGTAATCATATTAAACAAATGAAAACGTTAACTTAACTGAAAGTCCAATCCTATAGTATTATCCTCAACAGAACTTTTCTCTTAACTAGATTTAACAAACTTTACATACACACGTTATGTAGAAGTAGGGGCTATTGTAAATTTAACTTATCAAAGCATCTTTTGGAAATACACCACTAATTCATGGCCCGATTGCTTTTTATGTTAAATTTCTGAATTCAAAGCAGGCACAGCTCTTTTGGTTTAAATATCTGTTTTTTAGTGGGGTAATTTAAGATTTTTGGTGAAAAAAGTCCAATAAACTTTCTATTAAAGGTTTCTGAAAAATCATATCTAAGCATGATTGTTCAGAACTTGTCATTTGATATTATAAAAATTACAATTAAAAACACAAAGGCATGTACTTTTGGTCAAACGAAAACAAATATGGTACAATGTACTTAATAAATATTTCATTCAATAGTTATATTTTAGTATGACCATTTTATATAGAAATGAAAGTCATAATGCAATGAGTGTTTTGGATTGAATTTAAAAATAATAAGATGTGGTTTTAAGTACAAACCAGCATCTATTCATCATAGCAGTACTAAATTATGTAGATATAAAGAACCAAATGTCAAAGTACGGCCTTCACTATGTTGTTAGCATATTTTTGATAGCTTAAAAGTCAAACGGTTAATAGGCATCACTTTTCATTAATGAAAAAATAAAAATGTATTGCACATGCATATGCTATCACTCATAAAGAAGTGAATGATCATTTTGCACGTACATTTATGATCCTTGAATATATCTAAACATCACAGGTGTGTGTACAGTAATAGGAAATGGAGAGTTACATATGTAGGCATTTATTACTAAAGGAAAGAGAGATTAGAAATTGAAAAAAAATAATGAGCTAAATGTTGTTTTATTTATTTACGATTTGTATAACTTATAATTTGAAATTTTGATGACATATGCTCGCTTCGTATTCATCAATTTCTTGTTTCCTGTAAATACGTTATTATGCATTTCATAGTGATTTTGATCAAAAGAAATGATAGCATTTTTCCGAATTCAAAACAATTTTAAGACAAACTTAACATATTCTTAAAATATATAGACTTCGACTATTTTTATCATCATATATTCCGAACGATCAACATTGTACTTTTGTAGTTTGCAGCTATGTGTGTAGATTTGAAAACACATTACATGATAATCCTACTTACAGGTGAACATGGTGTTTAAAACTAGTTATGTCATCAAATTTTTAAAAGCCATTGAACTTATAACTTACTGATTTATTTTTGTACACACAAAGGACATGAAAACTGAAAAAATAGAAACTGGTCAAGTCATCGATTATTGTGAAAATTTCATCAAATAAGAACAAGTTGAGCTTTCAATAGACATTCCGTGACTGTTGTTTAATAGCTTTTACCTGTTTTTACTGTACTGACAAGTTGTAATACTAGTCCTCCTGGTATTAACCGCATATCTTTGCTATTTGAGTTTCACATTAATCATGCATTTTTGTGCCATTTATCTAGGGAATAACTGCATAATAGTAATTGAAGACGAAGGCCAGGATAATTTTTATGCAGGTTTACTATTTATTTCCATCTGTTGTTTTGTATGCTTTGTAATCCTTTTAAACAACTATTTCTCTAAATTTCTGTTGCATAATACTTATTTTTCTTCTGCAAATTTATATATTCTAAGTTTTTACCTGGTCATTTCATTTTTGGTATTGGTATTCCAATTATAACTGCCCACAGTAAATAGAAATAGCTCACGAACTAGTTGCAAAAACAATTGAGATACATTATTTCTGATACTCGTTATGTAAATAATAAAGGACGATTATATTTTACCTTTTTTTCTTTTAGGAGATGCGCTTTCTTTTATATAACCCTTTTTCCTTAGTTCTTTGGTCACATCATAATAAATTAGATTTTAGAGATTATAATGTTCAATCAAACGGTTTCAATTCACTGCATACGTTGTTTTTGCTGACAAATAATGTCAGCGGTAAGGTTTGAGTCCCTTAATATTGATAATAAATTTCTGGTTATGAAATAGTATGAATAGGGATATATACACCTTAACTATAAATGAATTTGAAAAAATATCACTGTTGATGTCATAAAAACAATCTGTATATGTTCATGTTAGTATCAAATTTCTGACTTAACACGCTTAATGAACTGATCAACCCAGATTTGTCCCGATGATAGTTTAGAAAAGAACACCGGATCCACAAACTACATAAGGCGTGAGTTTCAGTGAGTTTGCATATTGTTGTTCAATGTGATTAAAAAAAGGCAACAGTAGTATTACGATGCTCAAAACTCATAAATCGATATACAAAAAAACAAATCCGGGTCACAAACCAAAACCTAGGGAAACGCATTAAACATGTCAAATATAAGAGAATGACGACACAACATTAAAATGTAACACGCACAGAAACGAAAAACTCGTTCCAAGAATAATGTAAACGAATGTATATTATGTATCATACCTTTTGCTATCTGTTGGTAGACCATAAATTCCCGAGGGTATCATTATATCGATAGTCAATACTCCAGTACTCTGTTTGTACTTTACTTTTAGAAAGAAAAAAAACCAACAAAATATTATAAGACAATCTGAAAAACACATAAAGAATAAACAATTTGTTTTCCCCAGTTAGTCATCAGAAAGTTTATCTGACAGTAGTTAAAACTTTCTTGAGAAAGATAATTAACTGTCTTCTAATTGATAAATTGTTGTTAGTGCCAAATTGAATCTCATCATAAAAACAGTTTGTTAAATATGTTTCTCTGAAGACGTTTTGCGAAAGTAATTTCAACACGATTTGTTTTCAATCAGAGAAACATCAGATAGTTTATGATTTCTGACGCAACTTAAAATTTTCTCTAGACATATGATGAATTGTATTTTAATTGATAAATTGTTGTTATTGCCAAAATGAATCCTAACATGTACTGTAGAAAAGTGCATATAACAAACACTTGTCCTCAGAAACACATATTGTTAAACAGATTTCCCTGAAACACGTTTCGGGGTAGAATTTTAGTCGAAAAATAGAGCTAGCCATGAATTTGAATTTTATTTAGTGTATTCTGACGAGTCTGTGTATATACTATATTGCATTATTTATCTGTTCTGTAATTGTACAGTTATAGCCACAATGTTGTCTTTAATATTGTGTATTGGACTTGTATATGGATCAGTTATACCCGAAAACCCGGATACGAAAGTTGAGATGCCACTCATCAGGTACGACGATGTTCCGCTGGTTGCTAAGTTGGATACTACAAATCTGAATAAGGCAATAAAGACATACATTAATACAACTGTGGAAAAGACTGTTCTGGAACATTTTTCCGGATTAAATATATTGGATATATTGTCTAAAATTAAGACAGGTAATTATAAAAATCTTATTTTATTATAATATAACATCAATAACATCAATAAGGATTTTTTAGAACTATATCAATTGTATGTTATTCAACTTGATTTAATACTTCGTTATTTGACGTCATTATTGAAAATAAACATTTTTGAATTATCATATCTAACGTAATATCATAATCTGTCTGACTCTTTAATAAAATTGAGAATTGAAATGGGGAATGTGTCAAAGAGACAACAACCCGACTATAGAGCAAACAACAGCAAAAGGTCACCAACAGGTCTTCAATGCAACGAGAAATTTCCGCACCCGGAGGCGTCCTTCAGCTGTCCCCTAAACAAATAAATATACTAGTTCAGTGGTAATGAACGCCATACTAAACTCCAAATTGTACACAAGAATCTAAAATTAAATATAACACAAGACTAACAAAGGCCAGAGGCTCCTGACTTGGGATAGGTGCAAAATTGCGGCGGGGTTAAACATGTTTAAGATATCTCAACCCTCACCCTATACCTCTAGCCAATGCAGAAAAGTAAACGCATAACAATACGCACATTAAAATTCAGTTCAAGAGAACTCCGAGTCTGATGTCAGAAGATGTAACCAAAGAAAATAAACAAAATGACAATAATACATAAATAACATCAGACTACTAGCAGTTAACTGACATACCAGCTCCAGACTTCAATTAAACTGATTGAATGATTATGTCGTCATCATATGAATATCAGGCACAATCCTTCCCGTGAGGTGTTTAGTATCATACAATCATAAAATATATGAGAAGAACATAACCCGTGTCATGCCAACAACTGGTTTTTAGACAAATGTGTTTAGTTCCGATGCAAAGACCCTGTAAGTGAATCAATATTAACGCCAAAATATGCATTTTTTAATGACTTGACAACAGTATCGTAACTATATCCCTTCTTAATAAGTCTATTTAAAGGTTTTGTTAGCTTCTGCAGTGATTACTGACTTTTCTGTGCTTTATAATATGTATAAAGAATATTTCCATAAAATATTGGATGTGAAATACCAGAAAGTATAAGAAGTCTGCATGTTGAGCTATATTTACGAATGATATCCTTATACAGATGATAAAATTTAGTAAATGTTTTGACTAGTTTGTGATATCGAAAACCCTGTTGTAATAATTTTTCAGTAATACATAAATTTCTGTCATTACAATCTAAAACATTGTTACATACACGAGCGAATCGTACAAGTTGGGATATATAAACACCGTACGATGGTGACAAGGGAACGTCACCATCTAAAATTGGATAATTAACGATAGGAAATGAGAAATCATCTCTTTTTTCATTACGTTTAGTATTAAGCTTTCCGTTAATGAGATAGATATCAAGATCGAGGAAAGGGCAGTGGTCATTGTTAGTATTAGCTTTATTTAAAGTTCAACAGGATAAATTTCTTTAGTATACATTGTACATACTGGAGTCGTCATTATTGAGAGCCAAAATATCATGCAAATATGTAAAAGTATTATTAAATTTGTGTATCAGTTGTTGTTTCGATGGGTCTTTGCTGATTTTTGTCATGAATTGTAACTCATAGCAATACAAAAACAGGTCCGAAATAAGTGGCGCACAGTTAGTTCCCAATGAATTTCCGATAACCTGACGATATACGAAATCTCCAAAGCGAACAAAAATGTTATCTAGTAAAAATTCAAGGGCAGATATAGTATCAAAACATGTCAAATTGACATAGTTTTTTGTTTATTGCTACTAAAAGATGACCTAAATGAGTTTAAACATATATATTCACATTCTAACTTTTTAAATGCCCATTTAATTAGGTGTGTGATTTTTTTCTTAATGAGAATGTGAGGCAATGTGGTATATAGGGTAGAAAAATCAAAACTTTGAACAGATTAAAAATCACCAATATAAGCATGCAATTTATCAAGTACTTCTAACGAGTTTTTGACACTTCAAACGTAATTAATTCCACTATTTTCGAAGGCCTTATTTCAACAATTAATTATCAGGTTTTTGATTGTACCATGTGAAGTGGTAAGTAGAATAGATAATTTAGTAGTGGAACAATGGCTTGAAGACGAAATAAAAATATATTTGTATGGTGTTTTGTGTAGCTTCGGAAGCCAATACAAAGTTGGGACTTTCATTGTTTTTGGTTCTGCTTGTAAAGCGGTAGCTAAAAGTTTATGTTTGTTACAGATGTCGTTTTCTGAAAATGGAGTCAGTTGGAATGTTGGTGAACTGGTGATCTCTTTTTGTAGAACCTCCATGTAAAATTTATGTCAAACAATAATAATATTATTAGTAGCTTTATCGGTCCGGACAACAACAAATTCCTTGGCTACTTCTTTTAGTTTATGTTTGGTACGAGAAAGAGATTTATTTTTGTTATTGTTAAGAGTGAAATGTTCTTTAAACTTTTGAATACGTATATCAACTATGTTCATTACTGAATTAAAAAAGAGTCCAAAGATATTTTGTCAGAGATTTTAACTCTCGGTCTTGAACGATGTTAAGATCTCCTGTTATAACATGGGAAATGGGTCCATAAATGTATGCGGAATTACTGCAATTACATGTAGGTGTATTTTCACTGATATTATATTCTCTATTAACACATGTAACATTAAAAAATGTAACTGGATCTAAACATTCTCTTTACATGCTTAAGTAGATGAAGTTTTCAAACAATTGGAAAGTTCTGGAATGCGAAAAAAAGGACAAAGTAATACGCATTTAGTACTTTTTTGGAATCCAAATCATATACAACCTTGCAAACCGTTTTTTGTAAAAAAAACAGATTTATATCCTAAACCAACATAAATAGCTTTTTGTATATGAAAACAAAATCTAGCTTTATTTGAAGTACAATAATTGTTTTGATTAATAAGTATGTCATCTTTTAAATTTTTACGATAAATTAAACTTTGACAACATCTACTACCGTTGTATTGTTTAGCTTTCTCACAGAATATAACAATATACATGTATTTCCCGTGCCTGTTGGAGATATGAAGATTTGTTCACCCAAGAAAAATCATATTTCACGAGGACATCGCCCGAGGGAAATATAACTTTTCGAGGGTGAACAAATCGTCATATCCACCTAAACCAAGGTAAATGAATGTTTTTACTTCTGAACATATTAATTTACATAGTTGTTTTCTTATCCGTTTTTTGGTTGTTTATAATATGTGTCCCGTCATACTTTGAACCACACCATTATTTTATTTATTATTTTTACTGTAAGTCTGTTTTTTTGTTATATCTACTTTACGTGAGTCTGCATTTATGTATGCCGTCATACGACAAAATTATTTTTATGTCTACCTGTGCGAATTTCAAACGCGCAATTTTACATCAGTAATGAAAACCTTCTTTCATTTATGGGTAGACTTTACATAGATATAAATTCAGCCGTATAAGAAAAGCAAAATGAGAATGTTAAATTTGATGTATGCCTTTTTGTGCTACTTTGTTACATTTGTTGTTTATGTAGTGATATTAAGATGATAACACAATATTGACTGTTGTACCCCTATTTTTGACATTTTTACTCTTTGAGTATGTTTGTTTTGTTCATGCATCGTTGACAATGTAATGGAATTTGATGCGACTGTCATACAAGTGAGAGGTTTAGCTAGCTATAAAACCAGGTTCAATCCACCATTTTCTACATTAGAAAATGCCTATACCAAGTCAGGAATATGACAGTTGTTATCTATTCGTTTGATGTGTTTGGACTTTTGATTTTGCCTTTTGATTTTTGATTTTCCTTTTTGAATTTTCCTCGGAGTTCAGTATTTTTGTGTTTTTACTTTTTACAGTACTTGCAACCTTAGGCGTTACTGTTTTAGCGATCAATCAGCGGTCATCGATCAGTCACCGATCAGTCAAGTTCGCGTTAAACTCACGTCACCAATCCGTCAGACGTATAGTAAAAGTCATTGACTGATCGGACGGATCGGACTGATAGGACCGAGCGACCTTTCTGACGGATTGAACTCTACTAAGTCACATGATAAACTAATAGAAATTACGGAATCGTAGTTTCGTTTTCTTAAATTAAAATGGCGACTTGTAAAGTACGAAACGTACAAGTACAACTGATCAACAACATATGTTTTATTAAAATATTCAGCAAAGTTTAATGAAGTTTAAGAAATATTCAGATAAAACATAAATTCGATTCAGATAAAACATAAATTCGAATATCATCATAACAGAATGGTCATTTTCGTTTTTATTTATGTTACATATTTTCAAACTCGGACAGATCTAGAAAGGGTGTTCATATTGTGATTAGTTTCTTCTTCCCGTATTAAGATTGGAATATGAAATAGATAAGCAGTTCTTAAAACTGCTTGTGTAATTTTTTTTTAAAATATTTTAGAGTTTTGTATCCTTATAATCTTGAAATCCTTTAAAAATAGACGTATGACAATAGAGGCCATTTAAATAACAAATTACCAAAAAAATTGTTGCATTATCTTTCAAAAGTTCAGAATTATTGGTAATTTTAAACAATGCGAAGAACATTATAGAATATTTTTTTTTTATATTCTTTTGCAGTAATGAAAAATAACAAATCTCAAACTATAAAAAAAATCCTATCGGGGTCTATACTATCCATTAAAAAAAAAAAATGCATTCTTATTTAACAAAATCAAAAATCTATGCATGTTTGTCCTCAAATATTCACATTTGATACAAAATAACTCATCTAAAGGCATTTTAATGACTGATTGCAAATGATGTTGCATTATGTCAAGTATGAGAAGAAATATTTGCATTTTAGGCAAAGCGTACAAAATGTTTGTATCTTTTCCCAGAAATGTAGAATATTTTGTAAATAACAACCAATGCTGATGTACAAAAAGTACTGAAATCTAATGGTGGTTTATAATTTGAATCAAAATATGGCATTCTTATTCCACAAAAACAAAAGTTTGAGTATTTTTATTCTTATTTCAACTTAATTTTAGATAAAAAATTATCTTGAGGCCTTTAAGATAAAAAACACAAATAAAATTGCTGCATTATCTTTCAAAAGATAAGAAATTTTGGTAATGTTAAACAATGCGAAGAACATTATATTATATTTTTTTCTTATATTTATTTGCTTTAATAAAAACTAACCAATCCTGAGTTAAAAAGTACTAAAATCAAATGGCGGTTAATAATTTCCATTCAAATAAGGAAAAAAAAAATCTTTCTCATTTAATAAAAACTAGATTTTTTGCATACATGTATCTATCCTTCAAATATTCACATTTGATACAAAATAACTTTTTAAAAGGCATTTCAATAGACTGATTGCAATTGATGTTGCATTTTGTCAAATAAGAGAAGAAATATTTGCATTTTAGGCAGCACGTACACAATTTTTGTATCTTTCCCCTAAAATCTAGCAAATTTTGTGAATAACAACCAATCCTGATTTACAAAAAGTGCTGAAATATTATGGCGGTTTATAATTTGTAATAAAATAAAGAACTAAATGCAATATTATTCCACAAAAAAAAATCAAACAATATTTTATAAGAAAAGACTTTAGACTTATCTTGAGGCCTTTAAAATAACAAACAAAAATTGTATTACTTTTTATCAAAAGAAGAAATTAAGGTTACCTAAACCATAATTTAAACAACATTTTTAATCATCACAAATTAAGCTCAAAGCATCTTAAATGATATACTATTTTTACTTTTATCATCTAGTGACATGAAACTGCTAAATAGAGTACTTATTTTAAACGACAACCTTTTCCTCAGATAAGAGGTACATCTGAGTATATCGCTATTTTGCACTTGTGTATTTTATTTTGCTAAAATTTAAATAAAAGAATATGAAGTAATACATATATATGAGTAGTGGAAAATTATTCATATTTTTTTATTTGTTATTGCAACTTAGTTGATTACAAATTAACGAATACATGTGTCTTCGTAGAGGTCCGCGTTCATCGAATGTAAACATTGTGGAGTTCGGTTTGCATAAGAATTTTAAATATATGCGTATCCATCCGATCCATGCATAAAATTTATGTACTGATCGATCGCTGACCGTTGTCAAGGTTACTCTCACATAGCTTGTTTGACTTATCTGACAGATTATATTGGTCACCGATCACCGATCACTCATCGATCAGTCAAACACCCGTCACAGATCATTCACCGATCAGTCAAGTTCACGTCAAACAGTAACGCCTTATGTTGCAAGTACTATATGTAACATACACAATGATAATCAGTAACGATCAAAAGTTAATTATTTATTCTTTTATGTTTGTTTTTAGATCTGAAATAATTTTTAAAAACGAAATTACTATTCTATCTTTAAAAAAACCGATCAAAACGTTTTAAACATTTACCGCGGGTAGCGTCGCACAAGGCAATCCCGACCCCTTTATTTATAGGGGAATATGATACTCCGAGTAGAATATGAAGTTTTGTTCGACGTCCCGTGGGATAGTTTCAACCAATCAAATGTTGTTTTCGCTATCAAAATCAACATGTAGTGGAATAATACATATTAAGAAATAAAATATCATGATCGCGCTAAACAATTAGAAAACCAAAATTAACGAACACCAAGGAAAATATAGAACAGAAAGTCTCTTATCCAATGGCAAAATCAAATGCTCAAACACATCAAACGAATGGAAAAACATCTGTCATATTTCTAAACTTGGTACAGGCATTTTCTTATATAGAAAATGGTGAATTAAATCTGGTTTTATAGCAATAGCTAAACCTCTCACTTGTATGACAATCGAATAAACCACAAGTATCATACGTATGTACATCAAGTTGTCATATGGTGACTTTAATTCAATGTTTGAAATTCTTTGTCACAACAGGCAGCTTAAATCAAGGGCCCTACATAAACCGCATTGACATGTTTAATATGTTGTAATTTAGTCGATAATATAGCATAGATGTTTCATAAATAAAGTGTATAGTTTGCCTTAATCAAATGCATTGCGTCAATTTTATAAGCTTTTGTTTCTTAACTTCATATTTGAGATCAATTAAACATAAGTAACAGTAAGTTTATATAGCCAATAATATTCGAACGTTATTGACTTGGGTGGATAGTTTTCATGCTAAATATTGCTTCCAAGGGTTCCAAGTGATAACGTTGATCTCTACCCTACAAAAGTTTACGGACACATTTTGGTTTACAAATATACAGAGCTTCAAGGAAAATAGAAAAAACTGACAAAATAAAACGCTTAATCGACAAAACAAGTGAGAAAACAACTGCCATATTCTTGACTTGGTAGAGGCATTTTTTCGAAGAAAATATGGTGGGATAAACCTGTTTGTATCGCTAGCTAAACCTCCAACTTGTATGACAGTTGTTTATAGTTCCGTTAGATTAAAAAAATGGTTAAGCACCTAGTACTGATTCTTATACTTAAAATTGAAATTTATAACATTTAATAAGATTGTACAATTTCATTATACAGAAAGATATCCTAGAGATTGCGAAGATATCAGAGAGTCAAAAAGTGGTATATACAAAATATATCCTCCAGACATCCGTGGATTTGAAACATACTGTGACATGAAAACCGCAGGCGGGGGTTGGTTGGTAAGGTTGATTTTAAGTGCATTTACCAATGATCACAAGTTTAACATTTTTAACAGTTAAGAAAAATCCGTTTCACTGATGACAGCGGATATGTTAAAATTTTCGACACTACAATTTTGTCCCCTTTCTCCGAATGTGACGTAACGAAAAAGACTTATTACGGAATTTGTACTAACAGGAGTGATATAACCATGAGTATGATTTAATGAATGTTACCTGGAAAATTGTAAACCAGAAGTAGCATTTTGTACATCGAAAGAAGTTGTGGTTTTATCTCAAACAAAGTACAAAGCAAACGTGTATTTTCCGTATATTTTATTTAAGCTTTTATCAAAATTGTAGTTGTTCTCTGACAACTGAAAGCTCTTTTTATCTTTGAATTAACTTATGAATTTTTTATATTGATGCATTCAGTGTATTTGGTGCGTAATTTCAATTTACTTTCCTATCATATTGTCAATCAGCTAATTGTATTTAAGTCTTTTTTCTCTTTGATAAAAACAATTAAAAAAAAGAGAATCCCGTTGGTGATACTTAGATTAGAACATATACAACCAAAAGGATGGAACCGAATGCAGAAGATAACATTTTTCACAAGCAATAGTAACCCACTCATACGTATTTCTCCTGTCAATTTTTCCAAAAAAAAGTGATAACTTAACAATTAAACACAATGCTAAAATAATATAATTTTTTTTTAATAAAATTACGATGATTATATTTCAGACAATTTAGTATCGTACGAAACACGTGACAAGTACCAATTACTGTTTATTGTGAATTACAGGTTTTCCAGAAAAGGCAGGATGGGAGTGTTGACTTCTTTAGGAACTGGACGGATTACAAAAACGGGTTTGGTGACTTAACAGGAGAATTCTGGTTAGGTAGGAAAGTTTATTATCATGCTTTAGATCAAACAATAAGATAGACTGCACTATTACTGTATTAAAATTTTATGTCAGTCATATTAGTAAATTCTTTTAATATTTGCGCATTTTGCTTTGAATATGAATAATTGTCATAGAGAAAAAAAATGAAAAAAAGACTATAATTAGATAATATTCATTCTCAAGACATCTTAGTGGACAAAACATGCAAACGGGACGAATTTTTTTATTTCCCTTTTAATAATTTTCCTTTTTGGACGGTGATGTCCCTTTGACATCATCTTTCTGTGTTTATATATAACTCGTTTGCTATGATCGTGTCTGTTATTACGTTTTGGATTTCAGTGAAGGTTTTCTATGTATTAGTGGTAAAATATTAAGTCAGGGATTTCGTTACCACAAATTACTTTAAACCTTTGCTAAATTCTTCCATAAATTTGGATTTGAAGTTTGATTGTACCTGTAGAAAACTTACTTCAAACGGGATAACACATCCTAATTGTTACGGAAATGTGTTTATCGATCCCTGAAATTGAGATGCAATTAGGGTAAACCTATCGATCCTTTAAGTAAACTTATTCTAAGAGTTACCAATTCAACACTGAAACTAGATGTTTGAATATTGTTGGTATTAGTATTAATATTTATTTTGTTATCAGTAATAAAAACAAACTAAATATTATTTTTATATACATACATGTATGCACATTCATGGCTCTACAATATGTCGGTACCTGTATCTTGGCATTGCACTAGGTCATGTGTTTGACTATTAATGACATCTTAACACTAAATCTATTGCATGTTGGATGTGTACTGATTGATATTTTAGTATTAGATGCATGCATTTTATTTTTATTAAATCTCTTATTCAGTGATTGTAGGGTGTTTTGTGTGTATCATATTTGTTTTGCATTCATTATTTTGTACACAAACTAGGCAATCAGATTTCTCGTTTGAATTGTTTTACATTTGTAATGTCGGGGCCTTTTATAGGTTACTATGCAGTGTGGGTTTTGCTCATTCTTGACGGTGTACGGTGCCCTACAGTTGTTACTGTGTCATTTGGTCTCTTTGTTGAGAGTTGTCTCATTTGCAATCATACCACATATTTTTATTTTTAAATGTTAAACATATTTTGATTTTGTTTTCATCGAATGTTTTGTTTTTTTAGAGAAATATATTGTTATGAAGAAATGTAAAAAAAAATACCTTTTTAAAATTATCGTTGCTGGGTTTTCATAATGTCGTTCATGACTTTTTTTTATAATAAAAATACTTTTTCACATAAACAAACTTGGCGGATAACAATTGCTGCTTTCCAAAACATCATACATTTAAACCAATCAAAGCAATTGAAATAAGTTTGCCTTCAAAACTGTGTATGTAAACTTGAAAATTGTTGCATAATTGAACTGGAAAAAAAACTTGTACATTTCTTTATGTATGTGCAAATCAGGTTAGTTTTTATTTTTATGCAGAAATGTCCAGGTTTCTATTTTTCATCCATTTACAAAAATATTCAAGTAAACATTCGACATTCTAAAGCAGACATTCCAACTAAATGTAATATATTTTTGGTGTGTTTTTGTTTGTTTGTTGAATTCTTTTTTTATTTACTACATTTTCGAAACCCAGTAACGCTTTGACACCTATAACGATATAAGACTTTACATATTTTTCATTTTATTTACCTTATAGGTAATTCTAAAATCCATGAAATTACCACAAAAAATGAATATGAACTGTACATACTAATGGAGGATCTCGAAGGAGAACAGAGATATGCGAGGTACAAGACGTTTTATATAGGAGACATACAGTCAAAATTCACTTTAGAAATCGGAGGCTACAGTGGAAACGCAGGTTTGTGACTTTTTTTTTGTCTCGTAATGATTAAGGGACCAGTTATAACCTAATGGGGGTCTTGGAAGATATTAAGGGGTGCCTTGAAAAAATTTCGACATCAAATAGTATCTCAATTTTTTCAATACTTCAGAGGGATATTCAAAATACAAAACTAGACCAATTCTGCAGGCCTAGTTCGAACATGCATGCAAACGATAACCAATTCACCGAGCATATTTCGAACATGCATGCAAGATGATAACCAATTCACTAGTCCTATTTTAAACATGCGTGCAAAATGATAACTAATTCGACAAATACAATTAATAATAGTCTGATTCAGCTGCACACGTATTTGTAACAGTAAGTTCATATGTTATACCTTTATATCTTGAAGGGTGAAAGAACCTGTTGCAGGACGTCGTGATTTTAGGCCTTTATTTTTTTGCGGGAATTAGGGATTGGGCCTTTATTTTCGTAAGAAATCGGGAAAATTATTATTTATACTGGAATTAATGCTTTATTTGTTTCGGTAATTCTGGCTGAAACTCCCTCCTACAGACTCTATTTTGTGTGATTAATGCGCTTCTGACGCCTAATTCAAAATGTATTTATAAAGCTCCTGACATGTTTGGGTATATAAACCCTTGGCTTTCAAATATTAGGTTTGATCGTTTTTATGAACTTCAGGATAAATTCATAAACGCACTGATGAAGCCGGAAATTATTAACTGATTAAACTAATAACTGATTCCTTATAAGATTGTATGCAAAAAAAAACATGATCGAACATATATTAGAACGATTTATAATTAAACTATGAGTTAAACATGACAGTTATATATGATTTGTTTTCCTTATGACTCTCAGAGAATAATGTACCTTATTCAATTGTTTACTATATTGTTCAAATTAGTAATGGTTGTTCTCATTTATTGAAACATACATAGTAAACCTCCTATAACGAGGCGCTCCGAGAATAAATATTGCGACGTGAATATTTGTGTAATTGTTTTAACTTAATGTTGCAAGTTGTGTCATTTGTTTCAATCAGGCGACAAAAAATGGCCACTGAAAATCATTTTTTCAGAGAGTACCCTCAATTTAAAATTATTACCGTAGTACATGGTTCATTGAATTCACACATGATTTTATTGATCGACCTATATATTCCTTGTATGATGTCAAATTTAATTAACCTGTTCATCCTGCAGACCACAGCAATTGATTTTTATGAAAACATCGTAATAATTCTTTCAATTTTGTCAACAAACCATTTAAAGGTATCTACAGTACTCAATTATCAGGACTGTACAAGAATATAATATTCAAAAAATATATAGGCACTTTTTATTGTTTTTAACATAACTATAACATGTATTAGTAACCATAGACTAAAAGAGCTCTCAATCTGTCTGAAGTTATCTACCCTAGGGTACAAAACAAAACTGGACTTAGTGCCGTTATTCAGTTATCTAACAGACGGGAAAATATTGACCCCTTATTTTGATGCTAACTTCAACTTGTGCAATTTTCAACTTTAGGCCTCACCTTTCATGTAAACAAATTTATTCTGAGATATTCTCAATTATCAGGAAAGCACACGAATGAATAGAGACAGAAAAAATATAGGCACTTTTAATTATTGTCGACATAAATTTTGATAACAGTAGATTTATATATAAAGAACACAGGATTTATTTCAAACTTTCCACCCTGAGGTACCAAAAGAAAAATGAATGCTGTTATCTAAATAATATAATATTCTAGACATAGGGACAGCTGTGGCACTTTTATCAAAGCCGACAACATAGTATGCAATTTTAAACCCTTCATCTTCATGTCAAACAATCAACACTAAAATATGAAAGTACTCAATTTTCAGGCCAGTAAATGAATATTATAAAAAAGACAACATACTGGCAATTTTTATTGTTGTTGGCACACGTTTTAGTAACCGTAGCTACAGACGTTTAGAGCGTTCAATTTGTGCAAAAGTATAGATCCTGAAGTGAAAAAATTAAAAAGAGAAAAGTGCTGTTACATATTAATGTGTTAGAAAAAGGTAAACAAATTGGCACCTTATATTAAAACCGACAACTAATTTTGCAAATAAAACTTAAAGTCCTTTCCTTGCATGTATAAGATCCAATTCGTGATATAAAAGTACTAAATTATCTGGCAATTACATGAATATTGTAAAAAAAGAAGAAATGTTGGCACTTTTTATTGTGTAGACACATGTTTTAGTAACCGTAGTCTTTTAGCACGTTTAGAGCTTCGAATATGTGTAAAACTATCCATCCTGAGGTACAAAAAGAATATAAGTTATATAACATACATTACAGTAGTAAGTGGTCCGCCCACCTTTACGTCAGTTTCAGAGGGACCAGGCTTAAAGAATATCATAAATCTAAAAATTTGGTTTGCGAATAATGTAATACTTAAATAAAGTTACATTATCATACTCTATTCTTTCTAACAAATATGGTCTGTTGCCTCATTAAAGACATAATATACAACCTTTACTTAATATTCTATGAATTTGCACAGAGCAATAATTGAAAAAAAAACACCAACAAAACAGTGTATGTTTGATATAGTTCTAAAATCACTTCAAAGTCTAATGTACCTTGCAGGGATTTAAAAAGATTATGGTCATTTGAAATAATTTTCAAATATGAAACATAAAATCAACAATCTTACCACGACCTACGACTTTAAAATAAGAAAAACTTTTGCCAAATCTACATTTTGAAACTTTAAATGAAGATAATATGGCTAACTGAAATTCCAGCTATGTTTATATTATGCATACAAATACCTCGTTTCTGACACTACCATTCATGTTCATCAACTAAAAACTTGTTTTCAGCATTGGTAAAACAAGTAAGCTCTGGTTAGTGATCGTGTGATTACCATCAATCATTTTAAATCACATACATTTTATGCAGAAATATTTGATTACCATTCTAATATGACGTGCTTCTTTAGCTTTGTAAATAACACTGTGATAAAATTCTCGATAAGATATACTTAGCGCAGACTCAGAGATATACATAATAATGGCTGTTACAATATACTTCCCACGCAAATCTACATGTATTGGAACCTATTTGCAGACCCTTTGTCGATTTTATTGTTTTAAAAAGTGCAATTACAAAAAGACAAAATAACTTTTATTCTTATTCGTATGCATAATAAAAAGAAGTAATGCTTAAGAGCTCGGAGAAATCAACAAAATAAAAATTAAATAAAATTCCGCGAAAGTCTATTAATCTTTTTGGCGCATTTAAGTCATTTCAAAACATGACGTCATACAAATGAAACCGCTAAAGTTGAAAGTTTTCTGTTACGTGAACCATCGGAATTCGGATGATATTTTATTAAAACTGATTTTTGAGGTAGGTTTTGTTTTATTTTCTATTCTATTGCATTATTCGCATATTTACTCATTTCAGCACGTCAACACGGCGGCTCCTTAGTTACAAAATGTCAACTTTTGATTTGACGGAAGCTTACGAGAAAAACATGTCAATTAAAAAATGGCAAATATTGGGTTTGAGAATTTAAAGAATTAAAAAGTTTTTTTCTAGCAGTTATTCACAAAATAACCTACACAAGCTACATATTTATAAAGATATTTGAGCTTTATCTAACCGGGAGTAAAAAAGAACAGCCACACACACTGCATACCCACCCTCTTTTCAGTTTTTTAATGACTGTATTTGTCCTATTAGAATCGAAATAATTCATGGAACCCATAGATTGTTCGAAATTTACACATGGCCTGGGCCGTGGTATTCGAATTTTATCCTGAGCGTTAAGTAATAAAATAGCAAAAAACTTACTATGTTCAATTTGTTTAGTTGGGGAAGGATCAAACGGACACAGCTCAAAAATAAGGCGAATTGTATTCCGGCCTATACAAATATTTACATGAATGACATATGTCCATATTATAATTTAAATTTTGTACCAATATCTAGACAATTTATTTGTGACATTTTCTATCTTTTATAGGGGATTCGTTGGACACAATCCATCACAAAAGTCAGCCGTTTTCAACACTGGATAGAGACAGTTCGAGCAATTGTGTAGAGCAGTTTAAAGGTGGATGGTGGTACGACAACTGTCATACATCAAACCTGAATGGACTGTATCTCAATGGTTCTCACCAGACATATGCAAATGGTATTAATTGGTTCACTTGGAGGGGTTACAACTATTCCCTTAAGAAGACACAAATGATGATTCGACGTCGTCGTTAACATGATTTATATGTAATAACTGATGACACTGATTGTCATTAGACGTAGAAACAAATGATGCTTATTGTTACTTGGGGAATAGAAAAACAGAAATACATATATGATGTCGTTTACAGCATGTAAAATAATTTCAGAACACTTATGTCAATCTTTCTAAATCGTATTAGCAATAACTTTTTGCATTTCTGGACTTCGAATACAGTGTGCATTTTGAGACAATCTTATTAAATACATCTTTTAATTTAGCCAGAGTGATTACACGTATCTGGCATACATAATTATTATAACATTTGTACACTTTTAAAATTCAATAAAGCTTGGTACAAAAGTATTGACAAATATGTGCCTACTCATTTCAAAATATATGACAGGAACGACCTATTTGTCTATTTCTCTTCATATAATCTCGGTAAATTATCGACTCAATTCTAAGTGTACCAACACCATATAATACGAAATTTAGTTCTTTTAATGATTAACAAAGCATCTACATAATGCATGTCTTGAAAAGGGACATGAGGGTGAGTTGGTGCAGTTCAACTGTTTTTCATCACTTGTTTTATAACATTTCTTCTTTATTAAAGTCCGTTATTTGATATGTTGTATCTTTAAACCCCTCCAAATATCGTTATACTTGGCACACCCAATTGTGTAATGATTGTTTCTACGTTGTGCTATTACCAATGGAGCTGTTACCTAACTGTCTATTGGGGGCGTTTTGACTTCATCAACTATGTTCAACACGCGACATACGATACAATGACAAAGACCATCTATGTTGAGAAACCATTAATTCAGTGGTAGTCGTTTGCGATTAATCCCATGTGTTTTGAACATGAATAAGGTCATTGGTGTTCAAGTTTAAATTGTTTTAAAGCTAATCGTGTCTACATTTTGTATAAGCTTTTTATGCAGTATTGGTTTTGCTAATTTAGGAAGGCAGTCGGATATCTTTTGTAGCAAACAATATGTGGTATATAATGAATTGTGTGCACAATGACAAACACATTTTTAAATACATTCCTGAATAACATATCATATTCTTTATTCTAACATGACGTCCTTTAAACGCTTTGAGTACAAACCCGTGGTAAAAATATGAATATATTTGCTGTGCTGTTCCGATCGTACTCCCACGTCATATGCTTTTTTATGAATGAGCTTCCCGACGTCATAGAACGATGACTTAATAATAAAAGCATTTTACGGCAAATTACACGCTTGTGAAACCGAAAATCATCACAACAAGGAAACGTAAACTAACGATGCTAAAATGTGGTATAAGCGATTTTTTTTAAACATATAACATGTATAAGACATATCAGTAAATTATCATTTAAATTTATCCAAAACTATCTAAATACGTTATTGTAAATAATTTAAGCATGTCACTTATTCAGTTTGCTCCGTTCTTTTACGCCAATCTAATAGTGCGTTTATTTACGGGAAGGGCAAGCATTTGCCTCTACCTAGAGCGATTCGATCCAAAAGAATTGCTGTATCTGTCCTATTAGAATCGAAATAATTCTTGAATTATTTTTAAAATTAAGCTTAATTGAAGTTTATCACCTGGTTGGAATTATTCATGATTAAAGTGTGAGATGTTAACCCCTCATACTTTAAAGTAATGTAGAACAAAGAAAAACATAGCAATGTTCATAGAAAAACTCAGTTTAAAAGAAGTTAGTGTCCAATGTCAAGATATGTAACAAAAGAAACTAAGCCAAATGACAATGATACATACATTTAGAAAGGACTACTAGCAGTTACTGACATGCAAGCTTCAGAGCGCAATTTAGCTAATCGAAATGTAATGTTTTCATCATATGAAAATCAAGCACAATCCCTTTCGTTAGGGGTTGAATATCTTACCAGCATACCATATATTGGAAGAACATAACCCGTTTTATCTGGTTTTAGAATACATGTGTTCATTTCAGATGCAAACACCTTATGAGTGAACCAGTAATGTACAATCCATAATGACTTGACAACAGTATCGTAACTATATCCCTTTCGGATAATTCTGTTTAAATGTTTTGATTAGCTTTTGAGTTGAATGCCAACATTTTTGTGCTTTGTAAAGAATAGTACTATAACATATTGGACTTAAAATACCTGAATGTATGCATATTGATTAGTATTTACGAATGATGGTCTTCTGCCAATAACATAATTAATTATATGTTTTGAGTAGTTTTTGATATGAAAAACCCTAGTGTAATAATTTTTCAGTAATACAGTGATTTCTTTTGTTGAAATATAATACGTTGTTCCCTACAGGAGTGATTTGAACAAGTTGAGATATATACACGCAATAAGATGGTGACAAAGGAAGGTCACCATCTAAAAATGGAAAATTAACGATAGGAAATGATCATAAGTTTTGGTATTAAACTTGCTGTAAGAGATGTAAATATCAAGATCAAAGGAAAGAACAGTGTTCATTGTAAGTATTGCTTTATCAAAAGTCAGTTCGACAGGACAAATATCTTTAGTGTACATACATAAATCGTCGTTATTAAAAGTTTATACATCATCTAACTATCTAAAATTGTTATTAAATTTTTGAATCAGATGTTTTGATGAGTTTTGGTTGATTTTAGACATACATTGTAACTAATAACAATACAGAAACAGGTCCGCCATAAGTGATGCACAGTTTGTCCACATGGAAATTCAGATGACCCGATGATATACGGAATCTTAAAAGCGAACACAAATGTTATCTTGAAAAATCCAAGGGCAGTTATAGTATCAAAACAGGTCCAATTGCCATAGTTGTGATACTTATTGTTACTGAAAAAGGATCTAAAAGAGTTTGAACATATATATTCCCATTCCGACTTTTTGAATTCCCATTTAATTAGGAGTGTGGATTTTAACTTAATTAGATTATTAGTCGAAGTGGTTTATAGGGTAGAAAAATCAAAACTTTGAACAGATTCGAAATCACTAATATCAGCATGCAATTTAAAAAGATGTTAATATTGTCGGCAAAGCAAATAATTACTTACTGTTACCTATATTTTAAGTGCCATGATAAGAAAAAGGTCAAACAAAAATACCAAACTTATAGGCAAAATTCAAAATGGAAATTATATATAAACTGACAATTTTTCAATCTCATCAATCAATTGAACTGGCGAAGTAAAACTACAATTTTTCTGAAATGGTATACTACATAAGGAGTGTAAATGATATAATAAGTACTGATTTGCCTATCATAATTTCCTTGCTAGTAGGTTGATGCTTACAAGGAAGCAATTGCATTAACAGTTCCAATTTGTGAAGTTAGATAATCATTAAAAAGCATTTACGGCCGCCATTACTTTAAAATGAAACCGAACGGACGATGTGACCGGAAAACTTAATATTCTAAAATGAGTCCTGATTTTTTTCCAAAGTGACTCACCTGCTTTTTTTTTAACTCAAAACTCCTGTCTTGACTCTTTTTTTTTATCAATTTCCTCATTGCCCTTTCTATAAATTAAATGGGGGCTCCCTTAATAGATTTTAACAAGATTTATTGTACAATGCTTTGTAATCATATTATACAAATGAAAATGTTAACTGAAAGTCCAATCCTATAGTAATGTCTTCAACATTCTTTTCTTCTCTTAACTAGATTTAACAAACGTCACATACACACGTTATGAAGAAGTGGAGGCTATTGTAAATCTAACTTATCAAAGCATCTTTTGGTAGTACATCACTAATTCATTGCCCGATTGCTTTTTATGTTAAATTTCTGAATTTCAAGCAGGTACAGCTCTTTTGGTTTAATTATCTGTTTTTTAGTGGGGTAATTTAAGAATTTGGGTGAAAAATTCCAATAAATTCTCTATTAAAGGTTTCTGAAAAATCATATCTAAGCATGGTTATTGAGACCTGTCATGTGATATTCTAAAAATTGCTATTAAAAACAGAAGGGCATGTACTTTTGATAAAAATAAAAACATATTGTACTTAATAAATATTTGTCAATAGTTATATTTTAGTATGAACATTTTATATCGAAATGAAAGTCATAATTTAATGAGTGTTTTGTTCTGATTATAAACCAAAAAATACGATGTGGTATGAGTTCAAACCAGCATTTATCCATCATAGCAGTACTAGCTTATGTACATATGAAGAACCACGTTTACAGGTCAAAGTACGGCCCTCAACATGTAGTTAGCATATATATATATTAGTTTAAAAGTCAAACGGTCCATAGGCATGTCTATTCATCAATGAAAAATGTTTTTGCACATGCTATCACTCAATGACATATAGAAGTGAATGATCATTCGGCATATACATTTAAGATCCTTAAATAAATCAAAACATCAAAGTTTTGTACACAGTTATAGGGAATAGAGAGTTACATATGTAGGCATTTTGATAAATGACAAAGGAAAGAGAGATCAGAGATGAAAAAAATAAAAAAAAATAAGATAAATGTTGTTATACAGAAAGAAATCCGTACAAATTTTCTATCTTGTTTGTAACTTAAAATTTGAAATTTTTATGCCATATACTCGCTCCGTACATTCATCAATTTCTTTTTACTGTGAATACGTTGTTGAAGAGTATTTCGTAGTGATTTTAATAAAAGAAATTATAGAATTTTTGTAAATTCAAAACAAACTTAACACATACTAAACATATCTAGACTTCGACTATTTTTTATCAACATATATTCCGAATGATCAACATTGTACTTTTTTCGTTTGTAGTTACAAAATTAACCTACTTACAGGTGAATTTTTTTTTGTAAATTTGTGTTTTTTTATGTCGTGATGTTATACTGTTGTCTCAATGAAAGGGAGAGGGTTTGGTACTATTGGAACGTTTAATCCCGCTGCTAATGTCTGCACCTGTCCTAAGCAAGGGATCTGATGTGCAGTGGTTGTCGTTTGTTTGTTTAATTTATAAATGTTTCTCGTTTCTCGTTTTTTTTTTATATAGATTAGACCGTTAGTAACTTTTTGGGCCCTTTATAGCTTGTTATTCGGTGTGAGATAAGGCTCTATGTTAAAGGCCGTACCTTGACCTATAAGTGTTTACTTTTATACATTGTTATTTGGATGGAGAGTTGTCTCTTTGGCACTCATACGACATCTTCCTATACGATGTTTAAAACTAGGTTCTTCGTCCAATTTAAAATCCACTGAACTTACCAATCTATTTTCTAATACAAAAAGGGCACGAAAACTGAAAAGAATAGAAATTGGTCAAGTCATTGATTATTGTTATAATTTTATCAGAGTAACAACAAGTTGAACTTTTAACAGACATTCTGAAAAAGATTGTGTATTCGTATAGATTTGCATGCAATCAGCGGACACTTTCAAGACTAATTCGACAAACACATAAACAACTCATTCATTCTGAACAGCCGAAAATTTGAGTAAGTACTTTTTGAAAACTTCCAAAGTTATATAAGTCATTTACTCTCATTGAAGACATACTGTTATTGCTAATACTTCCTAAACATTTACTGGTAGGAAAATAGTACGTTTAAATAAAATTGAAAATGTATTCTTATTCCAATTTTGACTGCCCCAGTAAATCGAATAGCTCAGGGACCAGTTGCAAATACAACTGAGACTCAGTAATTCTATTGCAAGTTATGCGAAAAAAAAAGTAAATTCACAAAACCCCTGAACTCCGAGAAAAACTAGAAACAGAAAGACCCTGATCAAATGGCAAAATCAAATCAAATTAAAAGGCCGATTGTATTTCACTTTTTTCATTTGAAGAAATGTTAATTTGAGCTTTCAATAATCTTGTTTTCCTTTGTTTTGGGTCACATAATAATATAAAATAGTTTTTAGAGATTATAATGGTACGATTTCACGTGTGTATGCATCTAATAAATTAAGTTAAACGTCCACGTTTTATATTGATCATGTTGATGACCAACATATAATTCAAAAAGCTATTTGAATAAATGTAACCTTTGCAGGAAATTAGTATTCGGGTGTTTGGTCTTAGCAATAAAATACATGCGTAATATTGTAATGGGGATATAGAAGGATAACTTACAGATGATTTCTAAGTCTATTTTGAATGAATTTTGAGTATCACATGGTTACACATCAGAGTTTTTTTTTCAAATTAACTAAACATGTTGCTAACATTATATAATAAAACAAGTTCATCAATAATTTTCATTAAGACCATAACTATGATTTTTATTCTGCAAATTAATAAATTCTTAGATTTTACCCTTCATTTCATTAATGTTATTCTTATTACAATTTTGACTGCCCCAGTAAATCGAATAGCCCAGGGACCAGTTGCAAATACAACTGAGATACAGTAATTCTATTGTAAGTTATGCGAATAAAAAAAGTCAAATCACAAAACTCCTGAACTCCGAGGAAAATTAGAAACAGAAAGTCCCTGATCAAATGGCAAAATCAAATCAAATTAAAAGGCCGATTGTATTTCACTTTTTTCATTTGAAGAAATGTTAATTTGAGCTTTCAATAATCTTGTTTCCTTTGTTTTGGGTTACATCATAATATAAAATAGTTTTTAGAGATTATAATGGTACGATTTCACGTGTGTATGCATCTAATAAATTAAGTTAAACGTCCACGTTTTATATTGATCATGTTGATGACCAACATATAATTCAAAAAGCTATTTGAATAAATGTAACCTTTGCAGGAAATTAGTATTCGGGTGTTTGGTCTTAGCAATAAAATACATGCGTAATATTGTAATGGGGATATAGAAGGATAACTTACAGATGATTTCTAAGTCTATTTTGAATGAATTTTGAGTATCACATGGTTACACATCAGAGTTTTTTTTTCAAATTAACTAAACATGTTGCTAACATTATATAATAAAACAAGTTCATCAATAATTTTCATTAAGACCATAACTATGATTAAGAAGATTACATGTTTCCACATATTTTTCCACATTTTTGTTCCTTTTCATGAACATAATAACACTTGAAACATTATGCTACAAATTCATTCAAAAATAACCTGTCCCTGTCCAATATATCTTTATTATCGTGTGGCAGTCCAAATTCCCCCAACTATCATCCCGAATGGCCTCTATTACGACAAAACCTACCTTTTGTATTTATTGTGAATTTGTTCTCGTCCTGAATATGCATGCAATTAGTGTTTATCAATACGTGTCACATCTGTTTGTACATTTAATTTGTCAAATTAGTTGTAAATTACAAGGATTGATCAAAGTTTTAAGTTGTCAGATCAGTAACTTAACTTGAGCAATGAGGTCTGTTCTAGTAGTTTTGCTTCTCGTGTGTTGTGGTTATGCATACAATCCATACATGACCAGAAGAAGACTGGTAGGTCTAGTTTTAATCTTTAATATAGTAATTTTGATTATATCAGAAGTTTGATTTTTTTTATTGTGTTAAACAATAACTATTACTATAACTATTAGGTGTGAAAAAAAATATATTTTTGTATTCCTTAATGTCAAATACCTTGAATTCTGTCATCTGTTTATATTTGTATGCTTAATTTTATATCTTTTAATTTAAGCCCCTTTTTCTTAATCATTCTGATTGATTGTTGGTTGCTTAACGTCCAGTGGCAAATATTTCATGCATATTCAGGACGAGAACAAGTTCACAATAAATGCAATAGGTAGGTTTTGTCGTAATAGAGGCCATTCGGGATGATGGTGGGGGAAATTTGGACTGCCACAGGATAATGAGGATATATTGGATAGGGAAAGAAATTTTGCCTTGCAACAGGCCATCTACGGGCCCTCACAGAGTTGTTGCAAGGGTTCTTAAAGTGCAATTAAATTCTGTAAACCCCTATATCTTCCATATTCACTATTATTGACGAATAAAGTACTCTGATGAACAAGATCATAAAGGCTACAGTAGTCAGAAAATTGAAATCAACACGTTATTATGCATCCTTAAAAAAAGGCAACAGTAGTTCACCGATGTTCAAAAAGTATAGATTGACAAAAAATGCAGGTTTCAAAAATTAAACAGAGGGAAACACATCACCCAAGAGGAACACAAATACACATAATTAAAAAAAATAGCCTCTGTTAAGATTACACTCATGTTTCAATAAATCAATTATGAAATTATGTCACACCCGTTTAACAACAATGTATGTATGTACCTTACCAAATGTACTATGCTTTCAACATATTCTTTTTCAGAACCATTAAACTAAGTTCAATATTTTTTTTTTCAAATACAAACTATTCATGCCTTTTGCATTTTGACAGGATATGAAACTATTTCCTAATTATATTAATGTATGCATCGTGTTTGTGCATAGTCATGTAGAAAACTATAAGGAATTTTCAATGGAACCAATGAGGCACTCAAGAAAGTGCTAAAATCGACAAGTTTATAACTTGTATGCATACAAAAATATACACTACATGATGTGTCTATTAACAAATACGCTACATATATCATTGGTATAACTATATACTTACTACTTGCACAAAAAGAACACAATGCATGATGAATGTATGCATCATTTCAAATAACAAAACATCAGCTTAAGGCTATAATGACAATTTGTAAAAAAAATATCATGATTTATTTAAAAAAAAATGCAATATCTACGTGTATTAAATATAGCACAAATGTACGAAAACAACGTGAATCTTGTTCAAGAAACGTCGCATATATACGTACATGGTTAAATGTATTAATTACTTTGTTCGCACTTTTAAATAAGACATATGTTTTATTAATGAGAAAGGGGTTCTTAAAGGATACTTATGATATTTGTCACGAAACTAACTATAATCAATTTTGGAATACCAAATGCGTATCGATTTGACAACGTTAGATAAAACACAAATACGTGCTATCATGGTTATCATGGTTATTACGCATAAAGGTCAATTATGTTCTAAATCTATCAAACATTTAAGGGAGTTCGCTTCTCAGTTTCAAAGTGATTAACTTTTTAAAACACTAGTTTATATTGATAGCAAAAAAAATATATAGGTCACCGTGCTTGTTTTCGAGATATAAGCCATTGAAATTTTGGCAGGAAAATATTCTCTCTTGACTTTTCATGGCTTTATCATTGACAAGTTGAAGTTCTCAAAAACTGTTAAAAAGTAATTAAAATTTTATAAGACTTTTACAGATGGCTTATAATTATACATGTAAAAGATTTTCAAAAACAAAAATGGGGGTCACCGGGCAAATTTTTTGAAGGCATTCAAATGGATAAAACCAGAGGATTCCGAAAATCTGATAAAAAATCCAAAACATGACAAGCCAGCTTCCTTAACATGTTTAAGCCGTTTAATCGACTTGAATAAGCTAGTGGATATATGTAAAAAGTAGTGCGTTGGATGTATTATAGAGGTTTTGAAAAATAAAATTAAAAACATATTTTCAAATTCAGCAGTATGGCGCTAGATAATAATATTAACTAAAGTATTAATTTGCCATATATGACGTCAACTAATAACCTGTCAAGTCAAGTCAAATAACATGCACATAGTTACATACTGGATGAAATATTTGTACAAATCGAAAACAAACCTCTTTCTTCATTACGTCTTTGACAATTAAACCACCGTAGTAAGTAAACCTTGATTCCAATTTCAATCAATTATGTATCGTTATCAAGTCTTATTATTTGTTGCAGTGCACTTCTATTCTAATGGAATCTACTCTGAAAATGTGAATGAATTTGAATTTTTACAAGGTACTATCGCAATTTGATTTACCCATATTTTTCATATTTTTTACGAAAAAAATATGTTAGATTTATTGAATTTTAAGCATGAGGGTCACTTGAATATCCCCTTTTTAAAACTTGAATTTGGTATTGAAAAATTTCAAGTTACTACATCTTATTAAAAGTAAGTTATGTTATAAAGTTAAAGAATGCTGCGAGTGATTTATAACTTCGGCTGTTGTCTGTTCTTTATCTGGGTTGCTGTCTCATTGACATATTCTCCATTTCCATTCTAAATTTTATTTAAACGTACTATAAGTAACCGTATCTTTACCAGAAGATGAATCAGACGAATCAAAACTAGCATTATCTGTTCAATGAGTGTAAGTGCCCCATATAACTTTTGGAGTTTTCAAAATGTAGTTGTTCATATTTTAAGCTTATCAGAATTATGATGTTGTTTATGTGTCACATTAGTTTCCACTGACGTAGTATACAAATTTATACAAATATAATATTTGTCCAAATGTCAGTTTAAAGTTCAACTTGTTCCTACTATGATAAATTTCTAACAATATTAAATTAATTGGCAATTTTTTATGTTTTTCATTTTTCTTTGTGTAAACAATAATAAATCGGTTAGTTCAAAACTCAATGGTTTTTAACAATTGGATGAACACACTGGTTTTTACACCATTTTCACTTGTTAAGTACAAAACTATAGGTTAATTAATTAAAGTGTTTTAAACTCAACATATCAAACTGCATACCACAGGAGCACAATCATAAGCATGTTAAGATCTTAAATCTGATTCTCTGTTTTAAATTTTGAAAAATTATATTATTTTAAGTCAAATAATTTTCCTTTTAACCGATATAATGCAGAGGTCAATATTTTATCACATGCAAGGCAAGAATTTACAATTTAACCATTACCCGTTTTTTTACCTTATCCCCCACTCTCACCATCCAAAGTAAATCCCAAACGGTTATACTATTATAAAGGGTTTACAGAATGAATATTTGAAAATTATTTTTTAAACTGTTCAATTAACAAATATTAATTAGAAAATACTTTAGACCATTCAAAATAAGATTCTTAATATTTTTATTATTTTATATAACAGCTTATGTTTGTCAATAAAATTAACGGTACCAATTTTCTTGCACCAGATGCGCATTTCGACAATACATGTCTCTTCAGTGATGCTCGTGGCCAAAATATTTGAGATCCAAAGCTTATATAAAAGATGAAGAGCTATAATCCAAAAGGTCCAAAAAGTATAGCCAAATCCGTGAAAGGAACCAGAGCTTTGCATGAGGGAGATACATTCCTTAATTTATAATAATTCTTTATCATTTTGTAACAGTAAATTTTAATAACACAAAAAATCCGTATTTTCATGCCAGTACCGAAGTACTGGCTACTGGGGTGGTGATACCCTCGGGGACTAATAGTCCACCAGCAGAGGCATCGACCCAGTGGTAGTAATAAAATTAACGGTACCAATTTTCTTGCACCAGATACGCATTTCGACAATACATGTCTCTTCAGTGATGCTCGTGGCCAAAATATTTGAGATCCAAAGCTTATATAAAAGATGAAGAGCTATAATCCAAAAGGTCCAAAAAGTATAGCCAAATCCGTGAAAGGAACCAGAGCTTTGCATGAGGGAGATAATGCACTACATTAATTTTTCATCAAACATAAAATGTCTTTCTCCACATTACTTCTTTTTCTCCAGTTTCTTTATTTGGCAAAATACAAATATATGTGTGGTTCCAGTAACCCGACCGACCCTAGTTAAAACCCCCCGACCCTAGAACGTTTTTTTTTTCATTTCTGAAAAATGAATTTTCAAACGATCCAATTTTGAGGATTGTTAATTAAAATAATTAAATTCATAGGTTTCTGTCATCTGAATTTCCATCATAAGTATCTGTTATGGCTAAAATGCAACAATTCATAACAGAATGGACCAAAATTAACTAAAAACGTATCATGACTGTTTGTTTTACAAAGAAACACATGTAAAAATGGCGAACCTCCGGTTGGGCGGGTATAATACCGGAAACAATTTCGGTAAACACACAATTTTTTTCCGGATTTTGACATTAACAAAAATAATAATAATAAAAAAAAAAAAAAAATCCGCCCTACCGAAACTATTTTTTAAAAGTATGTACATGTAACTGGAACCACACATATATTTTTATTTGGCCTAATAAATAATTTTAATAAGTTGTTACATCGTATATTGAACTCTATACTATTAGGTAATAACTGTTAAATCAATAAATATGTTTTATATATCATCTGTTAGTGATTTGGGTTACACTAATGACTGGACCGAATGACAGGACCGAATGACAGGACCAAATGAAAAATGCTAATTACTTTTTCATTTCTCAAAGGATTGATCTCAAATTTGAAGTATAATAACATTTCATAATTTGATCAATAGATTTAAGAACAAAAATTAAAACGTTTTGTAAGAAACTTTAGAAAACGTTACATGACCAACTCTGATAATGACAGGACCAACATCGAGAATGACAGGACCAAATAAAAATGCTAATTACTTTTTTATTTTTCAAAGGAATTATCTGAGATTTGAAATATGAAATGGTATGTCATATTTTGAAACTAAAATGTTATAAAAAATATAAATTTATTTTCAAAAACTTTCGAAAATGTGAAATGACCATCGCTGACTGCGAGGACCAACCTCGACAATGACTGGACCAGATGAAATTGCTAATTATTCTTTTATTTCTCAAAATATTTTTCTGAAATTTGAAATATAATAAGATTTCACCATTTGATAAATAGATTTAAGAAAAACAATTAAAAAATTTGTAAGAAACTTTAGAAAACATGACATGACAAACTCTGATAATGACATGACCAAGATCGACAATGACAGGACCAAATAAAAATGCTTATAACTTTTTTTTATTTTTCAAAGGAATTCTCTCAGATTTGAAATATAAAATAATATGTCATATTTTGAAAAATAAATGTTATAAAAAATATAGAAAGTTTTAACGTGACATGACCATCGCTGACTGACAGGACCAACCTCGACAATGACAGGACCAGATGAAATTGCTAATTAATTTTTATTTTTAAAAAATATTTTTTTCTGAAATTTGAGATATAATCAGATTTAACCATTTAATACATAAAGATAGGAATAATATAGAAAAAAATATTAAAAAGCTTGCTGTAATGTGACCTGACCAACACTAACAATTTCAGGACACAAACCTCGACAAGGACAGGACAAAATAAAAATGCTATTAACTTTTTAATTTTATAAAGGAATTATTTCAGATTTAAAATATATCAATTAAAGAAAAAAATCTAGATTTTCTTTATTGCGAAAACGTGAAATGACCATAGTTCCTACTTTAGAAATCCTGGTTGAAATTAATAATAATAATTAAAAAACACGCATTAAGATCAAATGAAGATTGAATGATTTAAAAGTTTTCAGGAAATAAGGGAAAAAAGCTAACTTGGGGAAAACGTTAAGTCTGCGAACGCCCACCGCGTTATTTGAACTTTTTATTGGTATATTGTATTAAACCGAGTTGTAGAAATATTGCACTTGAGCCTGAGAAACTTTGTAGATTTATTAAATCTATTTCTGCGAAAGTCTATCCTCCTGTTTAGTACAACTATATGTTTATTTATCTTTGGTGTAAATATTTATCAAATTAATTGATATTTCACACATGCTATATCTTATATATTTTATATATATCATTGTAATATCTTCTCTGTAACTATGTATTTGGTTTGATAGGAATAAAGATCATTCATTCATTCATTCAAAATATTTTCTATATTAATTACCGGTCATAATCTGACACGTTTGAAAACAATTATAAGGTAACAAACAAAAGGTGTGACATAAGACATAAATAAGTTGATAAATCCAATAAAGATTGTGATGACAGTAATTAAAATCACATAATAGTTCATGTCGTTGTTTTATTGATATTTTCAGAACAGTAAATACTTATTTCCATGTATGTTTGAGTATATTCAGGGTATATCTTGATAGTAATAATATATAAACAAATAAACATTTCTTGAAGTGTGCCCGACCCTTGCATGCATGATTTCTTGGTAGTTTTAATTATTTGCATAATATGTACTGACTCAAACATTTTCACGGACTACTTTAAAAGGTTTGATACCTTTCCAAAGTGGCTTAAATTGGGCTTCATTATGTCAAGAAATATTATGATGATAATTCAATAAATCTGAATTTATCTATAGTTTAATGAACTATCTCTTAAACTATAAAATGAGTATATGTAATAACTTATAAATATTTCAAGATCTCTTTCTTAAATATAGTCATCATTCGTGTCTTTTTTGTCCTGTGACGCTGCATGTCCTGTGACTCTCTGCAAACATACGTTAAGTAGATAGGTCAAGATTTTTAATCAATATAGAATATATTTTCCAGAAGTTATAAGATATATCTTACTAATTATGGATCAGAATTGAACAATTTCAGTAAAATAAGAAAGAAATTATGATTTTTTCATCGCCAGATCATCAGTAGCCGATGTTGGTCAGGGCACACAACCGCAAGCTTTCAATACGTTTTTTTTCTATATTTTTCTTATATGATGTGCAAAATGGTCTAAATTGTCATTATTTTAAATTTGAGAGGAATATTCTGACAAATGTTATGCATAATTAGCATTTTTATTTGGTCCTTTCATTAATTGTCGAGGATTGTCCTGTTATTGATAACGTTAACCAGGTCACATTTCAGCAAGCCTTTTATACCTTTTTCTTATATTTATGTATAAAATGGTAATTTAAAATTTCAGAGAAACATTCTTCGAAATAAAAGACTAATTAGCAATTTCATGTGTTCCGGTCATTGTCGAGGTTGGTCATGTCAGTCAGAGATGGTTATGTCACGTTTTTGAAAGTTTTTGTAAATAAATCTATATTTTTTATAACATAAATGTTTCAAAATATGACATACCATTTTATATTTCAAATCTGAGATAATTCCTTTGAAAAATAAAAAAGTAATAAGCATTTTTATTTGGTCCTGTCATTCTCGATGTTGGTCCTGTCATTATCAGAGTTGGTCATGTAACGTGTTCTAAAGTTTTTTACAAAACTTTTTAATTTTTTTTCTTAAATCTATTTATCAAATGATGAAATCTTATTATATTTTACATTTGAGATCAATCCTTTGAGAAATGAAAAAGTTATTAGCATTTTTCATTTGGTCCTGTCATTCGGTCCAGTCATTAGTGTAACCCTAGTAATTTAGATTTATACAGATGGGTGCGGTCCTAACCTTGACAAAAGTTAACTGAGAGTTAACTTGTTGACTGCTTTTGAAGTTAACTTGAGAATTTTTAAGCAGACCAGTGAGTTAACTTCGTCTACGGTGGACCAGACCTACGGTCCGCTTTTTTATGACTGCTGCAGACCTATCGACGGGTCTGCTCCAGACCAGACCTGTGGACAAGTCTGCTTTTGACCAGTCCTGAGGACAGGTCTGCCCCAGACCAGATCTGTGGACAGGTCTGCTATTGACCAGACGTGGGGACATGTCTGCTTATGAAATGTTACCGTTTTTGCGACTTTTCATATCAGACTTGAGCTTTATTAAACATGATATGTATAAACAACATTCGCATTGTTCTTCCTCAGAAGGGCTCTCAGGCTCTGATAGCAAATTTCTTTACTCGCTATACTCTACTAGACATTATTCATAACTGTACAGCACAATTCTTCCTTTTTTTATTTTATATATTCTTATATACATTGGTCAAATACATAGAGCTATCATATTTTTTTGATTAGAAAGTGGATAGAAAGGTTATCCAACGCATGGGAACAACATTCTTATATCATGGGATATCAACATCTTTGCCGACGTTACTCCGTTCCCCGTTTTTTACCTGTCTCTTCCTAATTTTTACTTTATGCATTATACATGCATGGATATTTCATTGTTATTCTACTTGTTTGGATTGGATTTACTATTCTTTTTCCGCAGAATATTCTAACGAAAATTGTACAGTTGTAAAGTGTCCGGATATGTACGATGTGGTAAAACTACCAACAATCTCGTCAAATTCGTCAGATTTGTCGAGAGATTTGTGCACTTGAATGAAATAGATGTCACTTGACGTTTAACTACAAACAAAATCAATCAACCGACATAATAAATTAACAGTATACTATTCCCAGAAGAGAATCTCATATATATTTTTTATTTTTAAAAAGCACAAATGAATTCAGACATGTCAGTGTTGGTATATGTACTTGGATGATGCGGCCTAATAGTTTTGTTTTACACACCCTAGTGACTGTTCAATATTATGAATACAGAGATGAAACACTGACATTCTCAATTTGATGCGGAAAAAAAATTGCATTTATTATTTTCTTTACTCCGTACATTTGCCGTCCTACTAACATGACTAACATGTTCACAGGAGTGCCAGGAGAAGACATAAAGCGCCATCCAAACAGCGGTTATTTATTTTATACATTGAATCCAGACCTAAAAAATATGGCTGATTTACTATGTGGATATATATAGATTTTTAGATGAAAGTGCACATATGCAGGTTAGTTTTTGGTTGATGTGGTCAAATAATTTTGTTGTATAGGTCAGCATGAGGTATCAAAACTACTGAAATTGTGTTAAGTATTAATATGTTGAATAAAAGGAGGACATGCTGGCACTCAAAATTAACATGATTAATGCGAACAAAAATTTGTTGTTCATGTTGTTATTATATTGCAATATTACTGTCCATTGTATTGTACATTGAATCTTGACATAAAAATATGGCTTATTTACTATTCAGGTATATAGATTTACAAATTATAGTGCACATATGGTCAGTTTTGGTTGAAGCGGTCAAACAATTTTGTTTACAAGTTAGCATGAGGTATCAAAACGTATTTTGTTACGTATCAATATTTTAGATAAAAGGAGGACATGCTGGCACCCTAAATGTATGCGAACAAAAATTTGTTGTTATTGTATTGCAATATTGCTGTCCATTGTATTATACATTGAGTCCTAACACAAAAATTTGGCTGATTTACTATGCGGGTATACATGGTATATAGATTAACAAATTAAAGTGCACATATGGTCAGTTTTGGTGGAAGCGGTCATATCATTTTGTTGTACAAGTCAGCATGAGGTATCAAAACGACTGAAATTTTGTTACACATCAATATTTTGCATAAAAGGAGGACATGCTGGCACCCTAAATCTCTGTGAACAAAAATTTGTTGTTATTGTATTGCAATATTGGTGTCCATTGTATTATACATTGAACCCTAACACAAAAATTTGGCTGATTTACTATGCGGGTATACATGGTATATAGATTAACAAATTAAAGCGCACATATGGTCAGGAGGGGTCGGAATCTCGAAATCCCAGGTTTAAAAACACAGAAGTCCAAAGGTCCCGAATTTAAATAAATATAAATCCCGACATCCCGAAATTCGAAAAAAGAATTCCCAGATCCCGAAAGGGTCAATCCTGAAATCCCGAACTTAATTGCATAATATTAATTTATGCACAATCCATGTATAAAACTTGGAAACTAGTATATTATATTTTTGACAGCAATCTAAAAAAAATATTTGCCGTGAAAAGATAATTCCGTGATACACATATCTGTGATCAACAGCGTGTGCACGTGGTTGAACTTTAACTTGACTTCACTCACTATATTGAATGCTAATAAAAGATAATAAAGATCGATTTTGTCCACTGCACGAGATTTTTATATGGCAGGAAATATCGTAACAGTAAACACAGGTGACCTTACTGAACGACCGTGGGAAAATCCATTCATGATTAAATTTGATGTGGAATGATTGACAGTATTGTGCTTTAGTTTTGAGGCTCTTGATCGCGATCCATTTACAATTGATTTACCAGAATAGAAATTTAATCGATTTACATACATGTACAATCAAAACAAGATTTAGTCTTCTTTAACTATTTTATGTATTATATTTATCAGTTATTTCCCGGATTCCCATTTAAATATTTTTTGGAAATAATACAACATCGATTTTAAAAAATCTTACTGACTGCACGAGCTTCAGTATGACTAGAAGTACGACGAAAAAGTAAAGACAGCTGATCATACCCAGTGTAAAACTTTGATTTTCGTGTATCGATTGACACAATTCGTAAAAGATATTTATAATAAAAACTCCGGCGATTTTCATAAAAATTTCAAACATGAAAATAGAAAGGCAATATCGTTGTTATAATAAAACGAGTGTCAACATTTAAAAAAAAAAAAAAAAAAAAAAAAATTAGGAATCGAAATATGATCACGGCGTTATAAATATTGTATTAAAAATAAACAATTGTTTCAAACAGATTTACGGGAAATATGTCTGAATAGAAAGCACGAGTGATCTGTCTGACAAAAATGTTTTACTTGCGAGAAATGATTGACAGGTGTGAATAGACGTAGAGGCTCCGACGGGGAAAGTTGTATCAAAACGAAAATAACAGTTTATATACAATGCCTATACAAATTTAAAAAAAAAACGATATGATGGCTTTATACTTAAAATTGTGTTTCTAATAATAACATATAAAGGAACAGGACGTTAAAAGGGGAAAATACTATATCCATCAACGAAAACTCGCAAAATTTACGGGATTGATGTCTCAACAATTTGATTTAAAACTTCGATTGAAAACAGTCCTGGTTGTTATAATTTTGAATTGGATGAAATATTTACGGTTTACAAATACAAATACAAAATAGTTTATTGCCACAAAACTATTACAGTAATTGGCCGCACCATATATTGTTAAAAACCGTCTTTATTTCATTTTCAAGTTATAAAAAAATCCCATATTCATGATATTTAATTTTAATTCTTTCTCTTTGAATACAAAACAATATTTTACATTTATCTATCCTCCAGAAATACTTATATACCTGTACAGGTAAAATTTAATTCTAATCAAGCTGGTACAGATTGATTTACGACCTTCCACTTTGATATTGCACAGGTTAATATCACAGCTGGTGTTTATTACACTGGGACAACTGTCCGACCAGTCTGACATCTAGACGGATTAAGACATCCATACAAATAAGTCTCTACCCGTACTGTATATATTGTAATGCAATATTGCTGTCCATTGTATTGTACATTGAATCTTAACACAAAAATATGGCTGATTTATTATGCTGGTATACATGGTATATAGATTAACAAATTAAAGTACACCTATGGTCAGTTTTGGTCAATGTGGTCAAATTATTTTGTTGTACAAGTCAGCATGAGGTATCAACACGACTGAAATTTTGTTACGCATCAATATTTTGAATAAAAGGAAGACATGCTGGCACCCTAAGTTTATGCGAACAAAAATTTGTTGTTATTGTATTGCAATATTGCTGTCCATTGTATTATACATTGAATCCTAACACAAAAATTTGGCTGACTTACTATGCGGGTATACATGGTATATAGATTAACAAATTAAAGCGCACATATGGTCAGTTTTGGTGGAAGCGGTCATATAATTTTGCTGTACTAGTCAGCATGAGGTATCAAAACGACTGAAATTTTGTTACGTATCAATATTTTGATAAAAGGAGGACATGCTAGCACCCTAAATGTTTGCAAAACAAAATTTGTTGTTATTGTATTGCAATATTGCTGTCCATTGTATTGTACATTGGATCCTTACAAAAAAGGTATGGCTGATTTACTATGCGGTTATACATGGTATATAGATTTACAAATTAAAGTGCACATATGGTCAGTTTTTGTCAATGCGGTCAAATCATTGTGTTGTACAAAGTTAACATAAGGCATCAAAACTACTGAAATTTTGGTAGTTTCGTAATTTTGAATAAAAGGAGGTCATGCTGGCACCCTAAATTTATGCGAACAAAAATTTGTTGTTCATGTTGTTATTGTATTGCAATATAGCTGTTCATTGTATTATAATACATTGAATAGTGACATAAAAAATATGGCTGATTTACTATGCGGGTATATATGTTATATAGATTGTACAAAAAAAGGACATTCTGGGACTTTTAATTTATGAAGACTAAATTTTGTAGTCATGTGTTCAAATGATGCTTTCATTTTGAATAATTGTTTCTGTCCTGAAATTAAAATATTGCTGATTGTGGCTAGTACATAGATGAAGGACGTACAACAAACATCTAATATACGTCGTTGCATAGATATACATAATATTAAGAGTAAATATGGTTGCATAAAATAGGTATTGGAATATACATTCAGTACCCGTTATTATTGTAACCAAGATCGTTTTTTTTTTAATTTATAGATTGGCAGATCACAGATAAATAATTTAATTTGTGTATAAACAAGCAACGTTTTATACGTACTTTATTTTCAAATATTTTTATTTAATCCTGTTTATATAACGGAAGTATTAATTTTACTTTATTTTCGATGTTTATACAACGAAACAAAGATATTAAAAATATATGTAGAGCGGTCCTGGTTACAAGTTAACTTAGTGTTGAGCAGACCAGTCAAAAGTTAACTTGGGAACAGGTCTAGTTTTGATCGGATTTGTCAAAGCAAAACTTAACTTATGTTAACTTTGTGGCAGGACTGGTTTCAAAGTTAACTTATGCTAACTTTACGGCAGGACTGATTTCTAAGTTAACGTCTGTTAACTTATGACTGAACTGGTTCGAAGTTAACTCATATCAATAGCGGACCTGTTTCCAAGTTAACTTTTTGGGAGACATAAAAACAGTCCTAGGACCAAGTCCGCTTTTTCAAGTTAACTAGATTTTGGTCCTAGGACTGGTCAGAGCAGTTCTAAATCCGGTCGCAGGTTAACTTTGACCAATTCAAATGACTGGTTATCAGGTTAACTTGCTATACAGGTTAGGACTGCACCCATCTGTACAATTAGTTGTCAAACACTAGCAATGAAGTCTGTGTTAGCAGTGTTGATTCTCACTTGCACAATCCAAGCTTACAATCCTTACATGTACCACAACAGAAAAGGCAAGGTAAGTGTAAAAACTGATTGTCTGATTTTTAATTAAAACCTTATTTGGGAATGACTGTTATTTTTTTTTCTCTGTATATCAAGAAATAACATCAAAATATGTGGTGTCCACTGAAAAACCTACGAATGTTTTTTTTTTTTTTTTCAAAAAGACAGAACAGATAAAACTTTTATTCTTAAACATATTATTTTAAACATTATTTTAATAGGAAAATCATGAAAACGTAGACGGCTTCACATGAAATAATTCTGTCTTTGAGCTGAATAAAGCGTTTAGCAAATCAGAAAATGTTTTTTGTCTTAACTTAAATCGATCATTTTCAATCATGTGTTTCAATTTTACATTCAACTATCTGTTAATAGAACAAATATTGACAATATCAAAGATAATCGTCTTACGTTAGCCGCATAACTTGCTCAATACGAATGGTAAGAATACGTTAAAAAAAAATGTTCTGAAAAAATATCTGATTTTATAATACATTTAGTATAAGTAAAGACTGCGTATAATAAAAGGTTGAAGCCACAATGAATACATCAACTACTTTTAGTAGAAATAAGAAGTTGTGGTATGAGTGCAAATGAGTCAATGTATGGTCATGCATACTGAGCCTTGGCTCACAAAAAAAAAAAAAAACAGTAAGCTATAAAGGGCTCGATAAATGACTAATGTAAAACCAATTTCTGGAAAATAACAGGTGTCTCCAAGTCTCTCTCTGTTAGTTGATATTGTCTAGTTTTTGATGTTGCGAGCCTAAGTAGCTCACCTGGCCCGAAGGGCCAAGTGAGCTTTTCCCATCACTTTGCGTCCGTCGTCTTTCGTCGTCCGTCGTCGTTAACTTTTACAAAAATCTTCTCCTTTGAAACTATTGAGCCAAATTAAACCAAATTTTGCCACAATCATCAATGGGGTATCTAGTTTAAAAAATGTGTCCGTTGACCCGGCCATCAAATCAAGATGGCCGCCACGGCTAAACATAGAACATAAAATGCAGTTTTTGGCTTATAACTCAAAAACCAAAGCATTTAGAGCAGGTCAAGATCTATCTGCACTGAAATTTTCAGATGAATCGGACAACCCGTTGTTGGGTTGCTGCCTCTGAATCGGTAATTTTAAAGAAATTTTGCTGTTTTTGGTTATTATCTTGAATATTAATATAGATAGAGATAAACTGTAAACAGCAATAATGTTTAGCAAACTAAGATTTACAAATAAGTCAACATGACCGAAATGATCAATTGATCCCCTAAGGAGTGATTGACCTTTATAGTCAATTTTTAACAATTCTCATAACATTTGTAAATTTTCATTAACATTTTCCACTGAAACCACTAGGCCAAGTTCATTATATATACAGATAATTGTAAGCAGCAAGACTGTTTAGTAAAATAAGATGTACAAACACATCACCATCACCAAAACACAATTCTGTCATGAATCCATCTGCTTTCTTTGTTTAATATTCACATAGACCAAGGTGAGCGACACAGGCTCTTTGGAGCTTCTAGTTTAACTTACCTTGGAGGTTTTCAGTTATGTTTTTTTTTTTTATTTACAATTTTGCTTCCATATGTTTTATAAATCTGTAACCCAAAACGCGTATAACCCCTTTTCACTTAATCAGACAAAGTGGCAATGCGGGATTATAAACACAAATATGTTGTTTAAGAATTCAACCTAATAATAACCATAAGAAAAGAGTGCACTGGTCACTATGGAACATCACCGAGGTAATATTTGAAACAGATACATTGTAAAATTGAAAATGAAATGGGGAATGTGTCAAAGAGACAACAACCCTATAATAGAGCAGACAACAGCCGAAGGACACCAATAGATATTCAATGCAGCGAGAAACTCCTGCTAGCTCCTTCAGCTAGCCCCTAAGGGTATATGTATTAACAGTCAACCAGATGACTATGGTGTCCGAAATCTTTCGAAAGTTTAAAATGGACTTTCTATCCTTGAACTTTTAAAACAACAGAATATGACCATAGACAATCCTCCTTGAGTAACATCAAACGTCGAGTTAAGTTAAAAAGTAACTAGAGCATATCCGCGAAATCGCGGACATTTTTAGCTTGGTTGTAGGTATGTAAATTATTGTAGGATGATTTTTTGTAAAACATTTTATGTCTGGAGAATTTCAGAAAAGATTTCAAAAGTCAAATAGATACAATAAAAAGGACAATATTTTCCAGTCCTCTCTCTTTTTGCAAGTCCGTTATTTCTTTTCTCTGTTATATTCCATTGTTTTCGCGTTATGTCAACATATGTGTATATATTATAAATAAATTGTATTTGCTATCAACTATCAATTCAAAGTTTCTTCTCCACGGCGATCACTACTATATTCTACAGAGAGTATATCTATTATAGTAGTATAATCATAGTTTCCGTGCAGATAAACGCGCAAATATTAAAGTGACCCGTCCACGAAAACATATTAAAATTATGTGTAAGTTAAAACCGGTAGATATTTGACTTAAAAGTCGGTCTGATGACGGAAACAATATCCGAACACCTTTTTTTCGTTGTTCTTTCCCTTCCGAAAAAAAACCGGAATAATCATATGAATGCATGACATCTGCGACTATACATTATACCTGTAGGACACAGAGGCTTGATGATCAGTTTATTGGAAGGAAGAGAAAAAACATAAAATGAGATTTTCTCGTTTACAAGTATAGATGTATCTTATACAGTTTGCTTACTTAGTTTCGATTCAATTTTATCTCAACTATAAACCTAAAGAAATCAAAACTTAGCGAGCGAGGGATACTCGAAATACTTGGCATTTTCACCATTATAAAACTTATAATGGTCAATTATGTTCTAAATGTATCCAACATTTAAGCCGTTTAATCGACTGAATAAAGCTAGTGAACATATGTAAAAGGTAATGCGTTGAATGTTTCTCAGAAGTTTTTGAAAGTAATAAAAATATATATATAAATTGAGCAGCTAAATAATGATATTAACGAAAGTATTTATTTTCAATATATGACGTCAAGTAATGTGCTGTCAAGTCAAGTTAAATAACAACTTCTGCAAAATGTTTTTATCGTGAATACTAAATGTAAAATGTTAGGTACGAGATGTTTATTTTGGGTACAGTGTATTATTTATGTTGAGCTGTATATTTTTCCTGTTTTTGAAAGAAAACAATTGAACAACCGTAGGACATTACCAAGGCTAGGTTATTCATTTACCCCTTTTCCCCTTTTCCCCCTTTTTTCCCTTTCCCCCCACTCTCAACCTCCAAGGCATATCAAACGCTTATACTATTATAAAGGGTTTGCAGAAAAAAAATATGTGAAAATTATTTCTTAAACTGTTTAATGAATTGGAACATATTTTATACCATTTCCAAATAAGATTCTTTTTATATAAACATTATATGTAACAACTTATTTCTGATCAATTGTACTACCTTCATTTTTCGTCAAAAATAATACATTTTCCTCCACTATATTTCTTTCCCTCCAGTTTGTTTATTCTTAATTTTTTTTATAATTGTTACATCATATATCGAACTATATAGGTAATAATAGTTATCAAAGGTACCAGAATTATAATTTAGTACGCCAGACGCGCGTTTTGTCTACATAAGACTCATCAGTGACGCTCATATGAAAATATTTATAAAGCCACATAACTGTTAGATCAATATAATATGTTATGACATCTGTTAGTGATCTAAATTTGTACAGTTAATTATCAAACACTAGCAATGAAGTCTGTGTTAGCAGTGCTGATTCTCTCTTGTACAATTGAAGCTTACAATCCTAACCAGAACAGAAAAAGCAAGGTAAATGATTGTCTGATTTTTGCATAAACCCTTATTTAGGAATGACTAATATTTTTTCTGTATATCAATAAATAATATCGAAATATGAGGTGTCTCTGAAAAACCAAGTTGTTTCAAAAAGAGAGAAGAATAATGACTGACATTTTCAAAATATAATTTTTAATTACAATGGTACAATAAACTGGTTCTTGGTAAGTACAAATGTAGTTGTTTACTGCCATAGCAAAATATGTATTTGTGCAAAAACTTCCAATTTCAATTTTAAATAAACTAGAACACACATTATTTAAAACATGCATAGTTTCTTTTTTTTCTATACGAATATGGCTTGTTTGTTTTAGGGGCTTTCGAGGCCTAGGTCGAGTGGTCTAGGTAGTAACTAACTAGCAAGTCAACACTGAGGATTTTAGTTCGAACCAAGCTCGTGCGCTTGCATTCGACTCCAATCTTGATTGACTTAGATTGTCAATTTACAATCGAAGGCCGCCACGAAATAGCCTAAATGCGTTGCATAAAAGCGGCGTTAAAACACCACAAATCAATGTCAAATATTGTTTGTTTCAGACTCCCTGTTCCAGACACAAACCACCATGTAAACCAGTTACGAAGACTATTATTGAAACAAACAAAGCTCCGTTATTCAATATACCTATCAGGTGATTAGTTACGAATAAGTGTCATTAGACACTGAATTGTGCAATATAATTATCAAAAGTACCAGGATTATAAATTGGAACTAAGAAGTACCAATTTTTTAAAATACAAGATTAGAAATCTCTCTGAATAAAGAAAACTATATGTTGTTGGTAGATAATGTTCCGTTTTAAGGAAACCAAAACAAAGATAGTGTCATTGCAAGTGGTGTTTTATGTGAAAAAACATCTGATAAAACGTAGAAATACTCGTAACTTTATCGCGTTACAGTGCGTAATACGTTGATTTTTGACGATATTCAATACTTTATGGTAACAAAATGATCATTAGACAAAAGACGAATTCGGTGACCAAATGATAATTTATATCATTAAAACAGAAATGTATGCATCAACATCGTATAGGTTTTTTTTTTTTTTTTTTTTTTAAGAAACTAGAGATTTGAAGAGTTAAGACAACTGTTAGAAAGTTTAAAAGATTAAATGTGCTTTCTATACAAATATTTATCCATATTAAAAGGAATCAATCTGTAATATTTCATATAATAAAAAAGATAAATATTTTCGATTTTCTATTGTAGTCTAACGAACCAAAATTTTCGCAAAATATGACATATAACCCATTTCCTGTTCATTGACCTTAAGGCACACATTATGGAGAAGCTATCTGTAAATTACGAGAATATACTAAAAACAATTGCAGAACTTTTTTCAACAAAATAGCTTTTCAAACAAGTCAGTCTTGATAAGATTATAATACAATTTTCTTTATTATCGTTGTTTTTTATTTCACTACTTTATTTTGCACATTGTTCTCTGTGAAATAATATTTGCGCCTGATTTTTTTTTTTTTTTATCTTGGCCAAAATATATCATTTTTACAATTCTGATGGATAATAAATGCATTAGTAGTATACCAATATTCAAAACTCATAAAGCGATAGAAAAAAAAAAACAAATCCGGGTCACAAGCCAAAATCGAGGGAACGCATTAGATATAAGAGAATGACGACACAACATTAAAATGTAACACATGCAAAAACAAAAACATTCGATGCACTCTGTCCCTTTCTTATAAGAAGTTTGACGTTTGAAAAGTGTCAAGTTGAATATATTGTTTACATTTTTGTAACAGCAAACACCTTTTAGCTCAAGTTTACGCACCAAACATTACAAGTCCGTAATGACAGAAACAAACATTTGTAGTTTATATTCAGCGACTGTGCTCTGTTGGTCTCCATAAACATTATCAAAGATTGTCTTTCCGAAATGAAAATCATCTTATATAATTTTGCGATATTATGATTTTCTTCTGATGACTCTATTTAAATTATGTTTTTGTTGTTAGTCAAGCTGTTTTAGTGGGAAATACTACTCTCCACCTGTCTGGACAACTAGGAATAGATCCTGTCACTCTTCAACTGGTTCCTGGTGGTATAATTCCTGAAACGAGACAGGTGAGCACAAATCGTGCAGGATCTGTTTTCCATACATTGATCTGCATGTTTACCGGCTTGGTTTTCTATTACGTAATTACTAAAAACTAATAAGGGAAAACATATATGATTTTTTTTACCCCAAAACAGTTTCCGGTAGCAATCCATGCAGTATTCTGTATTCCAATATATTGATCATAATGTGATTGGAACACTTTGGCCACAAATAAAATGATGTCCATACCTACTTTACATATTCAACGAGAAATTTTAATCATGATTTACTCTCGATCTGAAAAAAGTTGCACATAGAACCTAGTCTTGTCTCTGAGCGCAAGAAGTCTAAATTCATTATAAATCTTATCTTACACTTAAATGTCCGAAGTATTTTCAAACCGGGAGTACAGTTATTTATTTTTATTCTATAGATATTTAGGAATATTGCTGCTGTAATAGAGGCTGCTGGTGGTAGATTAAAAGATGGTGAGTTCATTATTGATAATAATAATAATAATAATATTGATAATAATAATAATAATGATAATAATAATAATAATAATAATATAATTATATTAATAAAAATAATAATGAATAATATGAATATCAAAATTGATTATATGAATAGTAATATTAATAACAATATAACTTTTTAAAAACTGCAAAATTCCAAAAAACGTTGCATACACTGTTAAAAATGTATTCGCAAACTCACTTAAACTAAGTCGATCATCTTTAAAAAAAACTAAATATTAGTAATCTAAAATTTCTATAGATAGTTAATTGCTTTATGCATTACACCCCGTAACAAATACTTCATACACATTACGGCTGACAGCAAATTATACTCATACAAAAGGTTGGTACTAAAAAAGTAGGTTAATGTTGTCGGGACCTGGAATGTCTATAATAAGGTTTGATGTATCTGTATTGGTACGTGTAGAGTCCTGTTAAGGCTTTTATACACGGCGGAGAAGGGCGCTTTTGTTATGCGCGGTTTTCTTGCATGGCTGTCTTAAATACCTCTACAGAACCTGCATGTACACCTTTATTTACACGAGAAATGAATGCTTATACTGTGGTTTGTTGCTGTTTGGTTTGGCGTTTTTTTCTTTTTTTTTTCTCAAAGATCAGAATTTGATAGTCGATACTGATTTCTTCTGATTGAACACTTAAGTATTGCTAAATTATGCAAGTAAAGATTTCAACATTTTTTAATGAATTTAAACTTCTTTGTTTTGTTGAAACAAAGTAACATTACGACGATGATTCAAATGGAAAAAAAGACCTATTTATATTAATTTTGTTTTATTTCAGTTGTCAAATGTGATGTTTTTCTGACAAATTTGGAGGAACTTACAGCATTCGACACAGTCTATACAAAATGTAAGTGTAAAGGAGCGACGAAAGATACCCTAGGGATAGTCAAGTTTACAAATTGAAAACAAACTCACAACGCCATGGCCAAAAATGAAAAAAAGACAAACAGACAGACAATAGTACACATGACACAACATAGAAAACTAAAGAATAAGCAACACGAACCCCACCAAAAACTAGATGTGGTCTTAAGTGCTCCGGAAGGATAAGCAGACACTGCTCCACATGTGTCAACCGTCTTGTTGCTTTTGAGATAACAAATCTGTAACAGTGAAGAATGAAACCCAGATTACTCTGTCCTGAATGTTCTTGCCTTTATTCGTACCTTAGTACTGTCATGTAATTTTGTAATGCTAGCGTTATATTTATTTTTGCCACAAAAGCGCGAGGATTAGGTAGACGCAAAACCAGGCACAACCCGCCGTTTGTTTATAAAATGTCCTGTTCCAAGTCAGAAAAATGGCTGTTGTTCTAAACGTTCGTTTCTGTGTATGTTGCATTGTCATTGTGGGTTTTTTTGGTTTTTGTTTCTGTTGTTTCCTTTTTTCCTCTTCTAGTTGATGTTTCAGTTTGTAACCTGGATTTGTTTTTCTCAATCGACTGATGACTTTCGGACCACGGTAAACTACTGTTGCTGTATTTAGATAGGTGTCGATCACTAACCAGTCATTGACTGATAACTTATTATTTGATATTACTTAAAGAATAAATGTTTGGTGTAATTTAAGATTAATACAACATATGTGGTCCTTTCTAGCCAGTGATGTTTGTCAATTTTCGAATTCGAATATAAAATGAACGACTGGTTTATTCTATATGTTCTAGCCCATTATTAACTTAGAATATGCCAACAGAGAAACTAATCCATAGAATCAAATTAAATGATTGGTGACAATTTGTGTCGACATGACATAATATAAGTACATAATATATAAAGTGTTTGGAAAAGGGGAATCATTTGAAATATCGTACTGATGTAAATAGTATTAACTTTTCAGTTTGTTCATTCTAATACCAAGCAGTATAAGTCATAGGTTATCATTGATTGGTTTTAAAACTCTATAATATTCTAGCGCCAAATAATGCAGACACCTTTACCTATTCAAACATGCACGTTTATATTCCGACGACATGTAAGTCGGACATCCAACCAATAAGACAAGCAAATCGTCTCAATTTTGGAATGCTCTAATGTTCAAACTAATCTATTAGCTGATAATCTGAAATACCGTCAGTTCTTTCCCAGGGTTTAATCGGGGCCACCTTTTCTGTGTTTCTTCTCAAATAAAATAAAATATTTTTCGACACTTTTATACGCTAACCAATGTACAACGTATATTTCGATGAAAGATTACATTTTTTCTAAAAAAAAAGATTAGAGAAACCGGAGGTCCTCAGTATCAAGTGTTTTACTATTAGTTTCTACGATATTCGAAACAAAAGGCTGTCATAATTTCGCATCTAGTGGCAAATTTGAGCCATGCGATATAAAGAACAGTATTATTGTAAGAGAGGTTGGTCTTTTTTTAATGAAAGATACCAACCTCACTCACCCTGTATCCCCCTAAACTGTATAATGTTTGTAGAATGTGTAAATGTGAATCAATTTATGAGAGACAAACTAAATGCGCCATCAACCACAAGAATGCAGAATTAGGTCTCCTGGGAACGAGACACATTTTGATCTAGATAGAGATACATGTAGGAAATGACTTTAACGAACGCAGTTTCGAATGAGATGTGGTTGAAAGTCTCACAGTTATTTGAACAATGACGATCTCCTTTTTTAATGGTCTTGACATGTACACCTTCTTACTTTTAACATTCTATGTTATAATTTGTCTTGACTATTTTCTCCTTTCTGTACTTTTTTGCCCATTGTTTTCTTTTTTGAAAATCTCATTTAAACCTTCTTCTTTCAGACGTGTCAGTTCTAAGTCATACTTGAAATTGAATAATTGAGATAGCTATTTACCATTACTTATGTTGATATATTTATAAATTAACTTATGTATGATTACAGTCTTTCCACATGACTTTCCAGCTAGAGCAGTTATTCAAGTAGTAGCCGTACCTTTCGTAAGTAAATGTTTTTTTTCTTATCGAATGTAATGTTAAAGTATTTCATCGTCAAATTATCACTTTATCAACGAAGAAATTGACCTTTTTAGAACCGAGGACTATGGGTAATCTTATTGTTCGTATACCAAAATGAAAATATTATTATGTCATTGGTTAAATATCTATTGTTTATCACGTTGTTTAATCAATCACAACGTTTAAGTGTACCCTTCTGGAATTATTACCTCAGAATGCATTAGATTCTAAAACGGCGAATTGTGATCCTCGTGGTTACTATCCATGATAGCTTGGAAAAGTTTGAGATACAAACTTTATATTCATCACAAGTTCTTTATCGTTATTTGTTTATTACTACTGATTTGAAAGAGTGTATTTGTTTTCCATTTTATCAAACATTAAGTGTCATGATGAACTGCATTATTATTTTGAAAAGTCTTTGAATAATTTCTAATAATGTCCGAATCTGACTTTAAATGAATGGATGGTGATCTTTGTACATTATTTTATACCACCATACTAATAAATAGATTGTTGAACAATGCATCGTTGTAAATCGAAACAATAGTATAGGTAAACACATAGAAGTGATTATAACGTGTTTATACGATCATGTTAAGTTTAACTATTCAGAAAATGCTTGTTATAAATTAAGACAATTTCTTAAAGTCGGAATTTCAAGTTTTGGGAAATCTTATTTTTGTGTAACTGGGTCAAAGTCACTCTTTTCTCAAAATTTTCTATAATTTAAACGAGCTTGAAACGTTACAAATTGTGGACATTATTATCTTAAATAATTAACTACAAGCATTTTTTTTTTCGTTTTATAGCATTTGATCTATCTACATGTGTTCTATATATTGTTTAACTATATGTCTCTTAATTCATCTTCTGTCTGAAATGTGAATGTCGGTAAATTTTTATTGTTTTTATATAGTATTAACTTTTATATTTTTTTGTTTGTTTCTAAATTATAATGAAGGTTTTAAACTGCTGATTATATGTTTTTTAACATAAAATTGCCTTCATATTGTAACATAAATATGAAAAGCATACACTTATTGTTACGTTTTTTCTTTATTTCGAGTAATATTTGAAATTATTATAATAGTATCATAATCATTACAGCCAAAATTTGAAATCTGAAAATAATTATCTAATCTACGGTTTTGTAAGTCTTGGATTTTATTTTATATACTACATAATCTATTATAAACATCATCGCTCACTTTTTTCAGGGTGGTCAGGTAGAGGTTAAAACGGTAGCTGTTATTAATAGATGCTGATTGTCAGGATGAGATGAGATAAAAAGACGCCAATGACATAATGAATGTGTCATGCTTTTAAAATAAACAAATCAATACATTGATATGCCTTTATATATCTGTCTTTGCATTTAATAAACAAATCAATACATTAATATGCCTTTATATATATATCTTTGCATTTGATATTGAATTTTTTAATAGTTGTGTTATTTACTATCACAGAAAAGATAATATATGTGTGTATGTGCATCTTGTGCAATAATGTAAAGTTGAAATATAACAAAAGGATATCCATACTCACAAGTCAAAAAATGTACCGATAACGCCATGACAAAATCGAAAGAAGAAAAGATCAAAACGACACACAACAGTACACAAAACACAACATAGAAATCCTACAATTTCTAAAGTAATCCACCATTCAAACACATTTACTCAAACTGAAAGGATTTGAAGGTATACTATGAAACTGGTAAATGATCGGTGAATTCATATTAGAATTGTTTCTGCACATCGTTTTCATTGGTTTGTTTGGCTCAAATGACTTATAACTTAAACAGGAGATTCGTACCGATTGCATTACAACGACACCAACATTTTCATATTTATTCTGATTTGGACATGTTTGATTTAAATTCATATACCACGATTTATTACTTACGTTGAGCAATCTAGCTTTAATTTCATCTTTAATGTCATTTGTCTTTAAAGTTTTTGTGTTCGGTAATTGTTTATTGTTTAATGGAAAACAACATTTGCTATTTATTTGTTGGAGGTTGTTCTTTATTTCAGACTTTTTATCACAAGTTTAGTTTGGACAAACTACGAAGTATAATGTATGTTACAATAAAGAAAATGAATAAATCTAGTGAAAGATTGAAGCATTGTACTTTTAATTAGATTATTTAAAATTATGAATACCTGATGTATATGTGTTGAATACTGTCGGGTAAGCTTCACTGTGTCTTTCTAAATTGTTGGCCATTGGTGCACTGTCTATTTTCTGTTATCAGGTGACATTTTCCGAGAAGTAAATCCTAGTTTAATTAAATTTGAAACTTTAAATCATTGAGGTTGTCTGATATCACGTTTCGTGTAACAAAAGCATCAGGTCTTCTATTAAACTCATTGTTGATTTAACAATATTTCACTCTCATCATTTCAACACCATAAAAAATAGGTTTGTTCCTTATGAGTTACCAAACCCTGAGCTGTGATATTAAAAAAAAATAGGATATTCACTGCGACATTTTTAGCCTCTTTAATGAAATTTAATAATACACGCTGAAGACGCAATTTTTGTTGTTGAAAAACATAAAATGTTATTATTTTAGACTGCAGTTAAACGTTTGCCATAGTTTTTATGGTCTACTTTAATTTAATCATCTTTTGCTCATTAGATACAAATATCGATAAAAAGTCTTATCACAAAAATACTGAACTCCGAGAAAAATTCGCAACGAGTAGTCCCTTATCAAATGACAAAATCAAATGATTAGACACATCAAACGAATGGACAACAACTGTCATATTCCTGACTTGGTACAGGTATTTTCAAATTTATAAAATAGTGGAGAGAATCTGGTTTTATAGCGCTAACCTTTTACTTGTAAGATAGTGGCCTTAAATTCCATTACATTTACAACGATGCGTGAACAAAACAGAAATAATAGGTAAAATAGTCAAAATATGGGTACAGTAGTCATTATGTGTAATTTTCCTAAAACACTGTTGTTTTCAGTTTGTCGCTTAATCGGTTGAAGTAAATGAAATGAATTCATTCCTTGAATGTGTTGAAGGCAGTACATTGACCTATAATGCTTTATTTTTATAAATTGTTATTTGGATGGTGTTGTCTCATTGGCACTCACACCACATTTTCCTATATCTATTCCTTGAATGAGTTAAGATATGTAGTCTGTAATAAAAACCAATAAGAAAGTTACCACAATCTCTATAAACTTCGTTGTTTTCTAATTGAGTTTTACATATAAAGGTCGGCTGTACTGATCATATCGTTGCAATATAATTCGTATTTAATGTTTCCTCAACAGATGTACAACGCAATGAAATGTTTATCAATATGTGTTTCTGTATATCATTAATCAATTAAGTAGATACCATAATAAAATGATACACGATAGAAAGTCAAAAATATTTCAAAACAGTCTTAATGTTTATTTACAAGATCAAAAAAATTAACAATACATTAAATAATAAATAGGAAACACTGAACTAAACTTAATAATAAAATTAACGGTATCAATTTTCTTGCACCAGATGCGCATTTCGACAATACATGTCTCTTCAGTGATGCTCGTGGTCAAAATATTTGAAATCCAAAGCTTATATAAAAGATGAAGAGCTATAATCCAAAAGGTCCAAAAAGTATAGCCAAATCCGTGAAAGGAGTCAGAGCTTTGCATGAGGGAGATACATTCCTTAATTTATAATAATTTCTATCATTTTGTAACAGCAAATTTTAATAACACAAAAAAAAATCCGTATTTTCATGCCAGTACCGAAGTCTGGCTACTGGGCTGGTGATACCCCCGGGGACTAATAGTCCACCAGCATAAGCATCGACCCAGTGATAGTAATTAAAAATTAAAGGTATCAATTTTCTTGCACCAGATGCGCATTTCGACAATACATGTCTCTTCAGTGATGCTCGTAGCCAAAATATTTGAAATCCAAAGCTTATATAATAGATGAAGAGCTTTAATCCAAAAGGTCTAAAAAGTATAGCCAAATTCGTGAAAGGAATCAGAGATTTGTATGAGGGAGATACATTCCTTAATAATAATTAATAATCTGTTATAAATCATGCTAATGGAACCTTACTAGCCTGAACATAAACTGAAGTTGTAGTGTATCAAACAGTTGAAAAAAATATCTTGTCGGTCCGGGACGATAGACTACCGTTAAGTGTCATTTTTACTTATCAATCTTATATTGTTGTATGGGTTTATTTAATGGGAAAATAGATTTTAAATTCAGATATTTTGTTTAATTGATGACTTTATTTACAGTGACATTTCAATCAAGACAAAGTAAAACACACATTGTGTATTAGCTGTTATTCAGGTATAACAGTTTCAAATAAAGTTGCATTCGGACAAGATAATTTTATTGTCATCTTATTCACATTGAATAAGAGGAGCTGTGTGTTCTTCTGTAAGACTATTTACAGGTTCCGATTCCTCATCCATATCAGGTCTGATAGAAACTATATAAAAAAAAGTTGACATTATTAAATAATACGATTAAAACAGCCCTATTACTACCAAAACGGCATGTGTCATACATGTGACGTCGTCCTGGTCATATAAATCACGTGTTCTGTATTGCTTTTCGGCCCGGTAAAATGGAATAATTTCCAGTTCGTATTGGAAATACTGGCCCTATATTCACATCATTGCCAGTTCATATTGGACATATTGACCCTATTTTCGCATCATTGCCAGTCCGTATTGGAAATATTGGCCCTATAGTCTCATTTGATGTAAAAATGTATGTAATAAGCATTCTTAAAAAGTCTGTATTGAAAAAAATGGATTATTTAATAAAAGTGTTCTGAACTGGCTGTTTCTTTATTGGCACCGGTATAGATTATTGGTCAGCTGTATTGGCCCTCGACCCTACGGGTCTCTAGGCCAATACAGCAAACCTTGAATCTATACTAGTGCCAATGCAGAAACAGACAGTAAATAACACTATATTATTCAAAAGATAGTATAGAATAGTTATTCGTTTAAGACACACGAATAAATACTTAACCTTATTTCTACTCCTGTTTATCATGTTTATGTTGTGTGTTTAATTTGCGATTGCTCCCTTTTGTCCTATTTGTTTTTTCATGTCTGATTCATTCCGAAATTATCCAAACAGAAACCAGAACACTGTAAACCTTTGCTAAAGATGTTCGCTCCTCTTGGTTTTGCTTTTATGTCAGATGTTCGGAATCATCTGGTTTTATCCATGTAGTACCATTAAAAAATTTTGCCCATTGACCCGTACTTTTCTTTTCATAATTTGATTTCATTTAATTTAAAAGGTCATCTGTGAAAATCTTATAAAATCCTTGTTATTGTTTCATCATTTTCGAAAGAAAAAAGGCATCAATGTAAAGTGTACGAAAAATCTAGAGAGAATTACTTCTCGCCAAATTTTCAACGGCGTATACCTCGAAAAACAACCACATCAACCCTATGTTTTTGATGCTTTTTTAATTCCTTTCTTTCCAAACAATCAATTTATAACAGTCTTTATAAAAGCTTGTAATTTTGAAACAGAGTAGAGAACATTCTTAAATACACAAAATCCATTTAGTTGTAAGTAATAGGCATCTGGTTCTTGCGCATTATCATTCAACATCACCAATGCAGTCAAAAAAATCAAACATTTATCAAATCTGATAGAAATAACTAAATTAAATTACTTTTCAATCAAATTAGAAATGATAATCAGTTGTTGTAACTACTGTGTATGGTTGTATTTTAGTAATAAGCCGGTCTTTAAGGCAATCACGCCACCATACTAAATTACAAGATTGACTGACTTGAGGTCGGAATTATTTCCGTTATTGGACAGCTGCAGAGTGACTAAACCCTCCTATCTGAATAATCATAATATCGTCTTTACAATAAGCTCATGTATACATAGTATAGATTTTTTTTTCGTTGTAATCTAACTTTTCTTGACAAATATGTCAATTACGAAAATTGCAACTTTGATATACATGATACAGGATATTAGATGTGTTAACCATTGAAATAAAAAGAAATGCAGCCTAACTATATAAAACGTACCCTTGTCAAGTAAATTTGATCCCTGTACACTTTCATTCTGCTTCCGTGGTCTACACAAGATACAGGAACATAACAATAGTTCATTTACGGAGCATTCTGCCGATAGACCTCTTGCATCTACAAACACATACATATATGAAATAAGGTAATAATATATTATCAACAATAGAACTGGAGCTTTTCAAAATCCTTTAGAATTCAAGTAGCACTTTTATAAGTCAAACAAGAATAAAAAATGCAAAAAAAAAAAAAAAAAAAAAAATACATGTTTTCCATTGATTTTAGTTTAACAAACTGTGTTCAAATAAGTGCATACACACATTATTTTTGATTTATTTACACATTATCATACTGATACCGTATGAAAAAGTACGAAACCAAAAACGAAAAAAAAAAAACAAATCATCACATTGCAATGCGTTGTCTATATTCGTATTAAATTGTAATCCTTGTGCCTTTGGTAACTATATTCGCCCTTCATTTAATAAAAACAGTCAGACTTACTAATGTTTCCCGGTCTATTTGTTAGACATGCACAACAATATCTACCGCTTCGTCTTTTTCTTTGACGACAACAGATGCACCAATAAACGATCAATCCGCATAAGACCAAAAATCCAGCAACTCCACCTGATACACCAGCAATAACATCGTCTTTTTGAAAAAGAAATCAAATTAGAACATTCTTTATTAAACATTATAAAAAAATGAAGCAACTAACTAGACATTTTTCACATGTTACCGTAATTGTTGGGACCCTCAACAATAATTGGGTGATATTTTGTTAATCTACGTTTTTGTTCTTATTTTCTTTCTTCAACACATTATGCTTCTTGAAAATGAATAAACCATTGTTTATGGAACTGTGCAATGATGTGAAACACTCTGTGCAATTGTACAAGAGACATTTGAATGATCAAAAATGGTATTTGTCACCATGGATACAGTAAAAATGCCCCAAAATAAAAATAAATGCTAAAAAGTAAATAAAACTTCACAAAATGTTAATTGGTAATTGCCGAAGGTCGAATCACTTTGGAATTTCCAAATGGCGGCTGTTAACATAGAAACAGTAAAAAAGCTCTAAAATGTAAGACACTTCACAGAAATGGTAGTTGACATGTATGGATTAGTCATTTCACTTAAGGTTGATCATAAGTTTAGACTTTGTGAGACAGATTTTTTTATATATTGCCAAAATGAAAATTTAAAAATGCTTTTATGAAAAATATAATTTAAAGTAAGGGTAACCGTCTTATTTTTCATGTCGTTGAAAATTGCCTAGATTTGGTTGGATAGTTAATGAAAAAAATAATTTTTGTGCATACAAACAATTCTATGAGATAGTGTTTTGAAATAAATTGTGAGAAGATAGGCTTTATAATGTTTTAAGAAAATAAAAAAAAAAAAGGTTTTACCGAACTTATTTTCTTGTTGCAAGTAAAAATTTAAAAACAAACTTATTATTTAGGTATTTGTTTTTAATAAAAAGGTATTTCCATTTGAAAGACTCATTTGAAAAAGAATTATTTTCTAAAAAAAAAAAAATTATATTTGTTTAAATATTTGGAAGTATACAATAAATCACCAAGTTTTCTTTATATAATAAAAAGTCCAACCATACAATTGCAAATCTGTCTCCAAATTTGCAGATTTGGGCAAATAACTAGTCCGATTTTGTTCTGTGATTGTGCAATCCAAGATGGCGGTATACCATGCATCTACCTAAAGAATTTACAAAATGGCTGCCATAGCCTTTGAAAATAGAAGAGTCGTATCCGATATTGCTCTCGATGGCATATCTAGTTGAAGATGTAATTTTACATAACTGTGAAAAAAACACTTTACAGGTATCATCAACGTAGGTTTAACTCTATCAATACAAACTGGTCAGTCAATTCAAATGTCCCTATTAAATTGTCAATTTTAAAAATCTGTTTGAACAATAGGTTAAGGTAAACAGCAACACTCATAGTCAAGTCACAGTAAAAACAGCTAAAATCGGCTAAGCACCTGCCAAACAAAATAATAAGTTTGCATATTCATAGTGACATGTAGGTTATATATAGAACTTTAGCCATATATGGATATACTTACAGTGATATTCTACTTTTGTTTCAATTTCAAACGTAAAAGAATCATTTAGCTTGTCTGGTATAAAGTCCGCATGTGGTATTTTAATGTGTTTGTTGTATCCATCATGTTGTTTATCATTTTTCTTAACTTCGAAGGAAACATAATCGACAAAGTATATCCAATTTGAAAGAAAGGTGTAATCAGGGTAAGGATCCGTATTGCAATCTTTACCTTTAATCTGAAAGTTAACAGAAAAGTGTTCAAAATACGATTGGTAAATACTACTAAACATGAACAATGTAAGGTTTTCATTATTACAAAGTTCAAAAAATCAGTCGCACACAACGTTGTGTAATGTTATTATCTTAAAACACTGTACACTGTATCGGTGTTGTATAAAACGAGAAAATCGTATCATTCGACGTGGCTCCGTATACACAGGGTTCAATTATTGTGTGTAGCCATGGTAGCAGTTGGAGGTAACGGAATTGTGTAAAAAAAAATATTTGTTTTTGTCTATTCTTTCGTTGTTCGTCAGTTTTTTTTCCCACGATGTTGGCTGTTTCTATGAGACTCATGATTGTATTGCTCCCCTTGTTTTTAATTGACGGTTTACAATAGTGCATATACAGCGTTATCAGTATTAAGAATTCGCTCGCATAATTTTCCAAAATAATTTAACATCATTCAATGTGAATGTAAATTGTTCTCAAAAGTTTATGAGACAAGTGAAGACTCGAAGTCATTATTCATCTATATCGTAGTAATAACAGAACTTCAATTTTGAGCACATGAAAAATATCTAAACAACTTCCGTTTACTTGACATGGTGTAAACGTTTACTCTCCTGGTTAAGAGTGTCAAACACTAAAATTGATAACCAAATTCTTCCAAGTGTTATGCAAAATATTATTGTGTTTCAAATTACCTCACCATTATTGTTGAAGTTGTTGGTATCATAACTGTAATGAGTGACATATATGTTGTAATAAAGCATACTTTGACATTGAGGACTGTCAAAATGCAGTTGTCTTACGAGCACGCGATATCTGTAAAAAACTGATTTGGGAGTTGTAAACGACATGTGCGTACAATCGAGGTGGCTTAAATCCCCTTCAAACTTCATTAAAACTTTGGTATCTTTATCAACAACATACGTCGGTGCATCACACGCATCATTTGGAAATGAATCTAACAAAAATTAATTACCAGTATTAAGCACATTTTAGACACAAACGAAAGAAAATATAATAATTCACCAAAGGCTTTTGTATCTAATAATTAGTCATCATTTTGCAATATAATAGACGTAAAGCAACATACAATCAACATATCAATTATTTTGTAATATAGAAAAACAGACAGCCTGATCGACTTAAATTCTAGCAAGAAACTTGTTCACATTGATTTAAAATGCTGTACGACTTATGAATATTTAATTCAAGTATGAATATTAATAATTGTGTAGTTATGTCATCGTACATACAAATCACAGTTTTCTCTAAGCTCTATAACCTAACCCATTGAACTGTAATACTCGTTTTACCTGTCAAGATACTTGTCTTTATTAACATCATACGTGTTACTTTAAATGGTAATACGTCAAAAGTTGTATTTTCTAGCTGTTTTCTTTAGTGGCATGAGAGAGATAAGGGCTACCAAATGTACATTAATTTAGGCAGACACTGTTGTTATTCTTTATGTCCAGTAGAAATGTTATGTCTGTTCATTTGATGAACAATTCTTAATTGACTGTAAATATATATATTTTTTCTATATTGAACTTGAACTTAAAGATACACAATGTCTGTTTGGTCAGCTGCGATTTAAATGCTATCGACTAAAATCTATTTAGTCTATCTATAACACGACGGGTGCCGTATACGATGCAGGAAATGCTTACTCTTCGGGAGCACCTGATTTCATGACCGGTTTTTAGTGGAGTTCGTGTTGTTTCTTAATCATTATTTATAACTGTTGATGTAAATATTCTTTGGTTTTGTGAGTCTTTGTTTACTCCTTGGTTTTGATTGTTATTGTCTTTTTAAATGCTGACTGAAATCCATGCCCAAAATGGTTGACTTTTTATAATATAGAAAGTTCTAACATACATGTCACTGTTTTACTGAAGCAGACATCTTGAAGGGTTACCAATATTGTCATGACAACTGTCAAGTTTATCAGTTGAAACGCCATGGTTTCTGAAAACAGATAGAAAACATCATCTTGATAGATTTAACATTGATTGATATCAATATAACTTACATAATCATACTTTATAAAACGCTATCAGTATCTGAGTAGAATGTTCGTGAAACAGGATTACGCCAAAGAGCATATCGAAAAGGTCATCAGAAAATACCAAGTACTTGCTGACATGTTTAATCTAAAGCTGTAAAGTTATTCGGGTTCTGCATGTGCTAAAACATTAAGATTATGGCTGGTTTTTTTTTTAGAAAGTCTCCTACCTTGATATTACGTAAAAATCTCTTGTTAACAATCAAGGCAATGTTTTGATATGATCAAATATATTCTGTCTATGTTCAAATTTAAATAGCAGTCTAAATATATGAGCCAATCAGTAACAATCAGGAAGAAATCAAACTTGTAAGTGAAAGCGGACACTCTTTGTTCGTTTTCACAATGTAATATATTCTTCAACTCAGGGGGTAATAATAAACGAACTATCTATACTGTAGCTCACGTATGACTGATTAATAATACTGGATATTTTTGTGTTTCTTTTTAATTCATCTGTTACAAGAGCTAAACAAAGAACACTGTGCGGGACAAATTTGCCATTCCGGTATCGGCAAATCTGACTTTGTCGGTTTACAAGATATCAAAAAAAAAAATTTGCCCAGTGATAGATTATTGAAAAATTAAAAAAATGCCATATGTCCCAACTTGTCACTGTTGTCACTCTTGTCACTGCAGCTGATTAAAAGTACATTTCCCATGGGAAATTTGATAATTCCCATGGGAATATTAGAATTTCCCATGGGAACATTGGAAGTTCCCATGGGAAAAATTGCTTTTCCCATGGGAAGTTTAGAGTTCCCATAGGAACTTTAAGGTTCCCATGGGAAAAGATGAATACAAAAAGTTCCCATGGGAATTAATTCTTCCCATGGGAATAAATTTTCTTCCCATGGGAACAATATTTCTTCCCATGGGAACAAATCTTCTTCCCATTAGAACAATTTTTCTTCCCATGGGAACAATTTTTTTTCACATAGGAACAATTTTTCTTCCCATGGGAACATATTATATTACAATACGAAAATTGTTTTCCATTTGAATTTTTTTCTTCAGAAAAATTACAATTTGTTGCAAATACTGGATATATGAGAATAAAAGAGAATATACTTCTGCCTTAGCTGGATGGAAAGCTGTAGGGCATAACACATTTTTGGAACCATATAAAACATCTCAGAAAAGCAGATTTGTCTCCGGGACAAGTTAGCAATTACGCTGAGTGCAAAAGTTGTTCACCTTTATTTTTGGAGTTAAGGAGGCTCGAGGGTATAAAAATTTCAGAAAAAAATTAAACATTTGTTTTTCAATACAAATTTTATTTGTTACCTTTTGTAGTTGTTACTTTATCATATGGTACAAAAATCATTCAAAACAATCAATTCGTGTTGACCCCAGATGACTTTTAAATTGTATACATCATAGAAAAAGTTCCAAATTATCTCCCTTTGGTGGAAAAATGCCATTTTTTGGCTTTAAAATTTAAATACCTTTTTCAACTCATCTGTGACCTATATTTTTTAATATAATTTCCATATAAGCTGTACTTAAACCAAATTATTGTAAAATTTGAGCAATTTCTGTAATAAATTTCTATCTTTATTTCGATATTAACTTTATTTCACCTATTACTTCAACAGAAAAAACCTACTTTTACAAAAATGTATGCTTCTTTCGAAGGCAGATTGTGAGCGAAAATGAACGGTGACCCCACTTTTTTATTTTATTTTCCTATTGACTTTAAGATAAAGTTCATTTATAGCAAAATATAGAGAAATCCTATATAAATGATTTAGACCTGCAAACCCCTTTAAGTCAAAATGAAGTTGATAACTTGTTGGTATTGGTTCCCTGATATTTGTCCTAAAAATTTTTGGCTCTAGTACCACTGTTGAAAAAGTTATGCCCCTTTTTAAAACAATTTCCTTAGAGGAAAAGTAGTTTTCCTCAAGGGAAATCAAATTCCCCTAAAGGAAAAAGATTTTCCTCAAAGGTACATTGTTTTTTCCTCAAGGGAAATTGTTTTTTCAAGGGAAAAGGATTTCCTTCAAGACAACAAATTTCCTCTAAGGAAATCATTGTTCTTCAACATCAAATTTCCCTTAAGGAAATGCTTTCCCTTATTTTTACTTATTAAACATTTCTTCGCTATACCATGTATACAAACAGTATGAATATAATTATTACAAGACTGTATAGTTGATGCAAATGATATTCAAAACTTTCATAAATGTTTGACTCAACATTTTAATGACATTGAAAATTGATAAAGTCTGACTGTTTAGATCTATATATAGGTATTGTTCATACTTTTTATAAAATTTAACTTTGATTTATAATTTTTTTTGTAGCAAATGATTCTGTTTTCTTTGTAATTGTTTCAATGAAATACTTTAATAAGCAACCAATTTGAATGTCATACCATTTGTGGTGTTCTAAAGAATTTGTTTATATATTTGCAGATTAAATAATAAAATAAACACTTTTCGTGTTATTTTAAATTAAAATTTTCTTCTGTTTCAGCTTGTGTACAGTTATTCAATCCACTACGTAAGAATTCAGTGACACCATTATTCCATTCACTTAGCAATTTCCTTCAATTCTAAGAGAAAACATTTTTGCAAATTGTTCTTCAATGATCTTCTTCCGTATATTTGATATGAGGGAGCGATGTAAATGAGTGGATAAAACTGGTGTTCCTTTTTTCAACAACAAAATAGTATTTGTCCTGCATTCTCCTTTCTTTCGATTAATATATATAATATGTTGTTGCTTTTATGCAATAGTGTTTTTGTGTATCTATGATAGAACTCCATTTTGTTTATGGGCATTATCATGTGATAATGATGAAATTTCCTGTTTCTTTTTTGCAGGAAAGCACACATTCCAGTTCAAATTAATCCAATTATGCACTTTGTAAATAAATTTCAACTTTAAGTTTCCTCTTCAGTAATGACCTATTGATCATGAAAACCAAGATGTCTGATCACCTATAAATACACAAAATAAACAAATAAAATGTTATAAATGGAGAGAGAAACAGCAATAAATGTTTTTCATATGTATCTTTCTTTATTAAAATACATTAAGTAAACTTGAACCTTGCGAAAAATAATTAGCTGTGATGTAGACTAGAAAGTATAAAAGGCAAAATAAAGTATTCACGAAAAATTAGTTGATTTACATTAGTCGAGTCTGTGTTTGCAGGAAATTTACATCATTGGTTGCCTTATTTCTATTGTGCCTGTCCAAAGTTCAGAGCCTGTAGTTTTTGTAAGTTTAGTCTGACACTAAAATTTAGTGGTTGTTGTTGTTGTTGTTTCATCATGTTCATACCGGTCATATTTATTTTTTGTAATTTATTTTGTAATAAACTAGGCAATTAGTTTCACAGTTTGGATTGTTTCAATTTTTCATCTTTGGGTCTTTTATAGCTGCCTACTTTGACTATAGGGTATGGATTTTCTCATTATTGAAGGTCGTCACAGGCCTACAATTGCTTTCTTAAAGCCATGATAGTTTTCATATTTAATATACAACATCTTTTAATTTTTATAGTAATAATGATTTTCATCTTTCAAGTTCAACAACTTTTAAAAAAATAAAAGTGGCCTTACCATTTAGGTTTAGTTTTCTTCTGCAAATTTTAAATTGCCTATCATTTCTGGTGTTTATAATTTCTCTGTATCTTCTATAGTTCTTGTCCTATACATAAAAGAGTAAAAGTTATTATTGAAGGGCATCTTGCATCAATATTGATTTTGCTGTTTAATGTACATGATGTATATTAAGTTGTGTTTAATAAGAAGAGTGCACACGCTGAAATGTCTCGACTTCTTTTACTAATCATTGATAATATGTTGATAGTCCTAAGTATAAAGCTTTATCACAACTGTCACATAAACTTAACATTAACCAAGATAAATAAATAAAGACTAATGAACCATGAGAATGAGGTCAATGTCAGATGAACCATGCCAGGCAGACATATACAGCTAACAAGGCTTTAATACAACAATTATAGTTGACCTATTACTTATAGTTTAAGAAAAATAGACCAAATCACAAAAACACTGATCAATGAACCGTGAAAATGAGATCAAGGTCAAATAAAACCTGCGCCACTGACATATAAATCATAAAATATTTCCATACACCAAATACAGTTGACCTATGGCTTATAGTATTAGATAAAGACCACAACTCAAAAACTTAACTTTGACCACTGAACCATGAAAATGAGGTCAAGGTCAGATGACATCATCCCACTAGACATACTTGTACACCTTACAATCATTTCATACAACAAATATAGTAGACCTATTGCATAAAGTATGAGAAAAACAGACCAAAAACACAAAAACTTAACTATAACCACTGAACCATGAAAATTGTCATAAATAGCATAGACACCTCTTAGTTTTGAGAACAACATGCGTTAATTGTGCAAGTATAATCATTGATAAAGCATGCACAAGATTGACTTTTTTTAAAAATCCTATATATTGAAATTTTCAGAAAATATTGCATGCATTTATTAATATGACCAATTTCAAGAAATGCACAAAGATGTGAGATGACGTCTTATATAATTGTAATTTCAGGAATTTACAGTAAAGGCTTTTATCCCCACTGCATTTTGCACTTTTCCCAAATCAGGAGCCAGAAGTTATGGCCTTTGTGACCTTTGTATGATTTTTATTTTAGTGTCTTTTTTTATATTGAAGAGTTTAATATGACGCCATTATCACTCAACTAGTATACATTTTTGTTTAATGGCAAGCTAAAGCATGCCTCACAGGCAGGGATCCAGGAGGGTCTAAGGGTTGGACATGTTGGAACCCCCCTTTCTTCATTGTTTTTTATTGGACGATCAATGCATTTGAATTTTAAAATTAACACCATTCGAACGTAAATATATTTCAAAATTAAGATGCTGCAATGTAAAATCCCAGTAGAGCTGGGAAGATGGTATAAGTCATTCCAAAAGAAGAAAGGACATGCAATCTGTGTTTAACTGCAATTGGCAATGAATTCCATTATTTATTTGAATCAAGGACTTATATAGACATATACATCCCTGTTTGAATGCAATTCTTTATTAGTTAAAAAAATATCAGAAATCAGCATATTCCAGAGTACTATGTGAAATATCAGAGTTAAGCAAAAATGAAAGGACTAACTGTCATTGACAAATATTAACTTAATACTTAAAAATGTGTCTATATTCATTTCAAAGTTAACTAAAATATTACAATGTTAAAATATAATAATATAAAGTAATTTTCCATATAGTTTATTGCTAAGTTGTTTTATTTAATTTTTTAATTGTATGTGATTGTATTTTGTAATTTACCTCTTGTTTCACATGTCAATGTGACGGAGTGTTTTTGAAATAAAGCATATTGTATTGTATTGTATTGAATGGGGACATGTAGTTGGAACCCCCCCCCCCCCCAATTTGTCTTTGGTTATGAACCCCTCCTTTATATGACTGGATCCACCCCAGCCTCGGGTTGTGGGATTTTCTCGTTGCATTGAAGACCCATTGGTGCCCTTTGGCTGTTATCTGCTCTTTGGTCTTTTGATACATTCCCCATTTACATTTCGATTTTATATTCAGTTCTATTATAAATGTTAGACCTCTTGTTGATTTGGTTTCACATTTCGGCTTCGTCAAAGGAAAGCGTCCCAGAAATAAAATAGCCTTACAAGACGTCATAATTATTTGGACTAGATTTTCACCACCATCAACATTGTAAAGCTTGTCGCATTGTGGAAGAAATGAGTTTGGCGCGTTTACAAAATATAATTGTCTGTGCTGACAGGGGAGAGTGTGTGCATACCATTATTTAAATTTTCTAAAACTTCTTTTTCAATATTTTGTGCATTTCTTGGTAATATACTGTCAGACCTCGAGTCCTGCTTTACGAAAAGATCAAGTAATGTAGGGGAAGGAAACTAGCTAAAAAGACCAAAAATAAGCCACAAGTAATGGGGTCTCATTGGGGGTTTTGTTCACGGATCTCGCTTAGTTACAATTTTTTTTTTTTAGATTCCCGCATCCCGCTTACACTATGTAAGTAAACAAGTCTAATATTTTTGTAATTTCCTATGTCCCGCTAAACTTCATTTCCAGTTTTCACGGCACAATAACTTGACATTCATGTGTCACGTTTACAAAAAATTACGCCTCGACAATCCAAACAGTCCCGCTCAGACCCCCCTCATAGGTACATTAATAGTTTACTATATGTAGGCAGTAGTCTAACACACATGTATATACTTTTAGACGACCTTAGACTCATTTCAGCGAAATCGAAAATACTCATTAGTTTTTATAACTTTTAAAATTACGACCATATAGATTTATATGTCATAAATCATAATCGAAAGATGATAATTTGTCAAGGAGCACATGTAACCCGATACTGCATTTTGTTTTTGCACGCGTCAAGAAACAGTTAAAAGTGCCGGGAATAGAAAAGCAAGTTAAACTTCTCATCTGGACTTTAGTCTGTATACCGGACCCCTTCTCTATTTTGGGATTGATAAAAATATTTTTAAAAATGAGGTTTTGAGCCTATTTCTTCATTTTTATTTGGTAACACGTAAATTAAGCCATTAGTGACACTACTATGGTATTTTACCAATAATAAGGCCATATATGTCGGTGTGTAGAAATACCGCAAAGGAATTCTTAATGCACTAAGAAGAAAGTTTTTACATTAAGGACACTAAGACGATGTTTGAAGAATAGATCACAGAGAATATGGATATATAAGAGGATATGATTAAATACCTCATCTTTAATCAACGCGTGCCACCCGGCACGTGACCAACGGCTTATTGCAAATTCACGAATCATCATGTTCAATCAACCTAATCCAATACACAATTGTCTTTTTATCGTTACTTATTGATTAATTAATGGTTGTTGTTGAATAAACCTAACGGTTTAGCGTGGTAAAATTTCAAGTTTATGAAAGGAAAATAAAAAAAAAATGAATTTTGTGTTTTAAAACTTTGCCTTTGTTATATTTTGTTTTTAAGGAAATTGCTATGCAAGCTTTTTTATTAAATTAAAGAACCCTATTTTGAGATACAAATTGAGAAAAAATGCTTTTGAGATTTCGTTTCCTTATTAACAACACAAGAGTTTACATATATTATCATTATACCCTGAAAGACATATGAGAGTATGTGGTGTCCGTGGGGTTCTTCAAAATCCGATTACAGAAGTAATGAAGAAAAACTCCAAGAGGTAAAATTATATTACGTTTTAAAAAGAGACTATAAATTATAACTGTCTTCTATGAACGATAGCTTTAAAACTGATGTCAATGCTTTTTTTTTTTTAACAATTCATCTTTATATCAACAATTGAAGATGAATACCATTTTATTTTATAATGTAATAAGCATCGTGATGTAAGAAATATAATTCACAATGTGCAGGCGCGAATCTAGAGCTTGAATTAAGCGGAGGGTTTGGGGGGGGGGGGGGGGGGGGGGGGGGGGGGTACGTGATAAATGTGTAGAATACTAGAGAAGTTTTCTTGTTATATAAAACCATATGTTTTTCAATAAAGGGCACACTTTTTGTTCATCCGGCATATGGTTACTCTAAATAAACTTTTGATTAGTTCAATTATTTGATTACAGATCGTATCTACCCGTTTTGCAATTGCTGTATCACCCTAAGTGAGGCTAATAAAGATATGTATAATAAAATATAGAGGTAGCAGTCTTGGAATGTCTTAATTAAATCCTTTGATACTCTAATTATCAAGTTACCCTCTGGCCAATGTAATTATGACTTGTGTATATTTAAAGAAGTTACTATATATATCTTTATTCTCATAAAGCCAATGCATTAAATCGGTACAGAGATAACAAATACAACAATAAATATTTACAATATGTACAAAACAAGCGAGAGAGGTTACAAAAGTTACAAGCCAGGAGTACAAACACGGGCCGACAAACACAATTATTTATATTTTTTATAAAAAACAATGCTTCTTCTGAACTGGTTTTCTTCTGGGTTCACCTTAATTATGATTAAAACATGTTTTTTGTACTGCCTCTTATCAACAGAAATGAAATTTAAATCAGACTAAAATCTCATTAAAAATGAAAAATCAGAATATATTTTAATATAAAATTTGTAGAACAGAAGTTAAGTATCCCATAAAACATAATGATTCATTATACATGCAGAGACCCAGGCAGCAAAGATATAGTCAATAGAATCTATTTGCATTTGCCTATGTTTTATCCTTATAAAACCTTGCTGTGAGGCATGGTCCCTGACATCAGAAAAATGAATGAAGTATTGGCAACTGGACGTTAAGCAACCAAATATAAATCCTCACTTTTCCGTGAAGTGTTTACAATTATTTGTCTTTTTTAAATTAAAAGGATTAAAAATTCCCAAACTGAAAAGAGTTGAAAATACGCTATTACTTTAGAAGTAAAAATTATAACAAACAGAATAAATACGGCAGAAACAAACAAATGGGAACAAAATAGAGAACAATTTGAAATACCTTATACATGTTTAAACAGAATACTAGCAGATCATTCACGGGTCAAGGTTGAGCGTACGTGAATTTCTACCTATTACACTATTTTAAAGGTGACAATCAATTTTTTGAGGCACGTGTCGAAAACACATTAGATAACTTTCTAATTAAAAAAGGTATAATTGTAAAATTTAAAATTATGAAATTTTACAAAGTCTATTTTTATATGCCATGTCCTTTGTAACAGTTGTATCATTCCATCAGGTCCTTAGTGCACATTTTTGTTCTTAGTGCACTAAGGAGGTCCTTTGCGGTATTACTACGGACCCCATATATTTGAAGCTGTTCAAAATACTGTACATTATAGGTACGGGTATCAGATTGGACAATAATTGTCATATATATAAAAAGAATAAGTAATCTGGTATGAAATATGTCCACTGGAACGACCGTGCAAGTGCTATATATATATTATAGCCAGTCAAGGTCGTTAAAAACTTCCATTTGTTGTTCTTCACTGGAAATAAGCTCTTGAAAACACGAATTCCCGTTTTATTAATGCCAAATTTATTTGTTAGTATTTCTTATTCTTTTTCTTATGATTTTATCATATCTTTTTTTGTGAAATTTTCTGTGTGGTTGAACATGAAATTGCCTCCGATGCTACAAAGAAAATTTGTTTAATGTCAACTGTTGCAATATATGCTAAGTATTACACGTGGACAGGATGTTCCCCAAAAAATAAGTTATACACACCCCAGGGTACACGCTAGTGTCATATGGAAAATTACTGGGTCACCTGTAAGATGGTAATCATGCAGCCATGCAACTAATCATGTTACTTAACTGACCATGTCACTTCAATTTAAAGTTATCGGTAGATCAAAATGATAAATTCATTTTAATTAAACATTTAAGAACTACAGGATTTATTATAATAAAGTGAAATAATTAAACCATATCGTATTATTTCTCAAAAGATTATTTTCAATTTTTTTTATCTATGCCGGCAGAGACATATAATACATTGTATTTTATGTCTCTGATGCCGGGAAAGAATTGAAAACTGTATTTATAATTTTAAATTTATTTTATAAAAATCCGTGTAGGTCTCATGAAATGGAACCCACGCATATGCCTACTTAAGATTTATAAAGGAGTAGGTTCAGTAAGACCCCTTTGTGGTAAAAACAGATGTAAAGCATATTGTTTAAATATATTGTGTTTAACATTTTAATATAGTGTGCCTAACTTTAAAAAAAAATGGTTTTATCATTTTGATTTATTGTTACAATTTTTGTTACTTTATGATGATGTTTTTATGTGATTTTATAAATACAACTATTTCTTCATTTCAGTTATTATGTAGAATCCCTGACGTTTTTTCTAGTGATTATACATAATCTCTGAAAATTTCAGGGATTCTACATAATCACTAAACTAGCCAGTGATTCTACATAATCCCGGAAAATTTCAGGGATTCTACGTACATAATCACTGATTCGGGCGAACCCCCCTTGAAAACAAATAAGCACTGTTAAAGTCAATGTTCTGTTCGAATTGTGACTGTTAAAGTCGAGTTTGTGAGTCCAACGAACCCCCCTTTGGAAATTCCTGGCTACGGGCCTGAGGCATATAGTTAATTTACCGTAAATAACTGCGAGAAAATGAATAATACACAAGTTGATAATTGTCTCTTCTCTGTTTATTAATTTACATGCAATATTTTCTCTGATTTACTTGTGAGATCACCAACACTAATAATAAATATAAATCAATTGCTTTAAAAAAGCAATTGTAGGCGGTCTTTCCCCCTTTAAAATTAATTGAATTTGGGGGGGGGGTGTTTGTTTGTTTGTTTGTTTGTTTGTTTGTTTGTTTCTGTATGGGGTCTATATTATTGTTACCGGAGAAGTTTCATGTTTAGTTTGGAAAGTTTTTCTTTTATTTTAGGTACAGCGCGCGCGCCACATCACGTGACACGGGTTTATAATAACGAAAAGTTAGTCTTTTTATTTCTTTTTAGGTGGGGACTTTGAACAGACAACATGTATAGAGACGGAATAAACACAATGTAATTTCTTTTGTCATTGTAGGAAATTGACATTTGGATCACAGTTCACGGGCAGTGCATGTTTTGGATTTAATTGATCCGGTGTAACTTTAAAACACATTTATTGATTATTTTCTGATATTGTACATTTTTCAGCACCTGTTTGTAACACAGATTAGTATTTCAATGTCGGAGCGGACATTTTATTGTAGGTTTTAACTGAGATTTACGGACCTTGCAAGCGATTTTTACGGCATTGCCATTTCTTTTCTCTAGGAAAAGCTTTGAGAGATATCTGCACCAAGTTTTTTTATAAACTTTAAGTACATGTATGCCCTGCTGACTGCAAATTTTGAGGTCGATTCTACTTGTAGTTTCAGAGTACATGTTGATTTTTTTTCAGAAGTGACGCAAGAACAATATTAAATTTCAATTTTTCATGAAACATGATTGATTGATCATGATCATGATTGATTGATTACTTGATTTATTGATTGATTGATTGATTGATTGATTAGTTGGTTGGTTGGTTGGTTGGTTAAACACGTTGGATAGGGTCAATTTAAACAGCGAAAAGGAAACAAAGAAGATCTTGGACCGTATATTAAACACATGAGACGGATACATGATTGATTGATCATGATTGATTGATTGATTGATTGATTGATTGATTGATTGATTAGTTGGTTGGTTGGTTGGTTGGTTGGTTGGTTGGTTGGTTAAACACGTTGGATAGGGTCAGTTGAAACAGCGAAAAAGAAACAAAGAAGATCTTGAACCCTATGATAAACACACGAGACGGAAACGTGATTGATTGATTGATCATGATCATTATTGGTTGATTGATCATGATCATGATTGATTGATTGATTGATTGATTGATTGGTTGGTTGGTTGGTTGGTTGGTTGGTTGGTTGGTTGGCAGGCAAACACACATAAAACTCTTCAAGTAGTGCCCCAAATCACATATGTACATGACCTTGACCTTTCACTTTGTGACCTTTGTCAAGGTCATTTCTTCACAATGTCATTGCAAAAGACCCTATGGGTCAAGGTCATTTTGTTTAAGAGTTTTGTCTAATAATGGCTTTATATTAACCATCAATGGGGATTATGTCCCTTACACAATGGTAAAACCAATATTATGGAGGATTTTATATTTTGAGACTGTCTCATTTTCTCAAGAGTAGATTTTTTAAAGAAAATTGCAAAAAACTAAAATTTTACCTCAAAATTTTATAACTTTATCAATATTCAAAAACTTACCAATTTTTTCTTTATTCTTCTATATTTCTTCTTTCTGAACATTGATGAAAAAGAACAAAAGCTCAGGCAAAAATATCTCTGCACTTGTTTAACTATATATCAAGGACAAGAGATAATCCCAAATGAGCAATCATTTTTATTCTGCTGTGCAATCTTCATCAGTCCTGAAGCAAAAAATAAAATTTTAGCTTAAATCAGTAAGTAATGTAAAGGAGAGCTAAAATTTTAGCTGGTTCTTTTTCAGACCAAAAGCTAAAATTTTAGCATCCACAACTTAGATAAAATTTTAGCTTTGCAGAAAATTGATAAAATTTTAGCAAACATGTATACAAAGATAAAATTTTAGCATTTGAAAAAACATTATATTGCAAAGAAAAATAGACTTTAGCGTAGTTACATGTATTTTAACACCACAGATGGCATTACCCCTGTTAACCTTAAGTTTAATTGATTGTTGGTTGTTTAATGTTCAGTGGCAACTAATTCATGCACTTTCAAGACAAGAACAAATAAATAGACAACAGGTAGGTCCTGTATTAGGACTTGATGAGGAGGAAATTTGGACTATCACCATGATCACTGGCTGGTAAATTGGATAGCCCATATGATCAGAAATTTGACCTTTCAAAAATCCACCTATGGACTGATCAGACATAAACAGTAATAAATGCTGAACAATTTCTCATGGTTATCATGGTTATTGGTAAAATACAAACAAGTGGTTATTAAAATATTTTACCTACCTACCTACCCTGTTTCAAAACTTAGGGTCGGAAAAGGGCAAACAAACAATATTTTAATTTAGGCCTCAATAGATGGTTTTCAAGTCAATTTAAGGTAGCAAATCTAATGACACAGCCAACTTTTGAGCAAAAGAACAGCATATAATCAGAACTTTCTGAGTGACGAGAGGTTAACTGGATGAGTCTTCACCATTTTCTGTTTTTTATTTCTGGTCCTTCATGGAGATTAACTGCACCAACTGTTTTAGGCATTTTGATTTTTCCAGTTACATTAACAGGTAAATCAAATCCTGATATTATCACACATTATTCTGTTTTATTTTCCTGTCGTTTACCAAAATCCATTTGGTCTATGGATTTATTAGGAATAAATTTTACCTTGCCGATGTTGTAGGCTTTCCTCAGTAGTATACCATCTTTTTCAACTCACAACTCATTAAAATCATTTATTCCTTCTAACTTGTGTGTAATCAGTTTGTGTTATGAGGTGTTGTTAGCACATTTAGAGACTTGACATCCAGCAACACCTGTAAACAGAAATAATAATGAGGGGAATTATAAACCGTTTCAAAGGTCATGTTTTCAACTTCAACAAAATGTGTGTACATTACAGCATAGATCAACATGATATTTTGAAGAAAAGAAAAACATTTTAAACTAGAGGCTCCAAGGAGCCTGTGTTGCTCACATAATATTTTTATTTACAATTGATGCATGGAATAATGCAACCTTTATACTTTTGCTCTAGTTTCAGAGATACATGTATGGAAAAGTCAAAAACTGCATTTTTTACCTATGTTCTATTTTTAGCCATGTCTGCCATGTTTTAGGCAGACAGGGTCACTGGACACATTTTACATTTAAAAAAAAAAAAAATACCATAATGTTTATTTGGGTCCAAGTACATTTAAATTTGTCTCAGTTGTTTCAGGAAAGATTTTTGAAAAAGATTGCAAAAATTTACAAAAAATTGTAAAATTTGACTTTAAAGTGCAATAACTCCTTATGAAGTCAATTGTCAATTTTGATCCTGTTCACTGATTTGTAGAACTCACTTTGCTGAACGTTATTGCTGTTTACAGTTTATCTCTATCTATAACATTATTCAAACTAGAGGCTCTAAAAAGCCAGTGTCACTCACCTTGGTCTATGTGAAGGAAGCAGATGGTTTCATGACAAAATTGTGTTTTGGTGATGGTGATGTGTTTGTACATCTAACTTTACCGAAAATTCTTGCTGCTTACAATTATCTCTATCTATAATGAACTTGTACCAGTAGTTTCAGTGGAAAATGTTAGTAAAAATTTACAAATTTTATGAAAATTGTTAAAAATTGACTATAAAGGACAATAACTCCTTAGGGGGTCAATTGACCATTACAGTCATGTTGACTTATTTGTAAATCTTACTTTGCCGAACATGATTGCTGTTTACAGTTATTAATATCTCTATCTATAATAATATTCAAGATAATAACCAAAAAACAGCAAAATTTCCTTAAAATTACCAATTCAAAACAGGTTGTCTGATTCATCTGAAAATTTCAGGGCAGATAAATCATGACCTAATAAACAATTTTACCCCCATGTCAGATTTGCTCTAAATGCTTTGGTTTTTGAGTTACAAGCCAAAAACTGCATTTTACCCCTATCATCTATTTTTAGCCATGGCGGCCATCTTGGTTGGTTGGCCAAAATCCTGGACATACCCCACATCCCCAAATTATCATTAAAGAAATATAGTAAGTGTAAGTAAAAAAAAATTGTGCAAGAAAAAATATTGAATCATAATTTCCTGTTGATATGCACATCTGCATAGTATGTCCTTATTATCTACAAAGTTTCATGAAGTTCTGTTGTGTAGTAACAGAGGAGTTGCAATGACACTTTTGCAGAAGTACATTAACACTTTCGCTACTGAATTTATTTTTTTCGCGGGATTTCCTGGCCGAAATATATTTGCACGAGCCATTTGCCTGACCGGGATTAATTTGACATGTGCTTCAGCAAAAACGACCTGGTAGTTTGGGTCATTGAAAACTCGGCAACCGTAGCGAGTTATGCGGTCAAATTTTGATAAAATGTAGATAAATATCATAGGTTGATCGTCCGTAACCTTTTCATAGAGTGAAAATTAGTTTACCTTAAAAACGTGTGTTGAAAACGTAGATTGATTGAGTCGGAAGATAATTTTTGTCATTGCCTACCGTCATGACCGTATATCACTTTCACTTCCATTCGGCAACATTTCTTAAGCACACGTGTGATTCGAAATTCTAATTCTATGAGCTACTGAATTATTTTCTTTCAAAACCTGTTTCCGTTTTCGTTTTCTTGGCAAAAATACTTGTAAATCGAGACTGTCGTTCACGTAGATTTTTGGCCGCCATTTGTTTACGGTTTCGAAAGAAGAAAGATAACTCGGGTTCGATAACGGACAATAACTCTTCCAGACGAGTTGTATAATACCCCCAGCGTTGATGTGCGATTACTGAACTAGTTAAAAATATTGTTTAACTGCAATAATAATCGATGGGACTTCTTTACTTTATGACTTAATCCCAGTAATGCCTTAATTCTTCCACATGTGAATGAGATAAAGCTTTCCAATAAATAAAAGTTAGTAAATAAACCCATTAAGTGATTTTTTTCAAAGTTCTAAATCCATGAAATTTCCAAAAAAATTGATTTGGGTCATGGTGGTTTTATAATATATAAAAAATATTTAAGCATAAATAAATGTACAAGAAATAAGCAAATATTCAGCTGTATAGATCTCAAGATAAAGAGCCTACTGAATTATTTATTTTTTTGAAAATTGTTGAAACTAAGTAGTCAAAATTAAGGATGTATAAGATAACATGAAATTGACAAATACATCAACTGATGTTTGTTAAAGCAGCACAAATAAATACCAAAAGCTGATAACTAATATTTTATAAATTTATTTTCATCATAGTTAAATTTATTAATCACATGCAGTAGAGGAAAAGGATAGAAAATATGCAGACAACTACTGGGTACTGTTTCATTTAAACTCATGGTATGTACACACAGATGCAAGTCGTTGAAAACAATTGCCAAAAGAGATTAAATTAATAAATCATGTACATGTTTTACTGCAAAATTCAGTTTTAAAATTCATTGATGGAAAGCTACATCAGGGAGCGGATATAGTTTGTAATAACATTTGGAAGCTATGAAATTTGTTTTAGTTTATATTGCTATGTACTCATTGAAAAGGAGGATTCATATCATAAATTTTGATTTTGAAATTGAGTGAGGACAATGGAAACTGTTTTTTTTTTATTTCTGTTAATATTGTTGGGTTATTTAATGGAATGATTTGTCAAAAAGTGAATAAAAATTACTTGAGTGAGGTTGTTATTAGAATATAACCATTGTATTAAACCAGTCTATTAATTAATCTATTGCATCCAGCAGCAAGTGTTACTTACAATATAAGCCTATATATTAATGTGGTATGAAGATACCCTGCTTATCATGTGTGCTAGTCCCATTAACAGTGTAAATTTTTAAAGAAGCTGACTTACAAGGTGACAGCTACAAGACCCTGATGTGGTACATTATCCCATTTCAAATTTGATTACTTTTTTCTCTTACTTTTTACTACTACATGTATATGACTTGGCATCTGAGAGAAGAAGCAATTTATATACCATTTAAAGTCACTTTTTGAACACGAAAAAGATGTTTCCTAGTGTTAAAAATGGTTGCTTATATTGGCATTACAAATTGTAATAAACTTTAGGCACTGCTACACTGGTCATTCATCTTTTGTGTGTGCAACATGAGGGGGGAGTTCTTCCTCATAATTTCCAGAACAAAAAATTGAACCCCTATTGTTTTCAGAAACATACAGGAACAGTATTATTTTACAATAATAAATGATGCAATCTCAAGATTAATCAGAAGCAGCAGACAACACATTATGTTATTTCACTTTGGGGAAAAATCACTACCCTTCAGCAAATTTTTTTTCCCCCTTCCCAATTCTAAAAAAATAATTTTCCCTTCCCTTCCAAAACAATTTTTCTATTTCCACTTCCCTTCTTTTACAATATTTTTTTAAATGAGAAAGAAAACGATTTGTTAAAATAAAATAATCATCTTGGCATTTTTCAGTATTTTTTTTCTCTGTCAACAAAGAGACATATATAGTATACATGTCTGGTCAACATAATTTGTTTTTCAAAACAAAACAAAATCTAAAATTTTTGTATGCTGAACAAGACTTTTAAAAACCTCTGTCACAAGACGAGATACATCATGGAAAATAAATTTACATTCGATTAAAATACGAATAAGATTGCAGAATATTGTCTCATCTTTCGAAACCACTTTTATGTAAAATAATAAAGCTTTGAGATGTAACAACACGTGTTTTATGAACCACACTATTTATAGACTCAGCTGTCAATTTTGTCAATATCCGGTTCTATTTTAAATGAAATTGGACTTTCGTTTTGTCGACCGTAGTACATACTGCAGTACAGCCTTTCAATAAAAAGAAAGAAAACCCGTAGCACTACAGACTCATGACTCTGACTCAATCGGTAATGAAAGGTTGACTGTCAAACGGCAACGAGAAATAATAATTTACAGTCGTGCACCTGATGGCGACAATCAAAGTCTCGATTTCAGATTGTTTTACAAATATCCTTCTCACAACTCCAAAATATACGTACAATAACTACTTTTGTTCAAGTTAAGCCACTTTCATGACCGCAGGTCAAGTTTTCTAAATGTTTCAACTCGAAATGAAACTCTTGACCATGATTCCGCCATTTTGTTTTTCACGAGTTTTTTTTTCCCTCAACAATCTTTAAAAAAACATATTTCAACAGTGTTTTTACGCCCGATACTAAAATATCGAATGCATTTGATGTTTATCATAACATCCATGAAGCAACGGGGCCAAGAAACATGTTTAAACATTATTTTTACTGTTTGCACTGGGACCGTCTAAAAATAGAAATATTCGGCATCTACACCGGTGTGCCAAAAGGATACATTCGGCATCTACACCGGTGTGCCAAAAGGATACATTCGGCATGAAAGGGTTAAAGCAAATAAGTTCAAAGGGGAGTAACTCCTAGAAAAAAATTGAATCGTAATTTCCTGTTGATATGCACATCTACATAGTTTGTCCTTATTATCTACCAAGTATCATAAAATTCTGTTGTGGGGGTAGGTATAATAAGGAACAGACAGACAAACAGTCAAGCAGATGGATACACAGACCAGAAAAATTATCTTAATATAATATCACACATGGGGCTTCAAACAACATGCCATGGATCATTTTATCCAATGCTTTAATTTTTTCTGTTAAATATGGGTTATGTAACATGTGCATTGGCGGATCCAGGGGGGGGGGTCTTGGGGTTGCAACCCCCCCTTTTTTTTTGGCCGATCAATGCATTTTAATGGGGACATATAGTTGAAACCCCCCTTTTTAAAATGGCTGGATCCGCCCCTGATGTGTATGTGAGCCTGAGTCTGTGACTCGTCTAACATTTTGTCATTATCATGTCAGATTTATTTGTGAAATGAAATTTACTAAAGAGAATCAGACTGTCTCTGAAATTGTGTATAGAACCAGATTTGCTTATTTTAACAGGTCACATTTAGATCACGGTGAGTTTGTGTTGTAATTATGTTTTCTGATTGAACAATGTACATTTTGTTAATTTACCTGTTCTAGAGTCAAGGACAGTTTTCATATCAGCTGCTGTTACAATGTTTTTTTTTCAACTTGCAACCCAACTTTTTATCTTTTTGCGCTTATTTGCCATCTTTGAATCACAATATTACTTTCCTGCATGGGCCTCAGAGTAGCAATATCCCTGTATATTGATCCCTATGAAATATAAGATATTCATTACTCTGCAATTTAAATATACACAAAATAACTAAAAAGTATTGTATAAAAGTTTTATCACATTAGATTAAGGCAAACTACAGAAATAGGAAGAAAACTAAAAAAAATAGCAATTTTACCATTTGTAAAGGGGCATAACTTTAGAACGACTAAAGTGACGCCCCCAAATATTCAAACTTGATTGTGTTTAGTGGTAATAAGCATTGTATAACAGTTTACTAACATTTGGTTAAGGCAATCTAAAGTTAACTATAGTTGTTAATTTCTGTGTCAATTTGGTCTCTTGTGGCGAGTTATCTCATTGGCAATCATACCACATCTTCTTTTCTGAATAAATAGTTAGAGTACAGACATACAGTGGTTGTTGTTTGTTTACAGTCTGTGCCAAAAACTATTTGAATAACTAGCCCTATGGGGTAGTAAAAAAAAAAATACTAGCCTGAATTTATATGTACTGGACCGGATAAAATCTGTGTCCCCGGTGAGGATCACGAAGTGATCCGAACCAGCTAGGGAGGTTTGGGGGCATGCCCCCCCCCCCCCCCCCCCCCCCCAAGAAAATTTTGGAATATTAGATGTAAAATCCTGCATTCTGAGGTTACATTTTTGTGTATAAATCTTGTCAAAAATGTAGAGTTTTTTCTCCATATTATATGAAAAATTCTACTTTCCTTCAATAAAAACCTTCTCAAAACTGTTGACAAAACTGACTCCATTCTTTGAATTGAAGACAAACATGTAAATGTAAATTAAATGTATACATGTAGATATAAACCCCTTGCCATCACATATTGTTTATTCAAATTTGACTTTGGAAAGTTAAAGAGATCACCCTTTCTGATGCAGACCAAAAATAGAAGAAAGCTTATATCAATTGATTATATATTTATTCTTCATAATTTTTCATGATTTTTTTCAATTTGCTGAACAACTCCTGTTCAGCAAGTTCATTTTCATCTTCACTTTTTTCACCACTGTCCTCATCCTCATCTGTACTGCAATCTTCTTCTTGGTTGATAACAATCATCAGAAAAAAATATATATTAAAACCTTGTAATATTAATCATTTCAATTTGATGTGGATGTACATCATGGTTGAATACAAGTAAACTGCGAGCTACTGCTCACTGATGATACCCCGCCGCAAGTGGATAATATTAATAGTGTAAAAATATGCAAGTGTTCGGTAAACAGGAAGTTGTCGAGTGATGAATCTGAAAACGCATCACACGGTATAGCTGACTTATATTAATCCTGAAACCAAATTTCAGAAATCCTTGTATTGTATTTCCTGAGAAAAATGTGACGAAAATTTTAAACTTGGCTATCATGTGTAAAATCGTACAAGTGTTCGGTTAACAGGAAGTTGTCAAGTGATCAATCTGAAAACGCATCACACAGTATAGCTGACTTAGATAAACCCTGAAGCCAAATTACAGAAATCTTTGTATTGTAGTTCCTGAGAAAAATGTGACGAAAATTTTCAACTTGGCTATCATGTGTAAAATCATACAAGTGTTCGGTAAACAGGAAGTTGTCAAGTGATCAAGCTGAAAACGCATCACACAGTATAGCTGACTTAGATAAACCCTGAAGCCAAATTACAGAAATCCTTGTATTGTAGTTCCTGAGAAAAATGTGATGAAAATTTTCAACTTGGCTATCATGTGTAAAATCATACAAGTGTTTGGTAAACAGGAAGTTGTCAAGTGATCAATCTGAAAACGCATCACACGGTAAAGCTGACTTAGATAAACCCTGAAGCCAAATTTCAGAATTCCTTGTATTGTAGTTCCTGAGAAAAATGTGACGAAAATTTTCAACTTGGCTATCATGTGTAAAATCATACAAGTGTTCGGTAAACAGGAAGTTGTCAAGTGATCAATCTGAAAATGCATCACACGGTATAGCTGACTTAGATAAACCCTGAAACCAAATTTCAGAAATCCTTGTATTGTAGTTCCTGAGAAAAATGTGACGAAAGTTTCGTGGGACGGACGGACGGACTGATGGATGGACTGACGGACGGACAGACAGCGGTAAAACAGTATACCCCCCCTTTTTTAAAGCGGGGGTCCTTTTTTAAAGCGGGGGTATAATTTAAAGCGGGAGTATAATAATTACAACAACTTTGGACTATAATAATTTGCATGATATATAGTAATTAGTTCTCTACAAAGAAAAATAATTTATGCTGTGTTGTGTATTAGAATTAAGATATTGCAGAAATTTATATCTTTGCTGGTTCTCATTCTTAAAAGTATTTATGTTTTTTTTTTAAATTACAAATATTTGAATGCTTTTATGAACTATGTGATGTATTTTAAATACAATAAATACCTGGATGTCTTGACCAGCAGCTGGTGTATCAATCTCATCATGACCAACCACAACAGTTTCTTGGTCGACTGTGTTTGTTTGGAGTGTCTCGGTTAATCGTGATGGTCTGGAATAGCCAACTCTCCTTCTTCTGTCTGAAGGGGTAATCTGAAACAGTACAAATTATTTAAAAAAAATAAACAGTGTTTGTCAGAAATTTTAATTAAGTTTACAATTATTCAGACTAATATGTAATCAAAGTGGAGCTTAAACTTATTAAAACTTTGTCTTGAAAGAGCTTAACAGCATGGGAGAAAATACATAAGACATTAAGTATGTGTTTTAAAAGGCATACAATGATACAGTGAACTGAGGACAGTAAGTATTGAAAATAAGTAAACAGGAATAAATTCAACTTTGAGCTAATATTATCCAATTTTTTCTGTCATGCAGACAAAAAAATAATTTTGAATGAACAATTACCATCCAGCTTTGGGTCAAACTGCTCAACATTATCAGTCTCAATTTCGACTTGGATCAAGTCCTTCAATGTGTCCGTCTTCAAATGACCCCGCCTCTTGCCTTTGCTGAGTTTGATTCTGCTGAATGTAGTTTCTTTATTGACACTTGTTGGTGGTAGACTGAGCAGAGCATCTATAACAAGCTTTATATTGTCAAGGCCATCCCTGAATGTTTCAAACACAGATCCCCATGTCAAGGCACCATCTATAAGTCTGTTACTGTACCTAAAAAATTAATACACAAAATTGTAAATATTCAATATCAGACATATATGGATATTTTATTTTTAAAAATATTAAGATGTTCAAGGCAAAAAATTGGAGTAAATGAATACAGAGTTAGGAGTTGTTTACCCTAAAGGTAACATTAAGCTAAAATTAGGTTTTTATAGAATAGAGAATGGAAACATTGTGCCAAAAAGACAACAACCCAAACAATGAGCAGAAACATTAATTACCTTTGATATATTAAAGATTTCAAAATGGCCCACTCTGTGTTAACTTCCTCTATATCCATGCCTGACCTTATTAAGGTGGACTTGAGATTTTTCTTTACAAGATGAATCTCATGGTCCCCATACTCTTAAATGACAAAAAAACTTATTCATTAAACATGTTAAAAAATGAGAAAAATATTTTTGCTTGCACCATAAAACACAATTTGCTTATAGACTGAGATATTGATGATTACAGGTATTTATTTAATTACTTTAATATTATAACCTGTACAATCAGAGACAGTTATGCTATGACATATATGCAATTACAAGATAACTTACTTGGTTTGCATATTTTTAGAACTTCTGTAGTTGCTTTGATCTGTGCATGTCCATTATACAATGTTAGGTTCTGTTTCTGCAGAATCAAGGATAGTCTGTTTAAAGGTGATATGATTTCCTAAATGAAATGCAATTAATTAAAATTCAATACATATATAAGTTTGTCATATACATGGAAATTTAAATATGCAGTTCATATTCACATTCATTATTTGTAAAGCAGTAATTACATTGTACATATAAGAGTAGTAACAATTGTCAAAAATCAAAACAGACATGTCAAGATAAAGAAAACCAAAAATCAATAAAGCAATCTTAAAAATATTTTGACTTCTAAATGTATGTTTTTAATAATGATTTAGTATTCTACATGTATACCTTTAAATTTAACATGAATGTGACAACCGCTACATCAGTTCGAATTTTGGCAAGTCCTTCAGCTTTTGGATTTTCATGTGAAGCACTTTCTAGGTGAGCTTTAAATCCCCTGTAACCTTTGATAATAACATTTATTGCTCTAAGCATGTGTGGCATCCAACGAGTTCCTCCTACACGGGTTGGAAGTATTTTCGTCATGTTAAGTGCACTGAAAGCTCGTTTTAAGGCTTTCTTCTGTTTGGGACCTCTGCGGTACAAGTAGTAAAGACCTGTAAAATAGTTATTTGAAAATTTGACTTAAGACATCTTCTGTAAGACTTTATGTAAATAAATTTACATGATTAATAAATAAGGGTACAATGTATGCCATGGTGTATATGTATAAATTTTTGACATTAAATTGCTATACATCAATGCATGACATACATTGCATATGCATACATGTAAAATATAATAAGCTAAATGCATTTGAATTGAATGAACTAGGACTTTTTAATCATGATAATTATTAATTGTTTTATTGCCAAACATAATAACTTACCAAGAAGAAGAGTTATGGTTTTATCATACAATTTAGATGACTTAATAGCATCCTTAAAGCTTAACTCAACTCTGTGAGCCAAGCAATGAGTAACAACTATTTCTGGGTTTTCTCTTTTCATCAAAGCAGCCACACCATTTCTTATACCTGAAAAAAATATGTCTTTAAAACAAACTATTTTTGTAACATTACATTGACACTGTACATTAAATTAATTTTAATCATATACTGTAAAAATGTTTTAATTCCTTTATCGTGTTTAGAATTTTTTCAAATTCTATATGTTTACCACGGTCCATGTTTACTTTAAATCAATATGAAGGTCTAGATTGAGGTTCTTTCATTACACATGTTTCAGTATAATATTCTTTTAATTTTTTAGGTCATTTGTCTTTTCTTTATACCCATTATTTTGTATTCTTTATATTATATGAACATGATGAATGAAGAATTTCATGTTTATAAACTAGTACGTACATACACTGTCACACATATAGCTACAGAGAACATATACACATTTGCTACGCACCAAGCACATGTGAAAATAAATAACTGTATCTACACCTCATTATTTTATCTATATGGATAAGAAAATGTGGCATGAGTCAGAGTGTCAATGAGACAACTCTCAATCCAAGTCACAAATTGTAAAAGTAAACCATTATAAGTCATAGTACAGTCTACAACATGGATACCATTTTTTCTACTGTAAATATAAAAAAGAACATGCGGTATGATAGCCAATAGGACAACTATCTACAAAAGACCAAAATGACACTGACAGTCATTAACAACTATAGGACACCGTACAGCCTTCAACAATGAGCAAAGCCCATTCCAACCCCATCCACATTGTATATTACATAATAAATAAATTAAAAAATAAATTTACCTTGCATGTTTGATGCACCGTCTGAGCAAAAGCCAATAAGTTTACTCCACAGTTGGTTGGTATTGTCCTCTGAATTTTCAAAGCAAACAGCTTTCATGTAATTAAATATGTCCTGAGATCCTGCAGATTCAGCAGTACCCAAATCTAAAAACTTTTCAATTATCTTTCCATTTTGGGCACTTCTTACCCACAATGACTCATATTCATCCCCCATGAAGTCAGATGACCCATCACAGGTGAGGCTCAGAAATGGTGTTTTTTTCAAAAGGTCTCTGGTCTCATTTCTGGAAACACTGGCTATATTTTTGACAAATTCACAGGCCTTTTTGTCATTCAGGTAGCTATTGCCAACATCAAGACCTTTAGCTTGATCCAGTTTACATATAACATTATAAGTTTTAAAGCTAAGATGATGTTTAGCAACAGCATGGGCATTACGAAAGAGAATGCTAAGTCTGTCATATTCAGTTTGTTTTATAGAGTTAATGGTCTTTGCAGCCAGTGAATTCTGAGGAAGTGGCCTCCCGGCAACAGATGTTGCACTGATGTGAGGGGAACTGACTTCATGATTTTGGATGGTGTCAATCCTAAAATTCGTACACCCAGATAAGAATTTCCATCCCTTTCCCTGCTCCTTACAGTATGTACAATACATAACGGAATTCTCATTATCATACTTGAGCCAGGGACGACCGTCCATCCAATGGGTTTTGAACTCTCTGACGCGCTTGTCCTCGTATTTTTTCTTTGCTTCTGTAACTTGGTCGGAAGTGCGAGACAGTCTTTTTGGTGCCTTTCCAGGTCTCGCACTATCCGACCACCTCAACAATGAAGCCATGTAACGATGTAAAATTATGTGTGTACTTTTATCTTTCGATATGAAAACAAAACTGGCACCACTTCTTCATAAAATTAACGGTAACCAGTGACCAGTCACCGAGGTCGTCCTAATAACCAATCGTCTAAATACACAAGATGTCAAGCGGACAGTTACGAATTAATGTCTTCCGATGCAAAAATGAACATTTTTTTTTTATTTTCTGTTATGATTATATTTTATTTAGTTTATGCAACACAAATTAATCAATAACTACCGAAATTTGAAATTTTGAAAACACGTGGTACTGACCGTTTTTGCGCTTTTTTTTAATTTATTTTGAACAATCGGTTATTAGGGAGACCGTAAAAACTGGTTTACGCTACTTTTGCAAGGAAGTGAGTATCAGTTTATTGATCTCGATGGCGTTGTATTGACACATTCGGCAGTTAACTTACGGTAACGATTAAAAAAGTGCACACAGATATGCACTAGACCGGTCGGACTATCGGCAGTGTACTTTTTACTAGTCCGAGCTTAATTAAAGTAGACACGGGCTTCGGGCTACCGCTTAACGTCGCAGACTGTGTTTATGTGTTACATATTTGTTTTTCTCTCATTATTGGTTCATTTATCAGGCTGTAAGTTTTCTCTTTTGAATTGATTTACCTTGCCATTTCCAGGCTTTTTATAGCTGACTGTGCGGTTTGGACTTTGCTCATTCTTGAAGGCTGTACTGTGACCTATAGTTGTTACTTTATGTGTCATTTGGTCCCTTGTGGAGAGTTGTCTTATTGGCAATCATACCACATCTTCTTTTTTTTATAAACAAGGGTTAAACTTAAAGCACCTCCACTATGGCCTGGGACATAAAATAAGTTTATGAGTATACATACATGTACGTAACATTTGTACATTTGTACATCTAGAATTATATCAAGGTTATAACAAAATGCACCCAAATTTTCTTTAGAAAAAGAGCAATAACCCTTCAAATGTTGTCTGATTAAATTTCTTGTTAGAAAGCTTTTGACATGGTGAACAATTTTACTACTTTAGTTTTCCCAAAACTATAATTATATTATTTTATAGATATAACTTAAATGATATCTCTAGGTTGTTTTTTCCAAAGCAATGTCTCAAGAAACATATGTGCTTTAATAAAAATAAAGATTATAGCTAATTTCCTAATGCATGAAGGGCAAGACTTTTTTTACTTTGTTTGTATATTGTACAATAGTAATTTAGATAACATCCAATTGCTTTTAACCATTATATTTACAGGTTTAGGTTTGCCTATATTTATTGTATGAAGATGTCAGTCTTACGTTGTACAAAGCTTGGGTAAACGTTTCAAAATCAAAATTCTACTCTACAAGAAATTAGCTGTAAGATGAACATTAAACTACTGTCACTTAGCATGCTTAGGGAAAACATAAAAAAAATCAATGAAGGATAATAAACTTAATTCAAATAGTTTGGGGTGGGGGTAAAAATTGCTGCAATTTTTCTTTAATTGAAATGATTTTATACTTTCCTGTGGTCAATCTATTTTTCCCAAATTAAGTTAAGAGGAGAGTAAGGGGGCCAGTGTTTATCCTACATTGAACTTTTGATTTCGACCCTAATCATGCTAATTCTCAATTGTTGTCTTCTGCTTTTACCATATAAAATTGAGAAAGGAAATGGTGAATATATCAAAGCGACGACCACCCGACCATAGAGCAGACAACAGCTGAAGGTAACCAATGTGTATTCAATGTAGCGAGAATTCCCGCACCCGTAGGTGTCCTTCAGCTGGCCCCTAAAAATATGCATACTAGTACAGTGATAATGGATGTTCGAATTATACACAAGAAACTAAAATTTTAAATCATATATTTACTTAGCACAATTTTTTCTGTAATATACATTGTATGTTACCTGTTCTTTTACTTCTCTTACTTCTTGTAAGCATAACCAGATATGTCCACAGTGGTACATGTAGCATGCTGCATTATCTGATAGAAGAACAACGTCTTACTTTAAAGAAGTTGATATTTATAGTCATTATAATATTCTCAAGAAGTGAAGCCACACACGACCAATCCTGTTTCACAGATTCTAAAACATGGGTGAAAATTGTATGCTGAAAAAGAAATGCACAAGACAATTTTTATAGATGTAAATTGATACTGAATTCATTCCAAATAAAAGACTACATGTACATTTATTTATATTCATTTCATAAGAATCTATTCCATTAGAATCTTAAATCAAGGAATTTTTTGTTTTTTATAGTTAGTGTGATACATGTACATTTAAGAACACAATGAAAAATAATATAAAGTTCCAATTGATCATGTTTTATATATAAAAAAAAATTGCTAAACAGTTTCAAACTCAGAACAACCTTATACATGATTTACAAATAAGCATATTTTGGTTTTCCCGTTTGAATGATTTTACACTAGTAATTTTGGGGCCCTTCATAGCTTGTTATTCGTTGTGAGCCAAGGCTCTTTGTTGAAGACTCCAGTTGGTATTACTTATTGTGCAAACAGATTGTGGGGACAGAGACAGCATATTGATTTACCTGAAAAAAACACATCTCAGTGATATCATAATCAACTCTCCTTCATTGGCAGTGTCCAAGGCTGGTTCGTGGATAGTCTGGCAACCTCCATGCAGTCTGAGGTCTGTCAATGCCGCGGCGTTATGTCTTCATTACATTCAGCGTGCTTTCGAACACTTTTATCCTGATTACATACAGGATTAAATCCCACATGAATGGGTTAAGACAGACTTATACTGCCCTTCATGTCTGGAGGGACCATCTCGTCTGCCATTTGTTATTGTTGTTGTGCAGACTACGCGCCTTTTTTTAAAAAGAGGTAACCAAGCAAGGGAGATAAACAATACGGTGAATAACGCGTTTCGATGACTTTACTTTAGTGAATAACATTTTTCAAATAAAAATTTCCAAACTTTTTATTCATTGATAGAGAAGATATGTATCAAAAATATGGTATGATTACAAATATAAAAAAAAATGTGTGCTAGGCATCTGCTGTTTACAGAAAATCAAATATATCGATGTTGACCTACTTCATGTACTTTCAATGCCATTACACTGTTGTATATATGCGGACGGCGAATGCATTCAACCTATTTTTTTCAAGACAAATATGGCATACATCGATGTAATACTATGGTTTTGTCACTTTTATAAATGATTACAAAGTTCCCAAAATTTCACCATATTCCGTGTTTATGGACTTATCAGTTTTTATTTGATTTGCCTCTTACACGGACCTGTACTTAAAAGGTCGTATTACCTCTCTAAAGAACAGCTTGCAGTCTTCAATCCTATTAATGGTCAAAAAAAGGATAAATTTTGTAATTTAGCCACTTTGGTAAATGTATACACAGATAAAGTCAGACGGAAGTAACTATTTTTGCGCCAGTTTTTGGGTTACACTAATGTCCTGACAATGTCCTGACAGAAATGAAAATGCTTAATTCTTTTTTATTATTTGAAGGATTTACTTGAAATTTGGAATCAAGCAAGATGAGAACTTATATTTTATAAATAAAATTTAAAAAAAATAAAAAAATATTTTTAAGAGTTAGAAAACTTGACCTGACCAACTTGACTTTGAAACTACTAATGTCCTGACCGATATGAAACGGCTAAAAAATGTTTTATTATTGACAGGATAGACTTCAAATTCGATACCAAGGAAGATTAAAACATTTAATACAAAAATATAAGAAAAAATAAGAAAAAAAATATTTTCAAGAGTTAGAAAACTTGACCTGACCAACTACGTACTCCCGTGACTAATGTCCTGACCGATGTAAAATGCTAATAACTTTTTTGTTCTTTGAAGGTTCGACTTCAAATTTGAGGTCAAGGGAGATTCTAACATTGAAAACAGAGATATAAGAAAAAATATTAAAAAAACTAATTTTAAGTGTTAGAAAACTTGACCTGACCAACGTCGACTCTGCATGTCCTGATCAATGTAGAAAATGTTAATAACTTTTTGTTATTGAAAGAATTGACTTAATTAAAGTTCCTTACCAAGGGAAATTATAATATTCATAATAAAAGTTTATGAAAACAAAATTTTGTTAATTTTTTAAATGTTAGAAAACTTGACCTGACCAACTTGATCTTTATATATCATGAAAAAGTGTGAGGTAAATTAATTTGTTTTTTTAGTATCTCAGATCCGTTAAAATTATAAAAAAAACATTACCCCCTACTTTTGCAAAATACTCCTTGAAGAATAAATACCAACAAAGGAAAAAAAACAACTACCAGAAGAGAAAGAAAATGTAGTGCTCCTTAACATCCCAATCCTTTTTCGTCGTCTGTAGCATGCTGATGCAGCCTACGTTTTCTTATGCGTAATCGAGAAATCTTTAAACTACTGCAAATCATCAAAATGGCTTTCATAAAGGAGCAACCACTTGTCTTAAAAAAGGGGTGTGAGTCAGATCTTTTTTTCGCGCTAACGTTTTTTATTTAGTTTTTACGATGCTAGCAATCAAATTTTATTTATTTTACAATATTTAACACTATAATGTATGGTGAAGTTCTGGATTCCGATTTTTTTTTAATCATCTAAATGACCAAAATAATTTTTTTTATCAAATTTGAGGATCAAAATATTAAGCAAGGAACCCCCACCCCCTCTTTTTAAAGTCAAACGGTTGTTCTCAATCCGCAAGAAAACTGTCCGAAAAAATTTCATTCGGTTCTACGTAATGAACATTTAAATGACACATAGTTTACAAGTGTGAACAAATCTCATGCACAGGTAGCTAAACAAGGTGTATGGATGTGAACAAATGTAATGTGAAACCAGTGTGCATTACGGTAAACTAAATGTAAACATGTTTACTGTACATGGATTTTGGTGTGAACACGGCCTAAGACGATCTTGCTTGTGCAATGTAAACGCGAACTGGTCATTTTAAGATCAATTCAAATAAAGATCGCTCCAATTTCGTTGCCAGTGTAAATGGGGTGTAAGAGAAATTGGTTATCAGAGATTTAAAAAAAAAGACTTCTGTTGTTCACGATTTAAAAAAGATAAATGCATAACATAATGGTTTGATTTCGGAAAATATGATAAGCCGTGTTTGATTTATAGTGTTTCAACAACATACTTTAATAATTTCTCGTTACATTGAAGGTTGGTGACCTTCTGCTGTTGTTTTTTCTATGGTCGGGTCGTTGTCTCTTTGATACATTCCCCATTTCCATTCTCAATTTTATTTAAAAGAATACACGACATAGGTCGTCAGTCAGCTTTTATCAATGTAGGATTTTAAACAATCATACACATGCAAATTACCTTAAGTATATGAAGGTTATAATTAAACATAATTTAACATCAAATATCTATCATCATTACCATATTCTCCGGATTAAATATCTTATTAAGACAAAAACTGACGAGGTAAGTATTAGATAAAATACAAAGGTAACAAAGAAACAGGCCGGTAACAACCGTTGCCGGATAGTTTTTCTGCACGAGTAGTCAGGTCAAGGTCCGAGGCGATAGCCGAGGACCTTGACCTGACTTCAAGTGCAGAAAAACTATTCGGCTGGTTGTTACCGGCCTGTTTCTTTTGTTACTTTTGTTTTTTATCTGACTTGTACGACGTTTCAAGAAAGTAATAATATATTTTGCAAGACTAAACATTTGAGAAACTTAGATAGCCATAAAGCAGTAAATGTAAGTTACAGTATAAACTCCTTTATTTTTTTCATTTCCGTTCAACTGAGATTTTTTTTCAAGAAGAAAAATCAGGAATCTTAGAATTTGATAAAAAAAAAAAAAAAGAACCATTTCAAGTAAAAGATGAATGTTGTACACATTTAAGACTTTTTAGAATGCAACTTCGTAAAAAAGTAATATATTAAAGACATATTTTAGTGGTAAGTAGGATAACGTTTAATTTTTATGGATGAAACGGAAAGCGGGGAAAAAGGGGGGGGGGTAATTGATTTTAAAATAAACAGGATGTGATCTTTATTTTTGATGATAAAATGCAGAATGTGCCATTACATCCACCACCCACCCCCCCTTAAAAAAATCGTAAAAATCGCGCGTTTGTTGCCAAATACATGAATTTACATAACATTACATAACATTCAGTGGTGGGGGTTCCCGGGGGTTGGATCCGCAACTGATATAAATTCGATAACAATATAAATGTATCAAAAGAATGAATTTCCTACTTCATTAGTGAATGAAATGTTTATGAAAAAATGGATTTTGTCTTAATATTATATAAATTCAGGCATATACTTTATTTTTTTTAAATTCATGCTCGTCTCTAGATCTGCAAGTTTTGATCGGGATTAAACACGTGTTACGTTATGATCCAATCGCAACTTACCGCCCAAAATTGATGAAATAAGTTGAATGATTTTCTTCTAGATTTGCTGCTTATTTGGACGTGTATTACATGAACACCTTTTGTTTATATGATCAATCGTGCATTGGTGAGTTGATAGGGATTTTATCTTTTGATACGATTTGATTTTTATTTATTTATTTCCTGTCTTATTTTTATTGAAATATACACGTCAGTATCATCATTTCTTTACTCTCAGTGTTGTCCAAAATACTATTCATGTCCATATATTGAAAAAAACAGTTATTGACCGAATATTTTGCTTCATAAAGGGGGCGGTATGTTCTTTTTTGAGTATATTAACAATATACTTTTCAACTCCAGCACCCAAATGTTTTTGTTTAAATTAGCACTATTTACGGTTTTCGGAAAATCAGGAATCATTCAAAACATTAATTTGTCATCTGCTTGACCATAATAATTTTTTTCTCGTAAAATTTGGGATCAAAATATCTTTTTTAGGAGAAACCATACCCCCCCTTTTTTTTGAAGTTAAATGTCTAATAAATCCCTTAGTGTACTGATATGAATAGTATTTTATTGGAAATGTTTGAAAAAAGATATTGATGCTAACGTAAATATTTTGTTCAATAAAAAGACAGGAAATAAGTCGGTGAACCAAAAAATTCAAATCTAATTGAAAGTTAAAGTGCCCATGAACTCACTGATCATGCACGAGTGATTCTATTCATAAAAAGTGTCCGTGTAACAACTAAAAAGAGTCCGTGTATCATCTTAAAAGAGTCCGTGTAACACCCGTTAATGTACTGTTTTTCTATAGCTCTGCGGGGGGCAAAGTCGTACAAGGACTGTCACAGGAATATGTTGAGGGTATAAACTAGATTTTTTTTTTAATTTTAATTTAATCATAAATAAACAGATAACTCTTCTAATATTATGATAAAATTGAGAATGGAAATTAGGGAATATTTCGAAGAGACAACAAGCAGAGAACAGCCGAAGGCCACCAATGGGTCTTCAACCGTCAGCGAGAAAATTCCCGGTGCACCCGGAGGTGGTCCTCGACTGGCCCTTAATACAATTGTGTACTAGTTCAGTGAAAATGGACGTCACACTAAACTCCAAAATATGTAAATGTAGTAAAATTAAAAATATACAAGACTATCGAAGGCCAGAGGCCATGCGGTTCCAGTTCCGATCAGCATACTACTCTACACTAATGTAGACTAGTTTGTGATATCGAAAATCCTTGGTGTAATAACTTTTCAGTAATACAGAGATTTCTTTCGTTGAAATTAAATACGCTACACGAGCGAATCGAACAAAGATGGTGACAAAGGTACAATGGTAACAATGGACAATTAACAATGGGAAATGAAAAATCATCTCTTTTATCATAAATTTTGGTATGACTGAGCTTCCCGTTAAAGATATCATGATCCAGGAAAGGGTGTAGTGTTCATTGTTAAAAGTGAGAATGGAAATGGGGAATGTATCAAAGAGAACACAACCCGACCATAGAACAGACAACAGCATTATCTTTATTTAAAGTCAGTTCGGCAGGATAAATTTCTTAAAGGTCTTTGCTTATATCGTAATAAATTGTAACAATACAGAAGCAGGTCCCCAATAAGCGGTGCACACTTAGTGCCGGCCATAGGAATTCCGTATAACTTGACGATATACGGAAAATTACGTGTGCGACAGAATTTGTTTGTCACCCTCAAAATAACATTTGTTCTCAAAATAATTAAACATTCATCTAAGAAAATTAGATCGAAAATATACCATTTACAATGCTCTTAAACGGGTTGATGCAATATAAGAAGAAACTTTATGTAGAAAGGGCAGAAACAATAGTTATATCACATTCCATATAATATGAACAACAATACTATTTGCTAATTTGCACCAGCCACGAGGAAGGACTTAACTCAAAGTGTTTTTCTTTTCTATAATGGATGTCATGTTGGTTCTAGTGCATGGTCAGTAATCACTAAATATATAGATTTTGATATACATGTGACTATACATGTACTATTAACTCAATTTATATTTCATGTTTTTGTCAAACGTATTTCTATTTTTATTTTTGTTTATTGTCTATTGCAATTGTGTGATAAAAAATCAATGTACTGATTATGCCTGTAATGGGTCCACTATTGGAAATAAAATATATCTTATCTTATCTTATATTAAGAGACGTTTATTAATTAATACGTGTATCGCCTGTTGCAATCAAAATGTTGAGTTTAACTATAGTCCGACAAAAACCTATTGATAACAGAAATTCAATGTATACATAACAAAGCATTTTTATGCCCTACCTACGATAGTAGAGGGGCATTATGTTTTCTGGTCTTACGTCCGTTCGTCCGTTCGTTTGTCGTACCGTCCGTTCGTCCGTCTGTTACAATTCAGGTTAAAGTTTTTGGTCAAGGTAGTTTTTGATGAAGTTGACTGAAGTCCAATCAACTTGAAACTTAGTATACATGTTCCCTTTGATAAGATCATTCTAATTTTAATGCCAAATTAGAGAATTTATTCCAATTTCACGGTCCAGTAAACATAGAAAATGATAGTGCGAGTTGGGCATCCGTGTACTGTGGACACATTCTTGTTAATAATAATTCGGAAGAAATAAATATTTTAGTTAAAATTAATAAGAATGATAGCTGAAAGAAGCTTTATTTCTTTTAAAGCAGCGGTATTTGTTAAAGGGGCTGATCGATAAGACGCGCGTGTTCAACATCATGCAAGCATGGTGAAATGATTAAGTGGTTAAATGCTTGATAAGTGAAATGGCAGCTTTATTGTCCGTTTACGCCTACGCAGGTCAATTCAGTTAAATGATGCACTGTCTATAGTATTTCTCGCACTTATATCATCAGAAAAACGCCAAAGATAATATTAGTAACATTTCAGTATTGAAAAAAGTTTATATGCAACAGTTTCATCAAAGGAGCGAAGTGATGTAATTTAGAATGGTGACTTGTCAAGTATTTTGAAAAACTTTACTTTCAATGGTATACAGTCTTGAATTTAAGCCGTTGAGAGTGAAAACAAAATCTACATGTTACAGCTTACAATTCATATATTTTCTCAGTTTTGAAATGGCAAAGTAGAGCTATAAATCTGTTATGGCATGTAGATAGTAACATGCATAATTGAATTTCAAATATTTTGGCCACGAGCATCACTGAAGAGACATGTATTGTCGAAATGCGCATCTGGTGCAAGAAAATTAGTACCGTTCATTTTATTAAAACAGTAAACGTAATAATAATAGAGGTTTTAAGTTTTTTCTGATAACCATCCAAAGAAAGAAAATAATATACATGTGGTAAGGGCTTTGTACATTGTTGAAGGCCGTATGGTGACCTATAGTTGTTAATGTCTGTCATTGGCAATCATATACCACCTTTTCTTTTAAATATGTGATGATGGGACAACTTCAATAGATTATTTATACACATTATACATTTAAAAGAATAAAAGACATAGAAAAGGAACTTCAATTTTACACATTAGTTTTACAGTAACTTGATAATCTAAGCATTATCATTTTCTATTAATCTGTATGTATCAACCTCAATCAAATGTCAATGATTGTATAATCATGTAATATTAAAATGGGCCCGAAATTCTAGAATGTCTAGTCTTAGATTTAACACACGATAATCCCACCTGTTACTTATAAATCAACATCCTCTTAATAAGAATTCAGTTATATTAATGAACAATAGATAACGCTACAGGTTTGGAATGATTTTTTTTGTTAGATCAAGTCGAATGTACTTCGAAAAAAAACCCGTAGAAATAGAATTATTACTAGATGTAGGACTGTATATATAGTATATTTCATGACAAAAATCTTAACCAAGCATTTTAGCATTCTGTCTTAACAATCAATCAATCGCCACAATCCAGGGGGTGGGGTGGGGTCCGGGAGTTGGAACCCCACCCTTTAAATTAATCAGCTGTGCATTGATATTAATCTATTTATGAAATAATAATTCACTTTTGAATCAATGATTGATCGATTTTTGGTTGCTTAACGTCCAGTCGCAAATATTTCATGCATGTTCAGGACGTGGTTAAGCAACCAAAAATCGATCAATCATTGATTCAAAAGTGAATTATTATTTCATAAATAGATTAATCCAAACTGTATAAATCCTAAGTAGATAATTTGTACGTGTAATACAAATACAACTGTTTTAATTAACAAAATTGGTTGTTGAGTCCTTAATGCATATATCATAATAAATACACTCTAACACACAGCCCGTTACAACTAAAATTTTGTTATCAGTAATGAACTACTGGATTTGTAATTATTTCTTGCCAAGCTAATAAAATCTGTCATTTAAAATGCACCTTCTGACATTTGAAAGTGAAAGAATGCAAACATGTGTACACACACACTTCATGACTTTCATGTATACATTGTATCATATAAACAGAGAAGTTTCATTATGATTCAAATCATTTTACTTGTGTAAAATCCAAATATTGGATAACATGACAATCATTACAAACATACAATATTGAAATTTAAACAACATTCATATTTTATAAGACTATATATTAAGATGTTTTGGAGGAGGTGATACTTTTGCAAATTTGAAAATACAAGAACATAAATTCATAATGCAATTGTTATACAATATGTCATAACAAATACTATAAGAAAAATATAAAATAGTCATAACTTTTCTCAGCTCTCAAAGAGTTCTTGCAAATGTTCTTTAACGTAAGGAGCCTGAGAAACTTTTCGGAGATAACGTTCCCATTCCGACCGGACGTATAGACTAGGTTCCAGCTATGTATCACCGTGTTCTATACATATTGATATATAAAATATGAATATATAAATATTTATGTTATCGCTTGCTATCACCTCGAGTAATTATACTCCGCTTTAAAAAAAAAATGGGGGTATACTTTTTTACCTCGGTCTGTCCGTCCGTCCAATGAATATATTTCGTCGCATCTTTCTCAGGAACTACATTACAAAGATTTCTGAAATTCGGTTTTAAAGTTTATATGAGTCGGATATGTTTTCAGATTCATCACACAACAACTTCCTGTTTACCTTAATATACTTTTAGTGGACGGAGGTGTCCTTAAAGTGAGAAATCTACAACTCACAGATTCACTTGTTTAATTCAATATAATGATTAACGAGCCTTTGTCGTCGAACATCAACATCAGACATTTTGTACCCTTGAGAATTCAATCAAATTTGACAAAAAGAAGATTAATCAGTGAATAGTGTGAGTATTAGCTATAGACTTTCAGTTACGTAGATATTGATAGAGCTACGTAGATGCTACGATATTGAACTCAACCCAGCTAGTCCATAGCTACACATTCAATAGTCAAATCTTCGTAGCATTACTTAGTTTCTATGATATTGAACCCAACCCGGCATTTTTCACAATTCGCCCAGGTTGCGTTCAATATCGTAGCTGCTACGAAGCGCTAAATTTACCTAGAAATTGGCTATTGCACGTATAGCTAGCCTAGCCGCTAAGTAGATTTCTATACCCCTTACAAAGTTATGGTCATTTGTACTTTGAAGTCTATCCAATATAAACTGCTGGGTTGAGTTCAATATCGTAGCGGCTACATAGTGCTACGTAGATTTTGACTATTGAGCTTGTAGCTACCTATAGCTAGTTGTTACATAGATGTTGATAGCAACTTATGTAGCCGCTACGTAGCTGATACGATATTAAACTGAACCCTGGCCCAATTAACCAATCATTCTATTTAGCGAATACAAAATGGCGTCGGGAAGGTTATTACTAATGACGCCATTTTGCTAGCTACATAGCATTGTTGAGTTCAATATCGTAGCTGCTACTAGCGGCTACGTAACTGGGCTGCGTTCAATATCGTAGCTGCTACTAACGGCTACGTAACTAGGCTGCGTTCAATATCGTAGCTGCTACGTAGGTTTTGACTATTGAACGAGTTGCTATAGACTGATCATAGACTAGCTGCTACAATTGATAGCAGCTACGTAGCCGCTACGTAGCTGCTACTATATTGTATTCAACCCTGCTATCAATATTTATGTAGTAGGGTTGCGTTCAATATCGTAGCGACTACGTAGTGCTACGTAGATTTTGACTATTGAACGTGTAGCTATATACTAGTTGTAACAAATATTTTGATAGCAGCTACGTAGCCGCTACGTAGCTGCTACGAATATGGAACATAACCCAACTAGTATATAGCTACACGTTCAATAGACAAAATCTACCTAGCACTACATAGCTGCTACGATATCTAACCCAACCCTGATCGTTCAACATAGATAGATATCCAAGACATAGTTAGTTGCTATGCTAGCTGCTATGATATCGATCACAAACCAGGGCGATTTCACAAGTGATGGGAAATATTTCTCTTACATCGATCAAGAAATGTGAAAGCCTGGGTTGAGATCAATATCATAGAAGCTACGTAGCAGCTAGTCTATAGCTACACGTTCAATAGTCAAAATCTACGTAGCACTGCGTAGCACTATGTAGCAGCTACTATATTGAACGCGGCTCAGGTGAAACCATATTTCTATACCCCTTACAAAGTTGGGGTTAATTGTACTTAGAAGTCTATCTAATATAAACTACTGGGTTGAGTTCAATATCATATAGCAGCTACGTAGTGCTACGTAGATTTTGATTATTAAATAGACTAGTTGCCACATAGATATTGATAGCAGCTACGTGGCCGCTACGTACCAGCTACGATATTGAAGTCAACCCTGGGTTGAGTTCAATATCGTATCGGCTACGTAGCTGCTATCAATATCTCTGTACCAACTAGTCTATAGCTACACGTTCAAAATCTACGTAGCACTACGTGTAGCTGCTACGATATTGAAATCAACCCTTGTAACTGAAAACTAACAAGTAATCACGAATGGCGATAGGTTTAAGTGTAGTGCTAGTGGATTATCCCAAAATAGGGGGCGGGCGGGGTTTTTGGAGAATCAATGCATTTCCAATGGGGACATGTGGTTGAAACATAGCTGGATCCGCCCCTGACTACGCTATTGTCTCTTTTTTCTTATTATCTTGATTATTGAAATATATTAAAGTGAAACGATTTTATTAAAAGTATAACGATTGTCCGTTGATTTAAAATTATTTCGAATTCGATCAAGTTAAGAAAGGCTTTACCATCGTACCTGCATGTTCATGCAAAAACGATGTCTACTACCGTTTTTGTATTTTTTTGATATTATAATTAATAGTGTAATATTATTTAGCTTAAACACGTATAACAGGCATATAACAGGCGATGAGGGACATACCACGGTAGATGAGATACCAATCCAGCAACACATTAAACTAAAAGTCTTCTAGAGGGTAATAAAAGTCTACATCTGAAGCACCTTACTTCAATGACTTTTATCAGGAACAGCCAGAACCAGAACTTTGAAAGCAAACTAAGACCTATTGGTGGTCTTCGGCTGATATTAAAGAGCAGATGTGGAATGATTGCCAATGAGACAAATTTCCACCAGAGACCAAAATGACACAGAAATTAACAACTTTATGTTACCGTACGGCCTTCAACAATGAACAAAGCCCGGACCTACTCATTTCCCTATAATAAAGATTTAATGTATAGGCGGAAGATTACAGAAGCCTATCAGCGCCTCACATTTCTTCCTACATGTATGTTTGCGTTTGAACGCAAACCTTTGCGCTAAACGGCAAACCTTTGTGCTAAACGGCAAACCTTTGTGAAATAACGCAAACATTTGAGATATAACGTAGAACTTTGCGATATAACGCAAACTTTTGCGGAATAACGCAGACATTTTCGAAATAACAAAGAATCTGTCGTATTCTGAAATTTCAACAAACTTTTTCTAACATCAAAATTAAAAAAAATCTTTGTTCTAAATAATTCATTTTAAAGTAAAAACATCATTGTTTCTATTTGACTTATAGTGTCATTATTTTTGCTCTAATCTACTATACCCGCGTCCTTTTTGTTATTTTGTCTCTTTCAATAAGAATTGGCTGTACCATATCTATTGTCTTGTTAAATTTATAAAATTTAAAATTATATCATGAATGTAAATGTAAATCCAATATTATAGTGTCTGATAATAACATATACAAAAATAAATTAAGAATGAAACGCAAACCTAGGAAGAAATTTAAAAAAAGATGTGTGGTGCTAATTAGCCTCCTTAGAAGATACTGATTGTAGTACGGAATAATATTTATGAGCTAATCTTCTCCGAGCCTAAAAGCTGAATCACCTTTTCATAAGGCATGATTAAAATTAAATAAATGAAAGCCAAATACAATTTTGGCCCGGCAGTTCATCTGTTTAAGGGGGTATGGTTATCCTTGCATGGGACAAACATTATTTTCCTATTAAAAATAAAGGAAAAACCTTTCTTTTTCCAAAACACACAGGATGAAACTTTTTTTAAATCAATGTTCTTGTTTCTAATAGAAACAATTTATGTTTCTAATAGAAACAATTTATATTTATTTCAATTCACTTCAGAAATATGATTTTTTTATTTTTAAGAAACGTCATGGTTCCATTGTCGTTGTCTCAGAATAGTTAATATATAAAATATCATATTGACAAAATGTTTTTTTTATGTCATATCTAAAATGTAACAAACTACTTTGTCGGTGTAGCAGTGACTTTAAAATGATGTCGAGCACTGTCAGATTAATTATAAATTACGGCGGAAACTAGAGGATGGAATGTACATGATGTAGGAGTGATGATAAAACAACGACCTTCGCTGTATCAAATATCCGTGAGAAATGCATAATCAGCATTATGTATATAGCTTACAGTTATATTTCCCGCTCGTTTAATGATGTTAGTTGGGTTAAAGCAGTTATATTTCCCGCTTAGTCTAAAAATAAAACAAGGTGTTTGTATACGTGAATATAATTGGGAGAACAATTTCGTGTTGGTGTAAAAGATATGGGTTTTACACAAGACTTTGTATTGGGAAATGCTGAGGGGAAATGCCATCCAAAAACACGTTATATAACTAAATCTCTTGATCTGACAATTAAAGTATTTTAACAATTGCATTTCTTTATTAACTTGTTTGTTAAAGGTGACCTCTCATACACAGGACCTTTTTAGAATAATAAAAATACTTCTTTCAATTTAGTTCATAATGCAGATATAAATAAAAGAATTTGTGGGTTGTACATCGGCGAAACAGCACTGTGGATTTTATATAATTACTCAGGGGCGGATCCAGGATTTTGGAAAGGGGGGGCGAAATTTTTAAAGATCGCCGAGCGGAGCGAGGCGAAAATTTTTTTTGGGCCCTTTTTTGGGCTAAAACATAAAATAAAGTAATATGCACTTTTTTTAAAAACCGTTCATGGCGTGGGGCATATTTTGTAGTTGCTGTAAAGGTGTTTAGGGTTGGACATTTTCGATGCTGTATTCTCCCTATTTTTTGTCTATCATATAAGAACATTCGGGTCAGACATTAAAACCCCTGCCACAAAAAAATATGCCCGTTTTATTCATCATGTTCATTTAATGCCATACAATTCTGTTGGAAATATTCATTTCTAATAGCAAAAAGGTGGACAAGATTTTTGTTTTCAATCCAGGTACGGCCAACATTTTTCATAAAGGTCACACCCAGCAGGCAGGTTGCAGTCTGGTCTTGAAAAAAAGTATTCCATATATCAGTTCGGCGAAACAGACATTCCGGTTAGACATTACGGCAAAAATCAGAGTCATTTTTTTTCTCTCAAATATCTAAGACTGTCTCCTTAAATCCATTGGTTCGTACTTAATTACGACTATCTAGAGCTTAAAACGACTGCCCCAGGGATCATTATTCAGCTATGTTATTTTAAAATAGGCTGGGGCGTTTGGGGCTTTTCGTAGTTAGATGACTCTTTTGCTGTGGAGTGAGAGTCTATAGAGTATTACTTTCTGTTTGGTAGTATAGTGAAATAGAAGTCAATACTTCGTTGCTATGAAGGTGTCATGATTGTCATCCTCACTCAGCCTGAGCATTGTGTTACTGTAATTTGACAGAGAGACGCACTGGTCGACTCCACCGTAGGGAATCACATGACTTTGATAATCAGTAAATTTCAGCAAAATATATCTTTCTAAGTAAAGAATTGTCGCATAAAAATTAAATACTAGAGTACTAATTAAGGTACAAAGGAAATGGCAAAGTCTGATTAATCATTTTACCAAAAAAAAAAAAAAAATGTCCGAGCAAAGGGGGGGCGTACGCCCTCTACGCCCCCCTCTGAATCCGCCACTGTTACTAAATATACATTGCAGTTTAAAAAAAACATAAAGTTAAACACCGAGCGCTAGAAGTTACAGGGGCAGTCATCCAGTAATTTTTAAAAAGGGGGATGGGGGTCCCAAGTTCCCAACACAGGATAAAGGGGGTTTCAACCATACGTCCCCATTCAAATGCAATGATCGTACCAAAAAAAAGGGGGTCCAACTCCCGACCCCCCTTTGGATCCACCACTGCGTTTCATTTAGAGCACCATACTCCTATTTCGAGCTCTAGACTTTTAAATCTACAGTACTATACTTTACATTTTCAGCCCTTGGGTTTATATTTTTAACGCTGAACTTTATCTCCACCGCGCATTTCACATCTGTAGCGCCAGTCTTTCCGTATCCATTGCAGAATTTTAAATATATCTACAGCGATCAACTTTATATTTGCAGCGCTTGAGTTTTCAGTTATATCTTCAGCGCAAGACTTACCATCATCAGCGCTGGACATTAAATCGTCAGTTCTGATCTTAATATCGTCAGAGCTAGACTATATAATCCTTCAGCGCTGATCCCAACATATTCAGAGCAATACTATACAACCCCAGCGGTAAACTTTAAATTTTAGCACTAATTAAATTTCAGCGCCAAACTAATTCCTCGGCGTTTGACTTTCCAGCTTTAGCCTGAGACTTTTAATCTTCATAGTCAAAAAACTTTTAACACAAAGAAATGTTTCACCTATTTGCAGAAATTAAGATGGGAATTAGATACAAATGTCTTCTTCTAGAGAATCACTGAATAGAATGAAACCAAATATGGCATGAATAATCCTTAGAAGGTGCTGACTAAGTGTTGTTACTTTGTAGCAGATCCATCATTCATGGCTGTCAGTGGGACTTTGTTTAACATAGTACTCTATGGGTTATACATACAATTGTTCAAATAATCTTATCAAAGCCAGGTGAGCGATTCCGGCTCTCAGGAGCCTCTAGTTTAATTTCAATATTAATAGGAATAAGTAAAGGTACAAGTTATGGTTGTGTTTATTCAATATGGTATGGATTTTAATTCAAGTAGCACAATCAAAATTTAACATTTATATTTCCACATATTGATAGTAAATGATAGTGATGGTTCATTATTATCCCTGTAGGTAACTAGAATGAGAGGGTATATATATTATATAGTATTGTTCATGCCAACAGATTGTCTGTCTGTTCATTGTGGTTTCATTGGCAATCATACCACATCTTCATATATTTTTTTATGAATACTGATAGTGAATAGCTGATATTTTTCTTTACTTTAAATGTAACTTAATCATTGTTGAATTCAAATATGTCATGGACCATATAATATAAGAGGTGTGCCCATATTTTAATCACTTAATTCCTGTTTTTGATTTTTAAACATGGATTCTCTGTAAATATCAACCATGCCACATATAGGTCGTGGCACGCATAGTCTCAGAAAAGCTTCAAACTTTGTCAGTTAATACACTTTTATGCATAAATGAAAAAAATAAATTGATATTGTTGCTATGGACCATGGTTTCCATGGTAACAGGATATTCTAATTTTATATTCAAAATTGCTCTTTTTCAACTATGAAATAGGTCTACTTTGGGCATTAATATCCACTTAAATAGCAATATATTGGCAAAAATACCTATAATTTATATGAATATCATTACAAATTGATATAATGATTGAATTTAAAAATATAAAATATTTTATGTTACCCTGATTTGATCCTTGGATACATGGAAGACTTCAACAGGTATATAAAATACCCAATTTAGACAATTTTTGAGGATGTGTAGCAAACTTACGCATCCATGTTGGAATATGGCATTATACTTTCCTTTGAGGCAACATATTATAGTTTCGATATATGGAATAAAATTCTTGGGGATCTTGTTTCCAAGAGCGGTAACCATGGAAACAAAAAAGTTAAATTTTCAAATTTTTATCAGTTTTTTCATTAAAAAATGCAATTAAAAAGTCAACTCATAACTTATTTAATCTTACATAACCTTTTATTTATTATTTACAGGAGAAATTCAACTTAATGACAAATAATAGGTCTGTTGCTATGGAAACAGGGCTTTCAAAATTGCAATTTTTAGCCCAAAATTGTAAAAATTTGTAAAATCTGCAAATTTAGAAAAAAAACAAGATTAAAACAATTTGAGAATTAAAATGGCATTATACAGACTAAAGTTTAAGTTCAACCTAAATCTGGCATTGAAAATGGTTACCATGGAAACATGGATTATATCTGGAGATCTGCAATAAGGTCTCACATGTCATTTTTTGGATGCAAATCAACATCAACACTATTTATTTGTTGCAATAAATTTGAAGTGTAAATATTTAAAATGCTAAAACATATCTCATGTAAACATTAGAAATGGTTTCAATGTTGTCAAAATGTTTGCTATAGCCTTGATATGCTAAAGAAGACTACTATTTCTCAGATTTAAGTTGAAGCAACTGTTTTGTCTTACACAAAAAAATGATTTGATGAGCATTGTATCAAAATAGATTTAAGAGATAAACAAAAGTCATCTTATGAATATAAGAGACTGTACACATGGCAATAAAGGTGAATTGATCAGAAATGCCAACTGTTATTTTGAGGAATAACATAAAGTGACACAGACAAAATAAAGTTTTTTTATTCATAAATAATGCAGTCAATATTTACAAAGACACAAATATCTAGTTTTTATTGGCCAAAAAAAGCCGTTAGGGCACCTCCTCCTTTAAACAAGAGAATTAAAACTAAAAACATTTTAACTGTTATTTGATTCCAAAAGTACTTTATATTTTTTTTCTGTCTCTTTTCTCTGCTGCTACATCATTTTCAGAACTACTAAGTCTTTTTCTCTATCTGACAAAGGCGGGAGAAAAATGAAGCAATTTGTTAGTCTGATCAAAATGCTCCTTTTTGTGCATGTTGTATAAAGAGGAATTTCTCATCTCATCAGCAGCCACTTAAGGATCTACCTTGTTACCACTCCCCTTTTCATATTAGATTTTTCAGTCATGTACAATATATTGCCTTAGTTGTTGACTTAATGTGACTCTGGATTTATTGACATGGATGCCCATCTCATTTGAAGAACTTTATCTGAATTAAGTGCCAATGAATTATTTGTTGATTCTAAAGATATAGACTTTTTAGGCTGATTTGAAATTATCTTATCTGCATACAATCTTCTTGCTTTTTCTGATATTTTCATTTTTACATCATTTAACAAAGAATTGACTATGTTGTATGAGGACATGCTCTTCACTGCTGCTTTTGTTGAGAATTCTCTTGTGTGCAGCTGTCTTCGGGACATTTGAAATGGTAATTCTTGCTTCCTTAGTACATTGAGTACAGTTTTCTCGATTTCCATTCTCTGAAATAAAAAAATATTTAAACATTAAAGCTGTCACATAAAAGCTTACCATTTGTTTGTACATTGAAAAAAATCAATTTGATGAGGCCTCTTGTAACATCTTAAAACTAAAAGTGTATTTTAGTTACATACTATGTAGATGTGCATATTATAGGAAATTATGATTCAATATTTTTTTCTAAGAGTTTCATGATATTCTGTTGTGTGGTTTTAAAGGAGTTTTTATGAAAAACTTGCAGTAGTATATTGAGGCAAATAAGTTCAAAGGGGCATAACTCCTAGAAACTAGAGGCTCTTAAGAGCCTGTGACACTCACCTTGGTCTATGTGCATATTAAACAAAGGACACTGATGGATTCATAACAAAATTGTGTTTTGGTGATGGTGATGTGTTTGTAAATCTTACGTTACTTAACATTCTTGCTTCTTACAATTTTCTCTATCTATAATGAACTTGGCCCTTTAGATACAGAGGTAAATATTTTGTAAAAATTTACAAAAATTTACCAAATTAATGAAAATTGTTAAAAATTAACTATAAAGAGCAATAACACCTTAAGGGGTCAACTGACCACTTTGGTCATTTGACTTATTTGTAGATCTTACTTTGCTGGACATTATTGCTGTTTACAGTTTATCTCTATCTTTAATAGTATTCAAGATATGTACCAAAAACGGCAAAATGTCCTAAAAAATTACCAATTCAGGGTCAGCAACCCTACAACCAGTTGTCCAATTCATCTGAAAATTTCAGAGCAGATAGATATAGATTTAAAAACAATTTTATCTGTGTCAGATTTGCTCTAAATCCTTTGGTTTCAAAGTTATAAGGCCAAATCTACATTTTACCCCTATGTTCTATTTTAAGCCATGGTGGCCATCTTGGTTGATTGGCTGGGTCACTTCACACATTTTTTTTTAAATAAGATACCCCTATAATGATTGTGGCTAATTTTGGTTAAATTTGGCCAAGTAGTTTTAGAGGAGAAGATTTTTTCCTTAAAATGGTAAAAAATGACTATAAATGGCAATAACTCCTTCAGGGGTCAACCGACCATTTTGGTCATATTTATTTCTTTGTAGATCTAACTCTGCTGAACATTATTGCTGTTTACAGTTTATCTCTATCTATAATGATATTCAAGATAATAACCAAAAACTGCAAAATTTCCTTAAAATGACTAATTCAGGAGCAGCAACCCAACATCGTCTGATTTGCTATAAATGCATTGGTTTCAGAGATATAAGCCAAAATCTACATTATCCCCTATGTTCTATTTTTAGCCATTGTGGCCATCTTGGTTGGTTGGCTGGGTCACCGGACACATTTTTTCAAACTAGAAGCCCTAGTGATTATTGTGGCCATGTTTTGTTAAATTTGGCCAATCAGTTTCAGAGAAGAAGAAATTTTTGTAAAAGTTAACGACTACGGACGACGACGGACGCCAAGTGATAAGAAAAAAAGCTAAATAAATTACTCATAGTTCCTGTTGATAAGCACATCTACATAAAATGTTCTTATTATCTAAAAAGTTTCATGAAACTCTGTTGTTTGATTTCAGAGGAGTTGCGAGGAGAAACTTGCAGTAGTAAATGTATATTGAGGCAAATAAGGTCAAAGGGGCAAAACTCCTAGAAAAAAGTATGAATCATAATTGCCTGTCCATATGCCCATCTACATACTATGTCCTTATTAACTAAAGAGTTTCATAAAATTATGTAGTGTGGTTTCAGAAGAGTTGCGATGACAAGAACAGGACTGACGGACAGACAGGCAGAAGGCTCAAAAACATTATATTATCTGCAACTTTGTTGCATGGGGTTTAATAAGAATCAGTTTATATCAACTAACATCTGAGTTACATTGTTCTATTTTTTAAAGTAAAAAAATGTACTTGAAATACAAATTGCCAAAAAAATATTTTCATACCTAAAAAACTGAGCAATCTGTCCAAGGCTTCCAGCTTTATGGAATTACAAATAGAAGAATCTGAAGTTTGACTCAAATCAGCTTGCTCACTTTTACTTATTTCCTGACTACATGTATCTTCTAGGATTAACAATGGAACACCTTTAACTGGTATTGTCTGAAATAAATTCAAAATATAAGGAGAAAATAACAATAAAAGTATAATTCTTTACTACATATATTTGTTTTAAAGTGTGTAATAACAATGAATAATTGTATTATTTAAGCTATATGTTTTTCAATTTAAGTGATATAAATCTTTTTAAAATAAATCATTGTTTTTATTGTATTTCAGTAAATGGCTTTAAATGCTTGTATTTTGGACATGTAAATAAAATAAATATGGAATGTGTCCATGGGACACTGATGATGGTTCTGCTTACATATCATATAAAGTTATATAGTAACATAACTGAAGTACAGTAAAAGTGACACTACCCAAATTTAGTACTTGATCTGAATTTTGTGGTAAAAGGGATTTTGTATAAGTTTCGTAACATTTGGTTAAGGCAAACTTAAGTTAGAGAAGGGAAACAAAAAAATCAGCAGTTTTTCCATTTTTAAAGGAGCATAACTCTAGAACGGTTAAAATGACATACTTCAATTGAAACTTGATCTGTGTTATGTGGTAATAAGCATTGTGTATAAGTTTGATAATATTTGATTGAATGAAACTAAAGTTAGAGAACGGACAACAAAAACCAGTATTTTTTCCATTTAGAAAAGAACATAACTAAAAATATCAAAGTGACACAATCAAAATTTAAATTTCATCTGTTATAAGCATTGTGTATAAGTTTGACTACATTTGGTTAAGGTAAACTAAAGTTATAGAGCGGAAACCAAATTTTGGACGTAGGTACAGACTGACAAAGGTTAAACTTAATAAAAATTTAGAAATGAAACTTATAGTTTGGGTTTTATTGATTTAACAGTATGATAGACAGTTTAGTACTTTTCTGTAAAATCATAAAGTGCTTTCATGATTAGGATAATTGTCCCTATATTTAAGTTATTTGTTTTAAGTTTTTTGTTTATTCCAATATTTCCTTTTAAGGATATGTATTGCCATGTTTTATTTATTGGATGTTTATTCCAATTGTTCCTGTTGATGATTTCTGTTTTCCAATTTCAATTGAATTTCCTATGTTCAATATTACAGATATTAATTTCTATTTTTCATGTTAAGTATATGTATTTCAATGTTTCATGTTAAGGATGTTTATTCATATTATTCTTACTTGGGATGTAATATCCTATGTTTCATGTTACAGATATTTATTCCTAGGTTTCATGTTAAGGACATTTATTCTTTGAATCATGTTAAGGATATCTTTTTCCAGTTTTTATGTGAAGAATATTTATTCCAATGTTTCTTGCTAAAGGTATTTATTGCAATGTTTCATGGAAAGGATGTTTTTTTCTATGATCTATATATATGTTAAAGATTTTTATTTCTAGATTTCATGTTAAAGATGTTTACTCCCATGTTTGATGTCAGGGATATTTATTCTCATGTTTTATGTTGGGAATATTTATTCCCATTTTTTATGTTAAGAATATTTATTCCTTTGTCTCATATTAAGGATAATTATTTCCTTGTTTTATGTAAAGGATTTTTATTCCTATGTTTCATGTTAAGGATATATATTCCCATGTTTTATGTTAATAATAATTATTACATTGGTTGCAATAAATTACATTGATTTCCCAGTTAGATAAAAACCGATAATTTCACATGTGAAATAAACGTGGTTATTTCACTCTCTGACGTCATACAACAATAGGCGTTGTCAAGACGTCGATAACGTCGGATCAAAACAAATTGTGAATGCGTAGGAAAAACATATAGTTCCTTACATTTTCTACATTAATTTCATAAAAAAAAGCCATTAGCCAATGTAATAAAAAGTATAACTAATCGCCGTATTTAAATATCAAAAATAAGACAACTTGTGACCGAACGCCGCTATGGATTAAACTCGTGCTGCGCACTCGTTTAATCCATGCGTCGTTCGGTCACGCGTTGTCTTATTTTTGATATTCAAATACGGCGATTAGTTATACTATAATTAATCCCAGAGTTCATGTTAAGGATATCTATTCCTATGATTTAAGTTTAGGCCTGTACAATATTAGAATGTGTATTCACAATTTTCATTATAAATGACAAAGCTTGTTTGAGTCAGTATTTTTCAGCCTCCTTAATTGACATCAATACTGGTATCAGATCTTAAAGAGGTCAGATTTGAATATTCCAGTGAAGCAGTGCAAGAATTTTGGGGTAACCCCTTGTTTCTTTAATTGGGAAGTACTGGAACTATCCTTTCATAGTGTACTAGATGATAAGATCTACTCCTGAATCTTAATTACAGCTCTTTTATGAAAGCATGCAAAGCAAACCTTTGATCAATTTGCTTGCTATGTTTGTTTGTATTTATGTATGTATGTTTGCATTTATGTTTGTTTGTAAACAAACAGGTATGTAGTCTGTTTCAGTCTGTTTTCTATTTACTGGAATTTGATTGGACAATAAACATTAACTTCACTTCATGTTAATTTTTATTGTCCAATCAAGTCACAGTATATATAAAACAGACTGAAACTCTGCCTACATGTTGTTTGCAAACATCCAAGCAAATATAGCAAGCAAGTCTATGAAAGTTTTGTTTTGCATGCTTTTATAGAATAGCTGTAACAGTGTTCTGCTATTTACCTTTCTCACTCTTTTGATTGAACTTGAATCATCTAAAGCTGTGACTTGATCTGTTTGAAAAAAGAAAAAAAAAAGAAAATGCATATTTGGACAGTGAAGATCATAATTAAAATCCTAAAAAAAATAATACTAATACATGTACTAGTATGTGCCTAAAATAAGCATGCACAAGCCACATTTATATCAGAACTTTTTCTAACTTTGAATATTTAAAAGACAACATACAATGTATGCAACTAAGGAGATACACTGTTGTTCAGTTGCATAGATTTCAACAAAATTAATTCATTTTTATGTCTTCTTCAGAATTTTTTTTCAAAGAAATACAAATACATGCATCAAATGCTAAATCATTACCTTATATCACTGTATATAATACAAACCTTATTTACATTAATATTTTTTAATGTTGCACTGCTTTGATTTTGCAATCTAGTAACATTTGTCTACTGTCTCTGCAAATACATGTTCCTGGAATTATAAAAGAATCATTAACTGTTTTAAATAAACATTTTTATGGTCATATGTTTTTATAATTATTGTTTAATTAGGATTTATTCAAAAAGTATATACTTAATTTAGCATGTCACTAAAATGTATGTGGTTACAACTTGACCAGGTCAGCACAGCATCTTAATTCAAATATACAAAAAGGAAGCATAACCTATTTGTGTCATTTTGGTCTCTTGTGGACAGTTGTCTCATTGGCAATCATACCACATCTTCTTTTTTTATACAAACATGTACATCATGTACATGTAAATGTGCTTCATACATGTATGTAGACAATTTTTCATATTTGCATTCTTAAAGAAAGTGACTTAAAACCCACTCATAAAGGTCCTTATAGAACTTTAAACTTGTGGTTGTTAGATAAAAATGTACTTCCCTGGCAAGGAACTGTATACAAAGCAAACATACACTTTGAATAAAATAAATTTGGTCATCATGGTCATGGAAATAGATTGAAAAAGTCATTGAAAAAGTTGGTCAGCATTTCCACCTGGAAAACAAACTTTTTGCAACTTTCCTAGATCATGAGCAAGGCCTATACAATTTGGACAAAGAAATAACATGAAAAGAAATGGGACAGCCCCCCTTATGTCTAAAGGAACACATGTCTTCGCAAAAAATAGAAATTTATAATTTAGTTAAAAATATGCTTACCTGTTTCAAGTTGAAGGAATAGTCCATGAAGTATATTTATTTTCCACATTAGACAGTGACAGTTCTCTGTCACATATTTTTTTTAGCATCAGACTGGTCATCATGTTCATGTCACAGGAGTTGATCAAAACGGAACTTCACTTAGTTTCCCCCTTTTTCTTTTTTCATTGTTTCCAAGTACATTGTAAATTTCATGAAGGTGACGGGAGCAAATCACATTCTGTACAAACAGCATCTTGTTCATCATGGTCATCATCACAATTTTCACATGTTCTCTCAAGTTTGTTATGACTTTTATGTCCTCTGAACATACATTGACATAGTAAAGGCTTATCATTGTTATAAAACTGACCAGCCATTATGAAGCATGTATACAGATATATTTATCTTAGATGTAAAGTGTAAAATATGTTGATTTAAAGAAGCAAAACATGTTGCAGACGTCTGTCTCCATTTTTGGTGTAGATAAACAAATGACTTTTTCTATTTTTAAACTTTGGTGAGTTCTAAAAAGGGAAATAACTCTTGTAGATTTCAGGCAATTTCTGGCATTTTTATCCAATTTTTATCAAAAAAAATCTAATGAGCCCCAAAAATGTTTTTGCAGAAATGAGAAATATCAATCTTTTGGAATACAAGCTATTTTTTAGTTTATCCAGGAATGGATGCGTTTTTTCATAAATTAGGAAGAAAGTTGGTTCATAATTGCATTAGAATATGCCAAAATTCATACTACTAACCTAGATTAAAAATGTCAATTTGAGTTTAATATCAGAAAAAGTAAAAAAATGTCACTGAACAAGTATTTAAAAGAATTTGATATCATATAAACTGCATCAAACCTATTATGCTGTATATAAGTCACTGTAAGCCGAGAATAGCAAAAATCAGCTATTTTCAACGTTTTAAAGCCTGTTGCCATGGTAACCATACATAATTCAGGGTGACATGTACAGACTTTTTTTCATATTTTATATCAATGTTTGTTGTCAGAAAGTTTCAACAAAATCGGTGACCACTCGTGCCCAACTTTGGTTGACGGTTACAGAGAATGGGTGTTTAAAAATGTTACATGTTTTAAATTGTTTGGGCTATGTTTTCTGTTTTTTTAATACCCAATTTATGCTAGATCTGTTCTTGTTTGTTTTAGGTAATTACAAAAAGAAGGAAGAACAAAACAGCTAGAAATACACAGAACTGAATTTCAGTAAATTCAACGAAAAAAATATGCTACTGCATAATCTATACTATTAAACGAGAAGACCTCATTTTGGGTGTCGGTTCTCTTCTTTCCACAATAAATTAATCATCACGCCTCTGTGTCCTATGGGTACAGTGCATAATCGCATTTGTCATCCATTCATATGATTATTCAGATTGAGTTATTTTGGGTGAAAAACGAGAAAAAAAGACGTCCGGATATGTTTCCGTCATTGGGCGAAATTTTAAGTCAGATTAGACTTCCGGTTTTCGTTTTCTGTATACTTTGAACATACATTATACTACGAATACAGTGTATTTTCTGTCTTATATCCGTCATTGGACGAAATTTAAATCAGATTAAACCTCCGGTTTGCGTTTTTTTTCTTTTTACTTTGAAACAAATACATATACTACGAATAAAGTGTATTTTCTGTCTGATATCATTTTCAAGTTTACTATCCACGGCGGTCACAGGGTTTATTTAATAGAGAGGGTCTGAATAATATATCAATGACCAATATATCAATGACCGATGTGGATCAATTATTAAACTGAGTATTGACTGTAAATACACTTTCGGGACGTCTGGAACGGGTGTTTTTAAGATCGAAATTTCAGGATTGACCCATGATTTCGGGATCCGGGATTTCTTTTTTCAAATTTCGGGATGTCGAGATATTTAATTTGTATAATAAATTCAGAACCTCGGGATTTCATGTTTTTAAGCCCGGGATATTGGGATCAGGGCCCCTCCGCAGTGGCGGATCCAGAAATTTTCATACGCAGGGGCCCGTTGACTGCCTAAGAGGGGCCCGCTCCGGTCGTGCTTCAGTGATTCCCTATATAAGCATGAATGTTCATAATATATAGATAAGCGCTAAAATTATCCATGTGTCATTAAAATAAATAGAGAACAAACATAAAAAAGGATTTTTTTGTGGAAAAGGGAGGAGCCGGGCTAGAAAAATAATTATCCTGTCCCAAATTACCTATGACTTTTGATACCTTTTCTGAAATTCTCAAGTCACTAAATGTACAAAAAAAAGAAGATGTGGTATGAATGCCAATGAGACAGCTCTCCACAAGAGACCAAAATGACACCGAAATTAACATGTAAAGGTCACCTTACGGCTTTCAACAATAAACAAAAGCCGATACCGCATAGTCTGATATAAAAGGCCCCGAAATGACAATGTAAAACAATTCAAATGAGAAAACTAACAGCCTTCTTTATCTATAAAAAAAACAAAAAAAAAACAAATATCACTGAACCACTGAATTACAGGCTCCTGACTGGAATGTTCATAATACATGTACACTAAATGTATGTTCATAATGAAATTAATAGAAAACCAAAAATGGGAATTTTGGAAATAAAGGAGGAGGGTTAAAAAAAACATTTTCCTGTCCCCAAGTACCTATGACTTTTGATACTTTTCCTGAAATTCTCAAGTCATTAAATCTCTTACAAAATTCTTCCTATAACACTTTACATCCTTTCAAATACGCTCTGAATGCCCGCGATTTCGCGGGTGTGTTCTAGTAAGATTAAATATAGATATAATAATGCATGGCAAGGAATCATTTTGATTGAGATTCAAGAAATGGTTTTGATTTTTTTTACTAAAAATTGATTTAATGTCAGAAAGATAAGTTTTCTTATATTATGAATGATTTCGGATGTAACTTTCCTCATGCTGTTAGTGTCATTAGCTAGAATGTGGAAAGTAACACCAGAACTCATTTTGATTGAGATTCAAGAAATGGTTTTGATTTTATTACTAAAAATTAATTTAATGTCAGAAAGATAAGTTTTCTAAGTTAATGAAAAAAGGTTGAATAAAAAATTTCGGATGTTTTTTTTCCTTATGCTGTTAGCGTCATTAGCCAGAATTTAGTAAGTTATCTGAAACTTGTTCATTTGAATCCTTTCCTGCATATATATTTTTATATTTTAGCTCATCTGACCTAAAAGGTCAAGTGAGCTTTTCTCATCAATTTGCGTGCATCCTCCGTTAACTTTTTACATTTTTAACTTCTTCTAGAGAACCACTGAATGGAATGACACCAAATATGGCATAAATGTTCCAAGTGTTGTTACTTTGTAGCCAATCCATCATCAAAGATGGCCACCAGAGGGGGCTTAGTTTAACATAGGACCCTATGGGAAATACAAATGTCTTCTGTTAGAGAACAACCAAATTGAATGAAACCAAACATGACATGAATTATCTTATGAGGTGCTGACCAAGTGTTGTTACTTTGTATCTGATCGATCACCCAATATGGCCGCCATCGGGGACCTAGTTAAACATAGGATCCCATGGAAAATGCATACAGTCTTCTTTTACAGAACCACTAAATGGAATGAAACCTAACATATAATGAATGTTCCTTATAAGGTGCTGACTAAGTATTGTTACTTTGTAGTCGATTCCATAATCCAAGATGGCCGCCAGCATGGGAATTAGTTTAACAAAGGAACCTATAGGAAATACATGCAAATCTCCTTTTTAGAGAAGCACCAAATGGAATGAAACCAAACATGGCATGAATGTTCTTTATGAAGTGCTGACCAAGTGTTAATTTGTATCTGATCCATCACCCAATATGGCCGCCATCAGGAACCTAGTTTAACATAGGATCCCATGGAAAATACATACATTCTTCTTTTAGAGAACCACTAAATGGAATGGAACCAATCATGTCATGATTGTTCCTTATAAAGTGCTGACTACGTGTTGTTACTTTGTAGCCTATTCCATACTCCAATATGGCATCCAGCGGGTGACTTAGTTTAACATAGGAACCTATAGGAAATACTTACAAATTTCTTCTTTTAGAAAACCGCTTCAGGAATTGAAACAAACATGAAATGAATGTTTTTATGAGTTGCTGACCAAGTGTTGCTACTTTGTTGTTGATCCATCACCCAAGATGGTGACCAGCAGGGGACTAAGCTTATCATATGACCCTATGGGAATAAATTACAATTGTCTTCTTTTAGAGAGCCACTAAATGGAAACCAAACATGGCATGAATCATTATGATCATTATAAGGTGCTGACTAAGTGTTGTTACTTTGTAGCCGATCCATCATACAAGATGGCTGCCAGCAGGGGGAGTTTGTTTAACATAGGACCCTAAGGGTAATTAATACATACAAATGTTCAATTAATCTTATCAAAGCCAGGTGAGTGATTCAAGCTCTCATGAGCCTCTAGTTTATATTTACTAGAGTCAAATTAAATATGTTTTCTTGCGTTCTGTAAGTATTTGTCTCGCCTGCGACTTCTGTTGCAGAAAGCGAGACTTAGAGATAGTGATCAGGCGGTGAAGGCGTTGATGGCGGTGTTAGCTCTTGACTTAAAAGCTTAAAATTTTAGAAGGTAGAAGACCCAGATACCTCCTCTTTGTATATAGATGCATTTTGTTATGAACTTTCCGTCTGTCATATGACCATTTTCCTTGACTTCATTTTCAAAAAAGTTCAATTTTTTTGCAATGTTAATTTCTCACTTATTATAAGTAATAAGATAGCTATATTTGGTATGTGCGTATGTTGCAAGGCCCTCATGTCAGTCCGTCAGTTTTCACTTGACCTCAACCTCATTTCATGGATCAGTGAACAAGGTTAAGTTTACAGGGTTAGGTCCATATCTCTGAAATTATAAGCAATAAGTCTTCCATATTTGATGTATGGAATGATTGTAAGGTGTACTTGCCCAACAGGTGTCATTTGACCTTGACCTCATATCCCTAGTTCAGTGGTCAAAGTAGTTTTTGTGTTTTGCTTTATTTCTCAGAAACTATAAGCATCCAGTCAATTATATTTGGTGTATGAAATGTTTTTAAGGTGTACATGTCTGTCTGGCAATAATCAACTGATCTTGACCTCATATTCATAGTTCATTGGTCAAAGTTAATTTTTTGTGTTTTGGTCTATTTCTCAGATACTATAAGTATCCAGTCAATTATATTTAGTATATGGAATGTTTGTAAGGTGAAAATGTCTGTCTGGTAATAATAATCTGTGTATGTCTGTTTAACAATTGTTAGTTGATCTTGACCTAATCTTAATGGTTCATTGGTCAAGTTAATTTTTTTATGAGGTTGATTTTGGAGATACTTTTAGCAATAGGTTAACTGTCTGTCTGAAAGGGATTATCTCACCTTGACCTGATGTACATTGGTCATTTAATGTTATATTTAATTTAATGTAATGTTTGTGGTATAAACTTTTTTTATATACTTTCAACATAAATAATTCTTCTTTTTAAATTTTCAACATAAATTATATTATGAACACTAGAACAGGCAAGACATTTCAGTGTATCCACTCTTGTTATGTTATATATACATCTTTAAAAGTGTTATTTAATTCTTGGGAATTGTGCCTTATACTGTATTATATATTTTTCATGTTTTGTGTTTACAAATAAAAATTATAACTTATATTAGAAGTAAATTATTATGCCCAGCTGAGGATTGTGGTAAGGACAATACTAGGTTCATAAGCTCCCAAAGGGAGCCGGATATTATGGAAAAAGTGTCAAGTAGCTACTGCACTTACACGATTTTTTTTTCAATTCCGGATGTACTCACTAACTGTAGAAACCACTTCTGGCAATTCGCACTATGGCACAAAGGTTCAATCGCACCAAGATACGTAGTTTGTCCCTGGATTTGTTCCCAACCTTTGTTAACAATATTGACAATTGTTGAATGAAAGGTTTCTTTTAAAAAAAACCTCGGGAGCTCTTCAGGTAACACCTGCCTATGTTACATGAACATGCATTTGATGTTTAACTTTCTTTTGGTTTACTCTTTTTAGCTCACCTTTCCTAAAAGGAAATGTGAGCTTTTGCCATCACTTGGCGTCCGTCGTCGTCGTAAATTATTTCAAAGATCTTCTCCTCTGAAACTACTGAACCAATTACAACCAAACTTTAGCTGAATGATCCATAGGGTATCTAGAATAAAGTTTGTGTTTTATTTTCCATTTTGTCAAAAAACATGGCCGCCATGGCTAAAAATAGAACATAGGGTTAAAATGCAGTTTTTGGCTTATATCTCAAAAACTAAAGCATTTAGAGCAAATCTGACATGAGGTAAACATGTTCATTAGGTCAAGGTCTATTAGCCCTGAAATTTGCAGATGAATCAAACAACCCATTGTTGGGTTGCTGCCACTTAATTGGTAATTTTAAGGAAATTTTGCAGTTTTTGGTCATTGTCTTGAATATTATTATAGATAAAGATAAACTGTAAACAGCAAAAATGATCAGCAAAGTAAGATCTTTAAAAAAGTTAAATGACCAAAATTGTCAATTGATCCCTTAAGGAGTTATTGTCCTTTAATGACAATTTTGCACAATTTGTTCATCATATTTGCTAACTTACAAAAAATTTCTCCTCTGAAACTACTCAACCAAATTCAACCAAACTTCAACTGAATGATCAGTAGGGTGTATAAAATAAACTGTTTATTTTGTTTTTTATTTCGTCAAAAAACATGGCCGTCATGGCTAAAAATATAACACTGGGAAAAATGCAGTTTTTGGCTTATATCTCAAAAACTCCAGCATTTAGAGCAAATAAGACAAGAAGTTAAAATTAATTAGGTCAAGGTCTACCTTTCCTGAAATTTTCAGCCAAATTGGGTAACTGGTTTTTCAGTTATTGCCCCTGAATTGATGATATTAAAGAAATTTGGCAGTTTTTGGTTATTATCTTGAATATTATTATAGATACAGATAAACTATAACAGCAAAAATGTTAAGCAAAGTAAGATCTACAAATAAGTCAAATGACCAAAATTGTCAATCGACCCCTTAAGGAGTTATTGCCCTTTAAAGACATTTTCACAATTTGTTCATCATGTTGACTTACTTTAACAAAAAATTTTACCTATTTTTCTTTGTATTAAAAAAAACCTCATTACCTAAAACGGAATAATGACATATTCATTTAGTCCTTTCTAGCCAGGCTGATAGCCTAAATGATAAACAGGTATACAGCGGGGTTTTCTGTTTGTCTTTTTCATTTTTAGCCATGGCGTTGTCAGTTTGTTTTAGATTTACGAGTTTGACTGTCCCTCTTTTAATGTGATTATGATATTTGTGTATATAACAGAGTCTAGTGAAAACATGCCACTTTGATAATTAGATTTATTGCATGATATCAAATTTGAATGAAATTGATATTTGACCAAGATGGTATACGGTTAGTTCACAAATTTTTGGTCAAAATATTTTTAAGATTTCCTACCGGGGGGGTTCTGAACCCCCTACCCCCCTAAATCCGCTAATGATGTATTGTCAAGACAAAAGTTATATTTAACCAGACATGTAGTAGAGTATCGTCAATAAGAACGAAATAACTATCAACAAACCACGTCCACGACACAGCCTATGATAAAAAAATACTTCTCGTATTCATAGATCAGTTTAGCAGCTTTTGAGAGTTTAGATAACAAGCAAATATTATGTTAATATTCGGGAAAACAGGAAACTGAGGTTGCTATAGTGACAAAACTAAGTCGGTGACCCCCAATTTTTTTCATCATATTTTGTTCCTCAAATCATAAAATACCTTCACACAAAATTTTAAGGAAAAATCACTGGTAGAAATGAATAGGCTGTTTGGTCTTTAATGCCAAGGCGACATATATGTCGTTTCAGTGCTAGGATGAAACATTTTGTCCTGCATATTTTTTAGTTGTGATCTCGGTCCTGCCTTTTTATTTTTCACTATGTTTGGTCCTGCCTTTTTCTTACAACTTTATCCGGGTTTTTTTTCTGCCCACTTGCTCATCCTGCCTTTTTTTTCACTTGAAACTCCTGTCCTGCCTTTTTTTTTAATTTTCATCCTCGCCCCCCTAGTTAATCAAATGCATTAGATAAGTAATACACTCGTTTGATTAAAGAGATAATTCAGTAAATAACAAATTAACTGACAGATTCTATAAAATAAGCACTCGATCATGGTGAAACTTGAACTGAGTGAGAAATTATCATTATCAGAATCAGGGACCTATAATACATATACGTCCCTGTCAGAATGAACGATTAAATACAAATGATTTTTTTTTTCAAACGTAATATTATTTCTAACTATTTAACCTTGAAGTTCATAAATTACAGAAATGAATGTGTTCACACTTGAAAGCTCCGTGTTGAAGGTAGTACCGTAAACTATAGTTGCTTAAGACTATCTTGGATTGAGAGTTGTCTAATTGCATGTCACTCATACTACATCTTCTTATTTTTATCACGAGCAGCATAAAAATGCATTAAGCATTGAGGGGTTATATATATATTATATGAGGTTCACTTGGTACAGGTTCATGGTGGTATGATGACGATGTTTAATTGATAAGTAACCAACTATAAGATTTTGAATTTTTTTTTGCTATGGCTAGTTCGATAGCTTTCAATCCTGGTTCATACTATTCTTAAGTTTGATAGTTATTTTTATGATCACTGTGGTTTTATTTGTACGTTTCTTATGTGTCGTTTTTCCTAAAAATATTGGAGTAGTGTTCCACGTACGGTGCAGGTTAAAGACGAATAACGGTAAGCTAAACTGACTGAGGCCCAAATTAACCATCATACTCAATCATTGATCAACTGAGAGCACAATATCCAATATTCAAAATGACCACCAAATCAAATCATCAACCAGTCATCCTATAACAACAAATGTAATTCAAAAATCAGTCAATGATTTAGATCTGCTTAATGATTCAATACAAAATATGTCTCCTGAGAAAGATGTCGCTCATACCGATCCTTCACATCATTTTTTTTTATATCTTCCTCCATCGAAGAAACCACCAAATATAAACCAGTTCCAGTGGACAGGCACCCGGGACTTAGAATAATGACTCTCAACATTGAAGGGATAAAATCAAATTTTAACTATCTCCAAGACATTGCTAAAGACCATAATCTTATTATATGTTTTCAAGAACACTGGCTTTGGGGATATGAAACAAATTTCTTCGAAAAGCATTTTCCTCTACACACCATTTTTTCACGCTCCCATGACGACAATGATCCAATTCCTAATTTTAAAGCACGCAGAGGACAAGCAGGTACAGCAATCATGTGGCCTTCTTCTCTTAATAAATTTATTCATAAACTTCCAGATGGTAATTCAAGAGTAATAGCTATAAAGATAGAGTTAGAAAACCATACAGTATGTCTCATAAATGAATACATGCCAACCCTGGCACAAAATTCACAAATAGGCTATAGAGAACATCTAGACATAGTGTCACATATAACCGAAAAATATTCTGATCTTACTCATATCCTCTGTGGCGACTTGAACGGAACTCTCAAAACATCAAGGAAAACCCCCCATGATAAGCTTTTAAGAGCATTCAAAACTCAAGGCAAATGGATAAATAAAGGCAATCATTTGGATAACGATACTTTTTTTCCATCACAATGGGTTATCTTCATCTCAAATTGACTATATACTGACTCAGGATTTGGATATAGTAGATAAAATAATAGAAAACACTTGTGGAAACAATCTATCAACTCATGTTCCAGTCTTCTGCGTCCTGGCAGCTAAAATACAATCTAACAACATTAAAAAAAAAGTTCTAATTCAGGGAAAAAGTTTAAAATTGAATGGGATAGGGCGGATTTAAATAAGTACCAAGGAAAATTAAAAGAAACACTTCAAGAAAACCAATCTCCAAATTTAACCTCTATTGAACTGGTTGGAAATTTAATATACTGTTTAAAAAAAGCAGAAAAATTTGCTATTCCGTCAAGGATCATTAAACTAAATGGCCCCAAACTGAAGGTCTCAGCCGAAACCAAAATTTTGCTAAACATCAGTAAACAAAAACACAGGATATGGGATATTGGTGGTCGAAAAAGAGGCTTAGATGACTCCTTTAAACAACTTAAGGAAGCGAAATATAATGCCAGGAAAATGCTCCGGAAGGAAAGAGCTATGGAAAGGGAAAACTTTTTTAGTCAATTAGAACAGAAACCCTCATCAAAAACCTTTTTCCAACTCATAAAAAGGAATCTAGGCAATAACAAAACTTCTGTAACCCTAGTCATCCGTCATGAAGAAAAAGACATTACTTGCCCAGATGAACAAAGAGAATTCCTGGCCAAGTATTATAAAAATCTAGCCACGCCAAAAGATGATACAAAGATTAATGAGGAATATCTGTTTTAATATCAAACACTTTTGGAACTGGTGGTAATTTTGATACTAAGTTATCAGCTATAGTTGTAAAAAAGTTATTAAAATAGTTAGCCACTGTATTTGAGTCATGACTGTTCTCATTATCTATATTAAGTACAACTTTACTTTTCTCCTTCTGTTTTGTACTGTAACCCATACTTTTAAACTGTTTCCAGATATTTTTTGGATTATTTTTATTTTCTTCTATTTTATTTTCAAAATATGAAGACTTAGCTTTGTTTACCTCTCTCTGGGTTTTATTTCTGCATTTACAATAATCGTAATAAAAATGTTTACTATTTGTTTTTTTTTATATATATTCAAAAGCAGATCTCTTTTTTGATTAAGTTCAATAATTTCAGAAGTCATCCATGGCTCTGTATGTTTTTTTATTTTAATATCTCTTTTAGGAGCTGCTTCATTTAAAAAAGAAGTAAAAATATCTTTTTTGCCCAAGTTCCATTCACTTCTCTACATAAATATAATTCAGACCAATTAGCATCATTTAATTTTTTACAGAAGTCCTCTTTATTATAATTTTTGGTGGATCTTATTTTGATTAAATTTTCTCCACTATCTGATTTGTTTTTCTCTCAAATTTTCTAGTAAAATATGTAATAAAATGATCACTAAGTCCAATTGGAATAACACCCGATTGACTGACTCTGTCTTCAGAGTTAACAATTACATGATCTAATAAAGTTTTACTGTTTTCAGTTATTCTTGTTGGTTCACATAACAATTGCTTCAAATTTGACATTTGTAAAATATTCATATAGTTTTTACATAAAGATGACTTTTTATGTAATAAACATTTATTTATATCACCAACAATGTACAATTCATTTAATTGATTTAATTTATTTAATATTTCTTCAAAGTTAATAAGAAAGGACGCCTCTTTTGGTGGTCTGTAAACGGTCCCAATAGTAATCGTCTTGGTATTTGGTATTAAGATGTCTATCCAGAGGGCCTCAAGTCTGTCGTCGTGAAGATCTTGTCCTGGCGAAAACGCAATGTCCTCCCTGATGAATACACACACCCCTCCACCATTTCTAGAGTTGTCTAGTCTCACAATGTTGTATCCTTCAATGTGAATTTCAGCATTTGTTACTGTATTGTCCAGCCATGATTCTGTAATTGAGATACATCATTAATGTAATGACACATCATTAATGTGATGGATATACAAATCCTTCATTAATTAACGAAAGAAGAAGAAGAAGAGGTAATCCCATTACAACCCTCGTAAAAGGACGACTTCGTTTGTGGCTACTCGTTTAAGTCGTTAAATACCGGTACGATTTGGAAATCCTTAAACTTCCGTTATGTTGCTTGGCGCAAAAACCAGAAAACAGTACAATAGCCAATATGAAAACATACATATATGTCACATAAATAGAGCTGTTCACATTCAAAGGTATGTTATGTTAAAATCAAATTGTCATAAAATATAAGGTAAATCAATAGAATTGTTTTTTTTACAGATATAAAAACAATACTGACAATTCACGAGACGAGGCCACCCTTTAATAGTCCAAATAATTATGACGTCTTGAAAGGCTATTATAATTTTTTTCTTTGACGCCTTACTTCGAAATAATTATGACGTCTTGAAAGGCTGTTAGGATTTTTTTCTATGAAGCCTTACTTCATAATTATTTGGACTAGGCCACCCTTAACAAACTTAACCTTGAACATATCGTATTGGTTCGAATATTGGCCCATTATGTAGGCGTGCCTACTGTAGCTGACGACGTCACATTAGTTTCTAATTGTCCATATGAAATACAGTTTATGCTAGTTTTACAAACTTCTCATGCAAATAAATTCAGTTATTTGATAAGCAGTCAAAAATCTTGTGTACAGAATTACAGATGTCGGGACTCTCACGACTGGTCCATCAATGGAGAACTTTTGGATACTCCAGTTAATACTGTTCATTTAGGAATTCAGCGAGATCTGGAACTAAGGATGTAGTCCCATGTCGCATACAATTAGCTCGACAGACTGTTTATTCTCTCATGGGCGCTGGGTTATATGGACTCAACGGTGTTAATCCAAAAGTGTCCCTTCCTTTAATCCGTTGCTACGTAATTCCAAGACTGTTATATGGGCTAGAGGTTATTTTACTCTCTAAAACTGACATTAGTAATCTCTCTACATACTTTATAAAATTTCTTAAGCGTATTCAACATCTTCCAGACCGTACAGCTAATGCTGCAGCTTATCTACTTTTAGGACAAATTCCTATTGAAGCAGAGCTTCATAAAAGAACACTAGGTATATTTAGAAACATTATTGATAATAAAAATTATGTTGAACGAGAATTAGCCTTCCGTCAACTGGCAATGAAAACAGAGTTGTCAAACAGCTGGTTTCGTGAACTCGTTACTATCACAGATCTCTATGATCTCCCGTCACCATACAACTTACTAAATCATCCACCATCTAAAGCTAGTTAGAAAAAATTGTTTGTATTGATTGCTCTGTAAATTATTACTGGTCTGCTAAACTAAAATCTGAGGCATCAGGAAAATCATCTCTTAATCTTTTGAACTGTGATGATGCTACATGTACATGTAAAATGTATTTGGACATATTCATTCCATCTAGAATACATGTGGATCGGATCCTTATTCGACTCTTCGTGCTTGTATTAAATCTAAACTTGCGTGTAATGCGTATACACTTCAATGTGATAAAGCTTAATTTAGTAAATTTCAAGTGAACAATATATATGTCCGCTGTGCGGCTTGGAAAAAGAGAACCGTATACATTTTATTTTAAGGTGCTGTAAACTTGAGTCAACAAGATATAACTTTTTACAAAGCTTAAAATCAAATGTCCATGTGAACGAGGCATTAGTGATAGTGTACTGTTGTAGGAATCAAACATAATTTACTTGAATATTAACAGTGGATAGTGAACTTATATTAGTGACAGTGTATTGGAGTTAGAATCGAACATGAACTTGTCAAATGATTTTTGACCCTGTTCCCTATTCAGAAAAGGATGTACATAATATATCTTTATTGCAAAAAAAACATCAAACCCTGACGGGTTAAAATGCAAACATAGTACATTGTATGTATATATATATATATATATTATTAATTCGTATTATTTAACACATTTGATTCGTTTAGGCATAGTCACATGTTAAACTATATTTTCGAAGGTAGAGAGAAAACGGCGTATAGCAAAAAGCATATTGACCGGCAAAATGCATATCGCACGGTTATTTTTAGAATATCTAAAAACCGATATACTTTGTGACGTCATGTAATGATTTTCAGGATATTGTTTAACGTTTTGAAACAAATGATATATCTGTGATTGATTATTTGACGAAAAAAAATCTTCTAATATACATAATTAAAATGTCCCAAAAAAAAGTAAATGAAATAACAACTAATATGTTGTTATTGTCAAGGAGATAATGTAATATCTATAAAGGTCCAATAAACCTAAATGACGATTTTGATACAAACATGTTCGTAAATTAATAATATAACAAATATAGCCTTTGTATGAGGTCAATACAGGATATATCGACCCAAAAAAGTATATCGACCTCGGACTTCGTCCTCAGTCAATATACTTCTTTCAGGTCAATATATCCTTGTATCGACCTCATACAAAGGCTGTATTTGTATAATATATACACAAGTTACAAAAAACCTAATAGTATATGATAAATGTTTTAAAAAAGTGAAGCTGATATTAATAACATATATATCAATATATATATATATATATATAATAATTGACGAATGTGGACCTTATTTTCGCAATTCCATAGATTGCTTTATATAGTCTACAACACTAGACAAAATATCCTTATTGGGATCTAGAATAGTTTTAAGTTTAGAGTTTGAGTCAAGCTGGTTAAAATTGGATAATGGGTTTTAATTGCATTTATAAGGGAATGTCTTACATTACTGTTAATTTTGGCAATGGAGGAAAAAGTTTTGCTCATCATCTAAAATTTAACAAACTTTGCACAGTCTGTGTTCTCTTAAAAAAAATTTATAACGTCCTAATTCAATTTCCAAATTATGATCACTTACACGTAATTTTGTTAAAAGTTGACGACTATTAAAATTGTTTAGATTGTGCAAGAAGTCCTCAAATTTAATTTCATTTTTAAGTTTACTATAAAGATAGAGTTTTGAACTGTTATCAATATTTGAAAGTTTTTCAAGAGTGATGTTATTATACTTTTCCTTCACAATCTGTTTTAAAAGTTTTTTTGAGTATTTTTTATTAGTTTAAAAGGTTTATCAAAATCAACATATATTCTTCTTCATCAATATTAAATTCTTTAAAAATATGTTTGTCAAAAGTGTACCAAGTATATATTCCATCTTTAGTCATACATGTAGATTTATTTACTGCAAAAGCTTCTTTAACAAGAGGGTTTATTTCATGGCAGTTAATTCTACAAAAATATAATAAAACTTGAGTTTTAATAAAGGAGTCAAGCGGAAATCGTCCCAACTCAGACTTTGCAGCTTCATGTATATTACATGAGGTTTTTTTAATTCCAAGAACAGTTTTACAAAATTTATGATGCACTTTTTCAAAGTTGGTTCTATCTGTCAATGATAATTAAGTATCACAGTTACTTCCATGCAAAGTGGCTCTATTTATGGCTTAAAAGTTGAGTAATAATCTTCCATAAACCAGATCTCACTATTATATAAAATTATGGGTTTAATTAAGGAATCAAATAATTTACATGATAAATCAACAGAGACATGATGAAAATTAGACAGATATTTTTTTATGAAAATAATGCTTTAAGTGCTTTCTTGGATAGCTCATGTGTAGATCTCTTAAATTTTCCTTTATTATCAATAATGTTCCCAAGAAAGTTATACTCTTTAACTTCAGTTAACTGATTTTGTTTATAAAATTTTTTTGACTCAAAAGTATTTCTAAAATGAAAAATCATAATTTTGTTTTTATTTGCATTTACAGTCAGCTGCCATTTGTAGCAATATTTTTCCAGTTTATTCAAAGCAGATTGTAAACCGTTTTGTGATTCTGATAATATTAAAAGATTATCTGCAAAACTAAGACTACTTATTGGTGTTTTATCTAAATACACAGGATCACATGTCCCATCAAAAATTGAATGGAGATCATTAATAAAACAATTTAACAATGTGGGGCTCAAACTGTCCTCTGGTTTGACCCCTTTATTTATTTTTAAAAATTCAGATAATATGGAGGTGGTGGTAATGTGTATTAACGTGTGTAATATTGAAGTCGATGATTGGATTATATTCTACACTGAAAAGTGGGTCGCCTGATATAGGCGGAAATGTACGGACTGAAAGACTTATTTGTTTGGCATTGCGACCCACACTATCACATATGGATCATTTTATGTAAGACAGTCAGTTTTATTGATTTGCAGAGTTAACCAAATGCAAAGTACCCAGAAAAAACACAGAACTCAGAGACAGGAAACTGACAAATTAACCATATAAAATATATGATGCACGTGAAAATTGAACAGTAATTGTGGGACTGCCCATTGAAGAGGAAGCGGATCCGTTCCGTGTTCGCTCTGATTCTCGTTCGCCCTAGGACCTGTTCGCTCTACTTCTTGTTTGCCCTAGGACAGTTCACGCTGATTTTTCATAGCATATATTTTATTATAGGATACATTTGTAACTAAGACAGACTAAGTTATTGCTTGTTGGAAATTTCGCCGACTATTTATCTTGTTTTGCTGTATATTTACTATCATTTAATTTATCTGTAAGTAATGTAATCACTCTGATTTCATTTAATATCATATAAATTGTTTTTAATGTATATAATTACCTTACACGTTTGTGTGCTTTGCGAGTTTTAATCCCCTTCATAAACTTGTCTTACTGTATTGAGACTTTAAATTAATTGAAAAAGTATTGAGAAATTAAGGTGTGCTGTGACTTATTGTGTTCTGTATTTGCTTACATTTAAAAATTAATTCAGAGAGAAAAAGACACTTTCCTCTTCCATATATATATCAAATTTGTCAAAACAAACTTGAGATAAAAGAAGCCAAGCTGTGAAAATACAGTTCATTTTAATGTCTTTAATACAATCTTATATTCATTGTTTAAACTCCTACCAAGCTGACCTCTTTATTTTATTTTTCATTAATAATGCATCATTAGCAATTAATACAGCAATAAAGTGATTTCAAAGACATAATAAATATACCTTAACATTATTCTAAATTGCAAACAAACCTAGGGCGAAGGAACCCACCACAAACGGACCTAGGGCGAACATGTACCTAGAGCAAATGGACCCGTTTTCATTGAACAGAGACCTGATGTCACATCTTGAAGATGTGGTCACAGTTTGGTATTAAAATAATCATATTTTAAATGGCTCAACCACTATGGTTCCTTGTACAAATAGACAATGATTTAAAACTTTGATTGTTTGCTTTGGTTTTATAAACATCACTTTCTACACCATATGGGTAATTTCATGGCAGTCAGTTTTTTTGACAGACTAAACCGTAGTACTTGAAGGAAAGCGCCAACCTGTGGGAGGAAACGGACTAACCTTATCACATATGACATGAAAATAGAACCTTAATTTGCAACTATCCAACTAGGGCTCAAACCAACACCTAGAGGTACATGTAAGGTGTGACAAACTACCATAATATAAACACGCCTACTGCCCCTGAGTTTTGAGGATAAAGGATCTGTACCAAATCAGGATAGCAAAATATCAAAAAATTGGGAGGTTGGCACAAATAGACATGGTGTTTATACTGATATTATCCCAGTGCAATGTTTTTCAGGGCTAGGTTTAAAAGTACATGTATGATAAATTCAAAATGGAAATATATGCAGCAGGACAGACAATTGTTGCAGATTTACAGGTTTATAGTAGTTTTGTAACAGTAGATGCTAGCCTGGTACAAAACATTCATATTTTGAAGACTAGCATCTGGTGTCATTTAAAGTACTTAGACAAAAAAATTATAAAAGTATAAAAGGATAACAATGTGCATTTGTCATGTTTGTTTTAATTAAAACACATATATTCCTTCCATGAATTGCATATATACATTTATTTAATTTATTACAAATCTTTGTCAGTCAAATGTATGTTTATAGGGTATATATACAGTTATGTACAATGTAATTTCTGGGCTTCTGTTTATACTTTAAAATACTGTGTGATATGCTCCTTCCTTAAAGGGGTTGTCAGTGTATGACCTGATGCCCATAGTTCCATATAGCCACTTGTTTGTTTTTACCAATAACGATGAGGAATTTTTTAGCATTTATTTAATTATTGTTCATGTGTATACATATGACCTTATGTCCTGAATCCCCTATAGCCACTTGTTTGTTTTTACCAATAACCATGAGGAATTGTCTAACATTTATTACTGTTAACGGTTGTGAGTCAGTGTATGACCTTATGCCCAGAGTCCCATATAGCCACTTGTTTGTTTTTACTAATAACCATGAGGAATTGTCTAACATTTATTACTGTTAATGTTTGTGAGTCAGTGTATGACCTTATGCCCAGAGTCCCATATAGCCACTTGTTTGCTTTTACCAATAACCACGAGGAATTGTCTAACCCTTATTACTGATAATGTTTGTGAGTCAGTGTATGACCTTATGCCCAGAGTCCCATATAGCCACTTGTTTGATTTTACTAATATCCATGAGGAATTGTCTAACATTTATTACTGTTAATGTTTGTGAGTCAGTGTATGACCTTATGCCCAGAGTCCCATATAGCCACTTGTTTGATTTTACTAATAACCATGAGGAATTGTCTAACATTTATAACTGTTAACGGTTGTGAGTCAGTGTATGACCTTATGCCCAGATTCCCATATAGCCACTTGTTTGTTTTTACTAATAACCATGAGGAATTGTCTAACATTTATAACTGTTAACGGTTGTGAGTCAGTGTATGACCTTATGCCCAGAGTCCCATATAGCCACTTGTTTGATTTTACTAATAACAATGAGGAATTGTCTAACATTTATTACTGTTAATGTTTGTGAGTCAGTGTATGACCTAAGGCCCAGAGTCCCATATAGCCACTTGTTTGATTTTACTAATAAAGATGAGGAATTGTTTAGCATTTATTACTGTTAATGTTTGTGAGTCAGTGTATGACCTTATGCCCAGAGTCCCATATAGCCACTTCTTTGATTTTACTAATAACAATGAGGAATTGTCTAACATTTATTACTGTTAATGTTTGTGAGTCAGTGTATGACCTTATGCCCAGAGTCCCAAAGAACCACTTGTTTGTTTTTACCAATATAAACCATGAGGAATTGTTTTAATAGCGTTTATTACTGTTAATGTTTGTAAGTCAGTGTATGACCTAATTGACCTTATGCCCAGAATCCCATATAGCTGCTTGTTTGTTTATATCAATAAATATGAGGAAATGTTTAGCATTTCTTACTGTTCATGTTTGTGAGTCAGTTTATGACCTTATGCCCAGAATTCCATATAGCCACTTGTTTGATTTTACCAATAAAGATGAGGAATTGTTTAGCATTTATTACTGTTAATGTTTGTGAGTCAGTGTATGACCTTATGCCCAGAGTCCCAAAGAACCACTTGTTTGTTTTTACCAATATAAACCATGAGGAATTGTTTTAATAGCGTTTATTACTGTTAATGTTTGTAAGTCAGTGTATGACCTAATTGACCTTATGCCCAGAATCCCATATAGCCGCTTGTTTGTTTATATCAATAAATATGAGGAAATGTTTAGCATTTCTTACTGTTCATGTTTGTGAGTCAGTTTATGACCTTATGCCCAGAGTCCCGTATAGCCACTTGTTTGTTTTTACCAATAAAAATGAGGAATTGTTTAGCATTTATTACTGTTAATGTTTGTGAGTCAGTGTATGACCTTATGCCCAGAATCCCATATAGCCACTTGTTTGTTTTTACCAAAAACCATGAGGAATTGTTTAGCATTTATTATTACTGTTAATGTTTGTGAATCAAGTGTATGACCTTATGCCCAGAGTCACATATAGCCACTTGTTTGTTTTTACCAATAACCATGCGGAATTGTCTAACATTTATAACTGTTAATGTTTGTGAGACAGTGTTTGACCTTATTCCCAGAGTCCCATATAGCCACTTGTTTGTTTTTACCAATAACCATGAGGAATTGTCTTTATTTTATTACTGTTAATGTTTGTGAGTCAGTGTATGACCTTATGCCCAGAGTCCCATATAGCAACTTGTTTGATTTTACCAATAAAGATGAGGAATTGTCTTTATTTTATTACTGTTAATGTTTGTGAGTCAGTGTTTGACCTTATGCCAAGAGTCCCATATAGCCACTTGTTTGTTTATACCAAAAACCATGAGGAATTGTTTAGCATTTATTACTGTTAATGTTTGTGAGTCAGTGTATGACCTTTTGCCCAGAATCCCATGTAACCACTTGTTTGTTTATACCAATAACAAGGTGGAATTGTTTAGCATTTATTACTGTTGGAGTATTTCAGTCAGTGTATGACCTTATACCCAGAATCCCATATAGCCACTTGTTTGTTTTTACCAATAACAATGAGGAATTGTTCAGCATTTTTTACTGTTGATGTTTTTCAGTCAGTGTATGACCTTATACCCAGAGTCCCATATAGCCACTTGTTTGTTTTTACCAATAACTATGAGGAAATATTTAGCATTTCTTACTCTTCATGTTTGTGAGTCAGTTTATGACCTTATGCCCAGAGTCCCATATAGCCACTTGTTTGTTTATACCAATAACCATGAGGAATTGTTTAGCATTTATTACTGTTAATGTTTGTGAGTCAGTGTATGACCTTATGCCCAGAATCCCATATAACCACTTGTTTGATTTTACCAATAACCATGAGGAATTGTCTAACATTTATTACTGTTAATGTTTGTGAGTCAGTGTATGACCTAATGCCCAGAGTCCAATATAGCCACTTGTATGTTTTTACCAATAACGATGAGGAATTGTTTAGCATTTATTACTGTTCATGTTTCTGAGTCAGTGTATGACCTTTTGCTCAGAGTCCCATATACAATGTAGCCACTTGTTTGTTTTTACCAATAACCATCAGGAATTGTCTAACATTTATTACTGTTGATGTTTTTCAGTCAGTGTATGACCTTATACCCATAATCCCATATAGCCACTCGTTTGTTTATACCAATAACAATGAGGAAATGTTCAGCATTTATTACTGTTGATGTTTTTCAGTCAGTGTATGACCTTATACCCATAATCCCATATAGCCACTTGTTTGTTTTTACCAATAACAATGAGGAATTGTTCAGCATTTATTACTGTTGATGTTTTTCAGTCAGTGTATGACCTTCTACCCAGAGTCCTATATAGCCACTTGTTTGTTTCTACCAATAACTATGAGGAAATGTTTAGCATTTCTTACTGTTCATGTTTGTGAGTCAATTTATGACCTTATGCCCAGAGTCCCATATAGCCACTTGTTTGTTTTTACCAATAAAAATGAGGAATTGCATAGCATTTATTACTGTTAATGTTTGTGAGTCAGTGTTTGACCTGATGCCCAGAGTCCCATATAGCCACTTGTTTGTTTTTATCAATAACCATGAGGAATTGTCTTTATTTTATTACTGTTAATGTTTGTGAGTCAGTGTATGACCTTATGCCCAGAGTCCCATAAAGCAACTTGTTTGATTTCACCAATAAAGATGAGGAATTGTCTTTATTTTATTACTGTTAATGTTTGTGAGTCAGTGTTTGACCTTATGCCCAGAGTCCCATATAGCCACTTGTTTGTTTTTACCAATAAAAATGAGGAATTGCATAGCATTTATTACTGTTAATGTTTGTGAGTCAGTGTTTGACCTTATGCCCAGAGTCCCATATAGCCACTTGTTTGTTTTTACCAATAAAGATGAGGAATTGTTAAGCATTTATTACTGTTCATGTTTGTGAGTCAGTTTATGACCTTATGCCCAGAGTCCCATATAGCCACTTGTAATAACGATGAGGAAATGTTCAGCATTTATTACTATTAATGGTTGTGAGTCAGTGTATGACCTTATGCCCAGAATCCCATATAGCCACTTGTTTGATTTTACCAATAACAATGAGGAATTGTCTAACATTTATCACTATTAATGTTTGTGAGTCAGTTTATGACCTTATGCCCAGAGTCCCATATAGCCACTTGTTTGTTTTTACCAATAACAATGAGGAATTGTTCAGCATTTATTACTGTTAATGTTTGTCAGTCAGTGTTTGACCTTATTCACAGAGTCCCATATAGGCACTTGTTTGCTTATAGCAATAACCATGAGGAATTGTCTAACATTTATTACTGTTAATGTTTTTGAGTCAGTGTATGAACTTATGCCCAGAGTGCCATATAGCCACTTGTTTGATTTTACCAATAACCATGAGGAATTGTCTAACATTTATTACTGTTAATGTTTGTGAATCAGTGTATGAACTTATGCCCAGAGTCCCATATAGCCACTTGTTTGTTTTTACCAATAAAGATGAGGAATTGTTTAGCATTTCTTACTGTTCATGTTTGTGAGTCAGTTTATGACCTTATGCCCAGAGTCCCATTTAGCCACTTGTTTGTTTTTACCAATAACAATGAGGAATTGTTCAGCATTTCTTACTGTTGATGTTTTTCAGTCAGTGTATGACCTTATACCCAGAGTCCCATATAGCCACTTGTTAGTTTTTACCAATAACTATGAGGAAATGTTTAGCATTTCTTACTGTTCATGTTTGTGAGTCAGTTTATGACCCTTTGCCCAGAGTCCCATTTAGCCACTTGTTTGTTTTTACCAATAAAGATGAGGAATTGTCTTTATTTTATTACTGTTAATGTTTGTGAGTCAGTGTATGACCTTATGCCCAGAGTCCCATATAAGCACTTGTTTGATTTTACCAATAACCATGAGGAATTGTCTAACATTTATTACTGTTAATGTTTGCGGGTCAGTGTTTGACCTTATGCCCAGAGTCCCATATAGCCACTTGTTTGTTTATACCAAAAACCATGAGGAATTGTTTAGCATTTATTACTGTTATTAATGTTTGTGAGTCAGTGTATGACCTTATGCCCAGAATCCCATGTAACCACTTGTTTGTTTATACCAATAACAATGTGGAATTGTTTAGCATTTATTACTGTTGGAGTTTTTGAGTCAGTGTATGACCTTATACCCAGAATCCCATATAGCCACTTGTTTGTTTTTACCAATAACAATGAGGAATTGTTCAGCATTTATTACTGTTGATGTTTTTCAGTCAGTGTATGACCTTATACCCAGAGTCTGAGTCAGTGTTTGACCTTATGCCCAGAGTCCCATATACATGTAGCCACTTGTTTGTTTTTACCAATAACCATGAGGAATTGTCTTTATTTTATTACTGTTAATGTTTGTGAGTCAGTGTATGACCTTATGCCCAGAATCCTATATAGCCACTTGTTTGTTTTTACCAATAAAGATGAGGAATTGTCTTTATTTTATTACTGTTAATGTTTGTGAGTCAGTGTTTGACCTTATGCCCAGAGTCCCATATAGCCACTTGTTTGTTTTTACCAATAAAGATGAGGAATTGTTTAGCATTTATTACTGTTCATGTTTGTGAGTCAGTTGATGACCTTATGCCCAGAGTCCCATATAGCCACTTGTAATAACAATGAGGAAATGTTCAGCATTTATCACTTTTTATACGACCGCAAATTTTGAAAAAAATTTCGTCGTATATTGCTATCACGTTGGCGTCGTCGTCTGCGTCGTTGTCGTCGTCGTCCGAATACTTTTAGTTTTCGCACTCTAACTTTAGTAAAAGTGAATAGAAATCTATGAAATTTTAACACAAGGTTTATGACCACAAAAGGAAGGTTGGTGTTGATTTTGGGAGTTTTGGTCCCAACGTTTTAGGAATAAGGGGCCAAAAAGGGCCCAAATAAGCATTTTCTTGGTTTTCGCGCTATAACTTTAGTTTAAGTTAATAGAAATCTATGAAATTTTGACACAAGGTTTATGACCACAAAAGAAAGGTTGGGATTGATTTTGGGAGTTTTGGTTTCAACAGTTTAGGAATTGGGGGCCAAAAAAGGGCCCAAATAAGCATTATTCTTGGTTTTCGCACAATAACTTTAGTTTAAGTTAATAGAAATCAATGAAATTTAAACACAATGTTCATGACCACAAAAGGAAGGTTGGTATTGATTTTGGGAGTTTAGGTCCCAACAGTTTAGGAATTAGGGGCCAAAAAGGGACCCAAATAAGCATTTTTCTTGTTTTTCGCACCATAAATTTAGTATAAGTAAATAGAAATCTATAAAATTTAAACACAAGGTTTATGACCATAAAAGGAAGGTTGGTATTGATTTTGGGAGTTTTGGTCCTAACAGTTTAGGAAAAAGGGGCCCAAAGGGTCCAAATTAAACTTTGTTTGATTTCATCAAGAATTGAATAATTGGGGTTCTTTGATATGCGGAATCTAACTGTGTATGTAGATTCTTAATTTTTGGTCCCATTTTCAAATTGGTCTACATTAAGGTCCAAAGGGTCCAAAATTAAACTTAGTTTGATTTTGTCAAAAAATTAATCGGTTGGGTTCTTTGATATGCTGAATCTAAAAATGTACTTAGATTCTTGATTATTGGCCCAGTTTTCAAGTTGGTCCAAATCGGGGTCCAAAATTAAGCTTTGTTTGATTTCATTAAAAATTGAATAAATGGGGTTCTTTGATATGCCAAATCTAACTGTGTATGTAGATTCTTAATTTTTGGTCCTGTTTTCAAATTGGTCTACATTAAAGTCCAAAGGGTCCAAAATTAAACTTAGTTTGATTTTAACAAAAATTGAAATCTTGGGGTTCATTGATATGCTGAATCCAAACATGTACTTAGATTTTTGATTATGGGCCCAGTTTTCAAGTTGGTCCAAATCAGGATCTAAAATATTATATTAAGTATTGTGCAATAGCAAGTCTTTTCAATTGCACAGTATTGCACAATGGCAAGAAATATCTAATTGCACAATATTGTGAAATAGCAATATTTTTTTTTAATTAGAGTTATCTTTCTTTGTCCAGAATAGTAAGCAAGAAATATCTAATTGCACAATATTGTGAAATAGCAATATTTTTTTTTAATTGGAGTTATCTTTCTTTGTCCAGAATCAACTCAAATCTTCGTTATACACAATGTGTATTCACTTTTTACTACCAACTGATAAATTAAAATAATCTTTACCATTCAGTGATAACAAGCAGTGTTTTTACATCTTAATATCTTATGATGTATTTAAATGAGTAGTTATTGTTGCAAACTCCATTAGAAATTTAATTGAGATTAATTTGGAATAAGGGAAAGGGGGATGTGATTAAAAAAATTAGGTTCAATTTTCTCATTTAAAATGAAATTTCATAAATAAAATGAAAATTTCTTCAAACATTTTTTTGAGAGGATTAATATTCAACAGCATAGTGAATTTCTCTAAGAGAAAACAAAAATTTTAAGTTCATTAGAACACATTCATTCTGTGTCAGAAACCTATGCTGTGTCAACTATTTAATCACAATCCAAATTTAGAGCTGAATCCAGCTTGAATGTTGTGTCCATACTTGCCCCAACCGTTCAGGGTTCAACCTCTGCGGTCGTATAAAGCTATGCCCTGCGGAGCATCTGGTTATGTTTGGGAGTCAGTGTATGACCTTATGCCCGGAATCCCATATAGCCACTTGTTTGTTTTTACCAATAAAGATGAGGAATTGTTTAGCATTTATTACTGTTAATGGTTGTGAGTCAGTGTATGACCTTATGCCCAGAATCCCATATAGCCACTTGTTTGATTTTACCAATAACCATGAGGAATTGTCTAACATTTATTACTGTTCATATTTGTGAGTCAGTTTATGACCTAATGCCCAGAGTCCCATATAGCCACTTGTTTGTTTTTACCAATAACCATGAGGAATTGTCTAACATTTATTACTGTTAATGTTTGTGAGTCAGTGTTTGACCTTATGCCCAGAGTCCCATATAGCCACTTGTTTGTTTTTACCAATAACCATGAGGAATTGTCTAACATTTATTACTGTTAATGTTTGTGAGTCAGTGTATGAACTTATGCCCAGAGTCCCATATAGCCACTTGTTTGTTTTTACCAATAACCATGAGGAATTGTCTGAACATTTATTACTGTTAATGTTTGTGAGTCAGTGTATGACCTTATGCCCAGAGTCCCATATAGCCACTTGTTTGTTTTTACCAATAACCACGAGGAATTGTCTAACATTTATTACTGTTAATGTTTGTGAGTCAGTGTATGAACTTATGCCCAGAGTCCCATATAGCCACTTGTTTGTTTTTACCAATACCAATGAGGAATTGTCTAACATTTATTACTGTAAATGTTTGTGAGTCAGTGTTTGACTTTATTCACAGAGTCCCATATAGCCACTTGTTTGTTTATACCAATAACCATGAGGAATTGTCTAACATTTATTACTGTTAATGTTTTTGAGTCAGTGTATGAACTTATGCCCAGAGTGCCATATAGCCACTTGTTTGTTTTTACCAATAACAATGTGGAAATGTTCAGCATTTATTACTGTTAATGTTTGTGAGTCAGTGTATGACCTTATGCCCAGAGTGCCATATAGCCACTTGTTTGATTTTACCAATAAAGATGAGGAATTGTTCAGCATTTATTACTGTTAATGTTTGTCCGTCAGTGTTTGACCTTATTCACAGAGTCCCATATCTATAGGCACTTGTTTGTTGATAGCAATAACTATTTGCCACTGATTATTAAGCAACCAACAATCAATTAAACTTAAGGTTAACAGGGGTAATGCCATCATCAGTGTTTAAATACCTGTAACTCAACGTTTAACGCTAAAGTCTATTTTTTATTTGCAATATAATGTTTTGTCAAATGCTAAAATTTTATCTTTGTGTACATGTTTGCTAAAATTTTATCAATTTTCTGCAAAGCTAAAACTTTATCTTTCTGGATGCTTAAATTTTAGCTTTTGGTCTGAAAAAGAACCAGCTAAAATTTTAGCTCTCCTTTATATTACTTATTGATTTAAGCTAAACTTTTATGTTATTATACTTTTATTGCTTCAGGACTGATGAAGATTGTACAGCAGAATAAAAATGATTGCTCATTTGGGATTATCTCTTGTCCTTGATATATAGTTAAACAAGTGCAGAGATATTTTTGCCTGAGCTTTTGTTCTTTTTCATCAATGTTCAGAAAGAAGAAATAGAGACAAATGATAGAAGAATAAAGACAAATTTGGTAAGTTTTTAAATATTGATAAAGTTATAACATTTTGAGGTAAAATTTTAGTTTTTTGCAATATTCTTTAAAAAATCTACTCTTGAGAAAATGAGACAGTCTCAAAATTTAAAATCCTCCCTTTATAATAATAGTCATAATGTAACAAAGTTGCCCCTTGAAGTCATTAACATTTTTCACTGCTTAAATTTTCTGTATCTATAACCATTTAAGAATTATAGGGAAATCAAAGACATATGAAAATCTCAAATATGACCTTGACCTTTGACCTTGACCTAATTTTCATTTTTTTGGACCAAGGACCTCAAATCAAAAGATCCTAGGTCTCTAGCACTTATGGTTTACAAGATAGAAATGCATATCACTTATAACAAATGCATAAGGGGAAATAACTCTCATATGGAGCGTTCATATCGCTTCGGTCAAAATAGGACAAATCATGCGAAGGATATAACGAGTAATTTTGTAAAATAAATTTGTCATAATATTTTACGGTTGCGAAGGAGTTGCGCTAACAAGGAAAACAGTGTTTGGGAAGATAACTCCTACAAAGAAAAGTATTCGTTTACGCAGGGTAAATTTCAAAAGCGCATAAACTGTTCGATATCATATACCAAATATCTAAGCGACATATTGCGAAACGAATGTTTATCGCAAGAACAAAATTAGGCGGAAGAAAAAAAAAAAAAAAAAAAATAATCAGAACAAATACAATAGGCTTTCCACAATAAAGTGGAAAGACCTAATTACCTAAAAAAAATAGGTGCTCCGTACTGGGAAGATCATATCGGATCCTATGAATTTATTGGTTCCATTCCCCCAATTAAATGAGTCTACACGTCTCCTTAATAAAAATGCCTTGCAATGCGTCATATTTGTCTGGACTACTAAGTACTTCCATATAATTTCGAAAACAGATAATAACCTATTTCACTGGATGAGATTGGGCTGACGGATTTTTTAATGGAAATGTATTAATTTTTATTTATAGCACAAGTTTTACAAGGCAAGATTACTCACCCTTTTCGCCATACAAATCAAATGGTTGCCTCCTTACACCCACGGCACACGAGCTTAAACATAAACATATGAACATTGGATATTATTTATTTTGTGTGACAACTCTTCACCAATGACCTGAGTGAAAGGATGACATGGGCAGATCCAGAACTTTCCATTTTTTATTAAAAAAATTTTTTTTTTTTGGGGGGGGGGGGGGGGGGTCAGAGGGGGATGCTTGCTCCAGTCATGCTTCAGTGATTTCCTATATAATCAACAAAATATTTCACACCAAAAAGGGGGGTGGGGCTTTCTCCTTAATAAGAAATCTCTGTTTTCAGGCATAGGCTCATATAAATTTGCCTTTTGAAGAACTGAAATAAATATGAACATGATGAAACGGCTAATGAGTTTTCAGATGCTTTACATTAAAATACATCATGTACATACATGTGACATACACAATTATATATAGATCTAAAGTTAAAAAGCTATTTTTTTCAATATATTTAAATGTAGAATAAAATCTTGATAAATGTATGTAGTTGAAATTGTTAGCTTTAAACATTAAAAAAATGAACTCCCAAAGTTTAAACAGAAGAATGACCATGTAGTCTGTAATGTATGCCATTGTCATGAAGCTAGATCATAGTAGGTAAACTGTCATCTATTCCCTTAAATCTTTGTCCACAGTCACCCCAAGTTTGATATAAATTAGTCAAGTATATATATATCTACTCTATAATAGGTCTCTAGTTTGGATAGCGTATAACTTGCAAATTAAAATCATACTCCTTCCAAATTTCTGTCCTTAAAATATTATGGATGAAATAGCAAGTAAAGGATGAAATTAAATTGGATGAAATGTGTCAATTTTTTTGGTAAAATAGTATGTCTGAAGTTGTCAAACTTAATTATAGACCCTTCAGGGGCGGATCCAGTCATTTTAAAAAGGGGGTTCCTAACCCAGGACAAAAAGGGGGGGGGGGGGGTAATTACATGTCCCCATTCAAATGCATTGATAGTCCAAAAAAGGGCTGTCTTTGACACATTCCCCATTTCCATTCTCAATTTTATCATGTAGTCGTCGTAGTCCGAAGACACTTGGTTTTCGCATAATAACTTTTAGTATAAGTTAACAAAAATCTATGAAACTCAAACACAGGGTTAGTGACCAGGGTTTTTTGTCCAGAGTTTAGGAATTACATGAATTACGGGCCAAAAGGGGCCAATATTAAACTTTGTTTGATTTTATAGAAAATTGAATTATTGGGGTTCTTTGTCTGATATATATATATATATTCCAAATCTAACTGTGTATTTAGATTCCTAGTTTTTTGGTCCTGTTTAAATTGGTCTATCTTAAGGTTCAAAAGGTCCAAAATTAAACTTATTTTGATTTTAATAATATTTAAATTCTTGGTGTTTTTTAATATGCTGAATCTGAATATTTACTTAGATTTTTAGTATGGGCCCAAATTTCAAGCTGGTCCAAATTGGGGTCCAATATTTTACTTTGTTTGATTTAAAAAAATTGAATATATGGGGTTCTTTGATATGCTGAATCTAACCATTCATTTAGATTTTTGATGTTTTGGCCCGTTATCAAATTGGTCCACATTGAGATCTAAAGGGTCCAAAATTGAACTTTATTTGATTTCATAAAAAAATGAATTATTTGGGTTCTTTGATCATGTTGATATGCTGCATCTAACCATGTATTAAGATTTTAAATATTGGACCATTTTAGAGGTTAATTGTCAATTTAAAATTTTTGAGTACTTGGACCACATTCATTCAATGTCAGAAACTTATGCTGCATCAACTATTGAATCACTATCCAAATTTAAAATTCAGAGTTGTATCCAGCTTGAATGTTGTGTCCATACTTGCCCCAACTGTTCCGGGTTTAAAGTGTACGTTTGTATCAAGCTGAGCCATGCATAGCATTCTTATTGGTTATTTATATATTAATTTGAAATTTTGACGAGTGAGACACATACAGATTATACTGTAAACAATATAAGAATAGTTAAATCATGTTTTTGTTGTCCAATGAAAAATTAGTACGAACACAAAGAAAAAGTATGGGAATGTTTGTTTTTTAAACTATTGACCAGGGTGAAAGTCTTTGAAAGTCATGACTGACAAAATGTTTGTGAAATGAAATAGCACAAATATTCCATTCTTACATTGTCTTATTAAATATTATTGTATATAAAGAAAAAACTGATGTTTAATAATAGTTTTTTTTATCTTTTTATGTTTTATAGGACAAGAAATATAGAAAAAAAATGAAAAATACAAACAGTTTCAATAGAAATGAGCGACAAAACAAGATAAACAGAATACAACAAGGCCTAAATGGTAAGACCACTTCTATATACTGTAAATTCAGAAATTATTGCTTGCATTTATTATTGTGATTTTTCAGGGAATGGACAACTTATTGTGATTACAAAAAAAAATCTGCATCAATTATATATACATGATATATATATGTTTCTGTTATCAAAATATGATTTCTTATTTTTGCGATACATGTACTCACCCAGTCACATTACGCGCATTACTAAAAACCTCTGGATAATTTCTGAATTACAGTAATAAACATGATAAAAGTAATTGCCTTTGAATGATGCTACTACGTCCTCAATACGCTTCTAAAACGATCCCGCTACGATCATACCACGTTGTTACGACCTCACTACGCTTATTAAGATCTTTCTACGCTCTTCACGTTCTCACTACGACTTAAACATGAGTTTTCCGATTGCAACACGATCTTACCACGCTTCTACTGAATTATAGCACGTTCTTATCACGATTATACTAGGTTCATATCGCGATCTTAGGGACGACATCATAAGATCACTGTAGGATAAAAAAAAAAAACTTTAATCAAATAGTTTGTGGGTGTCAGGGGGATTAAACTGCTGCAATTTTTGTTTATCCCACATTAATTTTTACATATTTCCATCTTGGTCAATCAATTTTTCACAAATTAAGTTAAGAGGGTGGGGCTGCCCGGTCAGTGAAAAAAACTATGGGAATTCAGTTTTGTATCCTTCATTGAACTTTTGATGTCGTCCCTTACTACGTTCTCAGCAATAACGACAACAACGTGTTCCATATCCATACAGTTCCATTCCTTCTATTTATAATTAATACGTAGATTTTTTGGAAATAATACAGTCATGCCACCAAAATCTACTAGAGCACGTTGTGCTAGGGGTTGATGTAGAGGTAGAAGGTGCAAAGTAGCAATTCCTGATCAAGCACAGATGTCGGACTGACCAATTCAACCTAAATTACAGATTATCATTGCTGGTCCATCAAGCTCCAATGACGATATTTTAGTGAAGGATAGCAGAGATTACACAAATGTGTCAATAGATTTAGGAAGATGTGGTATGAGTGCCAATAAGACAACTCTCCATCCAAGTAACAATCAATAAAAGTAAACCAGTATAGGTCAAGATACGGCCTTCAACACGGTGCCTTGGCTCACACCGAACAGCAAGCTATGCAGGGCCCAAAAATACTAGTGTGAAACCATTTAAGCAGGAAAACCAAAGGTCTAATCTAAAGGTTGAACCGTTTGGGAAAATGGATAATTACATGCAGACAAACAAAATCTAGGGAGCTTTTTTTTATATTTTATGTGAAAATGACAATGAGAAAGATGGTCGTATTATGAAAGTAGTAAGGTCGTAAGAAGAGCGTGATGAGGACGGCAGGGAGTACTAGAATCGTACTATGGTCGTGACCAGCGTGGTATAGCCGTTGTAGAAGCGTAGTTGGGTCTTAATCAGAACGTCATGATCGTAGTGAGGTCGTAATAACGTCGCTGTGAGATCGTAGTGCAGTCTCTCCGAATAGAATCAAGCTTTCGCTACGCTCTCGCTACAATGGTACAGCGACCTTAGCGATCTTACTACGATCTTAGTGCACTCTCACTACGCTTCTACTACGACCTGATTTCGCCACGAACGCACCACCATTGTTTTGAACATGTTCAAAAATGGCCAATCTCATCACGATCTGGAAGACCTAACCACCACCGTGATACGACCTTACTGCGATCTACACGATCGTACTACGATCATCAAAATGTGCATTTTTTTCAAAGATCGTGGACTAGTGGGACTGCGGTATTACAGTGCAATATAAGTCTGTCATCCCATCATAAGACATTTTCATAAAGGGATACAAAACACCGTAAAGAAGTTGAATCCTAACAAATTACCTGCGGTTTAATAGGATAGTATAAGTGAAAAAAGTACATCATGATGTCTCAGTGATTCTATGTATCCAATGAAGCTACTCCTAATTTGCGTAAAACATATTTCTGAAGATTTTTATTTTTGTCAACAGGTCCACGTGAACTACGAATTTTTCTGTATTGAAATTAATCGAGCTAAATCTGTTTTAGTCCCCGAATTATGACCAACAACTTTGACAATGACTTATAGGTGTGATATCAAATACCCTTTCTCATATTTTAGATAAAATAATTGGTCAAATAGTGATAGGAACTCTTCAAAGAGTTAACACTAAGAGATACACAGGTTCAAACATAATTTATGCAATACTCATCATACTGTTTGTGCATATTCAGAATGTTTCTTCCGCCACAACAAAAAACAAGGGTATGAGTGTTGAATGTCCAGATGCTATGAATGAAGTTGTTGTGAAAAAATTACCAAAGTATTTGTTCTTAAAAGTGTAACGAACATGAAAAGTAATTGATTGTCTACAAAGTGAAAAAAAAAAAAAAACATATAAAGAAGAATTTAGTAGCAAATATATTGTATCAGGATTTTATAACAGCACAGCCAAATGCAAGATTGAAACTCATATAAAAACAAAAACAAAAAGCTACCCAGAAGTCTAAAAAACGTGAATAAATGCTTTAAACATGATATTCCATCGACAATTGGCATCTAGAAGACATACATTTCTAAATTACTAAATACCAACACTGACTTTGAAGTCGAATCTGCGATAAAGCACAGTTAAACTCATCAAAGCTTTTTCAGTACTAACATCTCCTTTGTTTGGTAGATTGTTCAGTTGGAGGTAGGTGTTATAATAATGATTTATTTAAAGTGCATTACCCATGTACATGATGTATGTTTTTTTGTAATATTTTATGATTTTTAGTCTTTCCGGAGAAATTCCCTGCTAGATAATCTTGTCAAGTAGTTGCGATATCACGAGTAAGTGATTTTATCTTCATATTTGATGTATTGAAATAATTGATCGGTGAATTTCCGACTTATAAACGGAAGAATGCTCCTCATAAATACTATGGCTGATCAAATTATATGTCTGTTATCTTGTAACGTATGCAAAAGGAAAAAGGGATATACTATATAGTTTATAACACTCTGTAGTTATATCGATATCATAATTAGAGCATATCATAAATGAGAAAAAAGTTTTTTAAATTTGTAATTTGTCAAGGCTTTGAAAAACAATTATATTCATTGAATTGATAACTGACCAGGTTTTTTTTATTGTTTTCCAGGGTGCCAAGTTAGAGATTGACCTTATAGCTGTTATCGATAAGTGCTGATTGCGACGACGAGTTGAGACAGCAAAACATAACTTGTCTGTAATAGTGCTATAAATAGAAGCTTAAATAAATACTGAATCATGATATAAGTTATAGATGTTGATCATGATAGTTGTTTTTCACGTTCAGTAGAAAATTATTATCATATTAAATACATGAACATTTTATTCTTACATGGATATGGATCTTGATTTGTACAAAACCGATACCCTGAACCAGATTTTTAGAGTGCTACAAACCAAAATAACAATCCCTACGAACACACGACATTCTATACGTACATGGTATCCTTACCCCAAGCCAATTAGTATTTTTTGCTTATTGCTAAATGTCTTTTTACTGGAGAGAAAGCCAAAAAAACAATTTGCTTTCATCGAGCTGGATATCGAAACCACAACATCCCACTCTCAAGGCAAGCGTGCTACTATGAAACCATCGATGAATTTATATAACATAGATGTTGTTGTTTATGATATATCACAGTTTTAACTTTTTTCTGATATTAGACTCATCAATCATGTCTAGAATTCAACACACAATGACCGAAATAAACCTGTCGATTTTAACACTTTCTTGGCGTCTCATTGGTTTCACTCAAAATCCCTTATTGTTTTCTAGCAATAAAACGAATACACAAACACGATGCATAACAAAAGACAATTATACATTATTTTGATATCCTGTCAAAATGCAAATAGGATGAAAAGTTTGAATTTGAAAAATAAATAGTGTCCAAATGGTTCTGAAACATAATATGCTGAAAGTACATACGGTAAGATACATACATAAATTAAGCGGAATTGACAGAATTTTATTCTTGATTTATTGAAACATTAGTGTAATCTTATTAGTGTTTTTTTCTTTAATTAATTAATTAATTTATTTATTTGTTTTCGTCTAATAGTTGATGTGTTTAAATCTGTTTTTGTTTGTAACGCGAATTTGTTTCTCTCAATCGATGTATGACTTCTGAACATCAGTATACTACTTTATTCAACTCAATGTAAATCAGAAGAATTGTTCAAATTATTTTTGAAGTAAAATTAACCAAACAAAAGAATCAGGTGTTCAAACTCTACATTATGATGAAAAAAGTAAAATCATAAAAATACTGAACTCAGAGGAAAATCAAATCGGAAAGTCCCTAATCACATGGCAAAATCAAATGACAAAACACATAAAAACGAATGGACAAGAACTATCATATTCTTGACTTGGTACAGGCATTTTCAAATGTAGAAAATGGTGGATTAAACCTGGTTTCATAGCACTAAACCTCTCACTTTGTACGACAGTCTCATAAAATTCCGTTATATTTACAATGATGCGCGAACTAAACAGACATAATAAAAAAGGTCAAAATATGGGTACAGCAGTCATCATCGTGTTACAATTTTAAAAGTAAATACATTGCTTCGCGTGTCTGACGTCAGAAAATTTCATACGTCACATATTTTTGTCGTTCAATGTTTATACAACTAATTTTAAAAGTTCACATGGACAATGTTAGCATACAGTGTTAAAAAATCAAAAGTATGTAAGAATTTATTTCAAAAATAGACCAAAGATTTAAAACAGTTTAATTTTTTTATAGAATTTATAAGAATCCATGAAACTGATGAAGATAAAAACAGAAAAGCTCTTCGGATGCATACATTTTTCTGACTAGTGTAGCCGGAGTGATTTATAATATCATAACAATTTCTTCGTACAGAATAATTAAGAATCTGAATAGGGAAGATCTAGAGGTTTACAGAAAGTAAATAATAGTCCAAATGATTATCAACATAATGATGAGGGGCTAAAATATAAAGATAGAAAAAATATGCATCCAAATATAAACAAAAGAAATTAAAATAAAGGTCTTAAACACTAAGGAATTAAGAAATAAACTATTTTCTTTTCAAACCTTTCTAATGTTTATTGTTCAACACACAAAGACGAAATAAACCTCTGATATTATCAAAAATAGAATAAAAACTAGACTTACAAGTCTTTTTCTGGTCATATATGGATTGTATGCACTAACAGAACAAACAAGAAACAAAATTATAAGAACAGACCGCATTGCTGAAAGTAAGTAACTTATATGACAACTTAAAACTTTAAAGACATCAATCATAGTTTTTTACAATCTTTTCGATAACTTATATGTACAAACAGATGTGACACGTATTGAAAAACAAGTTGTTTTTGAATGAATTTGTTACGTGGTGTTTCAAGTGAAATGATATGCACAGTCACGAAAATGGATGAAAATGTGTAAACGTGGGGGAGAACATTTCATCTTGTCAATCATAGTTGATATGGACTGTTTTGTCATATTAGGCTAGCAGTGTTTACCATCTATTTGAACAATAGGTTGGTGTATACCCATGTGATACTCAAAATCCATTTAAAATAGACTTCGAAATAATCTGCAAGTTATCCTTCTATATCCCTATTACAATATCACACATCTGTTTTGGTGCGAAGTCCAAAAACCCGAATATTAATTTCATGCAAAGGCTATATTGAATGAAATAGCTTTGTCAATTATATGTTCGTCATAGATATTAAACGTGGACGTTTGACTTAATTTATTAGATGCATGCATACGTGAAATTTCTTAAACATTATAATCTCGAAAATCTGTTTTATTATGATGTGAACCAAGAACAAAGGAAAAAAAGATTATTGAAAGCGCAAATTAGCATTTCTTAAAAAAAAAAGGTTAAATATAATTTGAATAACCGGCATCAGAACTAATGTATGTCAATTGGAAGAGAGTTGTACATATGCGTAAAACGAATAACAAAATGGGTTAACCTGGGTTACAGCTAACCAAACTCCCAATGATATGCTAGATACACATACTTCCATTATATCGGAACAATTGTGTGGTCCATAAACATTATTTGCCCCGACACATTATGTACCTGGTTCAAGACAACAGACTCTCAATTAAGTTGTCGGCGTTTGCTGTTTGTCATATTTGATTTTGCCGATTATTTTGTCATTGCTCTGGCTGTGTTGTTTGCGAATTGTTCAGACTTTGTCATAACTTACTACAAAGTTGAACGACTAAATCATTTTACTCACGTAGTGTTTTACCATATGTGTATTCTAAAAAATTCTAATAAACTTCTTGAAAATTTAAAATCTGGGTCTGTTTCTGAAATTAGTTCTTACAACTGATTTGAATTTTTAACTCTGCATACCGCTATTCTAAATGTTTTATTTTTTTCTTAAATATTTTGAACGGCAAAATTAATTTATACTTTTTACCTATATCATGTATATGACGTTTACATTTTCTGACTTCAAACAAGCGAAGTAATGAATGTAATTTTTAAATTTGATAGTTGTTTGTTGTGCTTATTTGTTTGTTTTAAGATTGTGACACAGTGATGACTGCTGTCGAAATATGTTGACTTTTTTACCTATTATATCTGTTTTGTTCATACATCGTTGTAAATAAAATAAAAATAATTTGAAAATGCCTGTACCAAGTCACGAATATGACAGTAGTTGCCCATTTGTTTGATGTGTTTTATCACTTGATTTTGCCATTTGATTAGGGTCTTTCCGTTTTGAATTTTCCTCGGAGTTCAGTATGTTTGTGATTTCACTTTTTACTAAATGGCACGTGTTTTTTTGGTGTTTTTTTTAGGTCACCATTTAAAGTTCCTGCAATAACCTTATATGTTTGTTTAGTTACCTGACTGGAAAGATTTAAAAATTGGTATAATACTGATGCCTAATTTTCAAAGTTGTTTCATAATTATAATTATTTTGGATAAAAGGAACAACCTGAAATAAATCAGTTTGTCTGTAGTTGTTTCGGTGACGTAGGAAAAGATGCCATAAAAAACAATATATGAATATAGTTAAGCTACGGAACGTGTTTTGTCAGAGGGATTCGGCCATGTTTAACATGTTTAAATCATTGTAACTGTAAGCTTTGATCATAAGTATGTACCAAATAGACTTGTTCAACGATTGAACACCCTCTAAAAGATTTCAAGTAGAGATATATTGAAACACAATATTGTAAATATAAATGAAGACAGACATACATATCAGCAGATTGATGAAGATCTTTCCATTGAATTAATGACACCTACACAAAACACAAAGAAGTTCCTGCGTTTGCTAGCTATAATACAAGGTTGAAACCACAATGTATTTCAACAATGAATATATCAAGTCTGGAAAATGTACAATTACTAACTTTATTTCGCCTCAATTTTATCTCAACTATATACATAAAAAACTGAATCAATTCTGAGTACAGGTGGTCTTCACCGTTATAGATCCTATAAAGGTCACTTATGCTATTAATGTATCCAACATTTAAGCCGTTTAATCAACTTGATTAAGCTAGTCAACATATGTAAAAGGTAGTGCGTTGGGTGTATTTTAGTTCAGTGTAACCCGTTATTATTGGTTAGAGCATCGGACTACTTACACAGAGGATCCCGGTTCGATCCTCGGTCCTGGGAGAAAAATTTCAGGAATTGAATGTTAGGCTTTCCCTTGGCACCATTTATGAGAATGGTCTCCCCGCAGTACCCGCACCCGCAAAGTGGAAAGGGATTTTTATAAGTTTAAATAACTTGTTTCCCAACCAACTATAATACTAAAACTGAGTTAAATAATATACAAATAATTACATACTAGTTGAAATATTTGTAAAATTTGTAAAAAAATTCTTGCAACAAACCCTCCTTGACTTATTTTAAAATGTCTTTTTGATATGTTCCCGAATCTATATTTTCAATTTCAATTAAACGTACTATTATCTTACCAGAAAATGTATCTGAAGTATCAGCAATAACATTATGTCTCCAATGAGAGTAAATGACACATATAACATTGGGAGTTTGCAAAAAGAAGTTACTCAAATTTTCGGCTGTTCAGAATCAATGAGTTGTTTATGTGTTTGTCGAATTAGTCTTTTTGAAATGTCCACTGATTGCATGCAATCTCTACGAATACACATGTTGTTTAAATGTCTGTTAAAAGTTCAACTTGCTCTTACTCTGATAAAATTCGAACAATTATCGATGACTTGATCAATTTCTATTCTTTTCAGTTTTCGTGTCCTTTGTGTATACAAAAATATAGTAGTAAGTTCAAAGTTTAATCATGTTAATGGCTTTTAAAAATTGAATGAAAAACTTAGTTTTAAACACCATGCTCACCAGTAAGTAGATTAATCATGTAACGTGTTTTCAAAACTACAAACATAGCTGCATACAGCAAAAGTACAAAGTCGATCGTTCGAAATATATGTTGACAAAAATAGTCGAAGTCTTTATATTTAAAGAATATGCTAAGTTTGTTCTAAAAGTTGTTTTCAAATTGAAAAACAATATCATTTCTGCTATCAAAATGACTATGAAATACATTACAACATCTAATTTACAGTAAAAAGAAATTGATAAATACGAAGCGAGTATATGTCATCAAAATTTTAAATTATAAGTTAATACAATCGTACATAAGTAAAACACCATTTATCTCATTATTTTTTTTCAATTTCTCATCTCTCTTTCCTTTAATAATAAATTGCCTACATATATAACTTTCCATTTCCTATTACTGTAAACACACCTGTGATATTTTCATATATTCAAGGATAATAAATGCACATACAAAATAATCATTCACTTCTAAATGAGTGATAGCATGTGCAAATACATTTTTCATGAGTGAATAGTGATGCCGATTGACCGTTTGGATTTAAGCTATAAAATATATGCTTAAAACAAGTTGAAGGCCATACTTTGACCTGTGGTTTCTTTATGTCGACATACGTTAGTACTGCTATGATAACGTTTCAAAGAAATGTGCAGATTATTTTTTCTTTGTTTCAAATAAAGAAATACTTGGAACGAGTAAAGTTTTATTCTGTCCAGTACTATAGAAAAAATCACATAACATTTCTTTGTATATCAGAAAATAACCATCATTGGAAGTTAACCAATCAAATGTCTCTAATTATTTTATCTGTGTTCAAGATTTGGTCACATTGTAACCTTAAGATTACAAAATTTTCTATAGAAATCCCGAATAAAAAATAATAGTGTTTTGAAATACACAAGACATATGTTTATGACACAGAAATGTTTTTACTGCAATAAAATGTAGGATTAATAACCTATAACTGTCAGATTCAAGGAAATATTTTTTTCTACCTACTTTCGTATACAACCGCATATGACGTACCATGATTTGGTGGTATTACACCCAAAAAGAGAATATTAAATTTTCCGGTCACATCATCCTTTCTTTTTCATTTTAAAGTAACGGTGGCCGCTAATGTTTTTTGATAATTATTTAACTTCACCAATTGGTTCCTTGTAAGCATCAACCTTCTTGCAGGAAAATTATGAAAGACAAATCAGTACCTATAATATCATATACACTCCTTACGTAGTATACGAAGTCAGGAAAACTGTAGTTGTACTTCACCAGTTCAATTGATTGATGGCGTTTAAAGTTTGTCAGTTTATATATAATTTCATTTTTGAATTTGCCTCTAAGTTTGGTTTTATTTTTTTTTAACTTTTTTTCTTGTCATGAACTGAACTTAAATTAAATTGTCTCGTTACTTCATTGATTGGCATTTTAAATAATAGGTTATAATACTCTATTATTCGATTTGCAGAAATTGTTAACATTTTTTTAAATTCCATGCTTATGTTGGTGATTTCGAATATGATCAAAGTTTTGATTTTTCTACCATATATACCACTTTGTCTTATAATCTTATAAAGTAAAAAACCATGCACCTAATTAAATAAGAACTTAAAAAGTCAGAATGCGAATATATATGTTCAAACTCATGTTTCTTGTAACAAGAAGCATAACAACTATGTCAATTAGATTTGCTTTTATACTATGACTGCCATTTGATGTTTCGAACTAACATTTGTGTTCGCTTTATATCGTCAGGTTATCTGAATTCCCATGGGGACTAACTGTGCACCACTGATTGTGGACCTGTGTTTGAATTGCAATGAGTTACAATTTATGTCTGAAATCAGCAAAAACTCATCAAAACATCTGATTAAAAATGTAATAACACTTTTAGATATTGAGATAGTGTTTCAATAACGACGATTCCACAGTGTACACTAAAGAGATTTATCTTGCTGAACTGACTTTAAATAGAGCTACAATGAGCACTTCCCTTCCTTGATCTTGATATTTATCTCTTTAACAGCAAGCTTAATACCAAAATAAATGTTCATTTTTTATTGTTAATTATCAATTTCAAGATGGTCAGTTTCCTTTGTCGCCATCTCATGGTGTATATACATCTCAACTCGTTCGACTCGCTCGCGTATGTACCAACGTATTAGATTCTAACGAAAGACATTACAGTATAAATATATATTTATTAATTGTATCGGAATCATATATCTGTGTTTGTTTATGTAAAAAACGTGTTGTTGGGCACATGGTTACATACCTGGTTTGACATTGTATGGTTCAATTGGTTATTGTATTTTGCAATGTAGGTATCCTACGCGTATACATTAGGGTAGGATCGTGATTCTCGTGCAGAATCTTATTATAGATAATACATGTTGTTATAACAATTTATTCGACGTTCTGAATTTCAAAGTAGCATACCCTACGTTTCGTTATTAATACCCCACCCCACCCCACCCATTCGATATATTTGAGTTAGACAGATCGCAATATCGAAAAGATATACCTTAGCTCTAACAATCCTAATCTTGCAACGACTCTCCGAAGACAAAAAAGAGGACTGTTGGATTAGACAATTGGGAACTGCTACACCTTATGGTTGTAATGACAAAATTGATGGTAAAGGTGTTATATCTAGTCCTTCGTGTAACTCGGTGAATGTGATGAATATTTTCATCACTCGACTTCTCGACGTAGACGCAGTCATGGTCATTGTCATTATACATCACCTTCTCTGCATGATGTCTCTATTAATGACTTGCTGCCATTTATACAGAGCCGATAGGTATTCATCACATTCGCACGAAACATTATTCTTTACCCCTTTCTAAACTTCATTTTTCTGTTCAATTTATGTTTGGAATCTACTGTTACAAACCTTTATCCAAACCAATACAAACATGAAGCTATAATTTCGGTTATTGCAAGTCACAGACTTTTCAAGCCAGTCCGCATTGGAAAAGATGAAAAAGAGAAAAGATCTTTCCTTAATCTTTCCTTTCCCAACAAAGGTCTCTGAGGCAATATCCTTCATCATAAATTAGTTAAATCGAAAATACCTTTTTATTTCAAAGACCAGTCTGTACCAATTATTTCTTATACCTATACCAAACCTCTTGCAACTAAAATTGTCAATTACAAACACGTTTTGCAGGATCTCGATATTGACGACTTCAAGTCTAAACCTCCTGATTGCACTTGTGTAGTTCCAAATTCACATATAATCCGGCTGGCCACGTTACTACAGGTGACCTGAACACTGTTAATAGCACTTCTCTACGCAATGTTTTATCGAAAGGTTCGAAATATCGTGAGCCTAAATCCATCAATTGGGAATACAACTTTAAAATTTTGATGGATTCATTCGAGGATTATGACTGGCAATGGGCTAAGCACGACAAGGAAGACGTAGACACTCTTTTTGAATGGATTAAAGCAGTGAGGTCGCTTATACAAGTCAGAATTAAGAAACTGAATGGGTCTACCAAAGCCAATGGTACGTCAATCTTTAAAGACCCAAATATTACAAAACACGTATCCTACCTCCATGAAAAATATGCCGTTGTCCCTGCAGATAAATCCCCAACAACGTCGTTTTTGTGTGTAAACTCATTACATTAACTGCTTGATAAACGAATTAGGTATCGACAATTCACTTTGAAACTCAACATATACCCTCACGACACGCACCAAAGAGAACATCCTGGATAATCATATTTCTGTTCTATGTCCCTATGAAATTTCAACCAAAGATGAAGAACAATTTTCCATCACTGTATTGGATACCTAAACTACATAAGTGTCCTAACAAACAACGGTGTATTGCTGGGTCTTCCAAGTGCTCCACGAAACCTCTCTCTAAACTATTGATATTTATTTTATCAGGAATCAAAGACGGGCTTCAAAGTTATTGTGAAACTGCCTATTCTAGAGGTGTCGTGAATCAAATGTGGATACTTATAAATTTGAAAGATCTTTTAAAGTACATACAATCTAACTCTCTTTCATCTTGTAACAGTATAAAAACATTTGACTTTTCTACTTTTTACACAAGAATTCCACATTCCAAACTAAAATACAAATTGAAAGAGTTTGTATTGCTTTACTTAATAAAAAAGAATGGCCAACGTAGATACACGTATCTTGTCTTAGGAAAGGATAGATCCTACTTTGTAAAGGATCACTCTGATTCAGACAAAAAATTCTCTTAAACTGATATTATCAAGATGCTTGATTTCTTAATTGACAACATCTTTTTTACAATCGGAGGACGTGTTTTTCAACAGACTGTCGGCATTTCAATGGGAACAAATTGTGCCCCTCTACTTGCCGACTTGTTTCTTTATTATTCTGAGGCTGACTTTATGCGGGAACTTCTTAGGAAGAAATATAAGAAAAGGGCGATATCCTTTAACTCTACTCTCCGCTATATAGATGATGTTCTTTCACTAAATAATTCAACATTTTGTGACTGTGTGGAACACATCTATCCCATCGAACTAGAGATAAAGGATACTACATATTCAGTTAAGTCGGCCTCATATCTTGACTTACATCTAGAAATTGACAATGAGGGTCGGTTAAAAACAAAACTTCACGACAAAAGAGATGATTTCAGCTTTCTAATTGTGAACTTTCCATTTCTAGGTAGCAACATTCCAGCAGCACCTGCATACGGGGTATATATCTCCCAATTGGTACGATATTCCCTTGCTTACATTTCCTATCATGATTTTCTTGATAAAGGGTTGCTGCTCACAAGGAAGCCTTTAAACCAACAGTTACAAATGGTGAAGTTGAAATCATTCCTTCGTAAATGTTACGGACGCCATCACGAGTTGGTTGAAGGTTATGGAATAACCGTTTCATAAATGATATCGAAAATGTTCCTTAAGTCGTTACTACAATCCCCTTCCCTTTCATGAATGTGATCACCGAATTAGACTATTTACCGGATTTGTTATCACATAAGCAACAGGACAGGAGGAGGATCTGCTTACCCTTCCGAAGCATCTGAGATCAATGACATCTCTAGTTTTTGGTGGGGTTCGTGTGGTTTATTCTTTAGTTTTCTATGTTGTGTCATGTGTACTATTGTTTGTCTGTTGGTCTATTTCATTTTTAGCCATGGCGTTGTTACTTTATTTTGGATTTATGAGTTTGACCGTCCCTTTGGTATCTTTCGTCCCTCTTTTTTTAACGTAAGGAATTATATTTGATTTTCATATGATGAAAACAAAACATTTCGATCAGTTAAATTGCGGTCTTGACCTGGCATGTCAGTAACTACTAATTGTCCTTTCAAAATGTAGGTATCATTGTTATTTTGCTTAGTTTCGTTTGTTACATATCTTTACATCGGACACTGACTTCTTTTAAACAGAGTTTTACTTTGCAAATTGCTATGCTTTTGTTTCTTCTATATTGACTAAATGAATAAAGGGGTTGACATCTCACACGTTAATCAGGGATATTTTACAACCGGGTAGTAAACGTCAATTAAACTTAAGAAAGAATATAATTAGTTATTGCATTACTATATATAACATACGGAGATCAATGTGATTGTCAGTGAGCACACAATTCATTATAGACCGCATAGTGTTTGCCACATAAGATATCCTTCCATAATTATCAAAGCCAATACTGCATATAAAATTTATCAAAAGCCTAGACAAGAAAAGTTATAAAAGAAATTCAAATGACCTTATTCATGTTCAAAACAACAACAGACAACTCATGGAATTAGATCACAAACGACTATCACTGACTTAATAGCTGCAACATAGATGGTCTCAAATTGTATGTCGCTTGTTGGACATATTTGGCGACGTCAAAACTCCCAACTAGACAGTTAGGTAACAGCTCCATGGATAATAGCACAGCGTAGTAACAATCATTACACAAAGTAAGAGGGATTTAAAGATACAAAATATCAAATAACGGTCATTAATATATATAAATAAAGGAAAAATTTTGTATAAAACAAGTGAGGAAAAACCATTGAATTGCACTAACTCCCTCCTCATGACCCTTTTTAAGGCATTTATAATGTAGATGCTTTTCTTTTTATTAGAAGAACTAAACATATTATTATATGGTGCTGGTACACTTAGAATTGAATCGATGATTTAGCAAAATTATATGGAAGAGAAATTGTCAAGTAAGTCTTTCCAGTCATATATCTTGAAATGAGTAGGCATCATATTTGTCAAAACTTTTGTCCCAAAATGTATTAAATTTTAAAAGTTGACAAATGTAATTATAGTTATTCAATTCTAAATACGTGTAATCGCTTTGGCTAAATAAAAAGATTTCTTTAAGATTGTCTTAAAATTTATTATGCAAAGTGTATTCGAAGTCTAGAAATGCAAAATGTTATGGCAAATACGATTTAGAAAGATTGGCATAAGTGTTGTGAAATTATATTTTGCATGCTGTAAATGTGTCTTCATGTTGTATCCCAAGTCACAGTAGGTAGCATCTGTTACGACGTCAATAAGTTTCGTCAGTTCTGAAATATACTACAATGTTAACGGCGACGTCGAATCATCATTTGTGTCTTCTTCAGGGAATAGTTGTAACCCTTCCAAGTGTACCACTCAATACCATCTGCATATGACTTGTGCGATCCATTGAGATACAATCCATTTAGGTTGGATCGATGACAGTTGCCGTACCACCATCCACCTTTATACAGATCTACACAATTGCTCGAACTGTCTCTATCTAGCGTTGAAAAAGGCTGACTTTTGTGATGGGTTGTGTCTAACGAATCTCCTATTAAAGATTGAAAATATCACAAATAAATTGTCTATATTTTGGTACATAATTACAATTATACGTTCGATATATATATATTTGTAAATTGTTGCATAAGCCTGAATAATATTTGTCCTATCTTTGAAATGTGTCCTTTTGATCCTCCTCCACTAAAAAAGGAACATAGAAAGTGCTTTCTAAATTGTTAATGTTTATCAAGTTTTCAGTATAAAATGTATGTGATATAAAATAATTGATGGTAATCACACTGTAACTTAGTTTACCAATACTGAAAACAACATCATTGAATACTGATCAGTCTGCAGTTGATGAGCATGAATAGTAGTTTCAGATCCGAGGTATATAATATTTGTATGCATAATACATTTACATAGCTGGAATTTGAGTTAGCCATATTACCTGAAATTAAAATCCTGTGCTCTATTAATTTACTTTTTAAGTCACCAATAATCAAAATTGACAATATTTTTTCTATCTCTAATAATACGTGTGCTAGCTTAATAACTGAGAACTTTTATATATCAGAATTGAGGTATTTTTACATGGAAGAAAAGGCATTACGTTGAAAATTGCACAAGTTAGTGTTATCATAAATATAGAGGGCCAATAGTTTCTATAATGTTAGATACACAATGTAATTCAATTAGGCATTGCTTCCAGTTCTTATTGTACCGCCGGATGAATAATTTAAGACAAATGGAAAGCTCAATATTATGTACCAAATAATTAACGAAAAAAAAAATATGTAACACAGCAACAAATGACAACCACTGAATTCTAGCTCCTGGCTTGGGACGGGAACAGGCACATATATACATTGACAAATATACAAAAAAAAATATTTAATTTATTTAATTAACTGATAACAAAATCAATATTAATACCAACAAAAAACAATAATCAAAGATCAAATTACAGTCTTCAATCAATAATTGTTGATAATACGTTTATTTAAAAAATCCATTAGCTTACCAAGTTTATTTTAACACCAAAGCTACGGAAGAATTTAGAAAATGTTTTAATTGATTTGTAGTAACAAAATCCTTGACTTAATAATTTACAAGTAAAACATTGGTAACGACGTTAAAATCTGAAATGTCACGGGCATGTCAAATAAGTTGTGAAAAGTAAACATCGTAAGACGGTGCAGAAGTAACACCACCATCAAAAGAGAAAACAATAACAATAGTGAACGGAAAAATCGTCCCTTTTATCGTAAATGTTGGTGTGGAGTTTTCCTTGTAAAGCTTACATATTAAATTATATCCAGAAATTGACAGTTAGTAGAGTTTACATTTGATTTATTGTAGGTAAGATCCTTTTGGTAAATTTTGGCGGGATGATTGGAAAATTCTAAATTGTTTAATGAAAAAATATTATCAAGATAAAAGGTCACAATTTATCAATGAAATGCAATTGAGACGGATCTTTACTTTAGCATGTTCAAAATACTCCTGATGAATTTGTTATTTTCGAAATTCCCGCATGCGTGTTTGAAATAGGACTGAAGAACTTGTCTGGTCAGTGTTTTTATATGCCCTTCCTCTGAAGTATAGAAAAATGGGATACCCTTAATAATGCCACAGTATAATATGATAATCAAACCAAATTAAGGTTATAACTGCCTGGTTTTTTAATCATTACAAAAGACATAACAAAAGTTACAGACCTGCGTTTCCAATGTAGCCGCCGACATCTATTTGGAATTTTGAATGTATGTCTCCTATAGAAAACGTCTTGTACCTCGCATATCTCTTTTCTCCTGCAAAATCCTCCATTAGTATGTACAGTTCATATTCATCTTTTGTGGTCATTTCATGGATTCTTAAATTACCTAAGGGTAAATAAGATGATAAATAGGTTAAATATTATTTAGTCAGAAGTGTCATAGTGTTGTTGGGTTTCCAAAAATGTAGTAAGTAACATATTTTTCAAAACCCAAAAATTTTAAACAAAACTGAAATTGGTAAAATGTTTAAACATTTTATTTCAAATGTTTTTATTCGTCTGAATGTATGATTATTTTGAAATTGCAGAGATTTTCAACCGCCAAGTTGGTTTTTGAGAAAAAAAAATTTAGTTAAAAAAGACATTTGTGAAGGCCAGCGACAATATTGTGAACGAACCCATTCTTTTAAATTTCGTTATAAACAATATGTTTCTCTGAAACTTCAATTTACCATGAAAAACTTCATGACTGTATCTTTAAGATGTCCTGAAAATGAAAATTGTTTCATCTCAGTCTTTTCTTTTCATTTTTTTAGATAAAAAAACGACTCATAATGAAATTAAAAAGAACAAAAATTAAAGGGGCACTAGCTGTCAAATTCATGTTCACCGATTCTAATCAAATTTTTTTATTTGATTTATAACAATGTTAAACATTTATCAAAACTATTTAAAGTCTAAATAAAACAATAAACAAGGCACAGGCATGAAAATACGTAGCTTCGTTTCGTGTGTATCTGAGTCTAGACGCCATCTAATTATTTATCGCGTTGACCTCTATAGTTATCCGATGACCATATAAGCGATGTAAACATAAATATAGATATAAATAGATTAAGCAAACACTTGCTGTTGAATTATTCTAGGTCTATTTAATTTCATAGTACAGGTAAAAAATAACTGTTTATAATCGTTTTTACATGTATTAGAATGTTTATTTGTGGATCGAATCAGTCGATCAAATGATTTACCGTTGTTTCACTTTCAATGTTGACATTCTCTTCCTTTAAATAACGTTAAACATACAATTCACGTGTTACCCATCTCAAGCTAAGGAGTTAAATTAAAGTTCACAAGAATACGGATTCATTGAGGTCGAATTATTCACTTGCTAGTGAATAACTCATAATTAATTTTTTTTATGCTTATTTTGACAAAATTGAACCTTATTGGCTAATAAAAAGGAATTATTATCACTTTTTGTATTCATTCCTGATTGAGCCAAAAAAATATAATATATTAGGTTTAACATGTATGTCGTAGCTAGTGCTCCTTTAAAAATATTACTTATATGACTTATTTATGTTTTAGGCAACAGGGGGGGGGGGGGGGGGAGGTATATTTTACTATTTGATATAAATCACGATAAATTCTGCCTTACCTAACCAGAATTCCCCTGTCAAGTCACCAAACCCGTTTTTGTAATCTGTCCAATTTCTGAAGAAGTCAACACTTCCATCTAGCCTTCTCTGAAAAACCTGTAATTCAAAATGAACAGTATTATATGAATGTGTCGTAAGGTACTAAACAGTGTGACATATAATCATTGTCAGTTTAATGAAAATATCTTTTTTTCTAAGTATTTTAACATTGTATGTAGTTGTTAAGTGTCTGAGTTCTTTTTTTCTTTTGTTTTGGAAGAAATGACAAAAGAGATACGTTTAAGTGGTATAATGTAGTTAAATGTCTTATCGTTTATAGTTGTAAATATATTCTGTTATTTTCTGTGTGTATGTGAAAGTACAGATAATTAATCACCCAGTTCATTTTTGTATGATTTCAGTTTAAAACAACAATGTACACGATTTTTGTTTTATGTTTGTTTTACATTTTGGTTTAGGAGAAATACCGACATAGCTAAGTACATGTACTAAAATTAATTGTATTAGTAGTCTTGTAATTGTTATAAAATACATCAAATAAAATAATTACAAACTATATCCTAATTTGTATCATTTTTTTTTAAAATTTACATGTGACGTCACTTTTTAGCATTGATAAAGTCGTGTGACGGACAATTCGTAGTTCAGTTGTGCTATTTTTATGTGCTGTTGTTTAACGAGTTCGTTATAATTACATGGTTAGCATGTCGAAATGTACGTACTATTGTATTGTTTAGTTAAATATTTCTCTGTCATGAATTGTCTTGCATCTTAATTGTACTATATTTTTCCTGTCATATATCAATTAAGTTGTATAGTTAATATTGTCATAGAAACACGATGTGTTATTAGCCACAAAACAAGGTTCAACCCACCATCTTTCTTAAAATATTCTGTACGCAAAGTCAGGAAAATGCCACTTGCTATCTCATAGTTTCTTTCTGTATGTGTTGCATCATCGTTTGCTTTTGTTGCGCTCAAATAAATTCAAAGATGGAAAGAACTTTAAGTTGTAAGAGTACATGGAATACAACTACAATTTTTATAAGAGCTTAAATTCAATATACAGAAAATACACGTTTAACATTCATTAAGTGATAAGCATAGCTATATCATACACATCTTGTTTATCCTATTAGTACATATTCCGTAATAAGTTTAATTCGGTACGTCTCATTCAGGGAAAATAGTGCAGGATTGTAGTATCGACAATTTTAACATATCCACTGTCATCAGGAATATTTTTTTTAAATAACTGTTCAATTTATAAATGCACTTGAAATCAACCTTACCAACCAACCCCCGCCTTCGGTCGTCATGTCACAGTATGTTTCAAATCCACGGATATCTGATGGATATATTTTGTATATTCCACTTTTTGACTCTCTGACATCTTCGCAATCTCTAGGATATTTTTCTGTATAATAAAATGGTGTATTATGTTTAAATGTTATAAATATCAATGTTTAGTATAAGTATTAGTATAAGGTGGTCTTCATTTTTTCTATTTACTGTAACGGAAATATGAAAACTGTCATACAAATAGAACAAACAGGTTTAACTCCCCGTTTTCTTCGAACCAAGTATGTTATTGACATGAAATTTTGTTTAATTTTTCTTAACGTTTGGTGTTTCTTCTTTACTTTTTACTGTGTTATGTATGTGTTAGAACATTACGTTATGTATCTGCAGTATCATTAATCTGTCAAAGTTTAATTTGTAAGATCGATCGAACCTCGCACTTAGATTTTAAGTTAAATTTTCTAGGATTGCCAGTTTTATGTGTGCCTAGAAAAGAACCGTTGCCCATATAAAATGACGGACAGGAGGCACTGATTCGTCCCTCGCTGCGATGTGAAAAACAAATAAAAAATAGTTGTTACTACTTGTTAAATACATAGTTGTAATGTGCAACACTAATATTTAAAGACAGTAAATTAAACTAGATTTGCCATCGCAAGCAATAGCGGATGTCACCCTTGCCCCATTGCCACTAAGTTGCAGCCATTTCAACAATTTTAAACAGTGATTTTACATATATGCATGGTAATACATCTTTCTACAAATTTTCAGAACATTTGAAGCATTTTGAAAAATTTGAAATTTTTGCTGTTTCCATGGCAACGGCAGCCATTTTGAAAATTTCTACCCCAAATTCTGCTTCAACACATGACAGTCAACATTATTGTGAAGTTTCATTAAGTTAAAGGCATTTTTTTTTGGGGGGGGGGGGGGATTTTTGCTGCTGTATCCATGGTAACATTGTAATTCCAATGATTGTCAAAATCATTCAAAACCTGTATATAGTTGAAAACTATATTGTATGAAAATTAGATGATTCTCAATTAAGGCATACCAAAATTATTCACCAAACCCTGAAGTTTTTGGAGCGTTTTGACCTATTTGCATTGTTTCCATGGAAGCGGCAGGCATTTTGGAAATTCCACATCTACCAAAGTTGCTCATCGTTATGCTAAAGTTTCAAAAAAATTGGAGCATTTCCATATTTTTGAAATTTTTGGTGTAGTTTCCATGGCAACATGATATTTCAATGATTGCCAAAATCATCCAAAACCAGTATATGCCCGGCACCTACATTGTATCAAAATATAATGATTCTAAGTTAAAGCAACTCCAAATAATTCATTTAAACCAAAAACTTGAATTTTTCACAATTGTTCCGTTTCCATGGTAACGGCAGCCATTTTTTATGGTCTTGAGACCTACTGCAACCCGAAATTTTGTGTTCCACATTATAGTTAACTATCATTAATATTGGTTCCAATGGCTTCGAGAAAACTGCCGGACAAAATAGGTGTAAGAATAATAATAATAATACAGAAAAAGAAACAGAGGAAAAGCAATATGTCACCCGACATTGTCGATCGGGTGACATAATAATAGGGAAAAAGAAACAGAGGAAAAGCAATATGTCACCGGACATTGTCGATCGGGTGACATAAATATAATTTTCTCTGTAAACTTTCGTAAGGAGGATATCAAATCAAACACGCGGATCCCTTAAAAACAATATTAAGCGTATAGATCTCTGTAAAGTCGTGAAACTGTCGTGGTGACTGTCTATATGATTGCAGCCAATTTTGGAAATGTTAAATACAATCGTGATGCGGTCATGTTGAAATCAGGTCGTAGTAGAAGCGCAGCGAGAGCGCAGTAATGTCGTGGTAAGATCGCAAATTCACGGTTTCATCGTTGTGAGAGCGTAGCTAAAGCTAGGTTCACACTGCCGATCAGATCAACTCGATGACCCCGATTGTCCAAATTTCTACGACCAAGCTCAACCAAATTCTTTATCCGGCCTGTTTACGACTTCTACCCGACCGCCATCCGACTGTACACGACCTTAACTCGACTATTCACGACTCCTTAATGACTCCATCACGACTCCATCCCGACAACAAAATGAATACTAGTTCGATAATTCCGATCAATTCACGATCTTTACACGATCTAACTCGACTAGCTAGACCAACTCAACTATTCACAATCTCAGCCTGATCTCGACCAGACCAGATCGACCTGATCGTATATGGGTCGCAGGGATAATTGGGAATGGTCGGGTATGCACATTTTTTAGTATAAAAACGTATGATTTTTTTTTTATTCCCCGCCGCTTCGGAATGGGCATTAAATGTTACTCTTGTCCGTCCATACGCACGTACGTCTTAACATAACCCTTTGTACTGTTAAATATATGCTAGCTGGGTCATTATCGTGTCCAATCGACACATTCTCCGTTTATTTGGTTATATTTAGTAGAAGGTCTGGGTAAAATGATACATTTAAACTATCTACATAGAAAAAAGCAATTGGATTTGTGGGCAAGGTACATCTTCGCTAGCCATGCAAGGGTTACGATCCACTTCCCTCCTGTCCACGTCGAAAGGAGGGAAGGGGATGGTAACCTTTTGCTAGCAAAGATGGGGCAGAGTGTAAGAGCTCAGAGAGACAGGTTAATAGCTGTGACGGAGCTTGTTGGGTGTATAGAAGACGAACAAGATGGTGTAGACAGCAATGGGCGCCGAGAAATCTAGGTGAGGCAGTAGCTGACACGACGAGAACTATATGGGCAGTATGAGAGACTTGCACTAACTCAACAAAGAGGACCCAATGCTTATATTAACTTCCTCATAGTGGACCATGATATGTAATGGTAGTTTTATTGATCTTTTTTTGATATGACACCACAAAATTAGATTTGTTACTGGATTTGTACTTATGTTAGATAGCAATATGCATAAACTTTACCGTCCCCATTTCCTTGCTTTCTTACAAATAAAGCGTACTGTTTGTCAAATATAGGAGCATTAGTTTGTAATCAGTATTTTTCATAGAATTGATATCCAGTAGTTGAATGGTTTGAGATATTTGTTTTCCTTTTGCTGTATGGCAACAACCTGTATGTATTTGCCAAAAAATATTACAAAAAGAGGGCAAAGATGGCACATATTTCCCCAAAATATGACTCAAAGTAAAATTGCAATCCTATGGATTGATACCTTTTCTGAAATAGTTTACAACTTTACATATATCTATCAAGAGATCAAGAGTGCATTTCTTTCTAACCAAAGTTTTATAAGCGTTGTGTGCCGTTTGTTATAGTTTGTTAAACGTTACAGAAGTAGAAACAAATGCATCGTTTGGTTAGAGGGAATTGAAATTTCGAGAAATTTTAGACAATTTTTTGGTACAAACTGTAGACGTATTGCAGCGAGTATATATATCGTTTGTGAAAGTTTAAGCAAACTTGCAAAAGTATGTTAGAACAAATAATCAAAACATGTGCTCGCTGAACAGTTTGTGTCATTACTGTTAAAAAGAAATTCGAGCCAAATAAAAAAATATTAATTTGTCTTTCTTCTCATTTTTGTGTGAAATTATGTCAAAAGTTCGAATAAAAAAAAAATGACTGTAAGGTGAATTATAGTTGTTATTGATAATTTATGTGTCATTTGGTGTGCTGTGAAGAGCTGTCTCATTGGCAATTGTACCACATCTTTTTGTTATGCTACAAACATTTCTGGACAAACGGAAAATACTTTGAAAGATAACTTAGTCATCAGCAGTCTAACAATGAATATTATTGCACAATTACAAATATTTGTAAAATCCCTTTCGGAACATCTGAGATCATCCCAGGTTTTGTTGGGTTACGTGTTGCAAAGTTTTAAGTTTCCTATATTATGTGGACTACTGTTTGTCTTCTCGTCGGTTACCGTTTTTCGCTATGGCTGTGTCGGTTTGTTTTTGGACCTTTGAGTTTGATTGTTTCTTTGGTGTCTTTTGCCTCCCTTTCAACATGTTATCTTTCCTTGCAAAAGTAAAGACACGTACTGTACATGGAGGAATTTTTGTACAGTTAAAAATAATGTTGCCACTATAAATTTTCAGAAGCAGAGTTATGAGAATTAATCAGATCTGCACACACTTTTAGAGAATCGTGAAGCAGTCATGTGTTCTCGTATATTTTCGAGAAGAGATTGAAGAGTGGTCGCATGTGGTCGAGAAGGGATCGGGTATTGGTCGAGTTGTCTGGGGTAAAATAATTATACAAGTCGCAGTGATCTGGAAGAGATCGGGCAATGGTCGAGTTAATCTGGAAATGATCGGACATTAGTCGAGCAAAGGTCGAAATGATCGAGTACTGATCGGTAAAATTTTTGTCAGACAATGATAATTTGTTTTCAATTATTACGTCAGGTAACTAATATTTTTTAATCTAGATGAATAACATACAATTGATATAATATTGATACATGATTGGTATAAACATTTATAATTCAACCCTTTGAAAAATTAATAGTTCTACAAAACCTTAAGTGACGTCGTATCATACTAAAGCACTAACGATATTCTTTGTACTGTTAAATATATGCTAGCTGGGTCATTATCGTGTCCAATCGACACATTCTCCGTTTATTTGGTTATATTTAGTAGAAGGTCTGGGTAAAATGATACATTTAAACTATCTACATAGAAAAAAGCAATTGGATTTGTGGGCAAGGTACATCTTCGCTAGCCATGCAAGGGTTACGATCCACTTCCCTCCTGTCCACGTCGAAAGGAGGGAAGGGGATGGTAACCTTTTGCTAGCAAAGATGGGGCAGAGTGTAAGAGCTCAGAGAGACAGGTTAATAGCTGTGACGGAGCTTGTTGGGTGTATAGAAGACGAACAAGATGGTGTAGACAGCAATGGGCGCCGAGAAATCTAGGTGAGGCAGTAGCTGACACGACGAGAACTATATGGGCAGTATGAGAGACTTGCACTAACTCAACAAAGAGGACCCAATGCTTATATTAACTTCCTCATAGTGGACCATGATATGTAATGGTAGTTTTATTGATCTTTTTTTGATATGACACCACAAAATTAGATTTGTTACTGGATTTGTACTTATGTTAGATAGCAATATGCATAAACTTTACCGTCCCCATTTCCTTGCTTTCTTACAAATAAAGCGTACTGTTTGTCAAATATAGGAGCATTAGTTTGTAATCAGTATTTTTCATAGAATTGATATCCAGTAGTTGAATGGTTTGAGATATTTGTTTTCCTTTTGCTGTATGGCAACAACCTGTATGTATTTGCCAAAAAATATTACAAAAAGAGGGCAAAGATGGCACATATTTCCCCAAAATATGACTCAAAGTAAAATTGCAATCCTATGGATTGATACCTTTTCTGAAATAGTTTACAACTTTACATATATCTATCAAGAGATCAAGAGTGCATTTCTTTCTAACCAAAGTTTTATAAGCGTTGTGTGCCGTTTGTTATAGTTTGTTAAACGTTACAGAAGTAGAAACAAATGCATCGTTTGGTTAGAGGGAATTGAAATTTCGAGAAATTTTAGACAATTTTTTGGTACAAACTGTAGACGTATTGCAGCGAGTATATATATCGTTTGTGAAAGTTTAAGCAAACTTGCAAAAGTATGTTAGAACAAATAATCAAAACATGTGCTCGCTGAACAGTTTGTGTCATTACTGTTAAAAAGAAATTCGAGCCAAATAAAAAAATATTAATTTGTCTTTCTTCTCATTTTTGTGTGAAATTATGTCAAAAGTTCGAATAAAAAAAAAAATGACTGTAAGGTGAATTATAGTTGTTATTGATAATTTATGTGTCATTTGGTGTGCTGTGAAGAGCTGTCTCATTGGCAATTGTACCACATCTTTTTGTTATGCTACAAACATTTCTGGACAAACGGAAAATACTTTGAAAGATAACTTAGTCATCAGCAGTCTAACAATGAATATTATTGCACAATTACAAATATTTGTAAAATCCCTTTCGGAACATCTGAGATCATCCCAGGTTTTGTTGGGTTACGTGTTGCAAAGTTTTAAGTTTCCTATATTATGTGGACTACTGTTTGTCTTCTCGTCGGTTACCGTTTTTCGCTATGGCTGTGTCGGTTTGTTTTTGGACCTTTGAGTTTGATTGTTTCTTTGGTGTCTTTTGCCTCCCTTTCAACATGTTATCTTTCCTTGCAAAAGTAAAGACACGTACTGTACATGGAGGAATTTTTGTACAGTTAAAAATAATGTTGCCACTATAAATTTTCAGAAGCAGAGTTATGAGAATTAATCAGATCTGCACACACTTTTAGAGAATCGTGAAGCAGTCATGTGTTCTCGTATATTTTCGAGAAGAGATTGAAGAGTGGTCGCATGTGGTCGAGAAGGGATCGGGTATTGGTCGAGTTGTCTGGGGTAAAATAATTATACAAGTCGCAGTGATCTGGAAGAGATCGGGCAATGGTCGAGTTAATCTGGAAATGATCGGACATTAGTCGAGCAAAGGTCGAAATGATCGAGTACTGATCGGTAAAATTTTTGTCAGACAATGATAATTTGTTTTCAATTATTACGTCAGGTAACTAATATTTTTTAATCTAGATGAATAACATACAATTGATATAATATTGATACATGATTGGTATAAACATTTATAATTCAACCCTTTGAAAAATTAATAGTTCTACAAAACCTTAAGTGACGTCGTATCATACTAAAGCACTAACGATATTCTTTGTACTGTTAAATATATGCTAGCTGGGTCATTATCGTGTCCAATCGACACATTCTCCGTTTATTTGGTTATATTTAGTAGAAGGTCTGGGTAAAATGATACATTTAAACTATCTACATAGAAAAAAGCAATTGGATTTGTGGGCAAGGTACATCTTCGCTAGCCATGCAAGGGTTACGATCCACTTCCCTCCTGTCCACGTCGAAAGGAGGGAAGGGGATGGTAACCTTTTGCTAGCAAAGATGGGGCAGAGTGTAAGAGCTCAGAGAGACAGGTTAATAGCTGTGACGGAGCTTGTTGGGTGTATAGAAGACGAACAAGATGGTGTAGACAGCAATGGGCGCCGAGAAATCTAGGTGAGGCAGTAGCTGACACGACGAGCACTATATGGGCAGTATGAGAGACTTGCACTAACTCAACAAAGAGGACCCAATGCTTATATAAACTTCCTCATAGTGGACCATGATATGTAATGGTAGTTTTATTGATCTTTTTTTGATATGACACCACAAAATAGATTTGTTACTGGATTTGTACTTATGTTAGATAGCAATATTCATAAACTTTACCGTCCCCATTTCCTTGCTTTCTTACAAATAAAGCGTACTGTTTGTCAAATATAGGAGCATTAGTTTGTAATCAGTATTTTTCATAGAATTGATATCCAGTAGTTGAATGGTTTGAGATATTTGTTTTCCTTTTGCTGTATGGCAACAACCTGTATGTATTTGCCAAAAAATATTACAAAAAGAGGGCAAAGATGGCACATATTTCCCCAAAATATGACTCAAAGTAAAATTGCAATCCTATGGATTGATACCTTTTCTGAAATAGTTTACAACTTTACATATATCTATCAAGAGATCAAGAGTGCATTTCTTTCTAACCAAAGTTTTATAAGCGTTGTGTGCCGTTTGTTATAGTTTGTTAAAAGTTACAGAAGTAGAAACAAATGCATCGTTTGGTTAGAGGGAATTGAAATTTCGAGAAATTTTAGACAATTTTTTGGTACAAACTGTAGACGTATTGCAGCGAGTATATATATCGTTTGTGAAAGTTTAAGCAAACTTGCAAAAGTATGCTAGAACAAATAATCAAAACATGTGCTCGCTGAACAGTTTGTGTCATTACTGTTAAAAAGAAATTCGAGCCAAATAAAAAAATATTAATTTGTCTTTCTTCTCATTTTTGTGTGAAATTATGTCAAAAGTTCGAATAAAAAAAAAATGACTGTAAGGTGAATTATAGTTGTTATTGATAATTTATGTGTCATTTGGTGTGCTGTGAAGAGCTGTCTCATTGGCAATTGTACCACATCTTTTTGTTATGCTACAAACATTTCTGGACAAACGGAAAATACTTTGAAAGATAACTTAGTCATCAGCAGTCTAACAATGAATATTATTGCACAATTACAAATATTTGTAAAATCCCTTTCGGAACATCTGAGATCATCCCAGGTTTTGTTGGGTTACGTGTTGCAAAGTTTTAAGTTTCCTATATTATGTGGACTACTGTTTGTCTTCTCGTCGGTTACCGTTTTTCGCTATGGCTGTGTCGGTTTGTTTTTGGACCTTTGAGTTTGATTGTTTCTTTGGTGTCTTTTGCCTCCCTTTCAACATGTTATCTCTCCTTGCAAAAGTAAAGACACGTACTGTACATGGAGGAATTTTTGTACAGTTAAAAATAATGTTGCCACTATAAATTTTCAGAAGCAGAGTTATGAGAATTAATCAGATCTGCACACACTTTTAGAGAATCGTGAAGCAGTCATGTGTTCTCGTATATTTTCGAGAAGAGATCGAAGAGTGGTCGCATGTGGTCGAGAAGGGATCGGGTATTGGTCGAGTTGTCTGGGGTAAAATAATTATACAAGTCGCAGTGATCTGGAAGAGATCGGGCAATGGTCGAGTTAATCTGGAAATGATCGGACATTAGTCGAGCAAAGGTCGAAATGATCGAGTACTGATCGGTAAAATTTTTGTCAGACAATGATAATTTGTTTTCAATTATTACGTCAGGTAACTAATATTTTTTAATCTAGATGAATAACATACAATTGATATAATATTGATACATGATTGGTATAAACATTTATAATTCAACCCTTTGAAAAATTAATAGTTCTACAAAACCTTAAGTGACGTCGTATCATACTAAAGCACTAACGATATTCATAATTACCTGTTTTAATTTTAGACAGTATATCCAATTTCAATTCGGAAAAATTTTCCATAACACTCTTTTCCATAGTTTTATTAATGTATGTCTTTATTGCCTTATTCAAATTTTTAGTATCCAACTTAGCAACCAGTGGAACATCGTCGTTACTTATTAGTGGCATCTCAACTTCCGTATCCGGGTTTTCGGGTATAACTGATCCATATACAAGTCCAATACACAATATTAAAGACAACATTGTGGCTATAATTGTACAATGACAGAACAGATAAATAATTCAAATAATATATACCCAGATTCGCCAGAAAACACTCAATGAAATTAAAATTTATGGGTAGCGCTATTGTCGACTAAAAGTCTCCCCCGAACGTGTTTCAGGGAAATGATTTTAACAATATGTGTTTCTGCGGACAAGTGTTTGTTATATGCACTTTTCTACAGTACATGTTAAGATTCATTTTGGCAATAACAACTATTTATCAATTAAAAGACAATTAATCATATGCCTAGAGAAATTTTTAAGCTGCGTCAGAAATCATTAACTATCTGATGTTTATCAGTTTGAAACCAAATCGTTTTGAAATTACTTTCGCAAAACGTTTTTCAGAGAAACATATTAAACAAACTGTTTTTTTGAAGAGATTCAATTTGGCACTAACAACAATTTATCAACTACAAGAAGTTAATTATCTATCTCAAGAAAATGTAACTACCGTCAGATAAACTTTCCGAAGACTAACTTGGGAAAATAACTTTTTTCAACTGATTTTTATAGTTCGTTCTTATGTTGTACTGTTATACCACTGTCCCAGGTTAGGGGAGGGTTGGGATCCCGCTAACATGTTTAACCCCGCCACATTATTTATGTATGTGCCTGTCCCAAGTCAAGAGCCTGTAATGCTCATATAATGAATATATGATGATGAAAATAGTCGAAGTCTATATATTTTAAGAATATGTTAAGTTTGTTCATAAAGTTGTTTGAATTCGGAAAAATACTATCATTTCTTTTATCAAAATCACTATGAAATGCATTCAAACAACGTATTTACAAGGGAAAAAAATTGATGAATACGAAGCGTGTATATGTCATCAAAATTTCAAATTATAAGTTTATAAAAATCGTAAATAAATAAAACAACATTTATATCATTATTTTTTTTAACTCTCATCTCTCTTTCCTTTAGTAATAAATGCCTACATATGTAACTCTCCATTTCCTATTACTGTACACACACCTGTGATGTTTTGATATTTCAAGGATCATTAATGTACGTGCAAAATGATCATTCACTTCTATATGAGTGATAGCATGTGTAAATACATTTTTGATTAATGAATAGTGATGCCTATTGACCGTTTGTCTTTTAAAATATCAAATATGTGCTTAATACATGTTGAAGGCCGTACTTGTGGTTCTTTGTTTACACATAAGTTAGTACTGCTATGATGGATAGATGCTGGTTTGCACTCACATCTTCTTTTTTTTATTCAGAACAAAACATTTATTACATTATGACTTTCGTTTCGATATAAAACTTTTATATTAAAATATAACTTTTAAATAGTTATTAAATACCATATTTTCTTTAGTATGCATTAAACTATGATAACTATTTACACCACTGGGTCGATGCCACTGCTGGAGGACGTTTCGTCTTTGACGGTATCACCAGCCCAGTTGTCAACACCGAAGTGTTAGTGTTGACATTTACATCAATCATGTGGTAAGTTTAGTTGTATTTGGCACTGCTTTTTGGAATTATGGATCTTCAATGCTTTTCACCTTTGCACTTTTTTTGGCTTAATGAATATGTTGATATGAGCGTGTTTGATGAGTCTTATCTCCTAAATTAGAATCCTGGTACCTTTGATAACAATTTCATCAAAATTGTTTGGTAGTCAGTTAACATTGCTTTCCATTCACTTGAGGAAATAACGAGTGGTCATTGCAAAATCCGTACTGACTAATGTGTTCATGAAATTATTTCCGTAGTCTTATGTCTATATCCTTTATCTATAAACATTTTGTATACGTTCCTAGTAATTCTATATCGCTGTCAAATCTTGTCTTTATCTGGTTTATGTTTCCCTGAGATTTAAAATTTTGTCATTTATTAATGAATCCATTGATAAAGATTCCATAAAACAATTCACGTCTTTAAAATCTAAAATAGTTTTTAACTTTTCTTATTGGATTATTACTGACAAATCAATAATCCTAAGAAAACGATATGTGCTTCTACTGTATCAAATTATAAGTTTGTTATTTTTTGGATGAGTTTTTGACTCAGGCATTTTCAATTCTGATAATTCTAACCTGGATGAGGTAAATGTGTTATAATGTTATTAAATGTTTAATTTGTTTTTAATGGACCATGACCATCACTTGGATATACATTAGACCTTTTTTTAAATACATGTCATATGCTGTAAACTTGATATGACAAATTGCATTTTACTTATCTTTTTTTAGCCTATATTAATTAGTATGTATCAAGATGATAAACGTGTTTGCTAAGTTAACACCCTTGGTTTGTTAAGCAAATTTGTGCATTCGATATATCATTTAAAAAAAAACTTAATGGGTTCATATCTTTAGGTACGTATTAAGTTTCCAATTAGTTGTCAATCACTCAAATTGAAAATGGAAATAAGGGAAGATGTCAGAGAGACAACAATCCTACACAAGTGAATAAAACAGACGTAGACCATCAATGGGTCTTCAGCCCAGCGCGAAAATCCCGCAACCGGAAAGTAGGCCTAAGCTTGCCTCTAAAAAAGTGTACTATTTCATTAAAAATTCATAGACGTCTTACTAAACTTCAATACATATAACTGAAATCAAATAGAAAAAAATACAAGACACATAAGGCAACAGGCTCGTTACTTGGGACAACGCAAACATGCGATGGGGCTAAACATGTTATTTTGAAAAGTCCATGTCCGATGTCAGAAAAGGTAACAAAGGAAACTTAAGAAATGAAAATGATACATCAATTAATAAAGGACAGTAACAGAAATGTCTGTTTCCAGACCACAATTAAACATTTTGAAAGGATCTATCGCCATCAAATGAATACCAAACATAATCGTTAGGGTTATATATCACACCATCATACCATATAAGAAAATAGCATAACCCGTTTTATGTGCCAACGACTGGTTTATGAATATGTTTTTTTTTCTATGCAAAACCCATATAAGTGAATCCATATTAAAGCAAATAAAAATGACCTGGCAACAGTATCGTCCTTTTGAAGTGAATGCCGACATTGTATGCGTTGCAAAGAATATTACTATGAACAATTGAATGTAAAATATCTGAACGTAATTAGATGATTACATGTTGATTAGATTTATGAATGATGTCCTTGTACCGATGATGAAATTAGGTTAATGTTTTGACCAATTTATGATTTATACTAGTAATATATGTATTTTATTCGATCGAGTTTTTCATGATACTTTAATGACCAATCGTAAGAGTATTACTCATGTAGAAGGGATTCACATATTGAATCACTGTCAAGCTGTTAAAAGAATTTCCCAGCTTAACCGATTTTGAAGTAGTAGCCGCTTCTTTCGTAAGTTATTATTTTGTAACGTTGAAGCTATCGGAGCAGAAATTGATCGTCAGAATTTCACTTCATTAACATAATTGTGCACACAACGGCTGATAGTTTTTAAAAAACATATACCATTTTCTGTTTAATTTGTTTTCTGTTGTTTCTTGTTTATTCATGTTCTTGGTTGCGATTACTTTATATTTCATTTCATAGTGGCATACTCAATCCAATATCAAATCATTTATGAATACTGGTAAATCATATCCGAATCTGATATTGAATCTATCGATGATGTTCGATGTATATTTTTTATTGTTACGCTGATTGATGGCGTTTGAAAGTTGTCAGCTTTTATAGACGTTACATTTTTAAATTATTCTATGAGTTCGTTATTATTGTTTTTGTTTTGATTGTTGTGTAGCACATGTTAAGTCATATTTAATTGTATCAATAATGTATGAATTGGCAACGTCTGACACTTAAAGTTTTCAATATAAGGAAAATTATGTTTTTATTGTACTAAAGTTTCATCATTTTTGTTGTCTTTTCAGTTTGATATTCTTTATTTTTCTTATGTTTAATTAAAAGTCTGAAAATGCTGGTTATATGCTTTTTAATATATAATTAAAATCATACAGCAACGTGTCTTTCTGTACTTTTATACGCCACGATTCAATAATCGCTTTTTTTTAATAAAAGTTTAATTGCAATCATTGGCACCATTTATGACATGTACCATGATTTTAACGACGACGTCTAATCATCATCTGTGTCTTTTTGAGAGAATAATTGTGACCCTTCCAGGTATACCATTCAATACCAATGTCACGAGACTTGTGTGTGCCATTTAGATACAGACCATTGAGATTAGAGTTATGACAGTTTTTATACCACCATCAACCTTTGTATATCTTTGGTCAAGCACTCGAACTGTCTCTATCTAGAGTTGAAAAGGGCTGACCCTTGTGCTCGGATGTGGCGAACGAATCACCTATTAAAGAAGAAAATTTTTTGGGGAAATATTGAACCGATCTGTATTTTTTTTAGGCGCCATAATTTAACAGATAAAATTGCTCGAAAACGACAAAAATAAGCCTTTTTGGCATATTTCGCTGGTTTAAATGAAAAAAATATGGCAACATTTATAAGTTTTTGATAGTTGTTCCTAGTAATACATCACATTACGTGTAAGAATGCATAGAAATAACAATGCTGTCTATTAAGTGTATGTATAATCTAACCGTTTCAATATGTCTCATTTGGCCTCATGTCCAAAATGGCTGATTTTGGTCATCTTTCAGAGCCAAAATATTCCAAGATCATATTATTATTGTAAAATAACATATCTACTTGCAAAGTATAACTATATATACCCTATCAAAAAAATATTGAGCTCGGCAAATAATGTTGGTGTCTAGTATATGCCACAACAAAATGGGGTAGCCTGCATATTCAAATTTTGTCCATTAAACACTTCAGAAAAAGTTCAGACCGTAAAAGACATTTCTTCAGACCATTTTTGCAATTTATTCTTATAATATATTGACATAGCTGTCGGGTAATAGCAAAAAAATGTGAAAAATTGTAAAGGAGTAGGTCCGGTAAGGACCGATTTTGGCCTCAAATTTCAGGTTAATCTGTCGAAAGATTTTGACTACTTTTTAAACACTTAAGTGTCTATTTCATTTGAATCAATTAGTTTATGTGAACGATTTTAACTGATTAAGTCATTAAAACGATACGATTTAAGCTCAAATATGAAAAATATACCAAATATACTGAAAAATGTCACTTTTCAGATGTTTTTTGTCAAAAATAAAAGTGGCCGCATCTGTGTTCATCCACAACCTCTATGTATGGTATGTATTATCATCAAATACAACTTACATTTCAATATTAAGGATGAACACGAATGCGGCAACTTTCGTTTTACATGGAAACCGTCTAAAATTTAACTAAAATGCTAGAATTGTGAAGATTTCAGTAATTTAGCATGACTTAATGGTGCTAGTACCCGATATATGTGCATTGTATTGTCAAAAACAGCCCATATTTATGTAGAAAAAGCATTCTACTGTCCAATAAATAACTAAAATGTTACTTTGTAAAACTGCTATATTTTGGGGCCAAAAAGGGGTCTTACTGGACCTACTCCTTTACACATTTCAGGGACAATAGCTCATAGAAGTTATGTCCAATCATTCAGAAAAATTTTGGGTACTTGATCTTGTCATATTGATATTTTATATATGATATATATGTATGACACTTGTTCTTAAGTTATTAAAATAAAGGTTTAAAAGAGAAAACTTTAAACCATGGTAAACAGTTACAATATAGAGATGCTTTTTACAGACACTAAGAGATAGAAATTGTTTTATGAGCCTTTGAGCCTAGTATGCTAACAAGGTACCATTTGCCAGGTACCTATATCTATGGTGCTGCAATGTGATCAATACAAACATGAAAATCATAAATGCATCTATAAAAATTTCCACAACTAGACGAAAAACAAATAACCTAGTCTATATAAACTAAGTGCGAAATTTATAAAGAATTTTGAATGAAATTGGATAGCTGTTAAAATTGCTGTACCTATGAGGCTCTCCTGGGAAAAACAATTAAAATAAGTCACATTGATTTTCAAATTTAAATATACATGCTGTTGAATGTGGGTTTCTTATACTCGAACGGCAAGGTTTTACTATAAAACATGTTTACAGTACAGCCTGTGACTTCCTCTTAGTTATGTCCACCCTCTTGTATGGTCACCTTTAAATTGTGACCATTTATTGGGGTATTCAATCTTGAGATGCTGGCCATTTATTGGGGTCATAAAACATAGGTTGATGTTTTATCTAATTATGTTACCTGTTGAAATCAATCAGGGTTGAAGTTTTCTGCTTGTGTGTGTCATTAAAATTTACCTGTACAGGTAACTAATGATTCTTTTGATATTGACATTTTAACCTTTCTTGAATTTATATAATAAAATTTTGTTTTAATCTTTGTTCATTTAAATCACTTGTTTATTTATTTTTTATGTTTTGATTCTGCTTTCTTTTCTTTTGTTTGAATTTTTCTTTGTTTCATTCACTTTTGTATCTGTTTCTTTTAATTTGTTTTTTCAATGTTTTGATTTTGTTTCTTTTTTCTATTTAAGTATTTTTTGTTTGTTTTTATTTATTTCATTCAGGTTTGTATGTTTTGATTTTGCTTTTTTTTTCTCTTTTGTTTGAATTCTTTCTTTGTTATATTCACTTTTGTATCTGTTTCTTTTTAATTTGTTTTTTTCAATGTTTTGATTTTGTTTCTTTTTTTTCTTTTTTCTTTGTTTTTATTCATTTTATTCAGGTTGGTATGTTTTTCTTTTTCTTTTTATAACTTTTTTCTTGTAAGAATTTTATATGTTGTTGCAATGTTGGAGAAAGCTGAGTACACATATCTTGAAATAAATAATATTCTTTTTTAAAACTTTTTGTAAATGTATGCATGTTTATTTAAGAATTGAATGCTCTTTTTGTAAATTTATTGGGGTGTAAAAGCGTTGACCAAAGTACATTTTGTATGAAGCGCGGAAGCGCTTCATACTTAAAATGTGCGGACGGTCAACGCTTTTACAACCCTATAAAGTTTCAAAAAAAAGCATTCAATACTTATAATTGCATTTTTACCTATAGGATCATGAAAACACGCCTTTCATCAATTTTTCATTTCATTTACCTGTGCACTTTATTGTGGGACCTCGTGTCATCATGAATAAAAAGTTGCATTGTGTAATGCAATTGATTAAGGAATATCACGAGATTGCTAGTTAGCCAATCAGAATAGCGTATTATAATGAAACATGCATCTAATGTAATTACTTTTAAGTACATGTATAAATAGGATGTTGTCTCTTTCAGTATTGGATTATCCAGTCATGATAAAATTATTGATGTGTCATCAGATAATAAAGTTCTTTTTACCTTTATTACACTTGCCATCAAAGTTTTTCTAAACATAGCATGAATAATAAATGTAATATTTAAAATTATTTTCTGAAGCAACAGCAATTTTTGAAACAGTTTCATAAGAAAAGAAAATGATATGTGTCATAATTTAATAATACTAGTAGATAATATTCATTAAACTACAATGTATATAATTTTATTCTGATGGTAAATAAGATAATAATTATTATACAGTTAAAACATTTATGCATTAATCATTGTCATATTAACAATACAATTTTCATTCAACATCAAGTGTTTTAGCACAAATATGAAATTGTCAAATCAAAAGTCTAAAACACAATTTTCTTTTGTTGTTTAACTGGACGTCTCAGGGCTTGGTTGATTTTTGTCACTACCATAAGTTTCCAAGCTTGTGGCTGCTTTAACTCAGGGTAGAAGTGGCAAACATACTGCATGAGGAACTGTACGCGAACCTGGTCCAATGAATTTTTGTTGTTCTTGAAGTCACCATGGTAAGAAAAGTGGCGTGTCAGACAATCTTGGGTGTAAAGTTCTTGGAAAAAAAATTCCAACAAATGTTTGGCAAAATTACCCAGTCCCGAAGATGAATTGAATTCACGAACAAGATCAAATGCTGCTATTTGGTACTGTGGTGGTATGTGCTGAAATTTACTGTCTATCACATTAAACATATTGCTGGATGGAACTAGTCTAGTGGAAAGTGGTAGTTTTATAGTAGGTGATGGTACTGGAGCTACTGCAGGTGTGTTGTTTGGTGAAGGAGAAAAAAGTGAAGTTGGGATAAGTTGTCTTGGCTCTCTTGTTGGGGTTGCTGTCATGTTGCCCCATGGTCTGTGTGGAGTGAAATTCTGAGATGTTGCACTTAGCTTATCAACTAAGCTCTGTACAAGGTGAATTAGTCTTTCATTCTGTTGCTGCAGTTTGCTCATAGCCACACCTTAGCTAGGGACCGCTCATTCAGGACTTGCACCTGGAACTTCAGGTCTGCTATGGCTAACAGTACGCTGCAGATGCAGAAATAAATCCACCTTATGAAACCTTAATAATTCAATATAAAAAAAAGAGGGTTAGAAAAGGATCAGTTGTGTCAAAAACTACTGTTCAAAGAATAGTTCACGAAGCCGGGTACACCGCCAGTGCACCGCGTTATTGTCAGATGATTCGAGAGGCAAATAAAGTGAAACGGCTCACTTTCTGTCCACAGTTGATAACAGACAATGACAATTTTGCAGACATTATATTTACAGACGAATGCACCGTCCAGCTACATGATAATAAAGTAGTAATTTATCGCCTGAGAGATTAAGTCACACAACCAATTCCGCAACCAAAGCATCCATTTAAATCTTCGACAAACACTTTTACCGTTTATTCAAGACGTGTACCCTGACAAACACCGTTTCCAACAAGACAATGATCCAAAACATCGTTCTATATTGTCAAAAAACTTTATGAAAAGCAACAACATAAATTGGTGGGAATGTTGGCCGTCAGAGTCTCCAGATTTAAACCCGATTGAAATGGTTTGGAACATGCTAAAACGAAGACTAGCCAAAAAAGACCTAAAGACAAAAGAAGACTTAGAAACTGCGCTAGAGGATTTTTGGACCACAGGCCTAACCGTAGAATGTTGCAACCGTTTTATTGATCACCTTTATAAAGTTGTTCCAACAGTTATGATTGTCCAAGGACGAGCTACGGCAGACCTTCCACGAAAGATATTCCCAGAGAGATCTCTTGGGAAATCTATTGACTACTTCAACACAAATCTGAAAGAACCGCTACTTCGACAAAAGATCGCCAACCTCCTACCGAATTAAGATGACAGATAACCAGACACTTATATCATATTCAACAGCCTTTTTAAAGGCTACACAAATTTCAAGAAAAGAGTTTTAAATTGTTGTTTATCATAAAATGTTTAATGTATGCTTTGTCCGTCTCCCAATATTTGAACCCATTTGAAACGCATTCTTACATAAATCATATCTACAACAAGCATTGCACACTGTCAATGCACAAGTACATTTGTAAAATATTGTTAAAATCTCAAATTATGATATTAATGACATGTTTAGCAAATTTTTACTTTTTACGTTTATTAATTAATGAAATGAACACTTATATATAAGAAATAGTTAAAAATTGTAACTATCGTTTTAGCATAATTTAATTTTCTTTTAATTGTCCCTTATCAATAACAAGTTTGACCCAGTAGTTAACAGGTTCTTAATTGGTCAATCAGTCATCACTTGATTGTTTATTCGGCAATTAAGTTCTCAGCGACTTATAAATTTTAATTATAACAGGAAATTGAAGCCATATTTAAAGCTTGCTAGCAGGCATGTAACGACATCTTATATATATATATATGCCCTTTGAGGCCCATAATTGGAAATAATATCTTCTTCTTCTAGATAATTGACAAGTAATTTGAAGTGAATTATAAAGAAAAAATATTTAAAATACAAAATCGAAATATTACGCTTTCGAAATATTACGCTATCGAAAATGTATCAAAGGGACAGACAATAAATAAAATAAAAGTATTTTATACTTTAAATTATTTTTAAAATACTCGAGTTATTTTAAACAAAAACTATCATTTTAGATGAACAGCACTCAATGTAATCATTTATCAAAAGGAATATAGCCTTTTACACGACATGCGTGAGAAAAGTGAACAAGTTCTAAAAATAAATACTGCCCCTTCCGTACCTCACCACCACGCTTTACAATTTACATAAATGAAAAATCTTAAGATAAAATGAAGGACCAGACAAATAAGAAAAATTATTAAGGAGATCTATAAAATTATAGAAGTTGGAAATTATACACATAAGAAGGAGAAAAGATAAGAGAATGTTTATAAAAGTTTCGTTTTTCATATGCCGACCGCGGCTATTTAAGGTCTAGGTCATAACCGTTCAAACACATTCCTGCATAAATATTGAGCTCTGCATCTAATAAAAACAAATAACGGCACTGTTTGTTGCTCAAAATACCGAAAATGACATGCATTTATTTAATCATATATTTATACCAATATTTAAAGATAATATTTTTCTTTATCATCGCAATTATTTTTTTTCTATAAATTAATTTATATCTAGAGTATATCTTCCGAGAAAAAAACATTTTAACTTATACATAAACACATTATTCGTTTTTGCCAGACAGACCTGAAAAGTAAAAAAAAAGAATTATAATTTTAAACCGACGTGCTGGTATAGAATTTTATTATTATGAAAACAGCTCATGCAGAATTCTATCAAAACACACCAACTGGGACACCTTGAACATACATGTAATTAAGATTTACCTGTGATGGCTCACCTATTATTACTACATGTATTTAAATCATCACCTGGTACAATTGGCACGTTCCAGTACGCTTGACTGGGGACATTTAATCCGATAATTACCTAGTGTATTAAACAAACAGAAGGTGAACATATGATCAGCATATAGGTCGACCATGGCCACCATAAATTTTATGGTCGACATCCTTAAGACAAAGTCACGGGTAGTACTGTACATTAACTTTCTTGTAAAAGAACAACCCTAACATTAAAATCTCCATAAATGATGAACTGCTATTGTTTAAGACAACATCCCATGGAAGATTTAACTGATGTTTTAAAGTTGGAAAGTTTCTGTTGCTTGTTTGGTTGGTTAACGTTGTTTCTGTCATAAGTATTATCAGTCTCTCAATCTGATGTTGACTGCTGTGACAGTTCAGTTGTTGTTGACAGAAAGGTTAGCAGCAAGCCTAGATCAGAAAAAACCACAAAAATACATACATAAATCAGGCTGTTAATTTTCATATTTTTTCGTTTTCTTATTTTGGGGCCTTTTATGGGTGAATATACATATATATGCAATATGGGTCTTGCTCATTGATGAAGGCCATAAGGCGTATGATGACCTATAGCTTTACTTCAATGTCATTTGTTCTCATTGGCAATCATACCACATTTTTTTTTATTTCATATATACCACTGACAAGAAATAAGATTGACAATTTTTACTGTAAGTCCCAATTGCAACATCTAATACATCTAATACATCTTTATACATTGTTAGATTTAGCATATTATTTCAAAGAACCCAGATAATGTATTTATTTCAATTTGTTCGAGTCCTAAATATGCATGAACCATTTGACATTGGACATTAGCAACCAACAACCAATCAATTAATCAAACAGGTGAAATATCTTCAAAAGTACCAATAAAAATCTCCCCCTTTTATATTCATTGATATTTGAAAAGGAATGTATGAACAGTTCATTAGTCATTGTTAGCTGTTGAATGGAAATAGAAGCCGCCCAACATTGTTCTACAAATTAAATAAGTAAAGTAAAGTTAACAAAGATCTGTTCAATAAGACTGATGTATAACATGCATAATAATGTTATTATATATATACTTTATGATTCCCATATATTACATTGTATACAAACAATTAAATTAATATATAAGTTAATATTATCATACCAATATCTTCTTCTGTATACATTTGTAGTATTTAGTTTGACCTGGCTATTGTCACTTTCACAAAAATTCATCTGGATTGTATACCTGCTGGTATATAGCCCTACAAATAAGAAGTGTGAAACTATAAAATAATTCTTCAATTTTGTTTTTCATGAAATAAAATATATCAAACAGGAAATTTAGGGTTGTGTACATGTAGCATCACTGTGCATGTAGTTCAAATATATATTTTTTTCTTTTAAAAAAGGGCACTATAAGTAATCTACATACATCTAAATGTACAAATGTAGGTCCTAAAATAAAAGTTTACAAAACTTTGCAATGCTTTTGTTGCTTTTTTTAGTCTCCATGGCCTTCAAGAATGAATAGTTCATTAAAAAAGATTATTCTCTGGATAAAATTGTCTAGTGTTACATGTACATTATGTTGTATTTAAAACATGTATTTTTATGAGACTTTTCCACGAGATAAAAGTTTTTTTAGTAGATAAATTTAAAGAGATAAACAACTTCCAGTTAGAACTGAAAATATAACTTAGGGGAAGAGAAAAAAAAACCCTGACCTGCTTTATATTGAATATTATTATAATGAAAGAAATTTTGATTATTATAATGATTATGGTCTATAAATTTGTTTTATTTTTATAAGCATAAAATAAATATATTGTACCCTGGTTAATAGCTTGAAAATTATTCCACCCCCCCCCCCCCACCCCCTTTTTTTAATCTAGCTATATGATGTATCAAATGTTGGTTCCCTAATTTCAGATTGACTATAAGGAACAATAAAAAAATATTGTAAGATTTGTACCTGTTCCTACTGGAGTAACTCCTCCTGTGGTTGTATACAGCCTGTTATGAAATAGTGAAAATCCTTGGTCAGCTTTGGCTTTGCTGGAAGAGGGTTGGACAGGATGTTGACATGTTGCTTGACCATACAAATGTACTTCAAACATATTTTAACATGTCTAAGACAAGATGTTATAACAACCATAGGGAAATAAACCACTCCTCTTTTTATGTAAAATAAAAAGTCTGGCTGTAAATTCTACACCATAGTTTTCAGTATTTTCGGACTTCTGAGATGAATTGTAGTCTGTATCTGTACGAATATATTTGTTTACCGATGCTAGTTTCCAATGCTGCTTTTAATACAACGGTAGAGAGAGTGTCTATGATTTATTTTTGGCGTGCCAGACTGTTGTAAGATCTTTTAAAGCCAGACAGTTTTGACACTCTCAATCTCAATTTTAGTGCAAGCATAAGCAATGTCTTCAAGATGGTTCCATTCGCTCACTTTATTTTACTAAGAAATCTAAGAACACCTTTTGCAGTTCATTGACTTGTTTTTTCCAATCAATATTTATCATGTTTATTCACTAAATTATTGTCTGGTAAATTATTTCATTATTGTCAAATTTCTTGGCAGTTGTTATGCTATTTGATCTTTAGTGTATTCAGATATCTTAAATACTTTGTTATATGTGGTTGTATAATGATGGAATAGCCAACATGCTTCTCCTAGATCATTCAAGTCACAAACTTCACTGTAAACATTTGTCTGCCAAACCATCACTGGGAGCTGACATGTTGCCCAAGGGAGATAAGTCAATGGAACAGCATAAAAGATGTACTCCCCGCTTTCAGACAATTTATTGATTTTTGCACTTGCAGTACAAAAACGTCTTATTTCATTTTTTATACAAATTTATTTTACATTTTTAAATGATTTTATGAGCCATTTTATAACTAATTGTGTTTAGAATTTAATTAAAATCAAAATCAAAATGTGTCAATTCTGGACTAAAATCACCATTCTTCCAAGGCATGAAGTAACATGTGATAGTCATTTGCCAAGCTTAATATTTTGTTTTAATATAAAAAAATACCCTAAAATTAAAACCGTTTTAGGTTGCAAACATATATTGAATGGATCTTTCAAGTTAGAAGCAAATAAAAACCATGTAAATTCATGTATGAAAAATCCTGCCTTTGTGTCCGTGCTCCTGGCAATGTGGCAAATTGTTTAAATTTTCATTTGTATTTACCCTAACATAGTAAAATGGATGGGTTCCAGCTTACATTACTCTAAAAACTCAACTACCCAATTTAATATGCTCCTGGGTAATTCTTAAAAGGCATAAAAACGTTGGATTTTTCCTTGTTTTCATTATGAATTTAGAGAATTTAGAGGCTGTTACTAAAAATAGATACGATTCTGGGAAAAAATAAGTGGCCAAATTCTTTTATTTTTTGTCAAGGATGAAGATGATGTATAAAAATTTGTCAAGTTGTGATTGTCGATTTGGACGATTTTCTGAATATTGCATGGTTTTCTGGCGGTTTGGCTCTTAAATGGTATCACCCCAATGTTATTTTGAGCTTTCACTTTGTTATATTTCTCATATGTATTCAAGCTTTCGCTTTTATCTACGTTATAAACAAATAGATCCGTTTTGACAGGAGTCTGGACTTTTCACACACCAATGATCAGCAATCGCTAGACAATACAGTTCTCCTAAAGAATGTCAGTCTTTCTTACCATTTCACCTTAACAACCACTAAAAAAGTATTAATCGGAATTATCCTGACATCTTTTTGATAGATACTGGACTTTATCCAGATTTACAAAGTTTTGAATAATCGGAAATTAGTAAACGCGGTTCGTATGAGTCGTCTGATGACACTTGGTCTCCGGTCCTTCTTATTACCAAATAGATCGAAGTGTACCAACACGATGTTCTTAAGATACTCATAAATCTATTTTTATAATTTTATTGATTATGTGAAGTAAAACTGAAACATTGTTAGAACAATAAAGATATATAATTAATCGGGGGAAAACTTGATAGTCTTTTCGTTTTACAAACATCTGTTTTTATGTGTCCGTGTTGGTCCACTTTCTACTGGTTATAAGACAGATCGAAATATTGCGACTTGTTTACGTTTCTGTTTCACTTTCTCAGAATAAATGTTTAATTATCGATCTCGATAGTTTTAGACTTCGTTACGTTCGTACGCATTAATGTGACGATCTTTTCTGTATTACTTGTCAATCTAAAATTCAAATATGTTCAAATAACATAGAAAGGACTTTAATTTTTTTACTAATCCGTAAGTCCGGTCGGGCTAGCGATAATTAAAATTTACTAGTCCGACCTGAAAATTTAATACTAGTCTGGGGCATCGGGCTAGTGGTTAACGACGCAGACTGGACTCCCGACTCAATCTTTGTTTACAAAGTTACAGCAGCAGAGTCTGTAACAGACTGTATCTGTATGACATGTGAATAAATTGTCGATATCGATGCTGGCTTTGAGAGAGCGCCGTCGATTTATTGGCGGGGCATGAGAACAGCTCGATTTGAAGCTCTCTACGTTTGATGCGTGCACAATAGTGTCGACTAGCTGATTTGACGCGATCACTATCTTATAAAGGATGAGTTTGAATATTGTACGGTGTTTTACTTGGTGGAATGTCAATACACTCACAGTTAACGTTGACGTCATAGTTATTCTTCACCTATTTGACGCGATCACTATCTTGCAAAGGATGAGTTTGAATAGTGTACGGTGTTTTACTTGGTGGAATATCAATACACTCACAGTTAATGTTGACGTCAGAGTTATTCTTCACTTGTTTTTCCACAATAATTGTTGCGTGGTATTCTGTGAATTTCTCGGCAGTTATGGTGATCTTCGGACATGCTTTTTTGAGGAATTCGTCTGGTTCAATAGCGTGAATCGGCCCCTCAACTACACAAATGTACTTTTTACATACAAACTAATTTTGGCTTCAACGCTTGTTCGTTCCTGTCTGGAGATCTTGTTGTAGTTTCAGTTTGGCAAGCATTTTTGAGACGTATCCATCCTCTCTTGACTTGTAATCTCTGGTGATACATTTTGCCGCTTGACATGTATCCTTTCAAGCTTGTTTATTTTTGTTACCGGGTAGGGGTTGCATACTATGGCTCCATATCAAATTATGAGATCCATTCCTAAAGGTCTAGTTCATTTTTCGAATCTGACACAAATTTCAATAACTGGAATGCCACCCAAGTTGAATATATATATATATATATATATATATATCTATATATATATATATATATATATATATATCTATATATATATATATATATATATATATATATATATAGATATATATATATATATATATATATATATAGATATATATATATATATATATATATATATATAGATATATATATATATATATATCTATATATCTATATAGATATATATATATATATATATATATATATATGGTGACCCAATATAACAGCATAATTACTTGGAATTGTGTTTAATACCATGATGGTTCAATAGCATAAACTTAAATGGAGACAGAAATTTGACATTAAAGATGGTTGGTTAATGCAAAATAAAAAAAAAAAATAGCTTACTATGATACATGTATATGGTTAAAGAATGAATATCAATTATATGGGCCATGGGCAGAGTTGTTATAAAATATCAATATGGCAGAGAAGTGGTTTCTAGTTTCAAATAAAGCGAACTGACTGACACGAAATAACAAATTCAAAGGAGTATCCCTATTTGTCTAATCTTCAAGATGAAATTAAACTAGTATAACAATATTATGCTATTGTGTAAATCTACAGAAATAGAATTTGCTTCAAGTAACAAAAATAACTTAACTATGTCACTAGTAAGTTAATTAACATAGAATTTTAAGAACTAAAGACTATGAGAAGATAGCTCTAATTATATGCTTTTATATAAAAAAAAAAAAAAATAGAAAAAAGGACTGGACTCATTTTCTGGCTACATTATAAAAAAATGTTAATTAATAACGCATTCTATTTTAAACGTTACTTTATCTGAGTTATCTCCCCTTATATAACAAGGTTGAAGAAATGAATCAAACAAAAATGTAAAATACAGCCGTAAAATATAATAAAACACATGATTTTTAAAAAAAGCACGAAAAGTCTTACACATGAATTACATGCTACTCTCGAAATTTTCACTTGACCTCGACTTCATTTCGCGGATCAGTGAACAAGGATACTTAGTTTTCATGAACATGTCCATATCTCAGATACTATAAGCAATATGTTGACTAAATATGGTGTACGGAATGATTGTAAGGTGTACATGTCCAACTGGCATGTGTCATTTCGGGACCTTTTAGAGCTGACTATGCGGTATGAGTTTTGCTCATTGTTGAAGGTCGTACGGTGACATAAAGTTCTTTGTTTATGTCATTTGGTCTCTGGTGAAGCATTGTCCCATTGGCAAATATATCATACCTTCTTATTTTTATATACAAGTTGTATACAGTATTCTTGCCATCATTATATTTTACAGACTATATGTGTGGATAGGATGTTGGCATACTACGTAACATTTCTCGAGATCAATGGACTAATCTGAATTTGGTTTGGATTATTATGACGTTTCTGTTTTGGACATTGCAATTACTTTAGACGTCCCTAACGACGCACTGAGAATGCGCAACCTAATATACGAGGATAGAACATAATTTCAAAATGGTCCATGCCAGATAAAGCAGACGACGAAAATGAAAATGAATAACTGATGTTGTTTTTGAAATTGTTATTATCTTTATTTACTTTATAACATTGTTATTAAAATGTCATACATGTAGCTATGTATATTGTAATACTTTGTAATAATAACAGCATAATTATACCCGCAGTATCTGTATTCTACATAAGTTCCACGGATTATAGAAACATCCTGAAGTTACATTCAGTGTTCGAACACAGACACATGAGAAAGGCAAGATAAGAAAAAACAATTATGTTTAAATTGTTTCTACCAATCTTATTTAAGATCTCGAATTGTCTATTAAAATTTGTTATTTGCTTTATTGGTGTAAAGAGTGATAAGATATAAGGTCTGATCATCATGCAACAGTTACTGTCATCGATCTAACCTGAATGGACTGTATCTCAATGGATCGCACAAGTCATTTGCAGATGGTATTGAGTGGTACAGTTGGAAAGGTTATAACTATTCTCTAAAGAAGACACAAATGATGATTCGACGTCGTCGTTAACATGATAGTATATGTAATAACTGATGATACTGATTGCCATTAGACGTAGAAACAAATGATGCTAATTGTGACTTGGGATATATAACAACAGGAAGACACATTTGCTCTCGTTTACAGCATGCAAAACATAGTTTCAGAACACTTATTTCAATCAATAACATTTTGCATTTCTAGACTGCAAATACACTGTGCATTATATATTTTGAGACATCTTATCAACTTTTAATATTCAATAAAGTTTGGTACAAAATAATTGACAAATATGATGCCTAATCATTTCAAATTATATGACAGGAAAGACTTACTTGTCTATTTCTCTTCCATAATCTGTGTACCAGCACCATATCATAAGAAGTTTAATTCTTCTAATTATAAGCAAAGCATCTATATATTATGCATGTCCTTGAAAAGGGACATGAGAAGAGAGTTGGTGCAATTCAATTGTTTTTCATCACCTTTTTTGTAGCATTTTTTCTTTCTTTATATAATTATAATAATGTCCGTTATTTGATATTTAATATCTTCAAGTCCCTCTTACTTTGTGTAATAATTGTTTCTACGTCGTGCTTTTACCTATGGAGCTGTTACCTAGCTGTCTACTATGTGCGTTTTGACGTCATCTAAAATGTTCAACATGCGACATACAAAACGTGACCATCTATGTTGAGAAGCCATTAATTCAGTGGAAGTGGTTTGTGATTTAATCTCATGTGTTTTCTGTTCTTGGTTTGAACATGAATAAGGTCATTGGAGTTCTTGTTTAAATTTGTTTAAAGCTAAACTAGTCTAGAAATTTAATAGCTTTTTACAGAGGCGTAGCACTCAAAGTTTTATTGGTACGGCAGGAAATTGTATGAGTCGCGAAGCGACTTATCCCGCCTCGGCGATGTGGATATTCGACAGGGGTTCGGGGCCACTCAATGTATACAGTATAGGTTTCGTTAATTTTGGAAGGTCGTCGAATTACAATTGTGACAACCATTATTTGGTATGTAATACATTGTGTGCCCACTGACAATCACATTGAGGTCCGTAACAAATTATATTATTTATTAAGTTGAATTGCCGTTTTTCACCTGGTTGGAAATTATCTAAAATCAAAGCATGTGTAAAGTTTGAGAAGTCAACCAACATTCTTTATTTAGTCAATGTAGAGCAAAGAAAAACATATGCAATTTGCATAGTAACACTCCGCTTAAAAGAAATCAGTGTCCGATGACAATGATACATAACTTAAGAAAGGTTACTGAAACACCAGCTCCAGACCGCAATTTAACTGATCGAAATGTTATGTTTTTATCATATGAATATCAAGTACAATCCCTTTCGTTACACTACACGAAATCCCGGATTTATAGAGGTATGCAAATGTTATGTAAATCTTTTCAGAGACCGACATTTACATATATTTACAAACCACTGCATTTAGTTAATCTTGTCTTTACATGTTGTAAATATTAATATTTCTTGTGCTATACCCTCCTATGGGCGGTTATGAGAGACCGCGGTTTATAAAATATCTTAACACCTAATCAAACCATTTTGCAGTTAAGAATTTATATATATTTATGACCGTCGCAAAACTTTTGCAAACTTATGTATTTGTATACCTCTGCAAATGGAAATCTTTGTCATGTATTTTTTTATGATGTAAATTTATCCACAAATGTGTTTCTTTGTCTAGATAGCAAAGCATCATCATTCAAATGATTTTATATGGGTTATAAAGTGTAAGGTGCATCTACATTTTCCTGGTATGTAAACCAATTCAAAACGAGAACTTTATAGAGGGGTGTAAAGCATCATTTCCTTTAATCTACAGAGACCTGTCAAATGTATTGTAAAGGAATAATTTTGTTAGTCTTTATTGTCGGCTGAAATGTATGTCAAATCAGAACATATCAAAAGCCTTTGAACATATTCCGAAATGTATGGTAAATACATAGATTTGCAGACTATTTGTTTAACTGAGAAATGTGGTCAAATGATAATATCAATGACATGTGTAAATATATTGGGCATATGTAACTTTAAATACATATGCAAAGAAATGATAAAGAAAGATATTTCAGACAGCTAGAAATGTATGTGTAAATATATTGGGCATATGTAACTTTGAATACATATGCAAAGAAATGATAAAGAAAGATATTTCAGACAGCTAGAAATGTATGTGTAAATATATTGGGCATATGTAACTTTGAATACATATGCAAAGAAATGATAAAGAAAGATATTTCAGACAGCTAGAAATGTATGGTAAATAGATATATTTGCTTTTAATTTGCTACTATATTTGAAAGGTGCAGATTATATTTACAAATATTTCCATAGCATTAGTGGTCAAGCTATGATATGACAAATATAGCTGCTTTGGGATTGGTTTTGGCATATTAGTAATATCATTTATTATACATGTATTTTAATAATTTCTCGAGCTCTGTTTGGTGTACTGCGTAAATTACTTTATCCATCAAAATCTTGTTTCTCGGTAAGTTATGATGGTTCATTCGCATAAAACGATCGTTTCCTTCGAGTATCGCTTTGCAACTTCTGGAATTGCACGAGTCATAATTCACTTTGTTTATAAAACATATAATTTTTTTTAAAGAGACATATACTACAATATGTATTATATATGTTACTGCAGAGACATATATACTATATATATATAAGTACGTCTGAAATTGCGAAAGCAAATTTACAGATCTAACCATGTTGGGTTGATGTTTAAGACGAGTTGTACTATATATATATATATATATTACGTCTCTGGTTACTGATAGTTATAATACATATATACAAAATTAAGCCTGAACAATATTAGATATGCGGCCTCATTTTAAATTTAAATCGGTACCATTCGGAAGGTTATCGATCGATTTATCAAGTTTTTATAAAAAGTCCAAGTTTCTGAAATAGAAATATTCCTTCATCGGTAGAATAGTTGTCACATAATATTTGACACAAAACACATCTTGAGAGAATGTTTTTTTAAGAATCGGCTAGTTTGCACACATACTTTAACGTTAAATCTATTGACGAATATTTCAGTTTTGTATTATTTGTTTTCCTTATCCGTTAAGTCCAGTCACGAGATGTTGAACTCCGTGTGCTTTATGAAGCTATCTCTACAAAAACTTTCTTGTGTGTGAGAATGAAAGTTAAACACTACAAACAAAGAACCAGTGAGTCACGTGTCATAATTGACACACAATTTACCAATGAAATCAAACAAAATTGATAGATAATATCATTCCATCGACGAGATGTAGCCCTTCCTCCGATCAACGGGGTTTATCAGCAGTTAAATGTGACAATTATCACCTTTCACAGAAAGATCTGGTCCGAAAAGATCAATAGAAGACCACCGCTAGTATCAATATCCATCAATATAAGGCACAAACAATTATCATTTCTTTATGATTAATAACATCATACATTGTCTTAAAACAATGCTCCCGTTGTCATTTGATTGTGTTGTTTTTAAATACGCAAAAACTAAAATAAGTTATCGAACTATCAGTCATTCGATATCTCATTTATCGCCTATTCCATCCTATAATTTTACAGCTTCCATATGTACTTTGACAGGAATCGTATTTTTTCTGTCATGATCAAATAAGTTTTAATTTTTTTAATTTTTAATTTTTTTTTGCAATAATTACATTTAACATACTTTGCACACTTTTTAATTGAAATAACATTGAAACAAGAATCGATGTCACAAAGTCATTTTGTTTTAACATAATTCAAGAAGACTTGTAAACGACAAATACATATTACAATTACTCTTCAATCTTTTGAATCTCTCTCTGGCAAATTTCAAACAAAAGAGAAGTATATAAAACATCTTTTAGGCTTGGATCAGCATCTCAAAAACCTACAGGTTTACACAACATAAACTATACACACAACACAAAAAACAAATGACAGTCACAATACAAGTACATGTAACTTACTCAAACAGAAGGTACAAAAACCTATCTTACAAAAAAACCATGGAAAACATATCTTTAAAAGATATAAGGCAATTGTACCCTGTACAACAAGACGAAGTCTAGACTTATAGTTTTAGCGGAAATGTATATGATTCGTGTTTGAACAAAGCAATATCTTGCACTTCTTTCTTGGACATATTTTACGCAAAGTCTTAAAATAACTACATGTATCATTTGTCCTTTAACAGTGGAGTCAAAAACATATATCATTGTACTTGCTTTCCATACAGGCGGGGGAAAAGGAAAGAGGGGCAAAATACATAAACTATCGTTATAGTTAAATCGCATTGATAAATGTTTAAAACTCTAAATAAGTTGATATATTAAAGAATATTTTCCAATAAAAAGATAAAACAAAAAAAGTGACAAGCCTCTGTGTCTATGAATATATCAAGGCACATTTCTGATTTTACAATCTTTAACTTGTATCATGCATGCTTTGGTACCTGGCGGATAAAAGTATTCGTCCCATTGGCTATCATACAACATCTTTTTTTACATACAAATCCTCCGTTCACGATGTTGTAATACCTATGCAGGTTGAACTTCAATTTAGAGGTTTATCTATTGAAGTTTAAGTTCTTTGGGTACCAAACGTGACCTTTAGAATTTAATTACTATAATTTTTAATTAGTTAATTATGCAAGTTGCAAATCTGGCAGAATCTATCATAAATTAAAAGTCATTGTAAGGAATGCTACCAAAATATAGTGTGTTCAAATGTAAAAAGAAATGTTAAAGTGAACTGCTTTTACGAAAGCGTATTAGCGCCACACATTTTTTTTTTTATTTTTCTTCCTATGTTTGCGTTATAACGCAAAGGTTGCGCAAACCTTTTGCGTTATAACGCAAACCTTTGCGTTAAAACGTAAACCTTTGCGTTATAACGCAAACATTTGTTTTATCTTATTTCTTATTTAAGATTCAAAGGAAACAGTAGTTATATAATGGAGGAGGCTGTATATAATAAAATTTATCACCTTTGTAGTAATTGCAAAGTAAACTGCTGGAATAATTAGATCATATCAATGACTAATAATGAGCAGAATAATATAAGAAGATGTGGTATGAGTGCCAATGAGAAAACTCTCCATCTAAGTCACTATTCGTAAAAGTAAACCATCATAGGCAGAATTACGGTCTTCAACACGGAGCATTGGCTCACACTAAACAACAAACTATAAAGGTCCCCAAAAACGATATCCAAGTTACTACTAGTATATATACTACAAAGAAAATTGAGTAAATTGAGGTTATACCTAAGAAAAAAATCACCCTGCTAGTATAGCTATAACCGAATATAAATATACTTCCAAAATAAACTCCGTTTGAGAACTGTGTAAAGTAGGTTATATTCAAACAAGCTACCATTTGGCAATAAATGTATAGAATGAAGATGTTTTATTAATAAAATTATGTTCTCTCTATTCAAATTGCTACCCAAGCATCTTAAAAATACTTCATTATATTGAAATGAAAATTCAATGACTTTCTATCAAAGAATCTTGATCATATTCTGAGATTTAAAAAAAATGTTTCCTTATTAATAATTCATTTTAAAGCAGAAAGATCATTTTGTCTATTTGACTTGGAGGTTTCACAATTGTATGACATTATTTTTGATCTTTCAATTTTAACATGACTATATACTAAACTATATCTATTTTCTTGTTAAATTATATACTTTTCTGATGCACAAATCAGTCTTAATTTATGTATAATTGCACTTCAATTATTTCATTATTCCTATGCATATTTATTATAATGATTTGGCCTTGTATGTATGTTTCTTTTTTTATCTACTAGTAAATCACATCCGAAATGAATGACAGACGGACATATATACAAAACTTACTGAATAATTGAAATAAAGATGTTTGCGTTATAACGCAAAGGTTTGAGTTAAACGCAAAAGGTTTGCGTTGTAACGCAAAGGTTTGTGTTATAGCGCAAAGGTTTGCGTTATAACGCAAAGGTTTATAATAATAATAATAATAATAATAATATATTTATTTAAAGAGAGTAACTCATTTGGATTAAACCAATTTTCAATAAGGCTTTGTACATGCATACAATGTTAACAATATGAATAAAAAATAATTAATCTACTATTACACACATGTAAACAATAGACGTATATAAAGTAATATAACAACAACAACAAAAACAACTATGGTTTGTGTTATAACGCAAACATAGGAAGTAAAATAAAAAAAAATGTGTGGCGCTAATACGCTTCCGTAGCTTTTGGCAAGAGACACACACTCATTTCACGATTGTATCTATACTTATAATCAATGCACATAAGTTATGGACTAGTACTGCACCCGTGTTAACTAGCATTGGGGGTCGCATGTCATTGTCCAGATACATTTGTACTAGCAATAGTGTTTTTTTATTGTATTTTTTTGTGTGTGTGTTTTTTGTTTTTTGTTTTTTTCTTTGAGGGTGGGGGAGGGGGGGGGGGGCTGTAAAACTATTTAAGTTTGGTGAACCTATGGTCTAGTTTGTTAAGACAACAGTTGTGCGCTCGAAAAAAAAATGCAGTTGCTATTTTTATCAACTAAGATAAATATTGGGATGCCCCTGACCACTATTACAATTTTTCAGTAAAAAAAGAATGTTGACACACATCATATGCTATGAGAATTCAAAGACGATTCAAGTAGATCAAATACAAATTTACCGAGCGTTCCGAGAAGGATAAAGAGTATTCTAAGGGTTGCAAGCGCAACATGAGTTTAAGGGCTGTCAATCCTTCTAAGATTGCTACTAGATACACTCTTAGCAGATAAGAAAAATCATAGCACTAAGATTGTGCCAAAACTAATTTATGACATACTGAATGCGTCGTTTTTATCAACCAAGTTTCCTTAACCATTTACACAAAAAAAAATAAGTTTGAATGTTAACAACACAAAGACAAAAGTACAGCAATAAAAAATGTTACCCAAATTATCCAAATTAATTTGTTATTAATATTTAAATTTTGAAAGTTTGGACATGATTTTAATATATTTTGCATCAATTCCTCTCTTTATAATAAATGCGTGTCACATTTAAATAAAAAATGAACTTCACCCTTAAGCTATAAAAAAGTATCAATTTATTATTACAATTCGTCGCATAAGTTAAAGTTTCCGTTCTGATTCGAATTGTAAACCCTGCTGTAAGGAAAGATAAATACATTTTACAGCATTTGTGTTTTTTTTATACCAGCAAGATCTTAAAAAATCCTCAATCAAGTTTTAAATAGTTTCCTTGGTTCTGGATAAAAGCTTTGAAGATTTTTTTAACCATTCAAATAGAAAAAAATATCATCGGTCCGACATTTAAAAAGCAACCTGCTTTTAATATCATAACTTCAAAAAGTTCTGGTTAGGATTCGGGAAGAACAATATCTACTTAATCAATTCAAATATTTTCACGGTCTCTGAAACCATCAATACGTAAAATTTCTTATGATATATAAGACACTTTCTAATTTTTTGGGAGTTGATAAAATACATTTCTTTACATATATGAACGATATCAACAAACGTTTGCAAATATTACACAAACATTTGACAGCATTTACATTGGTTGTAAATGTTTTATAAACCGTGGTCTCTCAAAACTTTGCATACGTCTGTAAAGATGTGTTGCAAATATAAATATTTATCAAAATAACTACAATACTGGAAAGTATTAGTAAATAAAATACATTTCTTTACATACTTGAACGATATCGACAAACGTTTGCAAATATTACACAAACATTTGACAGCATTTACATTGGTTGTAAATGTTTTATAAACCGCGGTCTCTCAAAACTTTGCACACGTGTGTAAAGATATATTGCAAATATCAATATTTATCAAAATAACTACAATACTGGAAAGTATTAGTAAATAAAATACAGTTCTTTACATACGTGAACGATATCGACAAACGTTTGCAAATATTACAAAAACATTTGACAGCATTTACATTGGTTGTAAATGTTTTATAAACCGCGGTCTCTCAAAACTTTGCATACGTCTGTAAAGATATGTTGCAAATATCAATATTTATCAAAATAACTATAATACTGGAAAGTATTAGTAAATAAAATACATTTCTTTACATACATGAACGATATCGACAAACGTTTGCAAATATTACACAAACATTTGACAGCATTTACATTGGTTGTAAATGTTTTATAAACCGCGGTCTCTCAAAACTTTGCGTACGTCTGTAAAGATATGTTGCAAATATCAATATTTATCAAAATAACTATAATACTGTAAAGTATTAGTGAATAAAATACATTTCTTTACATACATGAACGATATCGACAAACGTTTGCAAATATAACACAAACATTTGTCAGCATTTACATTGGTCGTAAATGTTTTATAAACCGCGGTCTCTCAAAACTGCCCACACCTCTGTAAATCAGTTATGCAAATTTTAAACTTTGCATATATCTCCTATCTTGGAAAGTGCATGCAAATCTATGGCATTTCTTTACATATCTTTGGAGAATGACTAAAGCTATGGAAATAAAATAATTATCTTTAGCATATCTTTGACGACCTCCTAAATAATGTCAAAGGAATAATTCATTTACATATACATTAGCAGGTCCGCAAATATATCTTGCAGAAAAGTAGTTACATTTGTCAAACATTTACATGACTGTCCAAATTGTTGTAAATCTGCCTTTTCGTGTAGTGTTAGAGATTAAGTATCTTACCGTCATAACGTATATTGGAAGAACATAACCCATATCAGTTATAGTATCAAAGCAGGTCTAATTGACATCGTGATATCCCAGGCAGAGATTACCTTAGTCGTATTTGGCACCACGTTTTGGAATTTTACATCCTTAATGCTCTTCAACTTTGCTCTTGTTTGGCTTTATAAATATTTTGATATGAGCGTCACTGATGAGTCTGATTTAGACGAAACGCGCGTCTGGCGTACTGAATTATAATCCTGGTATCTTTGATTACTATTTACACCACTGAGTCGATGCAACTGCTGGTGGACGTTTCGTCCCGAGGGTATCACCAGCCCAGTAGTCAACATTTCGGTGTTGACATGAATATCAATAATGGGGTCATTTTTATAAATTTCCTGTTTACAAAACTTTGAATTTAACGAAAGATTAAGGATTTTCTTATCCCAGGCATAGATTTTCTTAGTCGTATTTGGCATCACTTTTTGGAATTTTGGATCCTCAATGCTCTTCAACTTTGTTCTTGTTTGGCTTTATAAATATTTTGATATGAGCGTCACTGACGAGTCTGATGTAGACAAAACGCGCGTCTGGCGTACTAAATTATAATTCTGGTACCTTTGATAACTATTATGTTTATTGTTGCTTGACAAGAAAAAGGTAATACAAAAATACCGAACTTATAGGCAAATTCAAAAGGGAAACTATATATAAAATAAAACATTGTTAACACCTTCAATCAATTGAACTGGTGAAGCATAACTACAATTTTCCTGAATTGGTATGCTACATAAGGAGTGTATATGATATGATAGTTACTGATTTGTCTACTATAGTTTCCTTGCTAGAGAGTTGATGCTTATACGGAATCTATTAAATTAACAGTTCCAATTGGTGAAGTTTAATAATAATTAAAAAACATTTAAGGACGCCATTACTTCAAAATGAAACCGAACGGACGTTGTGACCGGAACACTTTATATTCTTATACGAGTCCTGATTGTTTTCCAAAATGCCTTATCCTGCTTTTTTTACTAAAAATTCTGTCTTGACTCTTTTTTTAACAAATTTCATCATCACTCCTTATTAAAGATTAAATGTAGCTCCCTTAAAAGATTTTAAAAAGATTTATTGTACAATGCTTTTTAATCATATTATACAAATGAATATGGTAACTTAACTGAAAGTCCAATCCTATAGTACTATCCTCAACAGATTTTTTTCTCTTAACTAGATTTAACAAACGTTACATACACACGTTATGTAGAAGTGGAGGCTATTGTAAATCTAACTTATCAAAGTATCTTTTGGAAGTACAAAACTAATTCATGGCTCGATTGCTTTTTATGCTAAATTTCTGAATATCAAGCTCTTTTGGTTTAGGTATCTGTTTTTATGTGGGTAACTTAGGAATTTGGGTGAAAAAAAAGTCCAATAAACTCTCTATTTCAGGTTTTTGAAAAATCATATCTAAGCATGGTTATTCAGGCATTATTTGATATTCTAAAAACTGCATTTGAAAACAGAAAGGCATGTACTTTTGGTCAAACTAAACAAAATATAGTACCTAATAAATATGTCATTCACTAGATATATTTTAGTATGAAAATGTTATATGGAAATGAAAGTTATACTATAATGAGTGTTTTGTTTTGAATTTACAATTAATAAGATGTGGTTTTAAGTGCAATTCAGCATCTATCCATCATAGTAGTACTAACTTATGTAGCAATGTATATATAAAGAACCACAGGTCAAGGTACGGCCTTCAATATGTTTTAAGCATATAATTTATAGCTTCAAAGTCAAACGGTCAATAGGCATCACTATTCATCGATGAAAAATGTATTTGCACATGCTATCACTTAAATAGAAGTGAATGATCATTTAATATGTACACTTATGATCATTGAATAAATCAAAACATCACAGGTTTGCATACAGTATTAGGAAATAGAGAGTTGCTGTACATGTGTAGGCATTTATTAGAAATGACAAAGGAGGGATAGATGAGAGATTGAAAAACAAAAATAATGAAAAAAAAAGGTTGTTTTATTTATTTACGAGTATTTACGATTTAAATGACTTATAATTTGAAATTTTGATGACACATAATCGCTTCGTATTCATAAATTTCGTTTTACGATGAAGACGTTGTTGTAATGCATTTTATAGTGATTTTGATGAAAGAAATGAAAACATTTTCTTAATACGATTCACTGAAAGAACAAACTTAACATATTCTTAATTTAGACTTCGACTATTTTTATCAACATATATTCCGAACGATCAACATTGTACTTTTGTCGTGTGTAGTTATGTGTGTAGATTTGAAGACACGTTACATGATTAACCTACTTACACGTGAAAACGGTTTTTAAAACTATGTTTGTCATCCGATTTTTAAAAGCCATTTAACATATAACTTACCGCTCCCTTTTCTAATACACAGAGAGCACGATAAATGAAAAGAACAGAAATTGATCATGTCATCGATTATTGTTAGAATTTTATCAGAGAAAGAACAAGTTTAGCTTTAAACAGACATTCTAAACATATGTGTATTTGTATAGATTTGCATGCAATTAGTGAACATTTCCAAGACTAATTCGACAAACACATAAACAACTCATTGATTCTGAACAGCCGAAAATTAGTAACTACTTTTTGAAAACTCCTAAAGTTAAATGAGTCATTTACTCTCATTGAAGACATAATGTTATTGCTGATATCCAGGTACATTTTCTGGTAAGATAGTAGTACGTTTAACATGTTTAAATAAAATTGAAAATGGGAATGGGGAACATGTCAAAAAGATAATAACCCGACCAAAGAGCAGACAACACTCAAAGTTATAAATCACTTTGTGGATTCTTTTATTATATAACTTACTTTGATTTTGAAAATTTCGTTCATCGACTTGCAATCGTTCTAAGAACAAATTCAAGTTTTAAAAAGGGGAAACATTCAAGTGACCAACATGCACAAATATCAATAATTCTAACATCTATTTTGTAAAAAAGATAAAAAATATGAGTAATAACGAACTGCAATAGTACCGTGGGAAAACTCATGTTAAATCACATTTCAGACTAGAGTCCGTCATGATATAAATACCTTGGATCAAATAATAAGACTTGAGAAAAGTATAAAACAAATCATTGAAAAAAGGATGAAATTGGGAACAAGGGTAACCTGATACGGTGGTATAATCGTTTTCTTACAGAACTATACAGTTCAATATAAATAACACACAGTAGCACGTCACTTCGTACCTTTACCATTTTGTACCTCTGCAATTTCGTACCCAAAATAACCAATTCGTACCCAACATGTTTCATCTCGTACCCACGGTAGAACCATTTCGCAAAAGAAGTACCTCCTCAAGGAAGTTATATTGATCGGCTCAACCTTATTGTCGAAAATATATACAGTTAATTACGAATATGATTTTATAATAAGTCAAGGAGGGTTTGTAGAATGAAAATTTTTACAATTTTTACAAACATTTCAATCAGTATGTAATTATTTGTATGTTATCTAACTTTGTTTAAACAGTTGTTTTTACTTATAGTAATCCCTTTCCACTTTACAGGTGCGGGTGGTGCCGTGAGACCATACTCGGAAATTGTGCCAATGGAAAACGACCATTTAGTTCCTGAATTTTTCTCCCCGGACCGAGGATCAAACCGGGATCCTCTGTGTTAGTAGTCCGATGCTCTAACCAACAATAACGGAATACACTGAACTAAAATACACCCAACGCACTACCTTTTACATATGTTGACTAGCTTAATCAACTTGATTAAACGGCTTAAATGTTGGATAAATTAAAACCATAAATGACCTTTATAAGCTTTATAACGACAAAGACCACCTGTACTCAGAATTGATTCAGTTTTGATGTATATAGTTGAGATGAAATTGAGGCAAACTAAAGTTAGTAACTGTAGATTTCCAGACTTGATATATTCATTGTTACTGTGGATTCATTTATTTTCGTGGGTATCAATTTTCGTGGATGGCTGATAACTTGCATATTCGTGGATATTTGATTTCGTGGTTTTGCCAATCTCTGTATACAAAGCCTATTGAAAATATTGTGTTCGTTGAACATTTGAATTCGTGGTTCACCTGTAACCACGAAACCCACGAAAATTGGTATCCAACGAATAATAATGAATCCACAGTAATTGTTGAATGACATTGTGGCTTCAACCTCGTATTATAGTTAGCAAACGCAATCACTTCTTTGTATTTGTTTTTTTTTTTGTAGGTGTCACAAATTCAAATGGAAAGATCTTCATTAATTTGCTAATATATATGTCGCTCCACATTTTTATTTACATTAATGTCTTTTAATATTTTGCTACTTCAAATCCTATATAAGGTTTACATTTGTTGAAAAACACTATTTAGTAAATAATCATGACGAAAGCTCACAGATACAATGATTTAGACATTGCTACATCCCTCTGACCGTAACAACATTCCGTAGCTGAGTTATATCCATACATAATGTTTTTGATGGCATATTTCTCCTACGCAACCCCAAAAAAACTACAAAAAAAACTGATTTATTTTTATCCAAAAAAGCATAATTATGAAACATCTATTAATCATTAGCATCACTATTCACAAGTTTCATATCTTTCAAATCATTTCAGGTAACACACACTCAAATAATTGATTGTAGGTTGCTTAACGTCTTACACCAATCAAGGTGACTATACAAAAACATAAGGTGATTACATGAACTTAAAAAGGTGACTCCAACAAAAATTAAAAACACACTTTTTAGTCCGTTATGACAACGTCTGAACAATTTAGAAACAACACATCGATAACAATGATAAAATAATCGGCAAATAGAAATATGACAGAAAGCGAACAACGACAACTCAATTGAGAGCTTTTGTTTTGGATCAGACACAGAATGCGATGGGACAAAACATGTGTTATAGACTATGTTACTAACTCAGTATTGTTTTAATGGAAGTAGCTGTATCTAGCAAAATCGTGGGAGTTTTGTTAGCTATTAAGTTTAATGATTTACACTTTTTAATTCTTTAAATGGATGTGTACATTTCTCATCCAGTCGTCAAAAACTAATATGACAGACGACAAACAACGACAATCGAACTATAGTTCCTTGAAACCTACATATAGAATGTGACGGGGTGGGGTGAAGGATGTTTATGTTTACTGTCCCAATAAATATGAATACAAGAATACTCTACAATACAATCTACACACAACAAAAACCCCATAAATTACTTTTTAAGAAAACTCGCAGTATTAAAATTGTAGGAGATAGTTGTTTATCTAAACACTTGCTATGTACTAGCTTTCATTTCATTGAAAACATCGCAAATAGACATTTAACATGTTAAGTATTGAGAAAAAGACTGCCAAGACAAGACATAGTTCATTTGCTTTTTTTAGTGGAATTCTGAAGTATTCTTTTTTAATTTAATTATGTGTGGAGTGGTGACTTACTATTTGTTTTATAGTTCTTCCTGTTTTTAATTGAACTGACGAGTTGTAATACTAGTAGTCCTCTTGGTATTAACCACATATATTTACTATTTGAATTGATTATGCATTTTTGTGTCATTCATCCAATGAAAAACCGTATAATAGTAAATATATTATATATTGAAGATGAAGGCCGGGCTAATTTTTGCAGACACTATTTATTTCCATCTGTTCTTTTGCATGCTTTTTCATCCTTTTACACAACTATTTCTCTTATTTTCTGTTAAAAATTTTAAATTTTTATTCTAAAAATTAATAAATTCTAAGTTTTTACCCTGTCCGTTAATTCATGTTATTTATATTCCAATTTTGACTGCCACCAGTAAATCGAATAGCTCAGGGACCAGTGGCAAATACAACTGAGATGCATTAAATCTATTGCTAGTTATGCCAATAATAAAAGTTAAACCACAAAAATACTGAACTCCGAGAAAAATTAAAAACGGAAAATCCCTGATCAAATGGCAAAATCAAATCAAAGAAAAAAGCCGATTGTATTTTACTTATTTCATTTGATGTTAATTTGAGCTTTCAATAATTTTTTTTCCTTTGTTCTTGGGTCACATCATAATATACAATAGTTTTTAGAGATTATAATGGTAAAATTTCACGTTTGTATGCATCTAATAAATTAAGCTAAACGTCTACGTTTTATATTTATGACGAACATATAATTCAAAAAGCTATTTGAATCAATGTAACCTTTGAAGAATATTAGTATTCGGGGTTTTGGTCTTCGCAATTAAACATTTGTGTGATATTGTAATGGGGATATAGAAGGATAACTTAAATATTATTTATAAGTATATTTGGAATGGATTACATGATTTAACATGTTTAAATAATTTAAACATGTGGCTAACATTATATAATAAAGCAAGTTCTACAATTATGTTCATTAAGACCATAACAACTATGATTAAGAAGATTACATGTTTCCACATACTTTTACACATTTCTGTTCCTTTTCATGAACATCATAAGAACACTTGATACATTATGCAACAAATTCATTCAAAAATAACCTGTTTATCAATACGTGTCACATCTGTCTGTACATTTAAGTCGTCGAATTAGTTGTAAAATTCAAGGATTGATGTCTTCAAAGTTTTAAGTTGTCAGATTAGTTACTAAACTTGAGCAATGAGGTCTGTTCTAGTAGTGTTGCTTCTCGTGTATTCTGTTTATGCATACAATCCATACACGACAAGAAGAAGACTGGTAAGTCTAGTTTTAATTTTTAATATAGTAATTTTGATTATATCAGAAGTTTGATTTTTTATATTGTGTTGAACAATAACTATTAAAAAGGTGTACAAAGAAAATATATTTTTTGTATACCTTAGCGTTAGATCCCTTTATTTTCTTTCTTCTGTTTATATTTGATTGCTTAATTTTATATCTTTTAATTTTAGCCCCTTTTTCATAATCAATATGTAAACCCCTAGATCTTCCTTGATTATTATTCATTATTCTTGACGAGTGAAGTACTCTGATATAGTAGATCATAAAGGCTACAGAAGTAAGAAAATGAAAGCAACACATATTGGTAGTTTTAAGTTATAAACATTCAGCTATCATATCAGGAGCATGTTGTTGTTGTCACCAATACATTGTGTACGTAACAAATTATTATCATGACAGTAAATGGGAATTTACAGAGGCCATTACAATTATACGTCACGTGTAGTTCAGACATAACTGACTGTATACCGGTTTAGAATTTAAACAGCGACGGACAATTTGATTATTCGTTCTCAAAGGCGAAAACTAGCGTTACATACTTGGTTGTATTTCAATTGAGTAGGACAATTTTATCCAATTCCTACGTGTTGATGTTACATTTTGAGAATATTTCCTAAAATGTATTAAATTCTAAAACGTCAATTGTATTTTTCACATGTTAAATAGATTACCAAATGGATTTGTTGTCTATTGCACATCATTTTTTGTGATGTAAATGTTTGGCATTCTATATTCAAGGATTGATAGGAACAATAACCCTTAAAAACTTATAATTAACTAAGATATGCAGTTCACAAGTAAAGGATGTGTTTATAAAACCTTTTTTATAAGGTTTATGTGAGGCACACTTCCGTTTTAAAAGTTGGAAATCTACATATCAATTACCTCAATACCTGAAATATTATGATAGAATCACTTACTTGTGATATTGCTACTACTTGACAAGATGACCTAGCAGGAAATTTATTTGGAAAAACTGAAAATGAAAACAATACTTTAATATTCATACACGAGAACTTCTTCTTAAATATCACTACAATAAATCATAACTTGAAACTGAACTGATCAATATATGAAACAAAGTGGAGTTAGCTCTGTTGATTTTCACTGTACTATATCCCATTTTTATTTTCAAAGTCAGTGGTTATTTTTAATTGTATCGAAATGTTATTTTGTCCTGTATAATTGTTTAGAATGTCATTAGTTGTTGTTTAATCATGTTTAATAAATGCATTCAGGATTTCGTTTAGAATCCTGATTAGCTTTTGTTCTTGAATTGTGCAAGCTACAATCTTGTATGTGGTTGTGCTGTTATTAAATCCTACTACAATATTTTATATAGGGTAATGCTTCTAAATACTTCCACATGTGTTAAATGTTCTTTGTAGACTATCCGGTCGTTCCCTTTTTATGAACAAATGTTACGGCTATGGTACGCCTTATTTCATATCCAATGTACATTGTTACTCATATCCGTGTATTTCGTGTGGCGTTAGAACCATTTTGAATAAATGCAAACAGTACAAAATAAACCATGTAGTGTATCTGTGTATATCTACGTTAGAACTATTTGGTGAGGCCTTACTACTAGTTGATCAATTATTTTATCAAATACATTAAAAACAGTACAGTCGGGGCACTTAGCGAACTCCATAATATTATGGAATTCCGTAATTTTTGTGGAAAATTAAAGTTGTCTCCCTTTGACTAACAGGCTAAATTTAAGATGGGAGATAACTATATTTTGAAACTGATTCTCTACAAAAAAAAAAAGGGAGACAAATGAAATCTATTTATTGTTTTCTTAAATACAATGGAAAAAAATATATAATAACATGAAGGGATGTTACCTCGGTGAAGAGTACTCGCTCGGTAAAACATTTACAAAATGGAAACACAAAATTATATCCATTTTATGTATTGTGGGTCGTTGTCTTTTTCATTGTTTTATATATATATGTAAACTGTATATTATGTATAATGTTTTAAGCCATTGGCTCATATGGGCGTAAAGTTCTTTTCAATAAAGAATTTAAGGACTTATAAACGTAAAACCCTCAACATTATAACAATGGACTAGATAATATGAATTATATACCATATAAATCATAATTAAAAGCTTATTTAATACATGACATACATGTTCTTATTTTATTATGTAAACTGACAACTATCTAATCCAGTAATTAAGTGATATCTATAGAAAAAAATATTACTCAAACAACAGTATTAAGGGACCGTAAAAAACACATTTTTAAAATAATCAACAAAGGGGTGATGTTTGAACTAACTGATGATCACTGATGACTTTAATAATTTTCTGAGGGTCTACATAAGGTGCATTGAATTTGTCTGATCTAAAAGTAGTATCTTGACAACTGTGCCTGGGATGAGGCTAATTCTCAACTTTATTTGTAACTAACAGTCCTGCTGATGAAAATATATGCTCTAACGGTATAAATGGTGAGGGAATGACTTAGATTAGCTTAAAATGTAAGATTTTGAAAACTGATCTTGTTCATGGCATACCTCTGTTTGGGAGAATTTTAAATGAGAGCTAAGCGGAAATATTCGATTCGTATTTTAATTATCGAAAAATATTAGATAGTATAATTGCAGGACATAAATACAACTATTGACAAATTGTTGATGCAATCACATTGACGTATGGGTATCTGTTTCCATATGTGTGCAATAAATACATTATAATCTGCAGAGATATATAAACTGTGTAATTATAAATCGTCTAAGCTACAAAATATTGTGTTTTATCAATGAAGTGAAATACGATACTAATACATCTGTGTACTGTAAGCTGCAGTAACAAGGTATTTGATTTTTAATGGCTCAAGTGCATCAGGAAACCTCATTATATCTAGTGATAGTTCAACGATTAGACATTTCTCTTAAGCTAGAAACAGAGGTCACATTGGTACGCTGATCCCTCAAATTGCACTTGCCACTTTAATATATAATATTTTGTGATAAAAGTTTAGAGATTAACTTTGAAAACAGACAACGCATCACAATACACAAGCGTAGATATTAGTTATAAATTATTATTTTTGTTTTAACTTTAACTGTTAATATGCTTCTGAAGGAAAACAAACTAATCGACGACACAAAATAAAATAAAACTAAATTAATCATTTGAAAAAGTCTATATAATAGAAAAACACTCACAACAAATTTATGAGTTTGTTTGAATGTTAAATTCGTTTTGGTTTTTTTCGTATGTTCTAAGAGGGGGGATAGGAGGGGTCCTGATCCCGAAATCCCGGACTTAAAAAAACGAAATCCCGAGGTCCCGAATTTAAATAAAGTAAATCCCGACGTCCCGAAATCCCGAGCTTAAAAACACCCGATCCCGGAGTCCCGATAAAGGTCCTATCCCCCTTCTTCTTACTTTCACGGACTTCAACGTGAAAGGTTGCTGGAATTTAAATTAAATTTATAATAAATGCTAAAAGCTTGTGAAATACTAGAACTCTTTTCTTCTCGCGTTTGTTTGAATTATATGACTAATGTTATGGCATATTCAACTAAACTGGGAAGCAGCGCTGTATTTTGTTTACGTGCTAATGTACAAGTAGATTTAAATAGTCAACAAAACTTAATATGACTCCGCGAGCACCACAGTCTTTCCTCTCACATATAATACAGGGGCGGATCTAGCCATATTAAAAGGGGGGTCCTAAACTCAGGACAAAAAAGGGGGGGGGGGGGTCCAACTATATGTTCCCATTCAAATGCATTGATCGGCAAAAAAGAGGAGGGTTCAAACACCCGGACCCCCTCCCCCTGGATCTGCTAATGTAATAGTTCTTATTAATTGCCTCGAAAAATATCACTCATACGAAAGATGTCTATGCTAGCACGAAACTGACGGGTCGGTTTGAACATGACATGACACATTTAATTGTATTGCAATACATGTATTGTAATCTTTCTTTTAACATAAGCAGTATTGTTCATATGTTCAATTAATTTATGAAACTTTTCTAGGAGTTTTTGCTTAATTTTATTCTAATAATACGGTAGAGAATTAATATTTCCTGCAGGAAAAAAATGAGTAACAAGTCAACCTTCAATATTATTGCATTCATCACACAAAAAAACTACAAACAAGCTGTCCCAAGTCAGGATCATGTAATTCAGTGGTTGTCGTTTGTTGATGTATTACATATTTGTTTTTCGTTCATTTTTGTACGTTATTTAGGTTTGCATTGTTTTATATTTGTCATTTCGGAACCTATTATAGCTGACTATGTGGTTTGGGTTTTGCTCATTGTTGAAGACCGTACGGTGACCTATAATTGTTAGTTTCTATGTCATTTGGTCTCTTGTGGAGAGTTGTCTCATTGGCAATCATACAACATATTTTTTATAAGATAAAGTTTAGTTCACGATTTCTGAAATCTTTCAACATCAAGAATCACTTACACAGTGAAAATTGTTTTTCTTGAACTTGAGGTGAGTGATATTTTCCCCATATCGAAGTCCTAACTAAAATTTCATTTCGAGGTTTTATCATTGCATACTGAAAGAGGAAAAAAAGGAATATTGCAGCTAGACAAAGTCTTTCAATTTTATTTATTCATTCATTGTCTGCACTGTAATGAAAGATTCGAATTACCTCTATTTTCACTACTGTCCCGGAATATTGTGCGAGTTAAAACAAACCAAAAAAACGCCAGTTTAATAATAACTGGAGGCTCAAAATAGCCTGTGTTGCTCATCTTGGTATATATCATATTAGACAAAGACGCACTTCAACATAATAGACGAGAAAAGTATTAATGACAAAAACAGCTATGTTTTTTTTTTATCTTATATTGGCGGTCATTTAAGTCTGTTCAGTTTCTCTCATTTATATCTTATTTAGGACTAAATGCTTAAGTTTCAAAGATATAAATCAAACACTGCATCCCCGCTTATTTACTATTTAGCCATTCTGCCATCTTGGTTGATATTTGGTCAATGGATACATTTTTTTGAACTAGATACCCTAGGGATTGTTTATGCAAAGTTTGTTTTAATTTGGACAAGTATAGTTTCAGAGGAGAATTTTTTGGCAAAGGATTACCGAAATGTAAGACAAATTGTGGGAAATTAACTGTAAAAGGCAATAACTACTTTTTGTAGACCTTGTTTTGCTGAAAAAGTTTGCTGTCAACAGTTTTTCTTCATGCATGGTAATATTCAGGATGATAGCCAAAAACTGCAAAATTTTCTTTCAACTATCAGTTCAAGGGGAAACAACACAACAACGGGTTGTCTAATGCATTGGCAGATAACTTTTGACTGAACGAACATAAGATTTGCTATAAATGCTTTAGTTTCGGAGATTTATACGCCAAAAACTGCATTTTACCCCGATGTTCTATTTTTAGCGATGACTGCCATCTCGGTGCACAAGCGTGGTCATATGCATCGGAATTAATTTTTTATCTACATACCCTAATAATGATTTAGGCCGAAATTGGTTTTATTTGGCCCAGCAGATTCAGAGTGGAATATCTTTGTAAAAGCTATCAGACGACAACGACGGACGAAGGACGACAATTGATGAGAAAAGTTTAATAAATAATCTCATTTTGTCACTTTTGGCCTGGTGAGCTTAAAAGGAGATATTTGCAATTTGTAAATTTTATATACACAGTTATACATATTTTCTTGGATTGAAAAAAAAACCAAACTAATCATAATGCATCTCGTTTGAATTGTTTTATCATTTGTAATTTCGGGGCCTTTCATATAGCAGACTATGCTGCACGAATTTTACTCATAGTTGAAAGTTGTATCATGACCTTTATAGATATAAGAAGATAACATATGATTGCCAATGAGACAACTCTCCATTAAAGTCATATTTTTTAAAGATAAACCATTGAAGGTCAAAGTACAGTCTTATATGTACCATTTACTAGTTTTCTGGATCTTGAGTTGATTAAGAGAGCATGAAACTAAAAAGACTCAATGTGTCAGTGGCAACTCAGGCGCGGATCCAGAGGGGGGAGGGGGTCCGGGGGTTGGAACCCCTTTTTTTGTTGGACGATCAATGCATTTGAATGGGGACATGTAATTGGAACCCCCCCCCCCCCCCTTTGTCCTGGGTTAGGACCCCCTCCCCGTTTTTTAAAATGGCTGGATCCGCCACTGCAACTATTTGATATCCTTTGATAATTTGATTCACTTCATTTCAAACCACCTTTTAAAAAGTCACACTTACAATTTTGTAAATATACACGTGGCTTAAGCATAGTTTCATCAAATTTATACCGTTGGTTTTCCCGTTTGAATGGTTTTACACTAGTAATTTGGAGCCCTTTATAGCTTGTTGTTCGGTGTGAGCCAAGGCTCCGTGTTGAAGGCCGTACATTGACCTATAATGGTTTACTTTTTTTAAAATTGTTATTTGGATGGAAAGTTGTCTCATTGGCACTGCACACCACATCTTCCTATATCTAAGAGCTGGTCTTGAGAGACTTCCCCTGGAGCTACATATTAAATTTCAATCTATATTGTATGGTATACGTTTATATTCTCATGCCATTTTTCCTCTTGTAAAGGAATCATTTATTTTGTCTCAAAGCTTAGACTATGTGCGAATTTATTCTTCAGTTGGTTCTCATATGTAAAACATGTATCAGAAGAAACTGGTATGGATTTAGACACTTTCAAGAAATATTCCTCTCATAAGATAACTAAAACTATTAGAGAACAAATAAAATTAAAATTGAAGGATTTTTATGAAAAGATAGTAAATGGTAAGATATGAAGGATAACAGCAAACTCACTATTTATAATCTTTTAAGACTAAATAATACAAATGAAAAATATTTAACTTACTCAAAATTTTAATTTAGAAAACTAATAACAAAACTAGAATAAGAGATCATAATTTATTAATAGAAAAAGGAAGATATCTTAGAATGCCAATATATATAGAAGAAAGATTAACTGCAACCAATTTGAAGATGAAATTCATTTCTTTTCTATTTTGTAATAGTAACAGTAATAATAGAAAAGTGTCTTTTTATTTAATACCCAATCCAAGATCACACATTCAGGTAAATATAACAGGTGTTTTCGTCTTTCCTGTTATTTTTAGATTTCGGAGATAAAGCCACTGGCTAAAATCAAAACAGCTATAAGTTAAGCTTTACGATGTTTTATATTATATAACTTCCTCAATAGTGCAAAAGAATTACAATGAAAGTTGAATGGTAATGTTCCAAAAAGACAGAAAAGATAGTTATTTCAGTAAATGGTCAATACTAAATATACAATGTATACATGTATCAATGTAAATGCACGGCATCTCTTCAGCTTGCCCGCTGTTATCTTATGAACAAGTCACACTAGACCGCGATCGCACCACGATCAGCGCGATATAAAAAGTATTCAGATCGTGTTGAGGTCGCGGTATGGGCGGCATGAAAATGTAAATTTTGAATGTGTTCACGATGCTACTACGACTTCATTACTTTTCTACAACGATTTCGCCAAGAGTATACCCCGTTTTCACCACGCTTGTTCTGCGACCTCACTACGATAATCACGATCTTGCTACGCTCATCACGTTCTTACTACGATTATACCACACTTTATCCGATTAAAAAACGATCTTAGCACGTTTCTTCTGCGATTAAAGAACGATTTTATCACGATCATTCCACGATCTTACCATGTTCATATGGCGATTTTACTACGCTCTCGGTAATATAATAACGTCAATATCATGTTGTCGGAGTCAATATAAATACTGTTCCATTCCTCCTTATTTTCATTTATACGTAGAATTCTCGATAACAACACAGACAGGCCACCAAACTCTACAATATTTTGTATTTGTGCATGATATGGATAGAGGTAGAGTCAGTGGGGCCTCTGATACGAATCCTGATCCAGATGAGATGTCGGATTAACCTATCACAACGTATATTGCTGTTCTATCAAGATCAAATGAAGATATTTTATTGAACAATTAATAGTGGGATGATACAAATGTGTCAAGCATGGCTGAGCTGTTGGAGACTAGCGACATTAGATCCAAATTATATACAGACGAATAAAACCTGGGGAGCATTTACATGCTTTATTTGACAATGAGAATGAGCCCAGGCATGGCTATAAGTAAAAATGGTCGTAGTATAAACGTAGTAAGGTCGTAAGACGTGCGTTATTAGGACGGCATGAGCGTGCTAGAATCGTTCTATGATCTTTAAAGCGGGGTTTACACAGTGTCGATTATTGCTCCCGTTTGAGATCAGACTGCGCTAAGACTCGAAAAGTTAAAAAGTTGGATTACCATCCTCAATGATATGGAATGTCCTGTTATTGCCTGAACGCTGTAGTATACGTTCGTAAAACTCAGACTCCTACGGATCGGAGAGTTTGGACAAGCACCCCGACAGTTAGGTGCGTCCCTTAACATTCGGGAAGTCTCAATCAATTTTGTCTAGTCGAATTACAATCGTTATTATGTCGTGACAAATTCTCTAGTATCGCGATGATCAAAATCGTAACAATGATCTGTGACTAAGAATTTCATTATCCCAGGAATTGATCACCTTAGCCGTATTTGGCACAACTTTTTGGAATTGTTGGTCCTCAGTGCTCTTCTTCTTTGTATTTGTTTGGCTTTATAACTATTTGGAACTGAACGTCACTGATCAGTCTTATGTAGACGAAACGCGCATCTGCCTTAAAAAACTATAATCCTTGTGTCTTTGATAACTATTTTCTGGACAGTGTCATGTGGAACGGGCATGATCTAGAAAGATTTACCATTGCTGTTTTTTTGCCGATTGAGTCCAGATTGCATCCCGAATGCGAACAGTCCAAGATACGAATGAGTCCAGCATGCCGTCTTATGACGGAAATTGATATATGAGATTTGAAAATTTTCAAAACTTTGTACTACAATGACGCACTGGGTCAGTTTATTAAGCGTGCTAGTTCACAAGGCAAATATAGAAAAAAGAAGAAATGGTATGATTGCCAATGCACCAACTCTTCACAAACGACCAAAATGGCACAGAAATTAACAACTATAGGTCAACATACCGCAAAGTCAGCTATAAAAGACCCCAAAATGATAATGTAAAACAATTTAAACGAGAAAAATAACGGCCTAATTTATGTACCAAAAAATGAACGAAAAACAAATATGGAACAGAAACAAACGACAGCCACTGAATTACAGGCTCCTGATTTGGGAGAGACACATACATACTGAATGTGGCGGGGTCAAACATGTTTGCGTGATCGCAACCCACTCCCTTACGTGTAACAGTGGTGTAATAGTACAACATAAGAACGATCTATAAAAATCAGTTGAAAGTCTTAACTCGACAGATGATTAAAGATACAAATACTACATGAAAATACACGTGGACGTGTCCGGGTACTTGTACATCCCAAACAAAACCAAATAGACACTTAAGTACAAATATGAGAGTACTCACAGTAAGCCTAATAAACTCATCGTAGATACAAGGATTTAAATTTTGTATTTGAGCCAGACGCACGTTTCGTCTACAAAAGGCTCATCAGTGACGATCGAATAAAGTTCGAAATTGAAGAGTTTCTACTCGAATACATTATTCTGATTCCTGGCAGACAAGATTTTCTTTTACACCTGTCAAGCGGAAAAGCAGCAAATACTGATTTTCAATTTATATGTTTGATCAGGCACAAGTCTTAATCCACGATCTTTTTTTCCCCAAAAAAATCTACAACTTTCAGAATAAATCTTGGTAGAGCTAAACAATTAATTTTTTGTGAGAGATGCATTCATCTGTTTACTTTTCTGTTGTTTTTTTTTGTAGGTGTTTTGTTACTCAGTATTTAATGTTGTTTTGTGTTCTCTTTGTCTTTTTGTAGTTTTTATACATTTCAGTACTAGGGTTTATTTCCGTTGTCATGGGCAGCCTCTTCGTGGGTGTGTTACATGCGATACGTTTTTCGTGCAGTTTTGCAACATTCAGACATTTGAATGTGTCCCTGTCGAGCTGACACAATCACAATAGCCGCCTTTCGAATGTGTCTTAAAATATTCTTGTGTTACCTATTCTAAGATCGGTTCCGGACTTCTTTTTACTTTGCATATTGCTGTGTGTTTGTTGATTCCACATAGAATAGATGTACATGTATACATGGGGGGGGTCAGATTTCACTAAAGAAGTTATATATAAATTGAGGTCTAGCAGGACGGCAACAGTGCAGGCGATTGGGTGTCCCGGCGAGGAAAGAACAAAAAATTTGCGAAAGCAAGTTTACAGATCTAACATTGTTGGGTTGATGTTTAGACGAGTTTTATATATATACTTATATATATTTATACGAGTCTAAATTCAAAACTACGTTCAAACCTATGATTGCGTTGGATAAAAACCGCAATTTTTATACTCGTGCATGTTAACCAAATTTCGTTGTAGAAAGGTCTAAAAACAGCACAAACAACATTTTCCAAAAGACCAAAATAGTGAAAAAGTATATTTAAACAAAACGCATTTGACTAACAGGTCGAACAACTGATGTTCTTTAACCCTGCTGACTGCCATTATATATATACGTGCCGCATTTGTGCGGCTATTCTAAGTCGGGATTCTCTGGCCTATGTTAGTTTAGTATGGGTTTTTTTTACTACTTATTTTGGTTCCTTTATATGTTTCGGAGATTTTTTTTTTATTAAATTTCATATTTGCTGAACTTGGATACAAACATACTGTTTAGATGCAAGCAAAACCTCACTTGTGGGATTTCCTCACTGTGTTGAAGACCAATTGGTGGCCCTGTGCTGTTTTCTGCTCTTTGGACGGGTTACTGTCTCTTTGACACATTCCCAATTTTCATTCCCAATTTTAAGTTCTAAAGTTTCCAATGAGAATAATGTCATGCTTTATACTATTCTAATATTGATAGACATTATATTTGTCAATATCTAAATGGTCAGAGTCAGAATTTTTTCACAACAATTAAAATCGTGATGTTTAAACTCCATACAGTTGCATAAAGGACCTACATGTTGTACTTATGATTTATCTGTTCTTGTCCTGAACATGTTTGAAATATTTGTGACTGGACGTAAAGAAAATAACAATCAATTACAGCGAATCAGTTAAAAGTAATATGTAGTAATATAATAATGTTTTAGAAAAAAAATGTATAAAGCTAGTATACTAAAATGAAACTCGCATTTTATAACGTCCAACACATGCATTTCTTCTTTAGTATAGCGGATAATTATTTCGACAGGAAATCTCAATTGTTGACAGTCTAGTTGGAGCGTTTGTCTGAGATTTATTATCGGAACTCCCAGCCTGTTTATTCTAATTAGCAACAAGCCTAACTTTAACATTCCTATCTTGTTTGATAATCACATTTGATTGTTTCAACAACGCGCCTTTTTCTATCTGCGGTAAATATTGGTGAACTTTGACATATATTTTCAAGGTTGTATAAAATATGTTGTTTTAAAATGCTACACAATAAATTTGCAATGAAACCTAACATAACGTATACTTGAGAGGCGGATCCAGCCATTTAAAAAAAAGGGGTCCAACATATGTCCCAATTCAAATGCAATAATAGTTAAAAAAAAAAGGGGGGGGGTTCAACCCCTAGAACCTCACCCACCTCCACTCCGGAATCCCCAAACTGTAGTAAAATTTTAATTTACAAATCTACAAAAGTTACTTGCATGAAAATTGTTTTCCATTTTGTTTATAAAACTTGAGGAAGTCATAAAATTGAGAAAGGAAATGGGGAATTTGTCAAAGAGAAAACAACCCGACCATAGAAAAGACAACAGCAGAAGGTCACCAACATGACTTCAACGTAGCGAGAAATTCCCGCACCTGGTCCTGGTCCCTATTAAACAAATATATACTAGTTCAGTGATAATGAACGCCATACTAAATTCCAAATTGTACACAAGAAACTAAAATTAAAAATAATACAAGACTAACAAAGGCCAGAGGCTGCTGACTTGGGACAGGCGCAAAAATGTGGCGGGGGTAAACATGTTTATGTTTATAACATACATGTATGTACATGTTTATATAAAATCTGCTATTTTCGGTTGTTAAATTATTTATAAAAATTACGTTTGGCGTTACAGAAAAGAGGGATGATTCCTACTTTCAATTTTCTTAACCCCTATACGAAAATCCGTCAAATCATTTTCACCAGAATATCTCATCTTTTACCTCTTCTCTTCATCCAGATCCTAATCCCTTGACCCCAACTGCCCGCCCGCTAACCCCCGCTTCCCTTCCCATGTTCCTTTACCTCTGTCCGTCTCTCAGGAAATAACGGGTTATGTGGGATCGCTTCATTTTTAAGTGATACATATATGTGTTTACCATAACTATGTGTCTTTTAAAAGGTGTGTGGGTTCCCTAGATAATTATTTACCAAACTGTAACTTGTACAATGTAAATGTGTTCTTAGTGTAATATTTGTATGTTCCCCTAACAGAACACTTCAATGGTGAAAATTGGCACATTTCACTTGAAGACCATTTAATATAAAATCCTCAAAGAAACATTGTATTCAATGTTAAGTTGATGTGTTTTCCTATATGCAAATTAATATAATATATGTTCCTCCCAATATTGTTTCGCTAAATAATAATTTTATTAGGTGTTCCACATTGAATATTTCACTAAATGATGTATTTGTAATTTTTGTTTGATATTTTTTATTCATCTTGTTTTGGTAATCAGTTTTTCTATTTATATAGTATACATATATATAGGAAGATGTGGCATGTGCTAGTGGCAATGAGACAACTCTCTATCCAAGTATCAATTTATAAAAGTAAACCATTATAGGTTAAGGTACGACCTTCAACACGGAGCCTTAGCTAACACCGAACAACAAGCTATAAAGTGTCCTAAAAATTACTAGTGTTAAACCATACAAACAGGAACGGTATTGGTTTTTTTTTTTGGGGGGGGGGGGGATTGACAGTCAAATGATAAAATCTGAGTCAAAACGTAGCGGAAAACTTTAGCCTTGTTTTTATTTACTTGATGTATATTCAACCCATTGTCCTTTAAACTATCGATTTTCTAGACGAAAAGGTAACATTAAAAAAAAATTGTCACTCTCATGTGATAGAGTAAATTAACACCCTCGTATCAGCCATCAAAATATTGCATTTTCATATGAATTATAATTCATTTTTTGTCGTTCACCAATTAAACCATAAGTCAGGCTGTTTGTTAACTTGTTTGAATTGTTTTACCTATCATTTCGAGGCCTTGTAACTGATTTTGCAGTTTGGTATTTTTTTATTAGTGAAGGCCGTACGGTGACCTTACGTTGTTAATTTTTGTGTCACTTGGTCTGTTGTGAAAAATTGACTCATTGATTACAATATCACATCTTTCTTTAAATTATGTTAATTACGCGAGCAAAAATTTAATGCATTACACGACGGTTCCCCAATGAATAGCCTTCATCTATAGATATAAATGGTTAGGAATCTGATATGCTACTGTGTAACAGTAATTGTAATATTTTCAAAAGTACACAAAGTCATCATGGTCACATGCAGTTGTGATAATACTAATTTGATTGAAAACCTTATACATATTTTTCTTAAAAAATTACAAGTTGAGAAAATTTAAATAAAAGATGATCTAGTCTTAAGATGGTATTAGTGTCTTCCTCCATCTTGGATTGTAAAAAACAGAGAACCAAAGATCTAGATTTTCCATCAAGATAGCAAAATTTGATGCAGGAATGCAGATATTTAATGTGAATTTTCATTTATAAGAGCCAATTTATAAGAATAGAACTTATAATATTAATATTTTTGCAAATGTTAACTATTTTGGCTTGTTTTTAGGTTTTTTTAATTGGCATTTTAGGGGGAGGTATCTCTAAAACAGTGCATTTTCTGAAGGATTCATGGAATTTTCCTATTTTGTATTTAGTACGGTGACCCTATCTTTTCTTTTGATATTCTTAAAGCAGTGTCTGAAAACTATATTTTCCTGAAGTATTTAATAATTCTATCATTTTGTTTAGTTTCTAATCACAAAATGGTGTTTTTTCCTGTATAATCGATACAAAATGTGTCATTTTGTCCCGTCCTGTAGCTTGAGAAAATGCGCGTTGACTTATCATTTTTATTATATTTTTCGACATGTATCAATAGATACTACGTTTTGGCAAAGTAACGAACAAATTCTATCATTTTTATTTAGACTCCCATACCACCTTAAGTATTTTCTAGACTGATTTAACTCATTTCTGTACAATAGTTGGTACAATCAGGGAGAATCCATGAAATGTGAAAAGGGAGTGTAAATCCCAAAAGACAATTCATACCGGCGAGAGGAGCTAGGTGAAGGACAACTTTATCCTTTAGATATATATAACTGTGAGAACCATACTATTTTCTGTCTATTTCGATGAAAGGAGGGGGTGAACATCTTGCACACGCCCTATCATAGATCGCCACTGGCAATGACAAGACTCGATTCTTTTATGATTAAGTGGTAAAAGATATGACATGGGTATATAATCTGGGAAGCAGGACAAGTCGCCCCACTGGCAAGTCGCCCCACACCTAGTCGCCCCACTTTTTCACCAACTCGCCCCACTTAAAAAAAACCCGCCCCAACCTGGATCACCAACTCGCCCCACTTTTTAAAAAATCGCCCCACATGTGAAATTGGTTAAATCATGTTTAATATTACTCCTGCCAACTCGCCCCACTTAATGGAAAACGGTAATATTTATATAATCTGTTTTAATCTTCATAAGTAGAGTTTGAATATTGATTATATTTTTTAGTAAGACTAGACATCGTGGTTTCGTCCTTGAATCAAAGTACCTAGTATGCTTATTTTTAGACTGGACTTTAAGTACACGTATTGACGACTAATAAACCCATGCTGATCTTAAGGTGCACAGTTATCTTTGATTTCAAAACCTTTCTGTTTGAACCCGTCTTTGTTTTCTTGATACATTACACTTACAATAAACGAAATTTAACTTTTCAACTTATTAACCAAAATCGAGTGGTGTTATGGTGGGAGAGGACTGACATGTAAGAATGGTGTACCAAAGATTAACATAGATATAAAATAACTACTGAAAGAAGTCCATAATTTATTATAAATTACGTCTTGTGTGTATAGAGGAGCTTTGCTACTACAGTTTATAAAAAAAATATTACATGTAATTAGTCACTTGATATAAACAAGCTTCAATCGATTTATATATACTAGTCAACAAAGGAAACGATTTGATTGGACTCCAGTGGCAAATAGTTCATGAATGGTTCCGGACGAACACAAGAAACAATACAAGGCAATGTATATCATTAAATTGGATACACTGTAATAAGGAAAATAATAGGCCAATTGGTCCTATATTTACAAAGTGTTATGTTCTTATTAAAACTATTGAAGACAATTACGCGATTTCTGTTGTTGCAATAATTGATATTTCAAAAATCTTATTTTCACCAAAAAAATTCATGAATCGATTTTGAACTGAAAACTTCCAACTTAATCAAAGTACTGAAGTACTGAACATCGGATGACTCAAGTTCTTGTGGATGGTCAAAAGCAGATGTCACAGAAAAAGATCACACCTCTGTACATTTGCTATACCTGAAACTGAGTTTAATGTACAGAGTATATTTTTTTCTGAGACAAGTTCTTGCGCGGATGATAAATAAATGACAGGAAATTCAACCGCACCGTAATAACTATGATATTGTTGAGATACAAATCAGTATATCTGGGACTATTATACTAATATAATAAACGTCACAGAGTATGCACTGGTTTGTTGTTATTTTATTATTAATACTAGAACACACCCGCGAAATCGCGGGCATTCAGAACGTAGTTTAAAGTATGTAAAGTGTTGTTGGAAGAATTTTGTAAAATATTGAATGACTGGAGAATTTCAGCAAATGTATCATAAGTCATAGGTTATTGGGGACAGTAAAATGTGTTTTTTTTAACCCCTCCTCCTTCATTTCCAAAATTCCCAATTTTTGGTTTTCTATCAATTTCAATATGAACATACATTTAGTAAGTTATGAACATTTAAGTAAGGAACCTGTAATTCAGTGGTTGTCGTTTGTTTATGTGTTACATATTTGTTTTTCGTTCATTTTTTGTACATAAATTAGGGAGCTACCATTTGATTTTTATGGGGGGGCTAGGATGAAATTTGAAAAAAATAGGCAGGACAGGAGTTTTGAGTAAAAAAAAAGGCAGGATGTGACACTTGCAAAAAAAAAAAAAGTCAGGACGACAATTTAGGTAAAAAAAAGTCAGGATAAACTAAAAAAAAAAGGCAGGACCGATAAGAGTGAAAAATAAAAAGGCAGGACAGAGATTACAGCTAAAAAAAAATGCAGGACAAAATTTTTCATCCTAGCCCCCCATAAAAATCAAATGGTAGCTCCCTTATGGCCGCTAGTTTTCTCGTTTGAATTGTTTTAAATCGTCATTTCGGGGCCTTTTAAAGCTGAGTATGCGGTATGGGCTTTGCTCGTTGTTGAAGGCCGTACGGTGACCTATAGTTGTTAATTTCTGTGTCATTTTGGTCTCTTGTGGAGAGTTGTCTCAACATGGCAATCATACCACATCTTTTTTTGTTGTTGTAATAAATTAATTTTGTAAAATATTTAATGACTGGAGAATTTCAGAAAAGGTACCAAAAGTTTACATGAATAATTTTAGCGCTTATCTGTATATTATGAACATTCATTACTATATAAATAAAGTGTATTTACTTTCAATTCCAAGTTTACTAATCGATCCATGGTGGTCAATTGATATAGTATACAGACCCTCTCCATTTAATAAACTCTGTGACCGCCGTGGATAGTAAACTTGAAAATGATAGCAGATAGAATTAAAATACACTTTATTCGTAGTATCAAGGATTTGTATAGTGGTAGTATATGTATGTTCAAAGTATACAGAAAAGCGCAAACCGGAAGTCTAATCTGACTTAAAATTTCGTCCAATGACGGGACAATATCCGGATGCCTTTTTTCTCGTTTTTCTCCCAAAATAACTCAATCTGAATAATCATATAAATGGATGACAAATGCGACTATGCACTGTACCTATAGGTCACAGAGACGTGTTGATTAATTTATTGTGGAAAGAAGAGAAGCGACACCCAAAATGAGGTCTTCTCGTTTAATAGTATAGATAACAGTTACATGTACAGTCCTTGGATGGTGTAAACTTCCCACTAACGTTACACCATACACCATTACACCATACACTATACAGCATTACACCATACACGTTACACCTTTGCACCATACACCTTTCACATTACACCATGCACCATTCCCCATTCTATCTACACGATCCGAAATTACCCATAATGCAATTAAATTTCAAATATTAAGATTATTATTATTGTTTATGTTTACAATTCGAAAAAATAAAATAAAAAGAAATTCGTTTCAACCAATGAGATGTCGTACACCATCATTCACACCATTCCCGATCGCACGTTACACAATCACACCATTCCTCAAACACCATTACACCATTCCCCTTACACCATACACCACAGCACCATTACACCATTACACCAGTACACTATACAATTTTTTTGGAAAGTTTACACCATCCAAGGGCTGTATATATAATTTCCACATTATTTATGTATATGACTGTCCCAAGTCAGGAGCCTGTAATTCAGTGGTTGTCGTTTGTTCAAGTGTTACAAATTTGTTTTTCGTTCATTTTTTAAACATAAATAAGGCCGTTAGTTTTCTCGTTTGAATTGTTTTACATTGTCTTATCGGGGCCTCTTATAGCTGACTACGCGGTATGGGCTTTGCTCATTGTTGAAGGCCTTACGGTGACCTATAGTTGTAAATGTTTGTGTCATTTTGGTCTTTTGTGGATAGTTGTCTCATTGACAATCATACCTTCACATCTTCTTTTTTTTTTTTTATACTTCATCCATTTGTATATCAATATATTCTACTATGCTTTTAATAGTGCAGTGTAAGTGCATGGTGGACACTCTTTTGTAAGAAATCGATTTTTCTGAAAGATTAGATATGAGAAGCCATTCATATTTTCCCGCAAAAAAATACAGAGTTACCGGTCCTTACCGGGAGTGTCGTAAAACGTTTTTGAGATATTCTTCCGCAAGCTTTAACACAATTTACAACTTCAAACGTTTAATGTTTTGCATGTTATTTTCTGTAATAAAGCACTAGCATGAATTTTATTAAATGGCGTGCATATATATTTCCAATTTCCTATACCTTTCCTAAGATTATAAATATAAGGCGATGTTGTATGATTGCCAATGAGACAATTTTCCACCAAAGTTCATATTAAGTAGATGTTAGCAATAAGAGGTAACGGTACGACCTTCAACAATGACAAAAGCCGATACCTTAAAGTCGATTATGAAAGGACACGACATAAATAAGAAGTGAAACAATTAAATTGAGAAAAATAACGGCATAATTCACAAATCAATTGGGAAAAACAAAAATTAATGACATGAACCATTACAACCACTAAATTGCAGGTTCTAGACAAAAGACAGGCGCATACAAAATGTGGTGGGTTTAAACATGTTTGTGAGCGCTCAACCTTCTAACATATGAACAAACTATAGAAGCCAGTTGAAAATGGCTTATCTCATCAGATCGATACAAACAGAAAAAAAACTAACTAAAACATAGACCGGGTGTGACAGAGTATTTATACATCTCTTACAACAAAATATAAAAAGTAGAGACATAAGACTATATATATTGATGTTTCAACTCATGATGGGGTTTAACTTGATTTTTTAGACTTAGCCTTTTGAATATATGTTTAGGCTACAACAGTGAACTAATGGAAGAAATAAATGTCTAAAAAAAAAAACCGAATGATATAAACATACAACAAAAGTGCCTAACTATATAAGTTTAACATAGAAAAGTATACGACGTATAATTGATTTTAAGACCGAGAAATATTTTCCAGTTAACAAACATATATACATAAGTACGTGTACGTACAATTGAAATTAAAATGAGATTTATAGAATAAATTATCGAAGAATCCAAAAAGAAAAATGTTCAACGAGTGACCGAACAACACATGAATTTGCTAATGCGCGCAGCCTATTTGAATTCTTTGATTAGTTATTCTTTTTATTACATTGGCAAATGGCCTTTTTTAAGTAGAAAGGGTAAGAAACTAACATGTATATCTAAAAGAGATTTAAATTTCACACACATTATTTGATAAGAAGATACCAAGTCAATAGCTGATAAAGAAATTAAGAAAACAAATGGCACACATACAGGTGAACTCGTTTGGACCCTGCAAGATGATTGACCAAAAGGAAAAATGTAAATCCTATAATGCACTGGTCATTAGTCATTTCTTTGCATGTCTTCTGTCATAATCATAACAGACTAAATGCACTGATCCAGGGTTTGGTGTTTGAAGGCTCTACCAATGTTAGGAGTTAAAGAACCATATTTTACCCCAAAAAAATGGATGTAGTCTAATCTATGAAATATATTCATTTCTTGAAAAAAAGGGGGTGGGGTATAATTGAAGAAAAAAAAAATAATAAGCAACTTCGCATCCAATTTAGGATTTCAAGCATATCAGTCATTGTGATTACAATTTCTAAAACATATCGTTTATTCATTTTTTTTTCTAATATATTTTTCGGTGTTAAAGAAGTTATCTAGTCCTCCCCTGAGTGCTCCGTATAAAAACATTTTTGGGGAAAACACAGATACATTGGATTTGACAGTTTGACACCACCATTTAATTGCTTTTGTGCTGCTACTCGTTACTCGACACGTTACTAGGATAACCTTGGGGTGATATGTATAAAACTACTTATCCGAAAGGACGGATTTTTTTCTACATGTCCTACGATAAATAAATAATACGATAAGATCTGTCCTACTAAAAAACGCTTGGGAACGCCCGAGAGCGCCCGAGAAAAGAAAAAGCGCCCGAGGAAGAAAAAAAGGCCCGGGAGAATAAGTGATTTCCTGAATGAAAAAAAAAAAAAAAACATTGCGCGTTTCACCCGTATAAATGGGGATATTTACGATGCTAAATCTAAAGTGTGTAGATAGTGTTGTTGCACTTTTACATTTTAGATTTAAAAATTGTATATAAGTTGGTAAATATAAGTATACAGAAGAATCATGAACGATATTGTCCTCGATCAAAACGTATATTTAGTTAGTTTAAAAAAAATCAGTGCCCGAGGTCTAATATTCGCAACTGCATGGTGAACACTTGTTCAATTACTTTTACCGTTCTTAAATAATGTGCAACTCTTTTAATTTTATAAAATTAATATTAATCTGGGAAATTTGAGAAACGTATCTGTCGGTGTTTAACGATTTATAAATCTTCAGCATAAACTGTGATCCATTATTATCTTTTCGAAATAGTATTCATATATTATTGTTAAAATTGAAACATTCATCTCTATGTCACAAATAGAAACTGGGTGTATCTGTGACTGGAAAATGTGTTGGCCTGGAACCACACACACACAATAAACAGTACGACAAGTCTGCACGGACTCTTAACTCTGGGACTAGCTCTTGTAACAAAAGACGACTCTGGTTAGCGCGATGTATAATTTAATAAGTTCAGCATGGAATACAATTGTACAGAGTTGGAACTGTTCAGTGTAATACTAAATCCAATCTGCCGCATTAAAATAACAGCATAGTTTATATAGCAAACCAAAACTACTTGTATAGACTTGACAAATATTTCTCTAAATGAGTGAGAAAATTCAATTAAGGGATTACAGAAAAATTAACACATAGATAATAATTAACAATAGAACATACAGACTTATTTATGGAATTAAAGGTTTGGCTTGTCATATACGAATAATAGATCATTTTGAAGTAAAATGTCGCTAATTGAAAAACAAATTAAACTAGTATCTCAATTGTTTGTGAAACAATTGAAAGGTCTTTCCTATAAAAGTGATGTTTTCGTAATGTGCTTTGTACGACCTTTCGTTTGATATACGACAAGCATACCTTCTGAAACTTTTCGCTTTTTACACTTAATGACCCCAACCGCCTACATTCTCGAGATCGAAAGTATGATATAAGTAATGTAGACTTGATGATCTTTCATTTGATATGCGACAACGCCATGTTCTAGAAAGATTGATTTTTGCACTTAATAACCCCATCCAACTAATTTTTGGAGGTCAAGAATTTGATATTCGAAATGTACATATCATAACCTTTCATTTAATATACAACAACCCTATCTTAAAAGAAAATTTATTTTTTGCACTCAATGACCCCATCCAACCCATTTTTGGGAGATGTCAATTTTAAATTTGAAATGTACGCTTTATGTTCTTTCATTTGATATGCGACAACCTTACCATCTGAGAAATTTGAATGTTTGCACTAAATGACCCCACCCGTCCTCCTGGGATGAAAAAGGGGTTTAAAATTTTCATTTTTAAGTAGAGTTTATTAAGACCTTCAATTTGATATATCAGATGACCCCATTTGATAAAGTACAAAAAATGATGCAATATCAACTATATAAATAGAAGTTATGAAACTTACAAAGTCAATGCAAAACTTGAAAATTTCAAATTGAATTTTTGGCGTTTTTTTCCATGGAATGTTTTTGGTATTTGGTCAAACATATAACTATGTTAACCTCTTCAATTTCTAAAACATTTTAAGAGGTACGCTCGTGTTGATTCAGAAATACATGCCTCCGCTCGCAAAACTTCAAACTGCATTATCTCTACAACAACAATAGATATCTCAAATCTGTTAAATGATAAATGATCTACAGTTGAAGGACAACATTATAGAAAAAGAATTGGGACAATTTCAAAGTTCACCAAGGTCACAATTAATCATCAAATATATGATGCAATACCAAACTTAAGAACCGGAAGTCGTAGAGACATGGGACTAGCACCATTCAACTCAGGACCACTTGACCTTTCAAATATCACAAGGTCAAGGTCATAGTATAATGTGAAGGTCAAGGTGAAATTTCATCATGACCTGACATTGACCTCAAATTGAAGGTCTTGAATTACTGATCATCTTTGCAGTTTATAGTAGGTTGATATCTGTTACCTTTTAAAAGATATACACTTGTTACTATAGTTTTAAGAATTATGTTGTTGTAACTTTTGAACAGACAGTCGGACATTTTTTAGCTTAATGTATAAAATGTAGAGCTCGTCGAGAGGAACATTTTATGCACAGTATGAGTGCAGCAAACTCTTATAGTTTTCTTAATATGCAAGCTTGAAATTGCAGCGTAATTTCTTTTTGCACTCGGTGACCTTTGACCTTGGTGCAAATTAAAGGTCACATGAATTAAAGAATATTGGTGAAGGTCCCAAGTCTCTACGACTTCCAGTTCACGAAATATAATTTTTCCAAAAATGTATAATTTTTCAAGGGAAATAACTTCTTATCAGGGAAAATAACCTACAATTTTTTTATGTTTATTAACATTGCCATCTGTTCCTGTACATGATGCCATTTTCAATTCTATTCTATCTCTAATACTTTTTAAGAAAAATGCAAATAAAAAAAATTCTTCAAGGGGATGTAACTCTCAAAGGGGATGATGAAATCCTACACAGCCTCATCTGGTAATACCTCATAATGAGATCTATCAATGGTCAATATTTGGTCTTGATGACTTCAATAGAAACGGGGGGAGGGCATGTGAAAAAAATGTTGGAAGAAAAAAAAACATTAGAAAAACAATAAGGTCTTTCCCATGTAGGGGAAAGACCTTAAACATGAAATTAGATTAGCTTAATCTTCTAAACTTGTCTTGCACAATAAAAATATCAAAATCCCTAGTGAAATATTGCAAATATAACAAAAACATTAGTTTTACAAAATCTTTAACAAAATGTCCAAAAAGTCTCAAAATCAATTTTTGTCCATTTTCCCACTGTGACATCTATATATTTTCCCCGGGCGCTAATTTTTTTTCCACGGGCGCTTTTTCTTCATCCGGGCGCTCCCGACGCTTTTTAGTAGGACCCGATTAGATATCTTAACTTAAGTAGTTTTAAATTATTGAAAAACAATAGTTAATAGTTTTAAATAGTTTTAAGGAGTATGATTGAATTTAAGTAGAGTAGAACTCGTTTTTATAGTTTTACTTATAATTTTGCAAGTTAAATTAATCTAATCGTTATTTTTCAGTACAATATGAATTATGTTGAAACAAAGTTACAATTTCTTTTAAAAATAACAGTATTTTTTAAATAGTTTTTTATTACAGTGTAGAAAGTTGAACGTTAATCTTAATGGGATTCCTAAATGTTATGACACCTTCAGTAGGTCAGTCTAGTCATTAAGAGTTCAAATAATAGTCGTCTGCAAATGCAGCTGGTGGATATTTAATTACATTGTTTTTATCATCTCTGGGAATCAGGTTAACTTAGTGTGAAATTTTCTGTCTAATGTTGCAGACGTAAACAGTTCGCTTTTATTACAGCGAAAACAATGTTGTGAAATTATAATAAATGTTGTAAATATTGGATAAAAAAATTAGTTATAAGCAAACATTCGATGTCACTGCTTTAGAGGAGATGATACTTTTGCAAATTTAAATGTGAAATTACAAAAAATCCTAATGCAATTGTTATAAAATATATCATATAACAAATACTATGAGAAAAATATAAAAATATTCATAACTGTCATACAAGCGCGGAATATAGTTTCAATTGGGAGATATATTCTCCGTAACACATTCGAATATCAACCAGAATACAGGTGCGCCTATACATGCGATTTCTTTATAATAAATAACTAGAGGCTCTAAAGTACGAAGTCCTGTTGGTCTCACACAGATTATAAAGTGTCTTTTAAAGTCCTGCGCTGAAGATGTGTAAAGTGTAGCGCTGGAGATATAGAGTCTAGCGCTAGAGATGTAAAGTCTAGCGCTGGATATGTAAAGTCCAGCGCTGAAGATGTAATGTCTTGCGCTGGAGATGTAAAGTCCAGCGCTGGAGATCTAAAGTCTAGCGCTGAATATGTAAAGTCAAGCGCTGAAGATGTAAAGTCTAGCGCTGAGGATGTAAAGTCTAGCACTGGAGATGTGTAAAATCTAGCGCTGGAGATATGCAAAGTCTAGCGCTGGAGATGTAAAGTCAAGCGCTGCAGATGTAAAACCAAGCGCTGCAGATGTAAAGTCTAGCGCTGAAGATGTACTATCAAGCGCTGGAGATGTAAAGTTAAGCGCTGGAGATCTAGATGTAAAGTAAAGCGCTGGAGATATAAAGTATAGCGCTGGAGATGTAAAGTCAAGCGCTGGAAATATAAACTCTAGCGCTGGAGATCTAAAGTCTAGCGCTGAATATGTAAAGTCAAGCGCTGAAGATGTAAAGTCTAGCGCTGGGGATGTAAAGTCTAGCACTGGAGATGTGTAAAATCTAGCGCTGGAGATATGCAAAGTCTAGCGCTGGAGATGTAAAGTCAAGCGCTGCAGATGTAAAACCAAGCGGTGCAGATGTAAAGTCTAGCGCTGAAGATGTACTATCAAGCGCTGGAGATGTAAAGTTAAGCGCTGGAGATCTAGATGTAAAGTAAAGCGCTGGAGGTATAAAGTATAGCGCTGGAGATGTAAAGTCAAGCGCTGGAAATGTAAACTCCATGCAGCGCTGGAGATCTAAAGTCTAGCGCTGGATATGTAAAGTCAAGCGCTGTAGATGTAAAGTCTATCGCTGTGGATGTAAAGTCTAGCGCTGGAGATGTGTAATATCTAGCGCTAGAGATATGCAAAGTCTAGCGCTCAAGATGTAAAGTCAAGCGCTGGAGATGTAAAATCAAGCGCTGGAGATGTAAAGTCTAGTTCTGAAGATGTAAAATCAAGCGCTGGATATGTAAAGTTAAGCGCTGGAGATCTAGATGTAAAGTCAAGCGCTGGAGATATAAAGTCAAGCGCTGGAAATGTAAAGTCCAGCGCTGAAGATGTAAAGTCTAGCGCTGAAGATATAATAAAATTAATGGTATCAATTTTCTTGCACCAGATGCGCATTTCGACAATACATGTCTCTTCAGTGATGCTCGTGGCCAAAATATTTGAAATCCAAAGCTTATAAAAAAGACGAAGAGCTATAACCCAAAAGGTCCAAAAAGTATAGCCAAATCCGTGAAAGGAATCAGAGCTTTGCATGAGGGAGATACATTCCTTAATTTATAACAATTTCTATCATTTTGTAATAGCAAATTTTAATAACACATAAAAAATCCGTATTTTCATGCCAGTACCGAAGTACTGGCTATTGGGCTGGTGATACCCTCGGGGACTAATAGTCCATCAGCAGAGGCATCGACCCAGTGGTAGTAATAAAATTAACGGTATCAATTTTCTTGCACCAAATGCGCAATTCGACAATACATGTCTCTTCAGTGATGCTCGTGGCCAAAATATTTGAAATCCAAAGCTTATAAAAAAGATGAAGAGCTATAATACAAAAGGTCCAAAAAGTATAGCCAAATCCGTATAAAGTGTAGCACTGAAGATGTAAATTCAAGCGCTGTAGATGTAAAGTCTATCGCTAGAAATGTAAAATCGTGTTTTATAGTGTGTTGCAAATAAGATGCAAGAAAAGCCTCGGTCACATCTTACCGGATAGCTCGAACCCACGCCTAACGGAAAACCTTTTTTCAATCCGTTCATATCCGTTAGACGTCCGTTCTTATTCGTAAGACGTCCGTCCATATCCGTTGCATGTCCGTTAAGCGTACGTTTTATCCGTCGACGTCCGTTCTGTCCGGTGGAAAATTTTGAGCATATTCAAAACGTTGAACGGACGTCCAACGGATAAAATGTCCGTTGAACGTCCGTTAGGCGTCCGTTTTGTACGGTACTCGTCCGTTTCGTTTCCATTTTGTATATGTTACGTGTCCGTTATACATCTGTTGGTGGTCTGGATGATAAACTCACCAACGGACTTCAACCGGACGTATAACGGATAAAACGGATGTTGAACGAATGAGAAACGGACTTCTACCGGACGTATAACGGATAAAACGGATGATCAACGGATCTGAAACGGATATATGCCAATTGAAATTTTTGCGTCAGAAATGCCAATTATTGGTATGTCAGATTTCTTAAGGTTCTTGAATTCTTATTATTCATAATCAACCTTAAAATAAGGGCGATTCTTCACAATCAAGCAGCTCTTATTTCAGACGCTGACCTTATGCGGTATTTTGAAGAATAAACCAAAAACAGTTACACCTAAACATTTTGAATATTTATGCGATGTACATGTATTATTATTGTTGCCTTTTATTTTTCCGTATATATTGTTCATCCGTTTTATCCGGTACGCTTCCGTTAGGTGTGCGTTTTATGCGATACTCTTCCGTTGGATGTACGTTCGACATCCGTTCTGTCCGGTACATTTCCGTTTCTCGTACTTTGCATATCACACCTTACCGGATAGCACGAATGGACGCCTAACGGATGAAAAAAAAAGATGTCCGGACAGAACGGATGTCCAATGTATATACGGATGGTATGCTGCTTTCACGAAAAAATACTTTGGGTAGCACTTTACCAAAGAGAATAAGCCTTCTTCAAATCTCTTCGATCATAAGCTTAAGTTTTATAAAAATGTCCATGAACCAGAGTTTGAATAGTGTCGAAACTTTTATATTGACTGCTTTATTTGAATGAACGAATCAGTACATTGCTTTAAAATTAATGCACTTATATAATAGAATCGAAGAGTACATCGATAGAGAATGGTTATTAAATTGGGTATGTTGTAAATGTTAGATGAAATTGTCTACGTTTTTTTATTCTTCTGTAATGTTTACTGTTTTCAGAGTGTTTTTTTTTTCTTTTTTAGCCATGGCTTAGTCAGTTTATTTTCGACTTGTGGGTTTTTATGTCCTCTGGGTATCATTTGCCTGTTTTTTAGTTATGATTTTTTTAAAAGTAAAAGAAATGGAGGATAAATGGTTTATTTTTAAATAAATTGTTACCTATGTCAAATTCAAAACATTGCCAGTGTTTATCTTATGAGATCACCACATGGTAGACATGTCTACCGAAACAAAAACATATTCCAATAAAATCGTTATCACGATATGATCGATTTTTTAATATCTTGATGCATTATAAGCATTTCCAAAATTATTTGATTTCATAATATTAATCCACACATTATGCTATCTTATAATATTATTGATTTTTATAATATATCTTAAATTATGGTGTACCATAATATTCGTTATGGTGTAATACTAGCACTTTACCAAAGAAAATAAGCCTTCTTCAAAACTCTTCAATCATTAGCTTTAGTTTTTCAAAGATGACCATTAACGAGAGTTTGAATGGTGTCGATAGAGTATGCATGTTATTAAATGTGGTATTTTGTAGATGATAAATGATAGTTATGGATTAACCGTTTTACAGATGATATCGGATATGTTCCTTATTTCATAACGAAAATCCCCTTTCCTTTTCACGTATATGACATACCGAATTAAAGTATTTACCGGGTTTGTAATAACATGAGCAACACGACGGGTGCCACATGTGGATCAGGATCAGCATACCCTTCCGGAGCACCTGATATCATCCACAGTTTTCGTTGGGGTTCGTGTTGCTCAGTTTTTACCTTTCTGTGTTGTGTATTGGGTTCTATTATTTGAATGTTTGTCTTTTCTTTTTTAGCCATAGCCTTGTCAGTTTATTTTCGATCTATAAGTTTGACTGTCCCTCTGGAATCTGTCGCCCATCTTTCACAGAGAGTGGTTATATTGTTTTAGTATTTTGTAAGCGCGACATTTTTGTAAACTTAATAGGTAGTAACATTCATATATGTAATTTATTATTGTATTAGTTTAAAGCAATTCAATGGGACGTCGTCATATATCGTATATGAATTCACTCGTTTAAACTTAAATTGGAGAAAAACAGTTTCCTTACGACAAAACACGATAATACCATATCAAAAGGCTTTTTACTAGTCTGAAATGTTCACCAGGATTCAAGTCTTGCTAGTTCACAAAGTGTCAGTCTGTTGTCTGCTCTCTGGCTGGAGTTGTCTCTTTTACATATATTCCCTATTTCGATCTCAATTTTATGTAATTAGACATGACGTCCTACTCGGACATATTATTGTGAATCCGGAGCAATAAGTCATTACTCTCAATAAAACAAAAATACTACTTAATTCGGAAATTAAAGAATACAGGTGTTATAGTTTTAGAATATTAGCCGAGATAATAGAACAATTTTTAAACCTTTATACAGCATTTCTCGTAGCTTTTATATTATATTTTATTGTTTGAATCAACTGATTTACCATTCAATGAATTGCTATTAACACGTAGTGATTGATATTTGTTTGGAGTGTTCAAATCTCTATATTATAAATATTTAATATATTTATTTATATTATTCTATATTATATTTTGACTGACAAACTTCGTGTTTTGACTAGTATGATGTGTAAAGAAGTCAACGAATAAATTTGGATAAATAGAAATAGAATATTTTTTTTCGATTTTAATATTATATATTAACAAACAAAAATAAAAGTCTATTATAAATGTCGTCATGTATAAGTCATCATCCACATTTCATACAGTACTTATATCTTAATTTATTTCCAAAAGATTATTTTGGCAGGTTGCACTCCCATTAGTACGTTGTGATATAATTTCAACTAGGCATTAATATTATGAGTTCATTCTGCAATGTGTATAAATTTTCATATCAAACGTAAATTATGTCATCTGTTTCTTACCAATTAATGATACTGCTGAACTAAATAATATTGTATTACATATGACCTTGCTTCGCATTGAAATAGTTTAATATTTACAATTTATTTCTTCTGCTGTTTTTATACTTGTATATAAATTAATTTTGTGGTTCTCAAGAACCAATATGTTATTTTAATTTTTTAAGAATTTTTTTCTGCAGATATATAGAAGTGAAATGGACAATAACTGAATTTTGATATGCAACGTGTTATGTAGGAAAATAACAATCATACATGTCATAGTGCTGTTTTAAATACTCAGGTGTATCTATCATCAAATATTGACCGACGTCGAAATAAATATTTATTGGTAATACATCAAAATGAATATCTAATTTCTACCTGCCTATGTTTATAGATTATGATTTAAATTCTGTCTTGATGTCTCGATTTTTATTCTAAGATGTAATTTTTATTTACATGTAAGACAACACAAGAGACTTTTCTTTTACAGACACAATTTTATTTTTAAAGGATTTGAAAAGAAACATTTCAAATTTGATGGTGACAGAAAAAATACGTTGTATGCATGTGTATTCGAATTAATGTACCCACCTTACCCAATATACACAAATACACATAAGCAACATTAAAACGGTCTGCAACATAAACTGAATTTGAAACAATAACAATTGCATGTAATGAGTTTTTGTGGATCTGACCATTAATTAAATTTCGTCAAATCAAGACATATAAACACGTGAAAGTAATGTGTTTCTATACCTATTGTGTACATAGTCATTTATAATTTATAAAGACGTCTGAAGGATGTGTACTATTTTTTTATAACATTTCCCCTTGATAAAACTTATGTATTGAAAACGAGGTCAACTGACACACTTATTTTCTACATTTATTTTCTAAAACACGATTTATTCATTGTTTAAGGAACGATAATACACTTAACAAAAATATGGCTTGTAAGACGACACGATTTGTCTCCCTTGTACAAAAAACTTTCTAGATAAAAGACATTGAAGACGAAAGCATTTTAAATATGACGCGAGAAAGGCGACGATTGTCGGATGAATATAATCAATAGATGATCATAAAAATAGCATTTCAAGATTAATAAATTACGGAACTTGTTAGCAGTACCCAAAACATTGTTTTTTGGACACATCAAATTTTATTTTTTCATGCATAATTATGAAATTCAATAATATTCAAAATTATGGACACACATAATATTACTGGAAATATTATTTAATCTCATAATATTATGGCTTTTCATAAAGCAGTCAAATTTAGCCAATTCCATAATATTATGGAGTTCGCTAAGTGCCCCGACTGCAGTACTAGATATCACAAATATCAATCATTGTCAGAGTTTTGGATAGCCATAATTAAATAAAGGCTAAGATAAATTTGACTTGTTTAATTTTCAATAAAAGGTTGACAATTTACTTGGATCGCGGTGCTGTTGACAAAAGTGTAAAATCAAAGAAATTTGAAACACACAATTTACAAACATAGTTTTAATGAACACATAACAGTTAGTTGTTTGACAAACACATGTTTTGATCATTCAGACTATTGACGTCTTATTACTTGTAGAAGGTTATTAAAACGTAGCTGATTTGTTAGGATTAAACTAATAATAATAATCTAGTCGTTATATTCCACTTACTACGATCAGTCAATTACCGACAAATGATAGAGGATAAAAGCATTGAAATATGTTTGGGTCGATTAAAGATTTTATTCATAATTTAAAATGTACACTTACATTTCATATAAACGGTATTAACGCTCGAATACTCTGTTAGATCCGTCAGAAAAGCATGCAGTTACTTTGACAACTGAAAATAAAAAAAACCGGTTCTTTTTGATGTGTATAATATTTGTATGTCGTTTGTTTCAATAATGTATGTAATTATATATTATGGTATACATTTCCAAATTACATATTACCTTGCAGCCAATAGTGCCAAACTTTGTAAAACTTCACACGTTTCTGCGAAGAATTTGAATAACACTAGTTGTATCAAAGAACGTCTCGTCCTTTTTCAAAACAATGTTCATCGGAAGATACGAAGACCTAGTAAATATATATTCCGTATATGTATGAACTTCACAATTAATTCATATTGAACTTAAAGCTTATATTTAAGGTACTGGTGTTCTGTCTCATCCTAACTACGCGTTATAAAGGTTTTTTTTGTCTTTGTATATTTTTACCGTGTTTTCTGCTTAGACCGTTTTTTTATAACAGACTTTTGGCGCTTCTAGGTATTTATACATCCCGCCATCGTGTTTGTTTGCATTGACCGTATTTTCCTTTTCTTTTATTTTGCTTAAAATATCCTTTGTCTATGTAGTGTCTATATGCCTTGTTAAGTTTCTTTGTTTAACAAGTTATTTGTTTATATATCGGTAAAGAATATAACATAATGTAGACTTCTGTTACTTCAATTTTTGACATTTTACCTGCTAGTGTTATGTCTATTTTTTTACTCTCAAATTGTTAATAATACAATAAGTACTATCGAAATAGTTTGTTTACATTTCTATTTACTAACTCTTACTTAAATTATGGACTACATATTTAAAGTTGGAAAATGTTCACTAGACCCTTTCGTTTTAAATAAATAAATTGAGTTTTCTCATCTTGTATTTCTATCAAGTATTTGTCATTGGACTGTAAGCAAGCAACAATCAGCAATCCACAAACCTATCCCAACAGTTGACAACATATAATAATTATCATTATTATTATTGTCACAATGAACTAACTCACCATCCTTCATACTACCACCAGCAGCTTTTATTACTGCACCAACATTCTTGAAAATCTATGGAAAGTCAATTATGCATCTAATTACTCAGATTTTGAACATGCTATGACATATAAGTAAATGAAAAAATATGAATGCATCATATTGTATTTTTGTTATCTGACTTCGTTATGCTTTATTTTGTTTCAGTTACAATTACATGAAACCATAGTTGTGTAACATGGTTTTATTTTAGCATTTGTTCGTATTTCGATTGAAGAGGCATTCGTCATCTTACCTGTTCCGTTTCAGAAACTATGCCACCAGAAAACAGTTTAAGAGTGACAAGATCTTATCCCAATTGCCCCGACAGGTATAGAGTATTTCTGGCTAAAACAGCTTGGCTTTAAAATACAAGATAAACGTTAAAAGAAGGTGTAGATATTTTCAAGTAATTGTAATTTAATATGTGTTTGCCTTTTAAATCACCTAATCGCATATACATTTCCGACAGATTGAGCAAAATAATCAATTATTTTTTTATGCCTTTTCTCATGAGCAATAAAACGTGGACATTCGTCCGTTGAAGAATAATATTTTTGGAAGATCTTTCATAGTCTGTAGCAATATGTGCTTACATATACTATTATAGGACGGAATAGTAAGACTGTCGCCGTTATGCTTCTCTGACAAGTGGAACCTTGTTAGCTATTAAACAACTAGATTTAATTAATCATCAACGTCATCAAATTCTAGTGGACAATAGCTGTTCAGTCCATCCGTTTATTGATACAGTCAACCGTTAAATTTCATATCTTATATAATCGCCTACATCCTGGTAGGGTTTGTTTTGCTCAGTGGTAAGTTTTCTTTGTTGTGATTTGCATACTGCATTTTGTCTTTTTGTCTTCTATATTTTTGATGCCATCGATTGCCAGTATATTTTCAATTTCATAATATGAATGTTCTTTTGGTACCCATTAGCCGCTCAATTTACTTGAAAGTGTTGTATTATTTATCACAGAGTTGTGTTTCTATTTATCTCTACAGAAAAATAACCACGTTTTCCAACTTATTCAATACACATTACCTGAAAGGCAAATTGAATATAGGAGCTGTGTCTGTTTGAATAATTCTTTTCGTAACTGGTAAACATGGTAATGTGTGTCTCCACCACAGGGTCTGAAACAAAAACCGATACCGTACAATAATGAATTTTATTTGCATTTAAACACCTAAACATTCTGGTCTGTAAATAAAACTAAGTCAGTCGTTATGTAGCCGTCAATCGCGTATCTATTCCCTAAATGGACTGTTTTGTCAGTGTGAATTTGCATTGCTATATGCCGTGTTTCGGTATTTACAAATCCAACATTCATGAATTTAGTGATGCTTCTTAAGTGGGTTTGTTTTGTTATGTGTGATGTCTTATTGTTTGTGTTTAAATTTTATTTGTTTTCGGTATGTTCTACTATTAGGTGTATTAGGTCTTAAAATAGTCGAGTTAATTTCAGTCTTTCGGGGACAGAGTATAGTGTTAGAGCATAATGTTATAACGTCATCAAACCGTTATTTCAAAATAAACTTTCTAGACCATCTTAATCATGATAAGTAAAATGACTAGTTTTGTTTGGCGTTGCATTGTTTCTGTTGTACTGTTGATTATCTTGGTTCTTATAGTTGATGCGTTTCCCTCGGTTTTGGTTTGTAACCGGATTTGTTTTCTCTCAATCGATGTGTGACGTTTGAACAACAGTTTACTACTGGTGCCTCAATTTTACAGTTGGTATGGATATTTAAGCGCTCTAAAATTAAGCGAAAAAAGCAGTATGCCTTTATGTAAAGTTTATGTTGAAAATTGAAATTTTGGCACACATAAATATTTCTAGTGTAGTGCAGAACCATTATTAGCAATAAATGTATTCTACCATTGTAATAAGATAGTTTTTTTAATATATATATATCTCATATATCTATATGTAAAACGTTCACCCTCTATACATCAACAAATATTAAACAAACGTATCTTTGAAAATCAATTTTGACATTTCCGTCAAATTAGAGAACGGATCAGCAGCAAAACCGACGAAGCATTATTATAGATAATGTTAGAAATACTACAAAGACGTCGGGAAAATCTAAAAACGATCTATAAATTTCGGAATAAAAACCCTATAATAAATTATAGCAATAGTTTTTGTTCAGCAATCAATAATAAAGTATGTATTTCCATTATACGTACACACTATTGATTTTGATAAATATCAAACGTGCAAATATGACTTAGTTTAGAATATATACATACGTAATTTTATTTATTTTCCTAACATTATAATCACCAGGAAATCGTTTGATATGATTTTAAAGAGAAAATGGGCAGTTATAAATTGTTGAAAGCGCATTTTGATATCAATTGCTTCGAAAAAAGTAAAATATAATCTTCTTATAGGTGTAAGTTCAATTATCGCTAAATCAGTTGTATATCAACTGGTAAGATGTATTGGTAGGATGAATGCTAACTTTGTATGATCAAAATTATATTTGTTTCGCAACTGTTTGTGTTTAGATAAGCTAAATACCAAAAGGATAATTTTAACACTTAAATTTAACACAAAACTGCAAACCATTTTAAAAGGATAAATAGGTAAAACAAATGATATCACATTTGGTTAACAAAAATAATAAAGATAAGGCAAACTGCACCTCCACAAAAGAAAACAAATCTGCAAGCAACAAGATAGTGATTAAGATTAAAACACAATGTCGTTACGTATACTGTGTCCCTTTTGTTGACATTTTTAGCATTGTGTTTTTAGTTTAATTTACAAATTTTTATCCATATAAGGTTATTTTATGCGACTGTCATAAAAGTAAGAGGTTTGGCTAGCTATAACACCAGGTTTTTATACACCATTTTCCACACGAGGAAATGCCTCTACAAATTAAGGAATATATGTACAGCTGTGTTCCTTTCTTGTTATAAGTTTGTCTCTCCGTTTTGACTTTTTCTTTGATTTTGGTCTTATGTTTTTATTTAACTTTGTACGTGTACTTCGTGGTTCGCTAATTATACAAGAATTATATACTTATTGGTGAAAATAAATGCTATTCATGTTTTTATCACTGTTGTACACTTTATTGCTAAATATATGGTTTAGATCGGCATAAGATGGTTGCTACCTTCAATGCGTTTTTTTTTATTACGTCTATTGAATATGCATGCAATATTTGTTTTTATAATTTCAATAAGTAACAACCAATCTATTAGTCAATTTGTATTTCTTTTTCTTAAGTGTACTTGTATTCTTTAACAGTGTATTCCCGTCCCGTCATTTCATTAAAGCAATCTTTTTAACATTGCTGTATACGCGAGATGTTTGGTTAGCTTCAAAACGAGATTCAACCCACCATTTTGTTCCTGTCCAAGTCAGGTTTTAGGAAGTTGTAAAAAAATGTTCCGTTTCTATGTATGTTTGCCTTTGTGTATATGTAGTAGTTTAGTATATATCTGTATTTCTGTTGTGTTCCTGTTGTAGTTGTGTTTTGGTTTGTGCCCCGGATTTGTTTCAGTGGAATCGATTTATGACTATTACACAGTAGTATTGCCCTTAATTAGCTTCTACAAAAACTTACCTTGTTTTTTCTTTTCTGGTAATGATTGTGTGCATGAATAGCGCAAGCGAGAATCAACACTGCTAACACAGACCTCATTGCTAGTTTTTGACAAGTAATTTGACAACATTAAACCACTAGAGATGTGACATTATGTATTAAATTGATTAAGATATTTGTTACTAAAAATTCGATACATGATGTGTCAAGTACAAATATATTATCAATAAGGAAATGGAAGAAAAAGCCTTATTCATTTTCACAAATTAAGAAATAACTTCCCTTTAAACTTCTGTATTCAATCATTAATGGTATAACCATTTAACTTGTTTTGAAGGTGTGGTAGGGTTGGGTTTGGGATATTAATATATTTTTTAATACTGGCCTAGTATATGCTACAAATAAGGTATCTAACATTAGACCAGTAAAAATATACATTTTGTTTCTCAAAATTGTGTAAACAACTTTCTCATAAATCACAGATATACTCAGGAAAATTTAATGTTCGGCAAAAATTATAATTATCGTTGACTGTAGAAAAATTCTGATTGGTTGACATTTGTACTTTATTTGTCGGAGAAACGAACTTAGCATTTTCGTTTTGTTCGTCTTGAATAGATAAAGACAACAGTAGTAAAAAAGAACATATGTTTCCTATAAATGTCATACAAGTTGGACTATCTTTTCTCTAAGATTTTTTCAGGCCAGTAGTCAGCACTTCGGTGTTGACATGAACATCAATTATATGGTCATTTTTATGAATTTACTGCTACAACACTTTGAATTTTTCGAACAACTTAGGACTTTCAATTCGCAGGGAATATATTACCTTAGCCGTTTTTTGCACAACGTTTTGGAATTTCGGGTCCTCAATGCTCCTCAACTTTGTACTTGTTTGGCTTTATAACAAGTTTGATCTGAGCGTCATTGATGAGTCTTATGTACACGAAACGCGTGTCTGGCGTAATAAATTAAAATCCTTGTACCTATTTATAGGAGACGCATCGTAACTAAAAACAATATACATGATATATGTGTTCTTACCTCTTTAATGGTTAGTTTTCCAATTAAAAACGTATTTCATGAGTTCGATAAATTTAATGTAACCGGTTGGTCATATCAATTGAACCTGGTATAAATTTCCAGTCAGCTGTATTAAGTTTTCAAGCATTTTTTATATAATTTAAGACTGGCTTAACTTTTTATTGTCAAAAATATGCAATGGAATAAAAAACAGATTTTATGGAGGTGGTTTTCTAACATCGTTATAGACTGAATTCTCAATCAACAGATGTGTTTTTTTACCCTCAAAACAACCTGTTTAAAAATATTAAAATAAAAAATGTTTGCACCTGTCCTAAGTCAGGAATCTGATGTACAGTAGTTGTCGTTTGTTTATGTAATTTGTACGTGTTTCTCGTTTTCTCGTTTTTGATATAGATTAGACCGTTGGTTTTCCCATTCGACTGGTTTTACACTAGCAATTTTGGTGCCCTTTATAGCTTTTTGTTCGGTGTGAGCCAAGGCTCCTTGTTGAAGGCCGTACATTGACCTTTAATGGTTTACTTTTATAAATTGTTATTTGGAAGGAGAGTTGTCTCATTAACATTCACACCACATCTTCCTATATCTTAAATACTATCATTTTTAACTAGTGAGCAACCATTTTACTTCAAAAACAAATTATTTTGTTTTTCGACACTATCAATCAAATTTAATTTTTCAAAGTTCAACAATCTAAGGTATATGGAAGATCTACATTCAGAATTATTTTTATTTATTAACGTAACCAGTTTTTTTTCATCAAATCGGGCATTTATAAAGGATCAGAACATTAAAAAAAATTAAAAAAACATAATCCCTCCATTTAAAGTTTCATGATTGTTCCCCTATGCATCTATGTATTAGTTATTTGCATACAAAAATATACACTACATGATAAGTGTTTTAAATTAGAAAACAAATACGCTATCTCTTGGTATAACTATATACTTACTATTTGCATAAAAAAGAACACAATGCATGATGAATGTATGCAACATTTCAAATAACAATGCATCATCTTTAGGCTATAATGCAAATTTGACCAACAAACTATCATGATTTAAAAAAAAACAGTAATATCTAGTACGTGTAAATATAGCACAAATGTACTTAAAACAAAGCGAAGCTTGTTCAAGAAACGTCGCAAATATACGTTCATAGCTATATTGATTAGTTACCTTTTTGCACTTTTAAATAAGACATGTGTTTGATGTTATAAATGTATGGGAGGTTCTCAAAGGATACTTATGTTATTATTCATAAATTATCTTCAACTGATTAGTATAATACATGCGTATTGATTTTGACAACGTACAAAAACATATTCTACGCGCTATGCTTATGATGCAACAATAATATTTCATTTTGGTGAAGCTGAAATAAAACATAATACGTCTTCCCTAAATAACATTTTGTTTTCTTTCTTATTGTAAAAAGCTTTGGCATTTATCAAATTCATTTAAAATCAGGTCTGATCTACTTGTACATATAAATCAGGTTAATTGTTTTAATTAGTTGTCAAAATTAAAAACAACAAATGATATCAGTAATATTTTAAGGAGTTATTGAATAAGTAATTAACAATGAAGTCTGTTCTAGTAGTGTTGTTTCTAGTGTGTGCTTTTCAGCCTAACCAGACTAGACGAAGAAAGGTAGGTGTTTATGTTGGATTGATTCATTGTTGCGTGCAGAAAGGCGATTGGTGAAAATTGCATAGTTAATCAGAAATAAAAGGGGGATTGCTTGAACTCTAATGTTTATTTCAAAAATCGTAATAATAAAGCATACTTTGCAAAAAATGAAATAACAGAAATTTTATGCCTTTTTAAAATCTCTTATGATACCGGGAAGACTACAAGTATAGTTCGCAGAGACAAGTGGGTGAACGATTTAACATAATGTTTTGCTTTTTATATATATTCAGTATTTATATATATGACGGAATTTAAATGTATAGCAGATTATAAATCTGAGGTAATGCTGTAATCATGTCATCCTGAATCTTATGAAAATATTTAAAAAATTCTAATTTATGGTTGTTTTTTCCTGTTTCCAAATTTATGAAAAATGTTTTTCAAATGTAGGTCAACTCGAAACATATATGACCAATGAAAACTTGCCTTAAACAAAACTTCTAGAAATTGATAATAAGGGTCGATTGAAAACAAATTTTTACGCCAAAAGAGATGATTTCAGCTTCCCAATTGTGGACTTTCCATTTTTATGTAGCAACATTCCAGCAGCGCTTGCATATGGAGTATAGATCTCCCAATTGATAAGACATTCCCGGGCTTGTGTTTCCTGTCATGATTTCCTTGATAAAGGATTACTGCTCACAAGGAAGCTATTGAATTTTACGGACGCCATCACGAGTAGGCTGACCGTTATGGAATAACCGTTTCACAGCTGATATCGGATATCGTAACTACATTTGTACAATTCCCTTCCCGTTTCACGAATATGACCTACGACATTAGACTATTTACTTGATTTGTAATAATATAAGCAACACGACGGGTGCCACATGCGGAGCAGGATCTGTCTACCCGTCAGAGCACCTGATATCACCCCTAGTTTTTGGTGGGGTTCGTGTAGCGTAGTCTTTAGTTTTCTATGTTGTGTCTTCTCTACTACTATTTGTCTGTTTGTCTTTTTATTTTTAGCCATATTGTTGTCAGTTTATGTTCAATCTATGAGTTTGACTATTCCTCTGGTACCTTTCGTCCCTCTTTAAAACAGCTTGTTTTTTTAAGGAATCCTACATACTCCAAAAGTAGGTCTTAAACATATCACATAGACCTGAATATGATGTAAAATTAGACCATTTTGTTTTGTTTTAGTTTTCAAGTCTAAGAATCTATAACAAAAATTATGGAAGAAATGTAAAAAAGTAAAGCAATATTACAAAGTGATTATGGAAAACACATGTCATAAAACGTCGGGATGGAAATGATTTCTCCCGGACTATATACATTTCCCCATGCAGTTATCACACTAGTCAACGTAACTGAACATTAACAAAACAATATACGGCACCGGTTCGATTGTCAACGTTTATAACACAAAAAAGTACCATAGATTTAGTTTTTGTGTTGTGATTATATCATTTGATTTGCTCTATATTTGAAATTTTGCCTTATAATTAATGTAAAAGTTAAAAATTAAAAAAAATAATGAATCGGTTTCGTTTAGTATTAAACCACATTCTGTTTTAGTGAATCATAATTACTTTTTTGTTTGTTGTTCGGTTTAATTTATAACTGTTTGTCGCTATATAGGCAATTCTACCTGATTGGCTTCGTAAGATGTTTATGGTCTTCCGTGATGACCATGTGGTAACATTTGATTACCTATGTAGTATTGTGTTACACCTTTGTTCGTGATATATTTATATGCATTTAACCGAACCATTTGCAAAACACATATGACAAACAATCTAGGTTTGTATTTCTCTGTCCTGAGTGTTGTTGTGTTTCTTTTTCCTGTCATGTTATGTTGTCATTTCAGTGATATTATCAAAGGAAGGTATAGCTAGCTATAAACCCAGATTTAATCCACATTTTTCAACGGAGAAGAATGTTTTTGTAAAAGTTAACGAACGACGACTGCGACGGAGCCAGATTAGAAAAACAATGTTAACAGTTTGTATTGATGTATGAAATGATATTCTTTTTTTTCCCGTTTGTTTCAGGCACCATGCTCGAGACATAAACCATACTGTAAACCAGTTAAGAAAACAATAATTGAAACAACCAAAGCACCAATAATCCCTCTACCCTTCAGGTACCGTGTCATTTAACTCAGATATATTATAGTTTTGGTGACAGAAGACTCTGACAAGTGTTTACTTAGCACTTATAAATTAAATACAGATTAAAAAGCTTGCATGTGTGCTCAATACTTTGTAGAATACTTAAATGTAAGGAAATATTGGAAACATTTTGGAAAGTTTTCTTTGACTATCTGGCTTAACAACTCCTTTGTCGTACGTCTATGAATTTGTATACGATAAGGGACAAAATAAGAGCACTGTATTATAGCGCTTTTCAAAAGTCATACAAATATTGGTGGTATAGATAAACGAAGAAAACACATCAACTATATGAGGAAACAACGGATTTACAGTAAGACTGAACAACAACAAAAGCAAACACCAACTAAATGTTTAATAGATAGATTGATAGATACATGTATATACTTTATTTTCAAGAAACTAAATACAAATTTACAGAGAAACATACATGTACAATATAAATACAGATACAATAGTTGAAGTAAACAAATACAATAAGATATTCTAAAAGTACAAAATTATGATGGCATACATGTTAAGCAACATGTATCATTAAATGTTGAACTCAACAGAAAGGAAAAAAAATGACCAGTAAGATATGTATGCGATTTCATTTACATGGTGGAACAAACTTTGTTTATTAATACACTTATTATTAATAGATAGCTGTACGGTGACCTATATAGTTGTACGGTGACCTATATAGTTGTACGGTGACCTATTCAGATGTACGGTGACCTATATAGTTTCTTTAGTTCACGTCATTTGGATCATGGTAGCAATTTGAAATCAAACTACGTTACCATAGACATGATATGATATAAAAGATATTAATGCAGGAGTGATCAAAAGCGAAAAACAAAGAAAAACATCGAATATTCGACGTATATTAATTCGTTCATTTGTTGCGAATAACAGCTTCCCACAAAGATATTGTCTAATTTATAAAAGTAGACTAAAACACTTTGACACCTAAGAAGCTAGTTTAGTATTTTTCGCCATCCTCTAGGAAAATGTACAAATACAATTCGACAAAATGTATCCTACCTGGACCACCTTCTAACTATCGAAATGCAATAGAAATAAAGTCATTGTTTCACCTTTTATAATATTGTTTCATTTGAAACACACAAATTAAGGAAAGGAAATCATTTGTGCAAATTTAAAACAGGATCCCTTATATCCTGATCAAATATCGATGAACATGGAATTTAGAGCAAGATTAGTTTATAAGATGAAAAAGTGCATAACAGAGGTATTAAATAAATCATACATAATTGATTCGAGAACTTGTTAGCAAGTTCATCCAGTCAAAATATTCCCGAATAACAGTATAAACTGCCTGTGACGTTGTAGTTTATCCATTTTCCGAAATCTTATCCTCAAAGTCATTAAGGTAAAAGATCAAATTGATCATCTCCTTAAAACATTTGCTAAAGAAAAATATATGCTTAACTAAAGTCTTTTGTAATAATAAAACTGAAGAAAATATATTTTATCATGAAGCAAAAGCATACTTCTCTTTTTGTTTTTTTTTATTACTTTTTCCTTCGTTTTAATTTTAAAAGCCAAGCTGTTTTGGCGGAAAATACTTTATACCTGTCTGGACAAATCGGGGTAGACCCTGTCACACTTCAACTGGTTCCTGGTGGTCTTGTTCCTGAAACAGAACAGGTGAGTGTTAATGTAGAGGAACTATTTCCGTATACCAAGATTAAAGTTTAAGAACAAATGGACAGACAAAAAAAATATTTACAGATCTGTGATCTCCTGCAAGTGTTATCTAAAAAAACAAGGTAAAATAAATTGTATAGACTTTATTTGACACCCTGGTTCATTTTATTTCCCACATGTACCACAAAATTCCCGCAAAGAGAATTCAAGCATCAACTGCATTTATATCCTAATCTATAACAACTGTTTCGAGTGATATATTTGCACAAAGTTAAAACAGCCAAAATTTAAAACATTGATAAGCATTAAGGTACTTAGGGTGTCTTCCTCCTCTTGGAATTTTGAAATACAAGAAAACAATCAGTGTAAATCTTTAATAAAATGTGCAAACTTTCAGAGTTCTATGTATTTTCTGTGTAAGAATATTCATTTCAATACAGAAAATTACATGTTTTATTATATTTGTGTCTGTATTTGACAAAAAACAGAATGCTTTTGTTTGATTAACAATTTTCCAACTTTGCCACATCAGGGAAGAAAACTAAAAGAAAAGGGCAGATTATTCTGGTAAAGTTACGTTAACAAATGTTTTACAATAGAATGTGTTAGGAATTTACCTATTTTATTATGTAACAAGAACACGAGTTCCGTGACCCCCTTTTCTCCTTTTTTTTTTATCTGAAAGCATAATAAAACAGCTATCTTCTCACATTTAACCTCAAAATTCTATGGTGTAGTTTTCTTTTTATGGCAGAAAATGAGGTTTCCAGGCATAATCTACACAAAATCTGCCAATGCACAACCTGTAGCGTGAAATGATCCCTGTTACCAATTCTTTTTATATTTTAGAAAATAAGCATGATATAAACTATATATTTACTAATTATTAAACAAATATCTATTGATTTTAAATGAGACATCCAATCTACCTTAAAACCGAAAAAAAAATACCCGAAATAAAAGAGCCATATTAGTCAGCTGTGATAATATTTGCAGTGTACGGGATTCTCTCGCGTTGATTTCAACCCATTGGTGGCCTCCAGCCAGAATTTTCTGATCTTTTGTCGGGTTATTGTCTCTTTGACACATTCCACATTTTCATTCTTAGTTTTATTAGTTTGTTACACAAATTTTTAAACTGGTGATTTGCAAACAAATATTGCTAATATAGAAAATTTTGGGTCATATAGTCCGGCGGCTACAAGCATATTTCAGACGAATTGTGCACAATCTGCTAAAAGCATGAAATTTGGCATAGACCTTCCTCAACTATTACTCTTTTATTTCAGATAGGGAGGCATTTAAAAAAATGTCTCACTTCCGGTTAAATTCAAAATGGCGGACATCATACTTAAATCAGCCTAATATTGAAGACTAGCATGTGAATAGGTGTTATTATCATCCTGCTATCATAATATTTGGTACCAACCTTTGTTTTTTACTACTTTTGGATATATTTTATATAGATGAGTGGTCTTAAAAAACCCTACCTCCGGTAAAATCCAACATGGCGGACATTGTACTAAAATAAGCTTATTTTTTAGGGAGGGTAATTGAATGTGTATTAACGTATTGCTACTAGCATTACATTGTGCAGGAACCTTTCTTTGGTGCTTCTCATTGATGCAATGTATAAGACATATGTCTTTAAAACCCTTACTTCCGGTAATATCCAAAATGGCGGACATAGAAATATCAATTTATCATTTAAATATTCAACTTTTTTTCAAATTGTTCTTTGTGCTGGTCATTCAACTTATGGCTTTAAGTTATCCCCAAAACCACTATTTCTATTCTGTTGTAGATGTTTAAATACAAATTTGACATTTCCGGAAAAAAATATGGCGTAAATTTCAAAAATGAGTCCTTAATCCATTTCTTCGATATATAGTTTTGGATAGATTGATTAGAACAAAATAAAATCACTAAAGTACTAAAACATTTATAAAATTACTACTATTTGGCCAAAAATACATGTTTATTCACGGTCACTCAAACATGCCACAAAGCAGTGCACGAGAGACCCGATTTTCCACATTAACATCGACCACGGCATCCTTTCTTACATCCACAATGTACAAGCTTCTGACAAAATGATGAGAACGAGTTTTTTAAAAGGGATCCTCTTTGTCCCTTCGCCATCCATTAGCGCCTGGGCTGGGTAGCATTGGAGCCAATCTCAAGCTCGTCCCCCTAAACACCCGCCTTAGTTTATTGCACGTTTTAATGCTGGAAAAGACTATACCAAGTTGAGGGAATAGCCTCAATTAGCCCTCCACATTGTGCAAATAGTTATTTTCTTGCTTCGATAACCTTGTTAGCTGCATTTGATAAGTTTGTGCGATCTTACAGTAAAACCCCGGTGATTTAGGCTTATCAATAATCATTCTTTATGTTAAATTCACATTTTCAAATGCCATTAATGTCTCCCAAGCAGTCTTTTTTCCTTTTCAAGCAAACAGAGAACCGTATCACCACCGGTAAATGCATGGATCACAATAAGTGTGTGAGATCACTCATTGCCTTCTGATTTGAAAAGCCATTGATAGATATCAATCCAAAGTTAATTGCCCTCCTAAACCCAATCCATAGTTCGTCTACCCCCATGTCACGGAATAGAGAAACAGTAATGACAACATCATCAGTAACGACTGTTCGAGTCATGACTCAGTTAAGTCTGTGTTTCACTGCATCAGACACATGCATCATGATTCTTGTGTCAGCTTCTTAATGTGAACATGATGCTAAACTTGAAATACAGCACGTTGTAGATAACACTGAACATAAATAAAAACTAGATTTGCCATTGCAAGCAATAGCGGATGGCACCCTTCCCCAATTGCCAGGTGAGCGGCAGCCATTTTGAACATTCCAAAGTCAAAGAGCTCATCTACAGATGTCTATAAACATTCTTGTAAAGTTTCATCAATTTTGGAGCATTTTGAAATTTTTGAAATTTTTGCTATTTCCATGGTAACGGGTACCATTTCAAAAATTCCAAAGACAGGTGCCACTTTGGGACATGCCATGTTACATATCCATGAAGTTGTAGAAGGTTTGATCTTATATTTTTGCAGGAAATGCAGCTTCAATGTGTTTTCCCATAAGGCCAATGTTAAACTTTCGCCCTGTTACCATGACAATGGCGGCCATTTTGGAATTTCCTAATATTGTCACAACATCTAGACATACCAAGGAACATTACCATAAAGTTTCATCCAGCTAGGTCTTATAATGAAAGATTTAGAATTTGCATTTTTTTTCACATTTTATCAGTTTCCATGGCAACAGCAGCCATCTTGATGATGCCATACCCTGTTTGCAAAACTTAATATGCTGGGTAACATAATAGTATAGTTCCATGACCATTCCATCATACAGTGCCAAGATATGGCCTGGACAAAAAGCGTGGAAGAAAAATAAAAATAATAATAAGAACTAGATTTGTAATTGCTAGCAATAACGGATGGCACCCTCGTCCCCCCATTGCCAGGAAAAAGGCAGCCATTTTGAAATTTCCAAAGTCAAAGAGCGTATCTACACATGGAAATTATGATTTTTGTAAAGTTTTATTAAGTTTGGAGCATTTTGAAATTTTTGACATTTTAGTCATTTCCATGGTTACAGCGGCCATTTTTAAAATTTCTAACTCCAAAATGCAATTCTGCCCATGCCAGTTATCATTTCTGTAAAGTTTCATCTAGTTTGCAGCATTTTGAATTTTTTGAAATTTTTTATATTTCTACTGTTTCCATGGTTACAGTAGATAATTCCAAAATTCTAAAAGCAGGCATCTCATTGCCATATGTCATGTTATATATCAATACAGTTTCATTGATCTCTATGCATTATTCTTAAAGAAAATGCAGCTTTTATGTATTTGTCCATAGGCTCAATGTTAAACATTTGCCCTGTTTCCATGACAATGGCGGCCATTTTGGAATTTCTAAATATTGTCTTGACATCTAGGCATACCAAGGAACATTTCCATAAAGTTTCATCCAGCTAGGTCTTATAATGAAAGATTTAGAATTTTGAAAATTTTTCACTTTTTTGCAGTTTCCATGGAAACGGCGGCCATTTAAAAAAATTCCAGAGTCAGATGCACAACTTCACATGGGGGTCCTCATTATGTTATAGTTCCAACATTATTGGATCACTCAATTCTTAGAAACACGATGGACAAAATGTGTGGAAGAATAATAAAAATAAGAAAAAAAAAGAAACGTAGAATAACAATACGTCACCCCAACTCCGTTGAGGGTGCCATAAAAAAAGAAACGTAGAATAACAATACGTCACCCCAACTCCGTTGAGGGTGCCATAATTAATAAAATACCTTGAAACTGTAACAAGAGTGGATGAAGTCATGGATGAGTATTGTAGTTGTAGCAACAAATACTCAGGATGTTCAGTGTTATCCACCAAATGATGATGTTTCAATTTTATCACCATGTTTACATGAAGAGACTGACACTAGAATCAAGATGGATGTCTCTGATGCAGGGAAACACAAACTTAACTGAGTCATGACTCGAACAGTCTATGCTGATGTCATTGCTGTTGTGCTATACTGTGACATAGGGGGAGACGAACTTTGGTTTGCATTTGCAAGTGGGAAAAGCGTTAGATATATATCTATCCATGACCTTTCAAATGCACTAGGCATTGAGAGATTACACGTTTCCCGGAAAAGGAACTGCGTTGGTCACATGGATGACGTTCGGAGATGTGACTTTAGCATTTAGAATGATGATTGATCAGCCAACAACATCAGCTATGGATTTGAATATGTCATTGATAAAACGGTACGTGGTTTTGTTGTAAGATCGAAAAAACTTATCAGATGGGGTTAACAAAGCAGGAAAACATGTGTTTTGGAAGAGAAAAGACTTATTGAGGCTATTCCAACGACTCGGTCTAGTCCAGACGCTTATGAATGGCGAAGGAAAAAACATGATCCATGGTAAACCTTTTGGACAACTCTTTGTGAGGCCTCTTCATCTTATTAGGAGCTTGTACATTATGGATGTAAGAAACAACATCACAGTCTTTGTAAATGTGGAAAAACAGCTCTCCGATTGTGAATAAACATGTAATTGCGGCCTAACGAGTATGCTGATTGAGTATTATGTCCTTATCTTAATAAAATACCTTGAAACTGTAACACGAGTGGATGAAGTCTTGGATGCGTATGGTAGTTGTAGCAACACATGCTCAGGATATTCCATCTTATCCACCACATGATGTATTTCAAGTTTAGCACTAAGTTCACATTAAGAGGCAGACACTAGAATCATGGTGCATGTGTCTGATGCAGTGAAACACGAATTTAAACGAGTCATGATTCGAACAGTCGTTACTGATGATGCTGTCATTATTTTTTCGTTATTCCGTGACATAGGGGTAGACGAACTATGGATTGTGTTTGGGAGGGCAAAAAACTTTGGATTAATATCTATCAATGGCCTTTCAAATGCACTAGGCAATGAGTGATCACACACACTTATTGCGATCCATGCCTTTACCGGTTGTGATACGGTTCTCTCTTCGCTTTTAAAAGGGCAAAAAGGAAGGCTTATTGAGGCTATTCCTTCAACTTGGTCTAGTCATTCCAGAATGTATAACGTGCAACATACAAAGGCATGTGTTTAGGGGGACGAGCCTGGAATTGGCTATTATGGTACCAAGTCGAGGCGCTAATAGATGGCAAAGGAACAAAGAGGATCCCTTTTAAAAAACTCTGAGGCCTCATCATTTTGTCAGAAGCTTGTACATTGTGGAGGAAAGAAAGAATGCCGCGGTCGTTGTTAATGGGGGAAATCGGGTCGTCCGTGCACGTCCTTGTGTGCATGTGGCGTTACCGTGAATAAACATGCATTTTTGGCCAAATAGTAGTAATTTAAAAAATGTTTTAGTACTTAAGTGATTTTATATTGTTTTAATCGGTCTATCCAAAACTCTATATGGAAGATATGCATTGAGGACTCATCTATGAAATTTACGCCATATCGTTTTCTTTTTATACCGGAAGTGTTAAGTTTTTATTTGACCCTTTACAACATAATAGAATTAGTGTAATGACCAGCACAAAAAAAAAACATTTTCTTTACATTTAGAAAAAAAGTGAATATTAAAATAAGAAACTGATATTTCTATGTCCGCCATTTTGAATATTACCGGAAGAAGGGGTATTAAAGACATATGTCTTATACATTGTATCCATGAGAAGCACCAAAGAAAGGTTCCTGCACAATGTAATGATAGTAGCAATACTTTAAAACACATTTCAATTACCCTCCCTAAAAAAAAAGCTTATTTTAGTACAATGTCCACCATGTTGAATTTTACCGGAAGTAGGATTTTTAAAGACCACTAATCTATAAAATATATCCAAAAGTAGTGAAAAACAAAGGTTTGTACCAAATATTATGATAGTAGCATGATAATAACACATATTCACATGCTAGCCTTCGATATTGGGCTGATTTAAGTAAGATGTCCGCCATTTTGAATTTAACCGGAAGTGAGAATTTTTTTTCAAATGCCTCCCTATCTGAAATACAAGAGTAACAGTTGAGGAAGGTCTATGCCAAATTTCATGCTTGTAGCAGGATGTGCACAATTTTTCACCAAGCCGCCGTACTAATAGTTGTTTTATTTATTTATACCCAGTTAAAGTTTCTAACCATGCATAAACCTGGAAATCCATTGGGAAAGTTCGGTCATAAAGTTACATATTAAGATACATAATAGGCAATAGAAATAAAGGCAACAGTAGTATATATACCGCTGTTCGAAATTCATCAATCGATTGAGAAAAAAACAAATCTTGGTAACAAACTTAAACTGAGAAAAACACATAACATATAAGAGGAGAATTAAGACACAACAGAAACACTACATGAAAATGTAACACACGCAGAAACGAACTATAATGTAACAATGGCCATTTTCATGACTTGGTACAGTACTTTTTAAGAAAAAAATGATGGGTTGAACCTGGTTTTGTGGCATGCTAAACCTCACGCTTGTATGCAATGTTAAATATAACGTTAAAATGACAACATTACATGACAGGACAACAATACAAGTAATTGGAAGAACATAAAGGACATAGAAATACACGAATAATAGCTAACAAAAGGTACCAGGTTTAAAGTTTAATACGCCAGACGCGCGTTTTGTCCACACAATACTAACCAGTGACGCTCAGATGAAAACAGTTCGAAAGCCAAAACAATTACAAAGTTGAAGAGGATTAAGGACCAAACGTTCCAAAAAGTTGTGCCTAATACGGATACGTTTTTTTTGCCTGGGATAAGAACATCCTTATTATTTCGAATAATTCATACTTCAGTAAATTTTTATAAAATGACTATATAATAAATCTGCATGATAAAGCCGAAGTGGTGACTAACTACAGAATAAAAACGGATACATAAAACAACCTAAACCAGCTCATAAAAATTCACAACCGTGTTATCCAAGGCGATAAACGCACAGATTAAAGTTGTCCAATCTCAAAATCTAAATGCAAATTTAAATTAATCATTTTCTTTATTATCATATCCTAAATTGCTGTATCATTTTGCTACTTAACTATCTTGCAAACGTTTCATTCCATAGATATTCAAAAATTTTAATGCTGTGTTAGAGGCTGCTGGTGGTAGTTTGAAGGATGGTTAGTTTATTCATTTTATTATGTAATTTTATCAAATACCGAATTCGAATGTAAAAATTATAAAAAAATATAGGTATTCATCAATAATCTGGATAGTATGATGATTGTTGATTGCTGTTAAACGCCAAGTGTCAAAAAATTAGTAGATAATAAGAAATAGAAAAAATCAAATTCTAACAATACACAGGTTCTACATTGCAGGGCAATGGACCATGTCTGCCACTGATAGGGAATCTTGGACATGATCAGGATGTTGAACTCGTAACAGGCAAATTGGGGATCTTCCAAAAATATGTTACAAGGATTCTTTGCATCGGTTTTAACATCCAAATTTTGATCCTTCCATTTGAGATAAGAACAAATAATAGAGATTTAAGATATTCAAAAGGGAAATTATCCTATTTTTGTGTTAAGTTGTTAACGTAACAATTATGTCGGAAAATAAATGTAAATATAGGATTTAAGAATAAAAAAGTAATGACCACCTCATATCTACTTAAAAAGCGAATATGATCATCTGAATGACCCTTAGTGTACCATATAATTTTTTTTTTTATAATTTTTTCTAATGGTATGTCTTTGAGTCTGAATTTCATTCATTTATGAATGATCTATTATAAAACATATGATAATCATACTACTATTCTGTTTTACTGGGGGAAAAAAAAAAAAAAAAAAACAATCAACTATTACATGCACCAATCAAAATGTTTTTTTCTCTGTTTTAGTTGTTAAAGTTACATCTTTTCTGACAGATTTTGCAGAGTATTCTGCGTTTAATGCAGTTTATATGAAATGTGAGTGTAAAGTTTATATATAAAAGAGAACGATTGATTGGTGTTTGACGCAACTTTCAATAATATTGTGTTATTTGGTGGTGGAAAAGTATTTAATAGAGGAGGAAGTTGGTGTGCCCGGATAGACAAATCGACTTTCGGGTGAACCTGGACAGTGTGGTATATGAATACAAAACCTATGTGGTGATTAGCTAGTGATGAATTTGTTCGACTACTCAGACCACTCGTCCAATAAAGCCATTATACTAATATTAATATGATTGCCAATGACAAAACCAAATGACACAGATGTAAACACTGTGTGGTCACTAAACTGCCTTCAACAATGAGTATGACGAGCAAAACACATACCGCATAGTAAACTTTAAACGATTCTGATAGGAAAAATATAAACTGATTCTCATACGAGAACACCCGACTGACTTCAGTGCAAAACAGTGACCTAATAGAAGTATATATAGTTACAAACAGCTTGGTTAAAGCCATTAACCATTAATGTGAAATTCAAGTATCAACCGGCATCAAAAGAAGATAGTCAGAGAATAGTATTCAGAAACATTGACCTCAGTACAAGAAATAAGAAACTTAGTTCTTGGAAAGAAATTACTACCGTGAAATTTTAAGTTATGTTATTTTATATATTGTTATATGCAGTGTTGAACTTTAAACTTTCATTGTAATTCAATTCACCCTTAGTTATTTTGTTATCTATTTTATAACTAATTAGCCTCTTAATAGTTTGATTTATCGTACCGATTTATTTAAAGAGAGAAGCAAATAATTCAAACTCTGAAGTCGAAAAATTAACCGAATTTACCATGGCTGAAAAGGATAAAAGACAAAAAAAAAAGCACACGTAACATAATGTACAAAACAAGAGACAGTGCAGCACAAACCACGCCAAATCCATCCACGAACCCAATAAAAAAAATGTATTTTCTAATATTGTGCAAATTTCGGACTTTCCAAAGGACTTTCCTGCTAGATCATCTGCGCAAGTAGTAGCTGCACCATTAGTAAGTGATTCCATCCTTATACATGTTATATTTAAGGTTATTGCTTATTTATTTGGTTGGTGGATTTTCGAGTTATCAACAAAATTATGCTTCTCGTGCAAACGTTCATACTCGACCAATGATCATGACGTGACGTTATCTGTATTCTGCTGTTTAACGTATTTATTACGACTATGAAACGGGAAATGACCGATATTATCTGAATCTTATTTGTCATGAATGGTCAAGTTCTCTTTAAATTATATATATATATATATTGTCATAATAACAAATAGATAGATGCAAATATGAGCAAAAATTGAAGGTAAGCTGCAGTTTTACGTTTTCATCTATACGATCATCTTGTCATACATGTATATTCAAAATGAGTTTATCGATACTGAATAAATTAATAGCGTCATGAGTGTCTTAGGTTTGGCAGAAAAAAACGACCGTTATTGAACTATATTTTTCAAAAACAACTGTCAACAATTCGTGCACATCTCTATGTTTGTAAGCCTGTTGGTGTTGAATCTGAGATTGCATGTACACTTGATTTTCCTTTTTGTCGATGTGTAATAATCTGTTCATTCTGTATATAAAGGCAACAGTAGTATACCGCTGTTCAAAACTCGTAAATCCATGGACAAAAAACAAAATCGGGGTAACAAACTAAAACTGTGGGAAACGCATTAAACATAAGAAGAGAACAACGACACAACATTAAAATGTAACACACACACAGAAATGGACTAAGCATTAGACAAAATCCGATGAGAATAACAACTATTACATCAAAACAAAATAATTGAATTTGGGATAGAAAAGTACCGTGAGACGTCTTATAGTAATGTGAATTGACACTCAAACACAAGAGAAAACAAACGACACAACGGAAACACAACGTTAAAATGTAACACACACAACTACGAACTATAATATAACAATGGCCGTATTCCTGATTTGGTACAGGACATTTTTAAAGAAAACAATGGTGGGTTGAACTGGTTTTGTGGCATGCCAAACCTCGCACGTTGATGGCAATGTTAAATATAAAATTAAAATGACAACATAATATTACAGGACTACAATACAAACAAAAAGGAGAACATATTAGACAAAGAAACTCATGAATAATAGCTAACAAAAGGCATCAGGTTAAAAGTTCAATACGCCAGAAACGCGCCTCGTCCAAACAAGACTTACTAGTGATGCCCAGATATAAAAGTTCGAAAGGCAAAACAAGTACAAAGTTGTACAGCACTGAAAATCAAAAGTTCAAAAAGGTTGTGCCAAATAATCCTTGGGTTTTCTGCTTGTGATAAGAACATCCTTATTATTTAGAACAATTTATGCTATTGCAAACAGTAAATTTTTTCAAATGAATATAAAAGATATACATGATAAAACTGAAGTATTAACTAATTACAGAAAACAAAACCCGGATACATTACATAAACCAACACACAAAAAAAGACACATCCGACTTAGTCAAGGCCTAAACGCAAAAAGTGAAAAAAGGGACGTCACATACGAAGTGGTGAAAAGGCACACAAATTACGTCACATTTGAAAGTCTGAAACAGCACAAAAATGACGTCATATTAGAATGACTAAAACTATATCTCAAAAATAAGATAGAATTAGGATTGATGTAAGATTATATTTGAACTAAATACTGACATTACATTTAATAACAATGCACTTTGCAATAATTATTAAGAGCAAACTAAGGTAGAAATTAACTATATTATATATCTATGTCCGCTTTGTTTTGAATCTAACTTCAAACGTAAAACATCGTACAAATTACATAGAACAAAATCAAATCTAATAGATGAAGGCGGTGATTAATTTTATGTATGCCTGCTATTCTTTTTACACAGATTTGATTTAGGTCTTGAAAAGCTAGTCATATCGTTTAAATCTTTTGATGTCTTTACAATATTGAAACGTATGAATAAATAGACATATGATATTCATTCTTCAAGTTCATTTAGCACTTGTTCTGTATTTCTGCTGGTATAATTATAACCATTAAATCAAACGAACATAGATAGACAAGTCAAAGTTGTTTTAATTTATGTTTGGTTTAAGTAATTCTTATTTAAATTTTGAATCAACAACTAAATATATTTTATTTCAGGGCGCACAGTTAGAGGTTGACGCAATAGCTGTTATTAATAAGTGCTGACGAGTTGATTGAGACAACGAGACATAAAACATCTTCAAGGATGCATTTTAATTTAATATTGAAAAAAAAGTTGCATCACGGAATAAACTATGTTTTTAAAGTGTGTTTTTTTTAATACAAATCCGACATCATGGCCTGCTTCAACGTGCGATATAAAACGATAACCGTCCACATGAATACATGACATATCACTCATACACAATATTCTGACTTCAAGTTATAGGTCTTACTTCAAAATGGCTTGTACAGTCCTTGTATTGTGTAAACTTCCCACTTACACCATAAAACATTACACCATTTATCATACACTATTACAAAATATATCCTGTGTAATTACATCAAACACGTTACACCTTTGCACCATAAACCTAACACATTCTATTCACACCACCAGAAATTACTCATAATGCAAGTTAAGAAAGCGTGCGACTACAAAATTATTCATTTATTTAAAAAAAAAAAAACGAATTTCGATCACCATATTGTAAATTAATGTATGAAATTATGAATCAGTTATTATCAATATTTTGCATAGTTTTAAACTTTGTACAGTTTATATACAAGCATACATTTCCCATACACCATAACACTATTCTCTTTACATGTACACAATACACCATAGCATCATACACCTTCTACCATTCCACCATATGCCATACACCATTACACCATATACGTTTTCATGGGAAGTTTACACCATCCAAGGGCTGTATCAGCTGTTCATGACATTGAAAAGTTTACACAACCCAAGGACTCAACTTTAGCAAAGAATCATTCAAAAACATTTTGTGATTTGTTTGGTTTTTACAGGTTAGGGATAAACCCATTCTTTCGAGATTATAACACTATTTCAATTGACATGTTCGATTTATTGTTGGTTGTCTTGCCTTTCTCTGTTTTTGTAGTATTACTGGAATCAGATTCCACTCACAAAACATAAATAAACACATTAAGCTATGTTGACTTAAAAATTTCCAAGTGGTGTTTATTGGTATATTGGAAATTACGATTGATGAAATAAGACTAGTTTCCTAGCAATGCTAATGCTAGTCGTGGATCAATCTATATATCGTGTGTTGCTTTTTATTCACATCAAAATGCATTCCTGAGTGTAAATAACGTCATGAGAGTTTTTTTTTTATTTTTTAGATCAGTTTAATGTCTAATGGTACGAGCCTATAATTCAATGATGGACGTTAGATGCTGTATAACATATTTTGTTCCTTGTTTTATACATAAAAATAGACAATTTTCGTTCAAATTATTTTACATTTGTCATTTCGGGGACTTTTAAATCTACTCTGTGTATGGATTTTGCGCATTGTCAATGTTTTATGTTGTTACTCTTGTTAGTATTGTGTAAAAGATAATGACAATCAAATCGTCAATCGATTTGAAAAATAATAAAATCAAGGAAACTCCAAACAGAGCAATACCGAGTGAGTTGATAACGCTAGCGCCCCTTGTCCATTCTCAATATAAAAAAAAACATCATACGGAATAGGACACAGTCGAAAAAAGTACAAATTAGAACTATAAATGTCTATGATGGTGTGTTAAAATGTAAGACGGCAAAATTCACATCAGATTGGTTGATCAATTGTTGGTAATGATTGCAGTCCTATTTCCTCATAACTCGTTTGAAGCAGTTCTTATTTATTCGTTGCTAATATCTGTTCATTCAGTTCATATGACACGTGACGTATTAATTCTGATTTGTAACGGGGTGATGATGGAACCGAGGATATGAAACTGTTGATTAAATTTTAATCAACATGTTTATTTCCCACTTACGATAGTAGAGGAACATTATGGTTTCTGGTCTGTGCGTCCATCTGTTCGTTATTCCTTATGTCCTTCCGTGCATCCGTTCGTCCGTGCGTCCGTCCGTGCGTCCGTCCGTGCGTCCGTGCATACGTTCGTCCGTCTAGACTCCCGGTTGCAGTTGTTGGTCAAGGTAGTTTCTGATGAAGCTGAAGTCCAATCGGCTTGAAACTTAGTACTCTTGTTGCTTATGATATATTCCTTTAAATGGTAAAGCCAAGTTCGACTTTTGACCCCAATTTCTAGGTCCACTGAACATAGAAAATTAAAGTAGGAGTTTCAGGTTAATTTGTTTGATGAAGTTGAAGTCCAATCAACATTAAACTTAGTACACATGATTCCTATGGTATGATCCTTCTAATTTTAGTGCCAAATTAAAGTTTTACCCAGTTTCATGGTTCATTGAACATGGAAAATGATAGTGCGAGTTGGGCATCCGTGTACTTTGGACACATTCTTGTTTTCATATATTCAAGTTTGCAGTGTCTCCTTTGTGTTGATAATGACGAAAACGAGACATTGTTAGTTTTGCAGTAACTATACGAATTTTGAGGCTGTAAAATTATATTAGTAAAGCATATATAAATGATTGTAATGTAAGCAGCTATACAACCTTGGTAGATATAATTATTGTAGTCCTGTCATGGAATGTTGTCGTTTTAGTGTTAAACATTGCCATGAAAGCTGGAGGTTTGGATAGTGACATAACGAGGTTCAATGAAAAAAAATGTTCTATACCAAGTCAGGAAAATGGCAATTTTGATCTGATAGCTCATTTTCCCGTGTGTTGCTTAAGTATTTCTATCGTTTCGTTGATTTCTTCTTATATCTAATATATTTTCCTCAGTTTTAGTTTGTTACCCGGATTTGTTTTTTCTCAATCGTTCTATGACTTTCGAACAGCGGTATACCATTGTTGCCTTTATTTGACACTTTTTTATATACTGTTGATCACCTTTGTTAAGCTCTTTAAACATATATAAAGACTTTTCAAATTGATAAAAACAACACTAGTAATCTGTCACGCGTGAGCTACAGTAAACATAGTTCGTTAATGGTTAACCCCTGAGTTAAAGATTGTGTAACATTGTTTAAATGTACACAGAGTCTCCTTTTTCATTTGTAAGTGTGATTCCTTCCTGATTGTATTTGATTGGCGTATATACTTAGAGTGTAATTTTGAGTTGATGAACATAGACAGAACCTGCTTAATCAATCAAGGCTACATATAAAAGATCGATAAATATTATCGAAATAATTTACGTTATACCAAGGTAGGATGCTAAATTTGTATCTTTAAAAAAAACTTCTTTTTTTTGTTATTAGCGCTGAACTAAAAATCAACATTGCAGATTTAAATACTAGTTAATGCGTAGAGGTTCAAAATAAGACCAAAAGGAAATTGAAAAATATTCTATTCTTGACATAGCCATCAACGCATTACTAAGGTATTATATATAAGGATTATGTGCTTTTATTACGTTAACCGATAGCAAAACGTTTTTAATATAAAACAAAGTTGTATTGAAAGAGTGTTCACCCAGTTTTAATTTTATGAGCGTTTCATACTAGTTTCCAGGCGAAAGATTTTTTTTTTATAGAAAAGCTCTCAATTATTTTATTGCATGAAGTGCATTGTTTCTTCCACATAAGTCTGCGGTGCTTGGATCTTTTAAAGGATAACATATATTCATGCAGGTAATATACATGTAGTACGTGACGCCTTAATTGAGATATGTAATCGCGATATAATGGACCGGATAATTTGAAGCTGCTGATAAAATGGGAAGTTTACATTTTGAAAGTTGCAATCACCACGTTTGTCATATATTCTTGTTTAAATTTAAGGTTTGTGTTAATTAGGACGAAAATGAGGCATTTGAAGTGATGCAGTAACTACTAGAAGTTTGACCCCCTTAAAGTTATATCAGTTAGGCATATATACTAACTGACTTTAAAAACGCAACACTCATTTGTAGATATTTTTTTTAATCAAATCATGTTTGATCCTCATAAAACTACTATTCATGCTTTTCATACTTCTTTCTCTTTCAAACAATCAACATCTAATGTACCTAGCTGCGGTTATTGAACATACCGGGTTATTGAGAACGCAAGAAATTTTGAACAAATAAAAAATTTTTACATTTTTGTTCCTTTGTGAAAACTTCTTTTCAATCTATACACACATAAATCACTTAAACACGTTGCATCTCCAAATTGCAAAAACTGAGAAATAGAAAAACAGAATAAACCTAAAAGAATACTGAAAACAGGAAACGTGAATGTGCAGCAACCAGACAACTTGACGTCAGAAACTCGTCTAACTGTCCGTCCGTCAATGATACCGGTAGACAGGATTGTTGAAGACCATTAATGACCAGATCAGCATGTAGGGACAATGCAACGTCAACAGAATTTGATTACGCAACGTACTTTGCGCGACAGGTCATGGCCGCAGCGTCTACTGCTTATTAAATTAAGGAATGCCATTTTGCACAAATTTATGCCATAAATGTTTCCGTTTAACTGAATTGGCAAATAATCTACTGCAGAAAACATTAAAAGCGTTAAAAGTGTCAAACGCATAATTGCCAAAACCTATTCAATGGGTGAAACAATGGCAGAAGGTGAAAAACAGAACCCAAAACTTGCCGAACAGAATTTGTTGACCTTCCTGACAGTCATGGCTTTTGACAGTTACACGTTTATTGGTGAGGGAAAAACCAGGGTTTCAATGTATGCTAAAATATTGGAACATTGCAAATGACGTAATCAATCCAACTTTCGAGCTGGCATTTCTTTTAAACACTGAAGTATCGAAAGAACTTTCTGTTAATAAGTTTGTTTACAAAAACATGCATATTCGACAAAGGAAATAACAAAATAATCTAGTGTTGGGTTACTTCAGTCAGTCAGTATAGAGGAATAAAAGTAAATTCGCAAAAATACTGATCTTCAATAAAATTTCAAAATGGAAAGTTCCGAATCAAATGGCAAAATCAAATGGTAAATCACATCAAACGAATGGACAACAACTGTAATATTGCTGACTTGGTACAAGCATTTTCGAATGTAGAAATTATAGAATAAATCTGGTTTTATAGTGCAAAACAGCTCACTTTTACGACAGTTGCATTGAATTCTATAATACAAACAACGATACGTGAATAAAACAAACAGACACAATAGGTACTATTGTCAACAATAGGGATACAACAACAACACGAACCCCTTCAAAAAGCAGCTATACAACCTTGGTAGGTAAATTTATTGTAGTCCTGTCATGGAATGTTGTCGTTTTAGTATTTAACATTGCCATGAAAGCTGAAGGTTTGGCTAGTCACAAAACGAGGTTCAATGAAAAAAAAAAGTTCTATACCAAGTCAGGAAAATGGCAATTTTGATCTGATAGCTCATTTTTCTGTGTGTTGCTTAAGTATTTCTATCGTTTCGTTGATTTCGTCTTATATCTAATATATTTTCCTCAGTTTTAGTTTGTTACCCGGATTTGTTTTTTCTCAATCGTTCTATGACTTTCGAACAGCGGTATACCATTGTTGCCTTTATTTGACACTTTTTGATATACTGTTGATCACCTTTGTTAAGCTCTTTAAACATATAAAAAGACTTTTCAAATTGATAAAAACAACACCAGTAGTTCGTTAGTGGTTAACCCCTGAGTTGAAGATTGTTGTGATTGCTTAAATGTACACAGAGTCTCCTTTTTCATTTGTAAGTGTGATTCCTTCCTGATTGTATTTGATTGGCGTATATACTTAGAGTGTAATTTTGAGTTGATGAACAGAGACAGAACCTGCTTTATCAATCAAGGTTACATATAAAAGATCGATAAATATTATCGAAATATTTTACGTTATATCAAGGTAGGATGCTAAATTTGTATCTTTAAAAAAAAATTTGTTTTGTTATTAGCGCTGAACTAAAAATCAACATTGCAGATTTAAATACTAGTTAATGCGTAGAGGTTCAAAATAAGACAAAAAGGAAATTGAAAAAATATTCTATTCTTGACATAGCCATAAACGCATTACTAAGGTATTATATATAAGGTTTATGTGCTTTTATTACGTTAACCGATAGCAAAACGTTTTTAATATAAAACAATTGATCACATACATGTAAACACTGATTCCTCGATTTATAAGCCGATGTAACCAAAGTTGTATTGAAAGAGTGTTCACCCAGTTTTAATTTTATGAGCGTTTCATACTAGTTTCCAGGCGAAAGATTTTTTTTTTTTTGAAAAGCTCTCAATTATTTTATTGCATGAAGTGCATTGTTTCTTCCACATAAGTCTGCGGTGCTTGGATCTTTTAAAGGGTAACATATGTTCATGCAGATAATATACATGTAGTACGTAACGCCTTAATTGAGATATATAATCGCGATATAATGGACCGGATAATTTGAAGCTGCTGATAAAATGGGAAGTTTACATTTTGAAAGTTGCAATCACCACGTTTGTCATATATTCTTGTTTAAATTTAAGGTTTGTGTTAATTAGGACGAAAATGAGGCATTTGAAGTGATGCAGTAACTACTAGAAGTTTGACCCCCTTAAAGTTATATCAGTTAGGCATATATACTAACTGACTTTAAAAACGCAACACTCATTTGTAGATATTTTTTTTAATCAAATCATGTTTGATCCTCATAAAACTACTATTCATGCTTTTCATACTTCTTTCTCTTTCAAACAATCAACATCTAATGTACCTAGCTGCGGTTATTGAACATACCGGGTTATTGAGAACGCAAGAAATTTTGAACAAATAAAAGATTTTTACATTTTTGTTCCTTTGTGAAAACTTCTTTTCAATCTATACACACATAAATCACTTAAACACGTTGCATCTCCAAATTGCAAAAACTGAGAAATAGAAAAACAGAATAAACCTAAAAGAATACTGAAAACAGGAAACGTGAATGTGCAGCAACCAGACAACTTGACGTCAGAAACTCGTCTAACTGTCCGTCCGTCAATGATACCGGTAGACAGGATTGTTGAAGACCATTAATGACCAGATCAGCATGTAGGGACAATGCAACGTCAACAGAATTTGATTACGCAACGTACTTTGCGCGACAGGTCATGGCCGCAGCGTCTACTGCTTATTAAATTAAGGAATGCCATTTTGCACAAATTTATGCCATAAATGTTTCCGTTTAACTGAATTGGCAAAGAATCTACTGCAGAAAACATTAAAAGCGTTAAAAGTGTCAAACGCATAATTGCCAAAACCTATTAAATGGGTGAAACAATGGCAAAAGGTGAAAAACAGAACCCAAAACTTGCCGAACAGAATTTGTTGACCTTCCTGACAGTCATGGCTTTTGACAGTTACACGTTTATTGGTGAGGGAAAAACCAGGGTTTCAATGTATGCTAAAATATTGGAACATTGCAAATGACGTAATCAATCCAACTTTCGAGCTGGCATTTCTTTTAAACACTGAAGTATCGAAAGAACTTTCTGTTAATAAGTTTGTTTACAAAAACATGCATATTCGACAAAGGAAATAACAAAATAATCTAGTGTTGGGTTACTTCAGTCAGTCAGTATAGAGGAATAAAAGTAAATTCGTAAAAATACTGATCTTCAATAAAATTTCAAAATGGAAAGTTCCGAATCAAATGGCAAAATCAAATGGTAAATCACATCAAACGAATGGACAACAACTGTAATATTGCTGACTTGGTACAAGCATTTTCGAATGTAGAAATTATAGAATAAATCTGGTTTTATAGTGCAAAACAGCTCACTTTTACGACAGTTGCATTGAATTCTATAATACAAACAACGATACGTGAATAAAACAAACAGACACAATAGGTACTATTGTCAACAATAGGGATACAACAACAACACGAACCCCTTCAAAAAGGGGGTGATTGTTGTACTCCGGAAAGGAAAGCAGACCCTGCTCCACATGTGGCAACTGTTGTGTTGCTATACAAAAAAAAAAGATGTCCTGTAAACACACGAAACAACTGTAAAATGTTGATCTCTAGATTTTTTTTTATTTTTTAGGCTTATAAAAGCCGACAGAACTTGTCATAGATATGTGTTATGCATCCTTTCAAAAAGATGGCGAAATATATTGTTAGCAGTAAAAAGAGTAGCTGATATTAAAGATTAATGAATTGGAAGGCTAACATAGTATATATGGGTTTAAGAAAAATAAAATAAATGTATTGTCTATGTCAAATGTTTTCTGTAAAACTATTGGAATTGTATGGATCTTTATATGAATTACTTATATAAAAACACTTATACAAGTAAATAACCAAAACACAATGCTCATTTAAACATGTAAAGTGCTAAACATATGAACTAGGTTAACTTTATGTTATTCAGATTACGTTTGTTTAGCTCTTTAAACAATTAAAAAAACACAACAATATTAGTAATCAGTCAAACGTGATCTACAGTACAAAAAATTCGTTTATTATTACCCCCTGAGTTGAAGATTATATTACATTGTGAAAACGAACAAAGAGTGTCCTCTTTCATTTGTAAGTTAAATTTCTTCCTGATTGTAACTGATTGGTGTATATATTTACAGTGTTATTTAAAGTTTGTGAACATAGACAGAACCTGCTAATTCAAACAAGGTTACGTATAAAACATTGTTTAAAATATTATCGAATTACTTTACGTTATACTAAGGTAGGAGGCTTAATTTATATCTTTAAAAAAAATCCAATAATTTTAATGTTTTTAGCGCTGAATTTAAAATTTACATTGCAAATTTGAATAAAAGTTAATGCGAAGAGATTCTTAATAGACATGTTACGAAAAGGTATATTCACGACGCTGAGGTTGACAAATTACACTTTAAATGTGGGGACTGCGTCAAAACAGAAAAGAGATTACCTGTGTACACCTGTGTTTTCATTGAATGTTATTTGAAAACTGCATTGATGTTTTTGGAGGCAATTCCGTATGGAACGAATATTCAATAACATTTGTACCTTAAGAAATGTAAGAAATAGATTCCATTATATTTTTCAAGAAACTCTAATGCAAACAAACGTGAATATATATATGTAACGGTCATTTTTATATACATGTGTAGTTATGAAAAACAAACAAAGAAATGTATGTCTTTTGATCCATATCTAAAGGGGTCTGTTTTAAAACACCTAAACACGATTGTTATACAATTTAAACTTGAAACATGTTGCATTCTAGTTTAGAAAAATTACTCCCGGTCACATAGCTTCGAGGGCATGTATATTTTCCTTTATTACCTTCCAACTTTGTCTTAATTTAAACAGTTTCATCTCAATTTGTATTTTCTTTATAACGGATTTGTGATTGATTGATTGTTGGTTGCTTAACGTCCAGTGGCAAATATGCAATGCATGTTCAGAACGATTAAAGGTTTGTGTAAAATATGACTCACTATTCACCGGGTGAACATCCCTGCCGCAGAGTTTCAAAAGCATCACATAATGACTTTGCATTTACACCTTAACACTACCTTATGCAGATATTTTGTATTTTATAAATTCCTGGAACGTCTTGTGGAAATTCGCCAATCGTTTCATTAGAAAATGACAATAGGAAAATTAACACCGATGACCGATGGGTCTTTCCTCAATTTAAGCTAACAATGCTAGGGTTTTCCTAACAAAGTTATTATGGCGTTTTTATAGATGTGTACATATTACTACTCTACGGAGGTACCAGGTTTTGTTTCAGGGAGAGGGAGGGGGCTAAGAATAAATTTGAAAAAGGCATCAACTAAGAGCTTAACCACGAGTAGATAGAAGAAAATTAAAAAAAAAAAAAAAAAAAAAAAATTGCGTATATCAGAGTGTCGGGTATATGTCGAAGACGCTATAAGGCCCTTAAAAACTTTCAGAGTCATTGGAAGCTTATGGAGACACCCGAGAGACAGTGGAGCGACAGATTGAACTTTTTCAGGAACTGTATTACTACAATAAAAACTAATGTCTAACTGGCTTACTATGTATATATTATCAATCTAAAATCGAATGAACTTGTATAATTCTCAGCCCCTTTTTCTAGCACACCCACTCCTGCACGCGTACAACTTTCATGCCTTATGATAGCCAGCAATGATATCACAAAAGCAACTGTCATAATATAAGAATGCTACTTGATGATGTTCTACATATACATATGATTTGAATTAACCAAGACGCACATGATTTAAATTTTATCTATTATTTATGTTTTGACACCGTCCCCAAATTTAAAGTGTAATTTGTCAACCTCAGCGGCGAGAATATACCTTTTCGTAACATGTCTAATAAGACCAAAAGGAACTTGAAAAATATTCTTTTCATGACATAAACTGTAAACGCATTACTTATAAACATATGTAGGTAGATCGTATGCATGTATTAAGCTAACGGATAAACGAACGTTTTTAATATAATTTATATATAAAAAAACAAGTGAAAAACGAAGTTTATTTACAAGAAAATAAATATATAAAGTGTCCTTTTTAATTTTACTGTGTCAGTTGTCACGACACATGAAGCAACATGTATACGAAGTAACTTAACTTACAATTTTATTTAAACTGCTTATTGCAACGAAGTATTGTTTTAAAGAACACTGGCTTTACATAACAATGGTTTAACCTAACATTCAGTAGAAGTTGATATGCAACGAAAAAGGGAATTAAAGGAAAAAACAATTCACCCAAAAGTATGATATAAATTCTTATTCCCTCTTCATGTTTTCATACATTAATCAAATTATTATTCTTTGGGAGCACTTAGCCGATGATGATATATATAAATATACTAAAACAAAATTCATTAGAACGGCATTTCTAAATAAAGCAAAATCCTAATCAATTATAAATATATTTTTTTAATATAATAATTAAAAAGATATATATATATATATATACTTAAACGAAATTGATCATTAATTTTCTGAATAAAGCAAAATTTATACTCTTATATGTACATTCCGTATATCGTCAGATTAACGGAATTCCAATGGAGACTAACTGTGCACCACTTATTGCGGACCTGTTTTTGTATTGCTATGAGTTACAATTGATGACAAAAATAAGCAAATGTAAAACGCTGAATTTTAAGTACAGAATTCAACTACGGAACGCTGAAAACTGTATAAGACCCATCGAAACAACATCAGATAAACAAATTTTAATTAATAATACTTTTAGATATTTGGATGATATTTTGGCTCTCAATAATGACGACTTCAGTATGTATATTAAAGAAATTTATGCTGTTGAACTTACTTTAAATAAAGCTAATACTAACAATGACCACTGCCCCTTCCTCGATCTTGATATCTTAATCACTAATGGAAAGCTGAATACTCAAATTTATGATAAAAGAGATAATTTTTCATTTCCTATCGTTAATTATCCATTTTAGATAGTGACGTTCCCTTGTCCCCATCTTACGGTATTTATATATCTCAATTTGTACGATTCGCTCGTGTATGTAACAATGTTTTAGATTTTAACGAAAGAAATTTATGTATTACTGAAAAATTATTGCACCAGGGTTTTCGATATCTCAAACTAGTCAAAACATTTACTAAATTTTATCATCGGTATAAGGACATCATTCGTAAATATAGCTCAACATGCAGACTTCTTATACGGTCAGGTATTTCACATCCATTTTTTTATGGAAATATTCTTTATAAAGCACAAAGGTGTCAGTATTCACCTCAAAACTAACAAAACCTTTGAATAGACTTATAAAGAAGGGATATAGTTATGATACTGTTGTCAGGTCATTAAAGATTGCATATTTTGGCGTTAATATTGATTCAATTATAGGGTCTTTGCATCGGAACTAAACACATTTATTCAAAAACTAGTTGTTGGCATGACACAGGCTATGTTCTTTTCATATATGTTATGATGGTATGATACTAAACCCCTAACGGGAAGGATTGTACTTGATGTTCATATGATGAAATCATAATCTTTTAGTCAGTTTAATTGAAGTCTGGAGCTGGCATGTCAGCTAACTGCTTGTAGTATGTTGTTATTTATGTATTATTGTCATTTTGTTTATTTTCTTTGGTTACATCTTCTGACATCAGACTCGGACTTCTCTTGAACTGAATTCTAATGTGCTTATTGTTATGCGTTTACTTTTCTACATTGGCTAGAGGTATAGGGGGGGGGGGTTGAGATCTCACAAACATGTTTAACCCCGCCGCATTTTTGCGCCTGTCCATGGTCAGGAGCCTCTGGCCTTTGTTAGTCTTGTTTTATTTTAATTTTAGTTTCTTGTGTACAATTTGGAAATTAGTATTGCGTTTATTATCACTGAACTAGTATATATTTGTTTAGGGACCAGTTGAAGGACGCCTCCGGGTGCGGAAATTTCTCGCTACATTGAAGACCTGTTGGTGACCTTCTGCTGTTGTTTTTTTTTTTCTATGGTGGGGTTGTTGTCTCTTTGGCACATTCCCCATTTCCATTCTCAATTTTACAATTTACACACATTGGTTTTACGATCTTAAAGATTGATGAATTTGAGGATATACATCGTTTTAAAAAGGTTGTTTTACAATATAAGAATTGCATTGTCTATGTCAATTGCTTTCTTTAGAAATATTTTAATGATATAGACCATTAAATGAAACGTATACAAGTAAATAACTAAAGCACAATACTAATTATAACATGTTCATATCATTTTAAGTGCCCACAATTATTTACTTGATTAAGCCCCAGTCACACTGTCACGTTTCAAGAGCTACGTTTTACTACGGTTTGAAAGTGTAACGAAACAGGAATATACGTAACGAAGCGTATCGGTACGTAGTGATCCTTTGTTCAAAACAGGACCTGACCAATATGTTTTCAAAATTCAACAAAAAACGTAGCAAAAATTGAAATAAAATAAAAACCTAGTAAATACGTATCAAATCCTAGCGGAACGTAACAAAACGTGCGTACTACGTATCGAAACGTATCAAAACGTATCAATGCGTGGTGGAAACGTAAGTATACACGTACTTATATGTAGCAAAACGTAACAAGAACGTAGTACAAACCTAGTAAACCCTAGCTTTAAAAATAACGGGGGATTTTAATAAAAACGTTATTGAAACGTAGCATTTTTAAACGGAATAACACGTGACAGTGTGACTGGACTTTAACCTCGTGTTATACATGTTATATAGATTACATTTGTTTATCTCTTGTAACAGATGAATTAAAAAGAAACACAACAAAATCCAGTATTATCAATCAGTCATACGTGAGCTACAGTATAGACAGTTCGTTTATTATTACCCACTGAGTTGAAGAATATATTACATTGTGAAAACGAACAAAGAGTGTTCGCTTTCACTAAAAAGTTTGATTTCTTCCTGATTGTAACTGATTGGTGTATATATTTAGAATGCTATTTAAATTTGAACATAGACAGAATATATTTGATCATATCAAAACATTGCCTTGATTGTTAACAAGAGATTTTTACGTAATATCAAGTGAGGACACTTTCTAAAAAAACATCCATAATCTTAATGTTTTAGCAGAACCCGAATAACTTTACAGCTTTAGATTAAATATGTTAGCAAGTACTTGGTATTTTCTGATGACCTTTTCAATATGCTCTTTGGCGTAATCCTGTTTCACCAACATTCTACTCAGGTACTGATGACGTTTTATAAAGTCTGAGTATGTAAGTTATATTGATATCAATCAATATTAAATCCATCAAGATGATGTTTTCTATCTGTTTTCAGAAACCATGGCGTTTCAACTGATAAACTTGACAGTTCTCATGACAATATTGGTAGCCCTTCAAGATGTCTGCTTCAGTAAAACAGTGACATGTATGTTAGAATTTTCTATATTATAAAAAGTCAACCATTTTGGGCAGGGATTTCAGTCAGCATTTAAAACAATAACAATCAAAACCTAGGAGTAAACAAAGACTCACAAAACCAAAGGACATTAACATCAACAGTTATAAATAATGATTAAGAAACAACACGAACTCCACTAAAAACCGGTCATGAAATCAGGTGCTCCCGAAGGGTAAGCATTTCCTGCACCGTCTACGGCACCCGTCGTGTTATAGATAGACTAAATAGATTTTAGTCGATAGCATTTTTTAAAAATCGCAACTGACCAAACAGACATTGTGTATCCTTAAGTTCAAGTTCAATATAGAACAAAATATATGTTTACATTCAATTGTCAATTAAGAATTGTTCATCAAATGAACAGACATAACATTTCTACTGGACATACAGAATAACAACAGTGTCTGCCTAACTTAGTATACATTTGGTAGCACTTATCTCTCTCATGCCACTAAAGAAAACAGCAAGCAAGTACAACTTGTGACGTATTTCCATTTAAATTAACACGTCTGATGTTAATAAGTATCTTGACAGGTAAAACGAGTATTACAGTTCAATGGGTTATGCTATAGAGCTTAGAGAACGCTGTGATTTGTATGTACTCTGACATAACTACACAATTATTAATATTCAAACTTGAATCATATATTCATAAGTCGTACAGCATTTTAAATCAATGTGAACAAGTTTATTGCTAGAAGTTAAGTCGATTAGGCTGTCTGTTTTTCTATATTACAACATTATTGATATGTTGATTGTATGTTGCTTGACGTCTATTATATTGCAAAATGACAAATTATTAGATACAAAAGCCTAGGTGAATTATTGCTTGGTTGATTGTATGTTGCTTGACGTCTATTATATTGAAAATGACAAATTATTAGATACAAAAGCTTTTGGTAAACTATTGATTGGTTGATTGTATGTTGCTTTACGTCTATTATATTGCAAAATGACGACAAATTATTAGATAGAAAAGCTTTAAGTAAATTCTTATATTTTCTTTCGTTTATGCCTACAATGTGCTTAATACTGTTATTTCATTTTTGTTAGATTCCTTTCCAAATGATGCATGTGATGCACCGACTTATGTTGTTGATAAAGATACCAAAGCTTTAATGAAGTTTGAAGGGGATTTAAGCCACTTCGATTGTAGACAAATGTCGTTTACAACTCCTAAATCAGTGTTTTATATATATCGTATGTCCATACGACAACTGCATTTTGACAGTCCTCAATGTCAAAGTATGCTTCATTACAACATATTTGTCACCCATTACAATTATGATACCAACAACTTCGACTATAATGGCGAGGTAATTTGATTCTTTGGATTCATTTATATTCGTTGGATACCAATTTTCATGTAATTCGTAGGTACAGAAGAACAACGAATATAAATGTTCAACGAACTAGATGTTTTTTAAGGAATGTATGCAGACTTTGCCAAAAAATTAAATATCCACGAATATGCAAGTTGTCCTTAAACCACGAAAATTGGTACCCACGAAAATTAATGAATCCGCACTACACAATATTATTTTGCCGAACACATAGGAGATTTTGGTTATGAATTTTAGTGTTTGACACTCTTTATCAGAAAAGTCAACATTTACATCCTGTTAAGTAAACGGACGTTGCTTTGATAATTATCATGTGCTCAAAATTGAGCTCTGTTATTAATACGATCGACATGATTAATGACTTTAAGTTTTTCTCTTGTCTCTTAAAAATTTTTAGAACAATTTACCTTCACATTGAAGAATATTAAACTATTTGGAAAATTATTTAAGCGAATTCTTAATATTGATAACGCTGTATATGCATTATTGAAGACCGTCAATTAAAAACTAAAAAAAAAAAAAAAATCATACGTCTAAAAGAAACATCCAGCAGCAAAAAAGTGAAGAACGACAAAAGAATAGACAAAAAAATAGATTTTGTTTTATACAATTCCGTTACCTCCAACTGTTAAACAAAATATTTGAATCCTGTGTATACAATGGTATACGAAGCCACGTCGAATGATATATATAGATTCCACAACTGCAACAAGTGTATAACGATATTTCTCTACTCGAGACAGTTAAATTTTAATATTGACAGCGCGAGGCTTGCTGGCCTTTTTAAATAATTAAATTTTAACTATTAAGAGTTGAGAAATGTCGTATTACACGAGTTACAGTTGTGGACTTTGTTTCTCTTAATATGATTTTTATCCTTCCTTTTCAAAGATTTGAGGAAAGTTGTGTACTGTTGATGTGACGTCACCAGACATGGTCGCCTTTTTTCATGACGTCACAATAAGAAAATTCAGAAGAAAATACGGAAATAAAGTCACAATTAAATTTCAACCAATCATTTGCTGAGAACAGATTTTTCACTAGTGAGGAGAAATATTTTTCTCACAACGGTCAGGAAATGTGAAAAAAGCACCAACATTAGAGAAAACTACAGAACACCGATACAGTGTACAGTGTTTTATGATGATTACATAATACCAAGTAGTGTTCGACTGATGTGTTTGAACTTTGTAATAATGATAACCTTACATTGTTTATATGTAGTAGTAATTATAAATTGTATGTTGAACACTTTTCTGTTAACCTAGATTAAAGGTAAAGATTGCGATAGGGATCCTTACCCTGGTGACCTTTTTCTTTCGAATTGGATATACTTTGTCGATTATGTTTCCTTCGAAGTAAAGAAAAATGATAAAGAAAATGATGGATATAACAAACACATTAAAATACCACATGAGGACTTTATACCAGACAAACTAAATGATACTTTTACGTTTGAAATTGAAACAAAAGTAGAATATCACTGTAAGTATATCCATATATGGCTAAAGTTCTATATATAACCTACATGTCACTATGAATATGCAAACTTATTATTTTTGTTTGGCAGGTTCTCAGCCGATTTTAGCTGTTTTTACTGTGACTTGACTATGAGTGTTGCTGTTTACCTTAACCTATTGTTCAAACAGATTTTTAAAATTGACAATTTAATAGGGACATTTGAATTGACTGACCAGTTGGTATTGATAGAGTTAAGCCTACGTTGATGATACCTGTATAGTTTTATTTCACAGTTATGTAAAATTACATCTACAACTAGATATGCCATCGAGAACAATAACGGATACGACTCATCCATTTTTAAAGGCTATGGCAGTCATTTTGAAAATTCTTAAGGTAGATTCATGGCATACCGCCATCTTGGATTGCACAATCACAGTACAAAATCGGTCTAGTTTTTTCCCCAAATCTGCAAATTTGGAGACAGATTTGCAATTTAATGGTTGGACCGTTTTTTGTATAAAGAAAACTTGGTGATTTATTGTATACTTCCAAATATTTAAACAAATATAAATTTTTTTTTAGAAAATAATTTTCAAATGAGTCTTTCAAATGGAGATACCTCTTTATTAAAAAAAATATACCTAAATAATATGTTTTTTTTAATTTTTACTTGCAACAAGAAAATAAGTTCGGTAAAACCATTTTTTCTTTTTATTTTCCTAAAACATTATAAAACCTATCTTCTCACAATTTATTTCAAAACACTATCTCATTGAATTGTTTGTATGCACAAACATGTTTTTTTTCTTCATAAACTATCTAACCAAATCTAGGCAATTTTCAACGATATGAAAAATAAGACGGTTACCCTTACTTTTAATTATATTTTTCAAAAAAGCATTTTTAAATCTTCATTTTGGCAATATATATAAAAATCTGTCTCAAAGAGTCTAAACTTATGATCAACCTTAAGTGAAATGACTAATCCATACATGTCAACTACCATTTCTGTGAAGTGTCTTACATTTTAGAGCTTTTTTTACTGTTTCTATGTTAACAACCGCCATTTGGAAATTCCAAAGTGATCCGACCATCGGCAATTACCAATTAACATTTTGTGAAGTTTAATTTACTTTTTAGCATTTGTTTTTATTTTGGGGCATTTTTGCTGTATCCATGGTAAAAACTACCATTTTTGATCATTCAAATGTCTCTTGCACAATTGCACATAGTGTTTCACATCATTGCACAGTTATAAACAATGGTTTATTCATTTTCAAGAAGCATAATGTGTTAAAGAATGTATATAAGAACAAAAACGTAGATTAACAAAATATCACCCCATTTCTGTTGAGGGCGCCAGCAATTACAGATTATATGTAAGATGTCTTGTTAGTGGCTTCATTTTTTAAAAATGTTAAATAAAGAATGTTCTAATCTATTTCTTTTTCAAAAAGACGATGTTATTGCTGGTGTATCAGGTGGAGTTGCTGGATTTTTGGTCTTATGCGGATTGGTCGTTTATTGGTGCATCTATTGTCGTCAAAGAAAAAAACGAAGCGGTAGATACTGTTGTGCATGTCTAACAAATAGACCGGGAAACATTAGTAAGTCTGACTGTTTTCATTAAATGAAGAGTGAATATATAGTAACCAAAGGCACAAAGGTTACAATTTAATACGAATATAGACAACGCATTGCAATGTGATTATTTGGTCCTGGTTTTCTGAAACGTCTCCGATTTTATACATATTGAAGCTAATGAAATAAAATTCACTGAACACATCGTTTTTGGTTTCGTACTTTTTCATACGGTTTCAGTAATGATAATGTGTAAATAAATCAATGATAATGTGTGTATACACTTATTGAACACAGTTTGTTAAACCAAAGTCAAAGGAAAATATGTAGAGATATTTTAAAAATTTATTTGCATTTTTTATTCTTGTTTTACTTATCAAAGTGTTTACTTGAAGTTTAAAGGATTTTGCAAAGTTCCAATTCTATATTTGATTATATATTTAGACCTAATTTCATATATGTATGTGTTTGTAGATGCAGGAGGTCTCTCGGCAGAATGTTCGGTAAGCGAATTATTGTTATGTTCCTGTATCTTGTGTAGACCTAAGAACCAGAATGAAATTGTACAGGGATCAAATTCACTTGACAAGGGTAAGTTTTATATAGTCAGGATGCATATCTTTTTCTTTAAATGATAAACACATCTGATCTCCTGTATCAAAATGTATCATATATATCAAAGTTGCAATCTTCGTAATCGACATATTTGTCAAGTAAAGTTAGATTGAGATGAAACAAAATCTATACTATGCATACATAAGACTTGTTTTTTTTTAAAATTGTTAAGACGATACTATGACTATTCGGATAGGAGGGTCTAGTCACTCTGCAGCTGTCAAATAACGAAAATGATTCCGACCTCAAGTCAGTCAATCTTGTAATTTTGTATGGTGGCATGATTGCTTTTTAGACCGGCTTGATACAAAAATACAACCATACACAGTTGTTACAACAACTGATCAACATTGGCGTTCCATAATGAACATCATCAGCTATAAACGGTATCAGGATAACAAATGAATTCTTAAAATGGAAAAAACTAACGGCCTGATGAAATTAACAACGTATGAAAATTAACAAAACATATGAATACAAAGTGTGGCAGATAAAAAACAACGATAGTCACTAGATTACAAATGTTTTTTTTTATGACAGCCATTTAACCTTCTCAAAGCTGTAAATATGTTGTAAAAATGATATGCAAGATAACATTATGCTGTAAAATTATGCTTAAAAGATATTGACCATCAGATAGAAAATGAGTAATAATTAACAAAAAAAAAACCGTGAAAATACAAATTAGTGTGATCAGCATTTCTTATCTTGAGTGAAAAGTAATTTGACATTTGGCCATTACTATCAAATTTGATACATGTTTGATTTATTTTAATTTGACTGCATTGAGGATTTCGAATGATAATGCACAAAAACCGGATTCATATTATTTTCCACTATAGGGATTTTACATATTTAACAAAAGTGTACAGTGTTCTGGTTTCAGTTCGGGTACTTTCTGAATGAATCAGAAACGTAGAACTGAATAGGACAAAGGTACGAATCGCATGTTAAACAACCAACATTAACAGGAGCAGAAAGTTATCAGTTACGGTATTTATTCATGTGTCTTTAACGGGTCATACTTCTATAATATCTAAAAAAATAATGTCAACTATATTTTTTTTTATAGTTTCTATCAGACCTGATATGCATGAGGAATCGGAACCAGTTAATAGTCTTACAGAAGAACACACAGCTCCACTTATTCAGTGTGAATAAGAAAGCAATAGAAATATCTTGTCCGAAGGCAACTTTATTTGAAACTGTTGTATCTGAATAACAGCAAATACACAGTGTTTATTTTTTTTTCTTGTTTAAAAAGCATGATTGTCTTTTGTATAGATACATTTTATTCGAAAAGGGTTTGAAATTGTATGCCAAATGAATTGATATCTTATTATGGTTTCATATTTACTTTGCCTTATTGCCACAACGAAAAAAAAAATGGAAATAAAATCATTATATGAAATATCACCGTAAAAAATGTCATTAATTAAACAAAATATCTGAATTTGAAAATCTATTTTCTATTAACTGAATCTGATACAATAGTACTAGGTTGTTTAGAAACAAAACTTAACAGTGATAACCCATCGTCATAGACCAACAATTTACATTTTTGTATCTGTATGATAAACTACAACTTCATTTTATGTTCAAGCTAGTTTTGTGATCGTGTTTCGGTACATGATCGTTGTCCGATATTTAGATAAACGGCGATGTTTTGGACTATAAAATTCAGAGATGAACGTAGTTTAATCAATTTATAACTATATAAATGATGTGATCACGTGGGACTTTATTAGTTTTTATCATTGCTAAAACCTGAGAATGTTTAATTAATTAGAAATGCTTACTTTTATTAAATTCGCCAAAGTTCATTACAAGTGTTCATGTACGAGTTATCCTTTCTTGAATAGTAAATAGTTCAAAACTAGGAACATTTCAATAATAACCCGGTTAAATATGTGTTTATTGTTGATTGAATATTGTATATATTGTGTGATAAATTATATGATTTGACTTACGTTAGTCTGTGTATTATTTTAGTTACTTTAAGTCATATTGAGAATAATTCCGCAAGTCGTTCTGTTTTACGGGAAAAGGGCGTGTTTTGACGTCAGTCGGGATTTAGGAAAACAAACTTGGTAAGCTTAAATTTAAATGCCCAGCTGATCGGATGTTTTTTCGCGGAAAGCAAAGCTTTATTCTAAATTGGGGATCCATTTAGATCAAGTATTTAATTATCGGAAACTTATTTAAGTACGTATTTGTATTTTATTACAGAATTCCAGTAACTATTTCGTCAAAAATCGGTGAAATCCGTGACTGATATTTTCTGGAGTCTGAGTCAATGTTGCTTTGAACTAGGGGGTTACCACATTTATATTTGGCACACTATTGATATTCTATTGATATTTATTATTATTTAAGCGTACTGAACGCAGATTATGTGATTATTTAACTATTGTATTGAGATTGATTGTTATATTTTATGTTTTATGAAAGTCTGAAGTAATACTAACGATTTAGAAATTGAAGAACTTTCTTGACTTTTTATTTGCATTTTGAATTAGTTTTGACAAATTGCTCGCAAAACGCATACATTCAAAATACTAGTAAGGTTTCATTAGCATGATTAATAAAAGATTATTAAGTGTAGTTCAGTGATTCCTAATTATGATTTAATGGTGTTCTGTTAATTGTTTTGATCTTGTAAATAAACATAAAGAATGTGTCGAAATATTCTTGACTTTATATCATATATTATTTTATTCTGGTATTGCCTAAGTTGAACAAAGGTATATAGAAATACATATTAATAAACATTTTATTGCGTTGTACATCTGTTGAGGAAACATTAAATATGAATTATATTACAACGGTATTATCAGTACAGCTCACTAATATATATATAAAAAAGACATTAAACTCAATTCGAAAACAACGAATTGCACAGTGATGGCTGCTGTACCCATATATTGAATAGTTTATCTAGCATGTCTGTTTTTGTCGCGCATCGTTGTAAATATAATGAAATTTCATGTGACTGTCTTACAAGTTAGAGGTTTAGCGCTATAAAACCAGGTTCATTCCACCATTTTCTACATATGAAAATGCATGCACCAAATCAGAAATGGGACACTTGTTGCCCATTCGTTTGATGTGTTTTATCATTTGATTTTGCCGTTTGATTAGAGACTTTCCGTTTTTAATTTTCTTCGGAGTTCAGTATTTTTGTGATTTTACTTTTTATCGATATTTATATATAATGAGTAAAAGATGTTTTAAATTAAGGTAGACCACACAAACTATGGCAAACGTGTTTTTTTTTTTAAAGCGTCTTTAAGCCTATGTTATTAAATTTCATTAAATAGGCAAAATACTATTTAGTAAATATCTTATCTTTTTAATATCACAGCTCAGGGTTTAGTTACTCCTGGTGAACAAACGTCATTTTGTCTGGTGTTGAAACGATAAGAGTGATATTTTGTTTAAACTAACAATGAGCTAAATGAAGACCTGATGCTTTTGTAACATGAAACGTGATGCCAGACAACCTCAATAATTTAAAGTTTCAAATTTGAACAGACTAGGATTTACCTCTTAGAAAATATACATGATAAAAGAAAAAAGACAGCGCACCAATAATGATGTTGAGAAACAATTCTGATACAAAGTCAACGATCATTTACCAGTTGCATTTTATTCGTATAAATCCTTTGAGTTTGAGGAAATGGGTTTGAATGATGGATAACCCTAGAAATTGTAGGGTATATATATTAAGTTTTGTGTACTGTTGTGTGTCGTTTTGGTTTTTTTTTTTCTTTTTCCGATTTTCCTATGGTGTTGGCAGTTCATTTTATTGACTTTGAGTTTGAATATCTCATTGGTTTCTTTCACCTGTACATTATTGCACAAGATGCACATTTAGACAAGTATTATCTTTTCTGTGATAATCAAGGAAAACTAATCGAAATCCAAAACCAAATGCAAAGTTGATTTATATTAAGGCATATTAATGTATTGATTGTTTATTAATTACAATGTATAACACATTCATTATGTAGTTTGCGTCTTGTTATCTCATTTCAGCCTCACAATCAACACCTATTAATAACAGCTAAAGTTTTACCCTCTAACCGACCACCCTGAAACATAAAGTGAGCGATGATGTTGATATTAGATTTCATATTAAAAAAAAAGATTTAAAACCATAAATTAGATAATTAACTTCAGATATTTATTTGTGGCTGTAAAACCAAATGCAAAGTTGATTTATATTAAGGCATATTAATGTATTGATTGTTTATTATTTATAATGAAACGTCGCACGCTACTGGTGTTACTTTGGGAAAATCACGGACAAAACACATTCATATTATTAATTTTTAAACATAAAAATTGATATGTAAAGTGTTGTATATCATTTTAAAGCTTTTAAACTCTTCTTTCAGATTATTGCAATTTTGTATATGTAACAGACCATTTTCATTAATTAAAACTCAATAAAACCTTTATTTTGCAATATGATTTCCTTGTCCCGCGTTACACTTTTAGTTTTGTGAAATTCTGAATACCGTAAAAAACATATAAATTTTATTACCAAACGATTTAAAAGTTTGTCTAGATCAAGCAATTCATAATTGGGCGATGACGTAATGTCGATTTTTTTCTCTCGAAAAGTCGGAAATGTAGAAAAAAAGGGATCAAGATGACACAAATTATGTGTATCATGCACGAAAGGCTGCCGTAATTTTTGTTAAATTGTCACAAAAAAAGGGAATTCCAGAGCAATCCCCCATTTCGAAAGAAAGTAAATAATTCTTATACTAGTATTTTTTACAAAGATCACACTTTCGTTTCGTGCAATAATCAGGAATTTTTAAAATAAATTCTTAGTATTCGAGTTGAATAGCAATGTCCGAGATTTTGTCCCCTTCAAACCAAATTAAACGTAGGGTTACGTTTTCTGTTTTTTTCATGATGTTTGTTTAATACAGTGCAATTCGCTACATAAAAAAAATTATAATGGATAAAAGTACAAAAAATTATCTCTATATTGATTAAGAAATAATTCATGGAAGCCTTAGATTTGTTGGAAATTTACACACGGCCCAGGCCATGTGTAAATTTACAACAAATCTATGGCTTCCATGAATTATTTCGATTCTAATAGGACAAATAAGATCATCAAAAAACTGAAGCGATGATGGGTATACTGTGTGTGTGGCTGTTCTATTTTACCCACTGTTCGATAAATGTAAAACAAATCTAATAAACCTGCACGAATGATTTCTTAACTAAACGCTAGAAAAAAATGTGATTACTTATTTTACTTCTCAGTAAACCCAAAATTTGCAATTTTAAATTTACATTTTTTATCGTAAGCTACCGTCAAATTCACTGTTGACATGTTGTAACAAAGGAGCCGCCATGTTGACTTGCTGAAATCAGTAAATGTGCGAAAGTAATGCAATAGAACAGAAAACAAGCAACACCTACCTCAATACTTTATTTTAATGCAATTGTATCCGAGTTTAGAAGGTAAACGAAATAGAAAAACCTTCAGCTTTGACGTTTTCATTCGTATGACGTCATATTTTGAAATGACGTTAATGCGCCAAAATCATTACTGGAATTTCGCGGAATTTTAATTTATTTTGTTTTTGTCCATTTATCCGTTCTTTAATGTGTTAATTCATTTTGTTATGCGTCAGAATCAGAATAAATGTTCTGTAGGGTTTTATTCAATTGTAATTGTTAACACAGAGAAATCCACAACCGTTTACACATAGGTTACGATACATATGGATTTACGTGGGAGGCATATTTAAACAGCCATTTGTGTACATCTTGGAGTCTGCGCTAAGTATAGATATATCGAGAATTTTATCACGGTGTTGTTTACAAAGCGAAAGAAGCACGTCATATTAGAATATTAAATTCCCATAAATTAAATCTAATATACGAGATATCAGGTAAAACTAAAATGTCCGATACACTGTCCCCACATACGATTTTGACGTTATCTAATAAAATATACTTCTAACGTTCCGTCTAATTGCGGTTTTCACAGACGATTTGGAATAAGGCTATTTTATTTTGTTGCTTAATAAGAAAACTTTAAAATTAATGTTTATGTTGAAGCTCTACCGATTCATAGAGAAGGGGTTCACGGGAGAGATTTTCTCGCGGAACTGAAGTGTTTTCCGGACTATAATAGTCGGATCCTCTATAATACAATTAATAGAAAAAAACCAGCAATAATAATTGTTACCGCTAATTCCCTTGCATATATTTGTGCAGAACTGACATGCTAGATATGCCGTAGTCCTTTCGTCTTGACATTCTGGAGTGCAAAGATGAGTTCATTTGCAGTGCATAGTTTATCCATAAAAAAAGTAATCGATTGCCTTTATAATTAAAATGTATATAAAACAAATGGTTTCAATTCAAGTTATTTTTTTATTTTCAATTTGTTAATAAAACTAAAGCTTAACATCTTTTATCTAAGAAAAAACAATTAATCCTTTTTTATGAAAAAAAAAAATCAATCCTTTAGAATTTTTGTAAAAAGCCATCTGAACAACATGCATTCCGACGTTTTTATTTTGGCTAACGTCTTTGAGTGTTTAACGTTAGATGACACCAGTATCGTGCGACGTTTCAATGTATAACACATAAATTATGTAGTTTGCGTCTTGTTATCTCATCTCAGCCTCACAATCAACACCTATTAATAACAGCTAAAGTTTTAACCTCTAACCGACCACCTTGAAACATAAAGTGAGCGATGATGTTGATATTAGATTTCGTATTAAAAAAAAAAAGATTTAAAACCATAAATTAGATAATTAACTTCAGATATTTATTTGTGGCTATAAAACCAAATGCAAAGTTGATTTATATTAAGGCATATTAATGGATTGATTGTTTATTAATTACAATGTATAACACATTCCTTATGTAGTTTGCGTCTTGTTATCTCATTTCAGCCTCACAATCAACACCTATTAATAACAGCTAAAGTTTTAACCTCTAACCAACCACCCTGAAACATAAAGTGAGCGATGATGTTGATATTAGATTTCGTATTAAAAAAAAAGATTTAAAACCATAAATTAGATAATTAACTGCAGATATTTATTTGTGGCTATAAAACCAAATGCAAAGTTGATTTATATTAAGGCATATTAATGGATTGATTGTTTATTAATTACAATGTATAACACATTCATTATGTAGTTTGCATCTTGGTATCTCATTTCAGACTCACAATCAACACCTATTAATAACAGCTAAAGTTTTAACCTCTAACCGGCCACCCTGAAACATAAAGTGAGCGATGATGTTGATATTAGATTTCATATTAAAAAAAAAAGATTTAGAACCATAAATTAGATAATTAACTTGAGATATTCATTTGTGGCTGTAATACCATTATGCATATTGCAAATAAAGTTCGAAACATAACAACAATACAAAGTGTATGCGTTTTCCCTTTTATTTACGTATCAATATGAAGACGATGTCATGTCAAAAATATATAAAGAGCATGTTAAAACATACATAAAAAATTAGAAAAAAAAGAATTTCAAAATATAAAATTACATTAAAAGAAAAAATTCACAGACACTCACAATTCTAACGAAAAACTTATGAAAAGACAAATAGTAAAACAATACTACAAATGAAGACTGAACGAAAGCTATAAAGCAGAAATAAGCTAGTCGTGAATTATTAAAGATAATACTCTTTATATTGCAAAAATGTTAGCCCTAAATTTGTAACGTGTTGTGGTGGGGTTCGTGTTGCGTAGTCGTTAGTGTTGTATGTTGTGTCTTGTGTACTGTTATTTGTCTGTTTGTCTGTTTGTCTTTTTTTTTATTTTTAGCCGTGGCGTTGTCAGTTTATTTTCAATCTAAGAGTTTGACAATTTGGTATCTTTCGACCCTCCCTTGCGATGAACATAGACTTTGTATCTCAACCTTTTTTCCAAACTATCATCGATAGTAATCACGAGGTTTACAATTCCGAAATACCTTAACACTACATTAAATATTAAGAAACAATTACTTACGAAAGGTACGGCTACTACTTGAATAACTACTCTAGCCGGAAAGTCCTGTGGAAAGACTGAAATCATACATCAGTTAAATTATAGATATATCAACATGAGTAATGCTCAATAGATGTCTCAATTATTCAACTTCAAGTATGACTTAGAACTGACCCGTCTTAGGTAAGAAGGTACGGATGGTATTTACAGAACAGATAACAATGGGCTAAAAAGTACAGAATGGAAAAATAGTCAAAACAAAATAACAAGACACGAATAATTCCCTAACTTAAAAGTAAGAAGGTGAACATTTCAAGAATATTAAAAAAGTGGCCGTCATTGTTCAAATAACTGTGATACTTCAACTACATCTCATTCAAAACTCCGTTTGTTAAAGTCATTTCCTCCTTTTATTTATATCATAATATGTCTCGTTCCTTAGGAGACCTGATTCTGAATTCTTGTGGTTGAAGGCGCATTAAAGTTTGTCTCTGATAAAAAGATTCACATCTATATATAATATAGACCTTTTACATTCTTCTATGGAAACAAGGGGTGATTGAGGTTGGTATCATTAAAAAAGACGAGCATCCCTCACAATAATATTGTCCTTTACATTGCATTGCTAAAATGTTTGAATAAATCGGAGCTAGAACATAATAGCGATTCAAAACCAACCAATTATAATATTTGACTTAAAGTGCTTGGTATTAAAATGAACAATCTAAAAAGTTAACACTATAAACAGAAGTAAAATATTTCGGGCGAGACACCGTTTGTATACACTGTATACTTATATTATATGATGTCGATACAACGTTTCACCAATCATTTGAATTGATTATATGGATTACTTCATCTTGGTTAGCATATTCTAAGTTTAATAATGGGGTAGAATAAACCAGTAGTTCATTTCACTCCCATCTCTCAAATGACGAGAAATAATTATAGATATAAGATGCTGATCTAGTGATTAATAGCTGGAACTATTCGAGTAAGTAAATGTATTACCTCCTTTTCATATTACGACGCTATATTCAAACTCGAAAATAAACAACCAACACTCTGCATAGAAAGGACCATATGCGTCGTGTTACTCTCAAATTATACCAAAATATACATTCTTAAACATACGAGGAAAGTGCAAAAACAAAATAGTCCACAATGACAATGCAACATACAAAGAAACGAACTTTTATAACAACTGCCATTTTTTTGACTTGGTACAGGACATTTTAAGAAAAACATTGTGATTTGAATCTAGGTTTGTGGCTAGCCAAACCTCACGCGTTTATGACAATGATGAATATAACAACATTACATGACGGTACTGCGGTAAGAATACTTAAAAAAACTTTGCAAACAATGGATCTCGAACTTGAAAAATGGTAAACTGCAAATAGAAAATTTGAAATTTAACAGTAGCAAGGTTGTTTGTGAAGACCATTTCACGGCTATTTTTTTCGAGAACTGGTCAAAGAATCTTTGGACTTCTTACCAAAAAGAAAATATTTGCGTCAAAATGAAGTGCCGAAAATTGTCAACACCGGAATAGACACCAGAAAAACACATGAAAGATCGATTAAATCTACACAAAAACGTCCAAGTGCACAGGTTAGTAAATAGAAATAATATTTAAAAAAAAAATACTTTTACTTCGATTTATCGTTATACGCAAAATTAAAACCATTTCCACGTGTGCATTAATGTGTGTGTAGTAACTAGTATCATATCATATTATCAAGTCGTTTGAGGTCCTTTTATGCGCGCGTGTTTGTAAACAATATATATCATGGTATCACGGTGAGTTCTCAATATAACATTCCTAGCGGAGGTCAGGGAATAATAAACAATTATTATAAATACATTGCTATGATGGATAAATACTTATATCAATTACTAATAAACAAAAACAAAGTCCTGAAACCTTGTCTCATATATGTTCCGTTTTCAGTCTGTGCTACTGGAACGCAAAACATTCGTTTGCCTAGTTATTTAAATAAAATATGATGTGCAGTTACACAAGAGAACAACCACTGATATCTTAAAAACTGCTACATGTATTATCCATGTGAAACTTTGAAAAAAATATGGAGAGAAAAAGGGGTGGGATTAGGGGTCGGCATAAAAGCTTTAATTCCAATAAATATCGTCTATTTATTTTATTTCATTATTTTTTGCAGGTCAAAGAAGAGATTAAGCTGTTTAAATAGAAAAGAAAAGCGGCAACATGTTCTACACCATCAGTTAGTTCAGAGACTTTGACCTTACAGGATCAGGTATGCAAAACTAGCACACATAGCGAAAATAGGGGACACGAGGGGGGAATTAGATAGGGTTGGATGGTGTAATACAACATATCCAATAAATATCGTATATTTATTTCATTTCATTATTTTTTTCATGGCGAGAAAGAGACCATACTGTCTATTGAAAACCAAGAAGTGGCAACATGTTCTACACCTCCAGTCATATCAGAGACTTTAACTTTACAGGATCAGGTATGCAAAAGTACATTTTTTGTACAATGATTTGATTTCCTCGACCTTCATCCCGGACGGCCTATATTACAGGATGTACCTATTGCATTTACTGTGTTGATTTATTATCGTCCTGAACATGCATGAAATATTTGCCACTGGGTGTTGAGCAAACAACAAACAACCAATCAATTTTTCAAATATTTTGTAGGCAATTCTTATTAATTTGAATATCTAAATATGTTAATCTTTTTTTTCCAGCTTGGGGAACGTTAATAAATATGTTTCAGTTTTGAAACAATTCTAATTAAATATTATTTGTCATGAAGACAAAATTGAAGAGGTTCTATTGTGTATTATAAATACTTTTTCAAACATTTTTTTTATAGAGCATTTGTTCTGAGCACCATGGAGAATGCAGTGGACAAATTGAAGTTCTTGAAACAGTAGAATTGCACATTCAGGAACCACCAAATTCTTCCCATTTATCAGTCACATATTCAGAAAACGCATGTGGTCATCTATGTATGATGTGTTTGCAAGCCAATAACATCGAGTCATCAATTATAACATCAGATCACAGCTACATGTACACCAAGGGAATTGGACCATAATTTTGTACAAAAGTAGTAAACACTGATATAACATCGAAACAACAGACAAGACTTTAGCTATTTGGCCATTAACTCCAATAGCTAAAATACCTCCGTCGTTAATCTCAACTCCAATAAAAGAGAATGATATTTTCAACAGCTGAATTGCAAGTCATTCTTTCGGTTATGATAAGAATGACTTGACCTTTGACATCGACCGTGATATCCAAAGTTCTGATGAGAATGAAGGAAATGAGACCACAGATTCAGATGATAGTACTGCAGCCTCTGATACTCAAGCTTGCATTACTTATCAAAGAAAATTTATTGTTTTTGAAAACCAACTTGATCAACTCTCATAGGCAACATGCCAGCTGGCAACTTACTAGTCACTGCTGCTACAATGTTATATGGTCAAACCTACACACACATAGCCCAATTTGCTGAGTTTATGAATTTATTGGAAGTTCAACCTACTACACCATACAACGACAAAATGTTTATGCAAGTTATTGCACACATTTGGACGGTTATACAGGGAAAACTATTAAACAAAATGGAAGCTTTAAATAGGCCACTAACGCTTGCAGGAGATGGTAGGTTTGATTCGCCTTGTTTCAATACCAAATACTACACATATTCATTACTTTACATTGAAATACAAAACATATATTGGCTTGTGTCACTATCAAAGTTACCGAAACTGGGAGTTCCTCTAAGATGGAGGTGGAGGGTTTCCGTCGATGCATGGAGTATCTTTTAGACAAAGGTTTTCAAATTACTGTTCTTGCAACTGATTGACATGTCCAGATAAGAAGTGTGATGAACAAACAATATCCTGAAACTGAACACCAGTTTGATGTATGGCATTTGGCAAAAAGGGTACGCAAAAAACTCCAACAAAAAGCCAAACTAAGGGGAGCTGAAGACCTTGAACCATGGATTAAGGCTATTTGCAATCACCTATGGTGGTTTGCTAGCAATTGCAACGGTGATAAAAAATGGTTAGAGGAAAGTTGGGTTTCAATCGTTCATCATGTGATAAACCAGTACACATTCGAGGGCAAGGCACTCACATCCTGTGCACATGACAAAATAACACCAGCCATAGCTGTGAAAAAAGGTGGCTTGTGAAAGATTCGAAAGCACACAATGCTTTGAAAGAAGTTATCCTTAATAAACGGTTAAGGAAAGACATTAAACATTTAAGCGAGTTCTGCCACATTGGAAATTCGGAGGTGTACCATAGCTTACTTTTAAAATATGTGCCAAAACGACAAGAATTTTACTTTGAACAGATGAATGCTAGATCATCGCTTGCAGTAATTGATCACAATATGTCTCAAAACCGTAGGAAAAAAATGAAGGACAAGGACATGAAGTGTACAAAACTCTGTATTCAAAGATAACGGCAAAATGAGTAGCTAAACCAGTGTATAACACTAAGACATATAAGTGGGTAAACACAATAATGAAAATGTACGTTTTGCAAAAGGCAGAGATGATCTTTCCCAAAATTGACACAAAAAATCAGGGCGATATTGTACCTGTACCTGCACCGGAAAAGGCTGAACTAGTTCAAAATCTTATTTGAAGATTTAAAAAAGTTTGTGATTGAATGTGAATCACAAATAAATAAATGAGTCAAATTGGAGCAAATATTTGTTAAATGAAATTAAAAAATCAATCCAGTAGTACTGTACATATATACATAATAAACATATATATTAGAACAAATGTGAACTATTGTCAAATACTGTTCTAAAACCTGTGTAATGTCCATTTGGCTGTGGAAATGCTTCACGAATGCATTTCGCAACACACAATGGGATAACAACTTTCTATCCTTTTCCGAGTTTTTCTCCTCTCAGCATCCAACATACAAACTGTCTGTAGGCTGTCAACTTTGACTGCCTGAAAAGTAAGACGATTATAGTATAATGTTTTGCTTTTATCATATTTTAATAAATACAACAGTCAAATCAGTTAGTTGGGGTAATTAATAGGTTTTAACATATAAAATTCAAAGTTCTTTATTTTACACTCAAGGGCACCCGTGTGACTTACACAATATCTTATTATTCATTACAGTTACATTTTGTACACATAATTTAAAAAAGAAGATGTGGTATGATTGCAAATGAGACAACTGTCCACAAGAAACCAAAATGACACAGACATTAACAACTATACATGTAGGTCATCGTACGGTACGGCCTTTAACAATGAGCAAAGTCCATACCTCATAGCCGGTCAGCTATAAATGGCCACAATATGACAATGTAAAACAATTTAATCGAGAAAACTAACGTCCTTATTTATATAAGAAATGAACGAAAACCAAATATGTAACACATAAACAAACGACAACCACTGAATTACAGGCTCCTGACTTGGGACAGGCACATACATAAATTATGTGGCATAAAGATATAAATTGAAACATGTTATATTTCTTTTTACATATATAAATTAGTTTAGTTATTTCAAAGTTTCATATCTTTGATTTTACTTCCATGCTAGAGTGCCAATACTAATAATAAAATCATTTTATCAGGTGAGAGGAGGCACATGTGCCCCCCCTTTTTTCATTTTTTTGTTGGTGAGAATTTTAGATAAAGATAGCGAGAATTTTATGCAATTTACGAAATTTAGTAAACTTAATATTCGATGTAAAACTGACTTACCGGTTTGTTAAATTATCCGGGACACGACTTACATTTCCTTGAAACATAAATATCGGTATAAATGCCACTGTCAAAACGTCTGAATTAAGGACGAACAGCTGAAACTGAGGGTGTTCAGTTATGCACTCCAAGTCATCAATGTTCGGTTGCACATATTCAGAGAAGCAAAAACAAGTACATTCCTCCGGCGAAGGCATTTCTTCACATTTATTGTAACTGCACCAATCTTCTAAAGTTGCATGATTTGTGATCGGCGATGTCTCTCTTATATTTTGCAGTTCTTCTTGCGTAAACTCCGGTTCGTAATCATAAAGAATTATTCCAAGATTGTCCCGGCCTTCAGCCATTTCACAATCGCTTCACAATTAAATATATAAATCGGAAACACGTTAATTTTCTATCCATAAATACATGAATACATGAATACAACTGTGCTTTTGTCTTGTAAAAAAACCGACTGTGTTCACCGGTCATGGCAGTTCACAGTGAAGGCGGTAAATTCAAATCTGAAAAAATTAAAAACACCTATAAAACCATTAAAACTGCTAAATAGTTAATTAAATTTTTTTTATAACAACTGAAACTAATTTGTAACAGATAATTACAAAAATATATAAACATGGCCTTTTCCTTTAAATAAAATTTGGAATGGAAATGGAGAATATTTCAATGAGCCAATAACCCAACCAAAGAGCAGACAACAGCATAAGGTATAAATCACTAGGTGCATACTTTTATTTCGTAACACAATTTTGTTTTTACAAGATCTTTCATTGACTTTAAATCATTCAATACCAATTTTTCGGTTCCACTGAAGTCAAAATATAGGACTCTACATAAATATCTAAACTTTGCCTGCATGTATCAACCTATAATGAAAGTCCTAAACTATGAGAACATTTGTTCATTAAAACATACTTAACATATACATACTGTGTAAATTGTCAATAAACTTGAAATTGTTATGTTGTGGCCAAACCGGTTCTTGTGGTGAACACTAATTTTCCCAAACAATCTGGAGGCCTGCGAGACCACTTAATTTGTTTAGAATTGGTATGGGTATGCAGAAAGAAGTTTATTTCAATTTTTACAAATATTTCAACCAGTATGTAATGTTGTGTATGTCATTTAACTTGAGTTCACAGCTTATGCATAACTTGACATCATATATTAAAAATAAATACTTTTATTAAATATTATTATTTATACTGATTAGTTTCAGGATAGGTTTTTAATTTTATTTTTCAAAACCTCTTAAATGCATCCTACGCAACACTTTTTACATATGTTCACTATCTTAATAAAGGCAACAGTAGTATACCGCTGTTCAAACTCATAAATCCATAGACAAAAAACAAAATCGGGGTAACAAACTAGAACTGAGGGATACGCACCAAACATAAGAGGTGAACAACGACACAACACTACAATGTAACACACACAGAAACGGACCAAGCATTAGACAAAATCCCACGAGAATGAATAACAAATATAACATCAAAACCAAATACATGAATATGGGATACACAAGTACCGTGACACGTCTTATCGCAATGTGAATTTACACTCAAAAATAAGAGAAAACAAACGACGCAACGTTAAAATGTAACACACACAGAAACGAACTATAATATAACAATGGCCATATTCCTGACTTGGTACAGGACATTTTTAAAGGAAAAAATAATCCAGTCGATTAAACGGCTTAAATATTTGATAAATGTAGAACATAATTGACCTTTAAAAGTTTTATAATGGTAAAAATCTCACGTACTTCGATTATCCTTCGCTCGCTAAGTTTTGATTTCTTAAAGATTATAGTTGAGATAAAGTATGCATCGAAACAAAGTACTAAGAAACTATACAAGATACATAATTACACTCGACTTCGATGTTACTTGAGGAGGATTACCTATGTTCTTGGTTTTTTTTAGGGGTTCCAAAATATAAAGTATATTTTATAGTTTCGAAAGATTTCGAACACCATAGTCATCTGGTTAACTGTTAATAGTATCTTTTTAAAACATACCTCGATAATTTTCCACAAGGACAAGTACTCTCTTCTCTTATAATAATTGTTTGGTTTAAATCTTAAAGAACATATTAATTTTATGTTTATTAACTTGCATTGTATGCCACTTTGTTTGATATCTGAAACGAGTAATACACGTTTTCGGTTACAGATTAATAAAACATATTGAAGCGATATTGTAAAAGAAAACACAAAAAAAACTCCAAGGTTATTTCAATTAGGCACACAAAATCGAAGGCTAGCCTATATCGACAGAGGGAAAGACTTGGAAACAATTGTTTTTCCAGATATTGGTTTTGCACGTGGCATTTTTTGGAGCCCTGTATAGCTTGCTGTTCTCTGTGAGCCAAAACTCCGTATTTAAGTATGTACGTTGACTCATTATAATTATGTATAATAAAATGCCTTGCCGAACCGAAAATTTTTAATTGATTTCATGGAGCTTACATTTTGCCATTTGATAAATGATTTTCTGTTTTGAATTTTCCTTAGAATTTTTGTTATTTTACTTTATACTTCTTTAAAACTAATTCACTTATTATAAATTAATAAGACACATATTTGTAAATTTAATGGTATTATATGATTTTCTCTAAAGCTTAGTAAATTGTATCCCTTTCTCTACCTACATGTATTGTATAAAAATTAAACAACTTGTGGTTAGTTTGATGACAGTTCTTCATTGGTCAAAATCCGATTATGACATCCAATTTCCTTGCTTTCCTCTTAATCACCTACTGTAAACCAACTAATGTTCGTGGATACTTTATTTCGCTTTTAGCCCTTTTTGGTCAATTTTGCGTCGATTTGATTTAATAGAATACACATTGATTATGTTATAGACTTTCTGGCATTATAAGTTCTTCTAATATCGTCATCAGATGATTGTTATTGTCAATACTGTTTTATTTACAGATAGTTGAAGGCAAAAATGAACGAATATACAATACATAATTGTGTATGATTTATTTTGAGACACAAACCTTTTCTGATTTCCTAAACGATTGTTTAAGCTCATAGACCTAATTTTGTCATGTGAGTGTGAAGCCGGCAACGATTTACCTATTAACAATGGCATTAGAGATGATTTTTTAAGAATTTAATTAACATTTGTGTCTCCATCTTTTTGTTATTTTACTTTATACTTCTTTAAAACTAGTTCGCTAATTATAAAAGAATGAGACACACAGTGGTGCATTTAATGGTATATATGACTTTATCATTGTAGACTTTCTGGCATTATAAGATATAAACAAATTTAAGACATTTTATTAACAGATAGTAAACTGCAAAAGTAAATAAACTCGTTTTTTTTAAATTTGCTAAACGCATTTTTCAACTCATAGACATTATTGTGTCATTTGACCGTGACGCCGTTTCCACGAGTTACTCATAAAAGTGATATTGAGAAAAATATTTTTAGAAACAAAAGTAAAATATGCTGTCTTTTTGAAACAGCCTACGTGGGTTTTTCAGAAGCACCACATATTTCTATGTTATTTCTTGATATACAGAAGAACAAAATATTCTTTCCTAATCAGATAATCAGGTAATAAACTTACCTTGCTGTTTCTGTTCTGGTAAGGATTTTAAGCTTAAATTGTTCGAGCGAGAATCAACACTGCTAACACAGACTTCATTGCTAGTGTTTTACAACTAATTGTACAAATTTAAATCACTTACAGATGTTATATATTACATCATATTGATTTAACAGTTATTACCCATAGAGTTCGATATATGATGTAACAAGTACAAAAATATCAAAAATAAAGAAAGTGAAAAAAAAACAGACATTTCATTTTTGATGAAAAATTAAGGTGGTGTATTTTGACAAACATGAGCTGTTACATATAATGTTTAAATTGTTAAGAATCTTATTTGGAAATAGTCTAAAGTATGTTCCAATTCATTGAATAGTTAAAGAAATAATTTTCAAATATTTATTCTTTAAACCATTTATAATTACATAAGCGTTTGATTTGCTTTGGAGGGTGGGAGTGGGGGATTGTGGAAAATAAGGGGGCTGGTAAATGCATATCCTGGTCTTGCATGCGCTAAAAAAATAGAATTCGCATTAAAACGGAAAAAATGGAAATTTGTGACCTTAAATGTAGAACTTTACCGTATACAAAAGTAAACATGTATCATCCATAGACAAAAATGTATATGAATAGCAACAGATAAAAAAGTTCTTTCATCAAAGATTTTTTTAAATAGCAATGTGTTAACAACTGTATCATAGACAAAGGCGGATTTAGGGTTGGGGTTGCAGGTTGAAAAATTGGTTGAATATATAGGGAATCACTGAAGCATGGCTGGAGCGCCTCCCCTCTTAGGCAGTCAGTGGGCCCCCTGTTATACAAATATTTTGATCTGCCACTAAAAAAACATGTAGAAACATTCAGGAAAATTGTTTCATGATAGGTAAAGTTGGCAATCATTGACTGTTTAGTAATGCTGATTGTTCATTTGTTGTTTGACCATCTAAAACCGTATTTCATTTGTCGGTCAATTGCAAATGAAGTTTGTCGGATTTATCTGTCGTCCCAAACGTCTTTCATCATATAAAGTCTTGCTTAAAGATAAATATAAGTCAATTATATCCGTTGGAATATATTTTCTCGAAGACTTTTCTTGATCTTCTTTTTGTTTATTTCTTTTGTTTATTTAATTTGTGTTTACTATCTTCTCACACTTCTCTCTTTAAAGTACTATTTGCATTCATAAACAATTTTCTGGTTATATTGATATTCTGCTATTGACTTTTTTTAAACACCAGTCTAATGTTGGAGACTATATGATACCCTGTAGATGTCTTTTGGTTATATATACCGTTGGGTTACTGTCTATTCCATATCTTATATAAAAGTAAGGCACATGTGTAATAGAAAATTGGACAACTATTTACCGTAGTAACCACGTAGAACGTAACACAAGTCAAAGGACATTGTGAGGTCTATGTGAATGAACGATTCAAACAGAAAACTAGCTACCTGATTAATCAAATCTTGCTAAACAGTAACCTGCGAAATATACACATGATACAGTTTTATCAAAATATATAACTGAACAAAACATACAAGCAAACCTAACAGAGATGAAAAAGGAAACAGTGTGTAATATATATTGATAACTGATTTTCAAAAATGAATTTTGACAATGGTGATCAACTGATGGTACTGTACCGAATTATCACGGGACTACTTTTCTTTCGATTTGGCTGATTTGTCTCTAAGAAAACAAAGTAAACAAAGAATTCTAATCTGAATATTAATTTCAAAATACCATTTATATTTGTCCAAACATTAATTAAAGTTTGCACATGTAGTATCACTATTAGGAAATAGGATGTAATTCTCTATTTCATCGACAAAAGTATCACAAGGTACAAATATTAAAACTGATGGTGATGAGAATCAATCAAAAATAAATCCAGAGCGCATGCACGCCAGCATAGAACAAAAATTAGAACAATGTACAGTATACATGATCTGGTCTAGGAAATGATAAGTGTTAATGAAGAAGGATATATAGTACTCAAATGATTTCTTATTCTAAGGTTTTATTTAAACAGGAGAAAATATATATCAATTAAATAACTATAAACATCATTTTTTTATTAGGCAGCTTATCTGCGTCAGTTTTGCCATATGATATAAAATCAATGACGACGTCGAATCATCATTTGTGTCTTTTTGAGGGAATAATTGTAACCTTTCCAGTGGTACCATTCAATACCATCTGCAGCTGACTTGTGTGAACCATTAAGGTACAATCCATTCAGATTGGAGTGATGGCAGTTTTTATACCACCAAGCACCTTTAAATCTGTCTGGACAATTACTGGAACTGTCTCTATCAAGCGTTGAAAAAGGTTGACCGTTGTGGGTGGTTTTGTCCAAAGAATTTCCTATAAAAAAGAAGAAAAAGTATAAAAATGTATGTTATACGTATTTTTTGTTCATGCTTATACAATACATGTTTTAAAACTATGTGTATATGTTTTCACACGTATATGTCTGGATACAATTTCGCCTTCGCACGGTGCAAATCTGTGAAAATGAAGAAAACATTTTCACACGCGTACGTAAATGCTTGGATACAATTTCTCCTATCCATAAGCTGTGTCAATCTGTGAAAATGAAAAAAAACCATGTTCATACGTATATGCCTGGATACAATTTTTCCTACCCCTGAGCTGTGTCAATCTGGGAAAATGAAGAAAACAATTCCACACGCATGCGTATATTGCTTGGATACATTGACTCATATCCATGAGCTGTGTCACTTTGAAAAAAAAAACCAAAAAACATGTTCATACGTATATGCCTGGATACAATTTATCCAACCTATGAGCTGTGAAAATGAAAAAAAAAAGTGTTCATACGTATATACCTGGATACAATTAATATTGCTCCTACCCATGAGCTGTGTCAGTCTGTGAAAATGAGGAAAACATATTCACACGTGTATGCCTGCATACAATTTCTCCTACCCATGAGCTGTGTCAATCTGTGAAATAAAAAAAAAAGCATGTTCATACGTACATGCCTGTATACATTTTCTCCTATCCATGAGCTGTCTCAATCTGTGAAAATGAAGAACAAATCGATTCATAGTCAATAATTTGAAAATTGCGTAATAAGGAATGTATATGTTATCTTTGTTTCACAAATTTCTGTTAAAATGAAGAAAACATTTGTTTCACAAATATGACGACATATGTGTTCCAATTGTAATAACCAAAATCCCTTCGTTTTCCGCTCAATGACTTATACCGAATTATACTGATCATTACATGTATATGACTAGTCATTTTCTGTTTTCTCATTGGCTAAAAGCATAGCAAATTATAATTGAGACAACTTATATTCACCGCGCTAAATACCGAAGAAATTAATATAAGAGTTGAAACAACGTCCGTGTACCTAAATATAGATATTTCAAGGCAACACCAATGACGTCTGTTCAAGGAAATTAAAAAGATGGATAAAGATAAAAAGTCATATAATAACACAATTGTTAACTTTTTATTTCAGTTTATACAAAGATTTATCAACGCCAGAAATATGAAAATCACACGCTACCATTGGCCTCGGTAAATATCACATCTCTTGGTTTGATAAATCATTAAATCAACCTCATCAAAAAACACTAGTTATATTTAGTCCTTTTATTCATTAATTTATAAGCAAACCGACGGATGCTACATCTAGACCATGATAAGACCACCATTTTAAAGCAACTGAAGTTATCAGCGGTGGGGTATGTGTCATTGAGTCTTAAGTTTATAATGTATGGTTTTATACGCTGTCGTTTGCCTTTTTATCTTTTTGCTCTCTGTCATGACATTGCCAAGTTTTTTCTCAACGTATATGCAGGATATAGATAATTGAGGACGAGCGTTAGCAAGTACTCATCATGAAGGAAGGGATTGTTATTCTTGTTTAAACTGGAATATTGTAAAGTGCTTAAGACTCTAATGATCTCTTGATTGGTTTTTTTCAAGCATTACTTTCATTGTCAGTGCAATGTTTGTAATAAAAGCACGAAGGCTTAATGTTTAGACATTTTCATTTATAAATTAGCTTCATTAGTAGTGTTACGACTTTCTTATAGTTTTGAAATATGATGAATTGTGTTTTAAAAATAAGTTGACATAAAATATCAGTGAAAAGGTGAGAAATGTATACCAATTGTGAGTATGCATGTAAATCATGTAATATGTTAGCAAAGATTTATATTTTTTATTTATTTACCATTGTTTACAGTAAAAATTAAGAAATTCAAAATTTGAGTTACATTTTATTTTACATGCAATATTTTGGTCAGGACTTTTCCACAGAAACTACTTCAAAGGCAAATGTTCAAAAACAACTACTTTAACATATTCAAAAGATTAACTTCATTCCTGTTTTCAAAATCTTTTCATAATGTTATTCGAAATCACTATTTTCAATTTCTGCAGAATCCAGTTATCAGAATTTTTGAAGAGTATGATCAGCTTAAGATTTAGGTTGTATTTACTTTTAGATATTTTATATTTGTTTCATTGCATTGCTCTAGGTTTTTTTTAATAGTAATTCTTTCAAAGTGGAAAATGTGAGACTTGTTGTTTTTCTACCATAACAATCTGACAATAATGTATGTAAGTAAATGATAGATTCTCGAATTTAATCTGCTTATTTTACCTCCAAAGTACATAGAGAAAATGAGTCAAGGCAAATGTCAAGATTGTGTCATTTAAGGATGAACTTAAAAAATCAAGAATTTGCTTTGATCTGGTTTTTTTTAATAGTAATTCTTTCAAATTGGAAAATGTGAGACTTGTTGTTTTTTCTACCATAACAATCAGACAATAATCATGATAATGATGTATGTAAATGATATATTCTCGAATTTAATCTGCTTAGTTTTACCTCCAAATTAAAGTACATGGATACAATAAGTCAAGGCAAATGTCAAGAATGTGTCATTTAAGGATGTACTTAGTCCAGGTTTAGAAATTGTTTGTTGTATGTTCGGGATCCTGGTCTGTTCTACTATTAAGGGTAAAATAGTTTGCTCAATAACGTCGATTTTCTTTATAAATAACAGATCTGATCAAATGAGAAAACTGTAATGCAGACGACTCATCAATTTTTTTAGTACATGTACACTGTTTAATTAGTTATGGGCATGTCCGAAATAGGCATACCGAATAACTTATCGTCGCTGGGCTTCTGAAATGTTGTAAATTACAAATGTTTCAATAAAAAAAATATCTCACAAACAGGCTTTGAAAATTTTGGCAAAATGCATGCTTCCAAAATGTCGTATGTGAACTTGAACATTTTTGTAAATAGCAGTGAAATAAAAACATTGACATTTCTTGATTATCCAAGAACTTAAACTATTTTTACAGAAATAAAGAAATGTACAATTATTTTTTCCCAAAGCCATTCTACAACGATTTTCAAGTTTTCATACAACATTTTGGAAGCAAACTTTACAAACAACTGACATTGGCAATTTCGTAATATGTCTTATTTCACACATTTTGATTGTTTTAACTGTATGCTATTTTGTAATACCAAAGACTTCCTCCCGCCCAGACCATTGGTGTCACAATGTACTTTTAGCTAAAAAAGTCATTTTTAGAAGCCCAATCGACGTTATATATTGTATGTTTTGTGTATTGTTAGGGGCTTTAATATTTAAACAAAAGAACACAAACTGTACCGACCTGCATTCCCGCTGTATCCTTCAACGTGTAGGGTAAATTTTGACTGTACGTCTCCTACATAAAACGTCTTGTACCTCGCATATCTCTGTTCTCCTTCAAGATCTTCCATAAGTATGTACAGTTCATATTCATCTTTTGTTGTAATTTCATGAATTCTAGAATTACCTTAAGGTAAAGTGTTAGATCGTCAGAAGTCTCATAATTTGAACAAAAATAAGTATAGTCATTACGTTTCATATAAATACCATTTTACTTGTGAAATCACCACAATTGATCACATATTTTAAGTTGTCTGAAATTGAAAACTGTTTAAGTCAAGTTTTCGATTTGCATATTCTCTATAACCAATATTTTATTACAAATGCGGAATGAGCAAAGCCAAAATTTATTTACTAAGATGGCATATAACCTATAAAACAATAAAGCCTAGTTCATATAAAGCAAGTGAAGCCGGATAATAAGATGGCTTACCTAACCAGAACTCTCCTGTCGGGTCACCGAATCCGTTCTTGTAATCCGTCCAGTTCCGAAAGAAGTCAACACTGCCATCTTGCCTCCGCTGAAAAACCTGGAAATCATATTAGATAGCAGCTGAATAATTTTAGTTATACTTTAAAAATAGCCTGATCATATTGTATCTTTCTTAACTTTTTCATTTTATGATTTTAACATTCTAATTGACATTTTATCATTTTCTTTTTTTTTTCTGGAAAGAATTAACAAGTAAAATGTCAATATTCTCGCTCCTTAGAAATATGTTTCTATCGGTTTGTTTTGGATTCATGAATCTATACATAACCTATGTGATTATTTTGAACTTTTTATTATTCAATTTTGTGATTGACAAGACACGGATACAATTTATTTTTGATTTAAAGGATTGACATAGAATATGAATAACAAGCAGAATAGCAACGTGCTAAATTGTATAGGTGATTAAATAAGAAGTAAAAACACTAGAAACTATACTCAATTCAAACATTGGCGGATTCAGAAATATTAATAAAGGGGACCCACCTTCTACTCTAAGTGGATGCCCGTTCCAGTCATCTTTTAGTGATTACCTATATAATCATCCATTTTTTTTTGTAATACAAGGAGGAGGGGGTTCGCCTTTGCCAAAATGAAGTGACGCTATATTGAATTGTCAAACTAGTGAATTTATATATGCTAGTATATATTCAGATTCTACTACTAAATCAAGTGTTTTAGGATATTTATCGACTCGTGACGGTTAAATTTTCAAACTTAAAACTTAAATATTTAAAATGTTTTTGTCAAGATTGGTTGAATATCGTATTGCACAATATTTTGTGGTGAAATCTGTGCCTCTTATATCTTTTTAACGATATGCAGGCACACTCGATTAAGACATACAAGGCAAATCATGTTCCAAATATAATGAAATTGCATACACAGTACCAAGCCAATCACTTCCCAGATTGGTCTAATAGTTACATAGTGTTATCTTCTAATCACAACCTTTGATTTCAAACAATAACGCGAAATTATTTTTAAAGGATCAGCAATTAGATGTGTTCAATTATTTTCTTCATTTTCCCAGATTGACACAGCTCAGGGGTAGGACAAATTGTATCCAGGCATATGCGTATGAATATGTTTTATTTTTTTATTTTTACAGATTGACACATCTCATGGATAGGAGAAATTGTACCCAGGCATTTACGCCTATAGTTGCCTATAAAGTCCATGACTAGAAAAATGTTAATGCAAGAGGCATGGACGTCTGTTTTATTTGATCACAATAGAAAAATCAGAAGAAAAGTAAACAAATTTGACGTCATTATTGACTTTCGACAAATCAACAACTGAGTTTAAACGAATAACATATTGATTAAATTACAACAATCAACAGGTCAGGACATGATAAATCAAGTAAGAATTAGAGAAATGTATGTATGATGCGTGAATCATACGTAACTTATAAATTAACTTTTAATAAACCTTTGAATTTTTTAAATACTAAAGCTGTTCAAACTCAGGCATATATTACCTTAGCTGTATTTGGCAAAACTTTCTGGAATTTTGGTCCTTAATGTTCTTCAACTTCGTACATTATATGGCCTTTTTAACTTTTTGGATTCGCGCGTCACTGATGAGTTTTTTTGTAGACAAAACGTAAATATGCGTAAATACAAAATTCAATCCTGGTATCTATGATGAGTTTTTTAACTAAGAAAAAAAAAACCGTAAACAACTTACCAACCAACCACCTTCTTCGATGTTCATGTCACAGTATGTTTCAAATCCCCTTATATCTGAGGGATATATTCGGTATATCCCACTTTTTGACCCTGTCACATCTTCGCAATCTCTTGGATATTTATCTGTAGATGAAATGATACAATCCGTTTTAGTTTATATGTCTCAATTTTAAGTATAAAGTATTTGTGCTTGAGATCTTTATACTGTGTGTTTAGGGTTTGAATGAGTGACTCATCAACATTATAATCACCTTCTTATATGTTTTTGAACCGTGCACCGGTAAGGTGCGCTCGACTGACAAAGTTTGACAGTTTTCCAGCCCTAGCTCTCTCTTAGCACGTCCAACTGCCTCCAACTATAAAATCTGGTAATCACCGGAAAGCCATTAATAATGAAAGCAGCGTCAACTCTCATTAAACAGTCCATCAACCAATAACCGTGTTTTAAATCATCAAATACTCGTATCTTTTAATAGCAGATGCTATCAAATGAAACTGTTATTAGCAGATCGATAGATAATACTGACTGTAGAAAAGAGTAATCGAAAAAAACATACAAAACCGGTGTTACAAAAATATAAACAAATCAACAAACATCAATAACAATATTCCTGGTATACAGACGTTTAAATAAACAAACTAATTTCTCTGAAAAGGTCTTGATTCTTATGCATCTTTCGTTGTTCATGCAAGTTAAATTCCGGTAATAAAGGATGTTCCTGAGATAAAAATCTTATAAAAAAGATGGGATTGTAAACCGATTAGTTTGACCTATTTGTGAGAATTTGCACATACATAAACATGAGATATATTCATAGTGTCATTGAAGTGGTGAAATAAATTTAATCATTATGGATCATTAATATTATGGTCAATCAAGTTCAAAATCGTCAACAACATTCTACACCTTTGACATTGTAAAAAAATGTAAGCAGTTGTCCACCAAATGAAAACGAAGTAAGAATGATACGCCATCGTCAGGGCTTCTATACAGAGGAAAATTTATATCGTATAGTCGCCTTTAAACTCACTGACACGAGATATTTGTAACTATTTAATATAGAAAAAAATGTCATTATTCAGAACAAAACAAAATGTATATTACAAGTGAATCTAAACTCTTTTTAATTTTTTGTTTGTATACAAAGTAATTAATGTTGGTAGTCGATATCATTTATTACAAATTGTTCAAATACAGGTGCACATTTTGAAATTTTGTAACAAAGCTATTCTCAAGAACATTTCATCATGTTCATAGCTCTAAATAACATTATAATTAAAAAGAAATGTGAGAAATATTGTAAAATTTCACAATGCCAAATTTCATCAAATTTTCTGAACTTTGATGAATTAAGGGAATACTATAGGAGATTTATTTCATAAAGGTCCGTCCACACATACAATAATTTGTTGATAGGTAATACAAATTCGAAAAAAAAAAATTAAAATCAAAAGTAAGGAGCAAGTAGAGACGTTATAACGAGATTTTAACCAGATTAAGACAATTACAATATTGTTTTTATTACAAACAATGGAGAACATTAACGAGTTGTAAAATCAAGTTGAGTTATAATTTATGGATAATATATCGATGACACTGATCATTCAAATCTTTGATAAAAAAAAACCTTCGTTCAAGTTTGAAACTTTATAGCATACTGAATACTAATTAAATCTATTCATAATTACCTGTCATAATTTTAGACGTGAAATCCGATTTCAATATGGAAAATTTCTCTATCACTACCCTTTCCATAGTTTTATTTATGTAGGTCTTTATTGCCTTATTCAGGTTTTTTGTATCCAGCTTAGCAACCAATGGAACATCATCATTACTAATAAGTGGCATCTCAACTTCCGTATCAGGAGTTTCATGTAAAACTAACCCATTTCCAAGTCCAAGTCCAATACATAACATTATTGAAATCATCATGGATAACGGATACATCCAATGCCAGGAATAAACAGAAATGTCAGAACAATCTAATTCACAGTATAGCTTTAACCATTTGCTGAGAACTGTTCCCCGCACAGAGCAATACAATCAAAATTATAATTATAACATATGTGTTTTGTAAAGAGACTCGTGTGATTTCTGCACTTTTATACAGTAGAGGTAAACACCCAGTTTGCCAATAACAACAATGTATTAAATTAAAGATAATCAGTTATCTTTAGAAATCATTGCTATGGCCAGAATACAAGTACATTATCCCGTCAGATAACCTCAGCCTCCGCAATTTCATCTGGTTGAGTAATCATCGATTGTTATATCAAGTGCTGTTCCTTTAAAACGTTAATTAGAAACAAATATTCTGTTTGTGTAAAGATATATCTCGCACCTGCTTTACAATGTCACTGTTAATATTATCTGAATATCTTGAAACAACAAAATAGTCCTAGTTCATAAAAAGCGTTTTGCAGTATTTTAGAAAAGAGAGAATTTCAAGTATTTCTTACAACAAAAAAGTAAATTACCATACCTTCAGCATCATAGGAATGCCAAAATACAAGTAGTTTCTTCGTATTAAATACTAAAAACTACTTATTTTCTTCAGCGATTTATTATCGAGACTTTCACGAGGAGAACAATTACGCGAATATATAAATCGTCGCAAATATGTAAAACTTGAAATTTTCCTCATGACTGTATCTTCATCAAGTATATTTTACAATCGTGAAATCGGTAAGACATGTTAGAAAGGGCTTAACTCCAAAAAAAAAAAAAAAATTACTTCGAAAATAAGTCTGTGTACAACCAAGACTTCGATACTGACACGAAACTATTTAGATTATTTTGCAGTACAATAAACAATTTACTGCTGCTAAAGCAACATAACACATTTCAGGTGAATATTTCACTAAATCTTAACCATATTATTATCATTTGGTGTGCCAATATCATTCTACACTTTCGCTTCAATCAGGTTTCAACAGTTGATTTAGGTGGTACCTAACACTACAGGGAGATAAAATCAGAAAAACGTTTAAATACGTTGAGTTGTTAAGGGAATATTAAGCTTTTAAATGATCAAAATAAGTGTTTGTCAAACTGCTATATAACCGCTGTAATTTTTCTGATTAAACGATTGGTTCAAAGTTTTTGAAATTTTTATATTTTTGTAAAAAGGGTCAAAATAAATACTTTGTCAATATTTGAAGAAAATTAAACGAGCCAAATTAATTTTAGTTAAGGTGTTGGCTATCACCTTAAGATGTAAGATTCAAAATATGTAAACCTTAACATTTACTGAAGAGGCATAATTGCTTTATGTGCAACGCATGCTGTGAAATTTGGATCTTTTAATTTTTACTCGTAAAACATCTGATCTCCAAACGGAGCACGACTGGATGTGTTTCCTTGATAACATTCTCCTGTCAAGCACGCATACTAAACTCTCCGATTGAACACTTGATGAGATAAACACCACCAGAAAGAGGAAATTTTATGTCAATTTACAGAACTTACAACTTTTCTGATCTAAAGTAAAGGGAAGCGAATTGAAAATTAAATACAACGTATTGTATTGTTCGTGTTGATGAACTCTGAACTTTTGTTTTGTCGACAACTGCTGTCGTTCTTTTTTTTTTTTTTGCAATGTTAGTATGATATATATATATATATATATATATCGTGTAATACAACATTGTCTTCAATATTTGCTTTCTATTTCAAAAACAAACACAATTTCAGCAACAATCTTTTTAACAAGTCATCATGCAAATTGGGTCAAGCGTTTTTTGAGTTATTGTCCGACATGTTGACGACGGACGGACGGACAGACGGACAACGGACCGGTATACCATAATACATCCCATAAATAGGCGTATAACAAAACGATTCCTGTCAAAGTACATATGAACGCTGTAACATTTTAGGATAAAATAGGCGGTAAACGAGATTTCGAATGACTGATAGTTCGAGAATTTGTTTTAAGTTTTGCGTATTTAAAACAACACAATCAAAATGACAACGGGAGCATTGTTTTTAGACAATTTATAAATCATAAAGAAATGATAATTATTTGTGCCTTATTATATTGATTGGTATTGATACTAGCGGTTGTCCTGATATTGATCTTTTCGGACCAGACCTTTCTGTAAAAGGTGATAATTGTCACACTTAACTGCTGATAAACCCCGCTGATCGGAGGAAGGGCGACATCTCGTAGATGGAATGATATTATCTATCGATTTTGTTTGATTTCATTGGTAAATTGTGTGTCAATTATGACACGTGACTCACTGGTTCTTTGTTTGTAATTTTTAACTTTAACAAGAAAGTTTTTGCAGAGGACGCTTCATGAAGCACACGGAGTTCAACATCTCGTGACAGGACTTAACGGATAAGGAAAATATTCGTCAATAGATTTAACGTTTATATAATTATGTGTGCAAACTAGCCGATTCTTTAAAAAAAAAAAAGCATTCTCTCAAGATGTGTTTTGTGTTAAATATTATGTGGTAACTTTATTACAGATGAAGGAATATTTTTTAGACTATTTCAGAATCTTGGACTTATTATAAAAAACTTGATAAATCGCTCGATAACCTTCCGAATGCTACCGATTTTAAATTTGTTCCAATCTAGTATTGTTTTGGCTTAATTTGTTTATGTGTATTATTTCTACTAGTAACAAGAGACATATATATATGGTATATATGTCTCTGCAGTAACATATAATACATATTGTAGTATATGTCTCTTTTAAAAAAAGTAAATTCTATGTTTTATGAACAGAGTGAATGATGACTCGTGCAATTCCAGAAGTTTCAAAGAGATTCTCAAAGGAAACGATCGTGTTATGCTACGCAAATGAACCGTCATAACTCCGAGTGTAGAAGATTTTGATGGATAAAGAAATTCACGCAGTATATCAAGAGATCAAGAACCGATTTTGTAGACCCGGTTGTTTTTTTTTTATTTAAACAAAATTATTAAAATACATGTATAATAAATGATATTACCAATATGCCAAAACCAATCCCAAAGCAGCTATATTTTTCATATTATAGCTTCACCAGTAAAGCTATGGTAATATTTGTCCATATAATCTGCACCTTTCAAAGATATCAGCAAACTAAAAGCAAATATAACTATTTACCATACATTTCTAGCTGTCTTAAATATCTTTCTTTATAATATCTTTGCATACATATTCAAAAGAGGGACGAACGATACCAAAGGGACAGTCAAACTCATAAATCTAAAACAAACTGACAACGCCATGGCTAAAAATGAAAAAGACAAAAAGAAAAACAATAGTACACATGACACAACATAGAAAACTAAAGAATAAACAACACGAACCCCACCAAAAACTAGGGGTGATCTCAGGTGCTCCGGAAGGGTAAGCAGATCCTGCTCCACATGTGGCACCCGTCGTGTTGCTTATGTGATTACAAATCCGGTAAATAGTCTAATTCGGTAGGTCACATTCATGAAAAGGAAGGGGATTGTAGTTACGACGTAAGGAACATATCCGATATCATTTGTGAAACGGTTATTCCATAACGGTCAACCCATACGCAACTATTATCAGCACCCGCAGTGCGCAGGCGCTAAATTTGATCGCAATCGATATCGATAAATTTACTATAGATTATTAAAGGAAATATTGAATTTTGGTTAGCTGACAGTAAACAAAAATAAATATCTTTTTCATTGGATCACATTAGAAAATGCATTTTCTTAGCTTTCTAATGACATATTTTATAATTGAATCGGGATAGCAGAAGTTACGGCCATTTTCATTTTTAAAAAAGTGGTTCATTCCCTATTACTTCATACAATTCAAAACCAAAAACGTTTGCAAATGAGTTTTCATAAATGATTATATCTTTCACTATTTTTAGAAATAAATTCATTGGCATAAATATATGTTCTTTGCTTTATAATCTTTCCAATGGTATATATTTGGTATTTTAGAAAATTTAATGAATCGGGGCCTTTTTTATCCAAAACTGGAGTTATTGTCATTGTTTGAAGATTGCGAGAAAATTTCTAAGTCCATGGAAGTATTATATTGATATAGTACTTCCATGGTCCTACGAAGTAAATCGCTCACAAGTCACAAAACAAAGTTTAATCTATTTGTACATAAAATATTTATACATTTAATACAATGTTTTATATCATGAATTTAAAAATTCAGTAAATAAAGTAAAAGAAGTGTAACTTTTAATTTAAAAGAATATTTTTGTCCAGCCGTCAGTTTTCTTTATTTTTGATAATATAAAATCTTTCACTACTACATTAACTCAGACTTTTGGATGTTTTTCGTGAAGCGTATTAAAAAAATTGAAATCCCATCTAAAATGATTTTTTTTTGCAATTTTATTACATTAAAAGTTTTTTTTTTTTTAAATTAGGCGGCCGTAACTAAACAATTTTGATACTTAAACATGCTCATCTGATTTACATAGAAGTAATAGATACATATCTTATATTTATATTCTCATGTTCTAAAAAGACCGATGAAACAGGAAAAGTGTCATTATCTTAAATTTTTCAGATGCAGTAACACTTTCAGAAGATCTTTTGTAGTAGATGGATATGGAATGAAATCGTCAAATTTTCTTTCATCAATTTTGGTAAACGGACAGAAAGTCACAGGACAAAAAGTCACAGACAAAAAGTTACTGACAAAAAGTCACAGGACAAAAAGTCACAATTCATATTTTCTGACTATTTTCTTTGAATAAAAAAACGCTTATTTCTACAAAAATATTTTTGTATTTCTCTTGAATAATTGTATAAAATCTAACTTTGTAAACAAAATTTATCAAAAAAATATCAAAGTAAATCAAATAATTGTTAAAAAAAAGAAAATGTCAAAGTGGCTTGGCACTTATAAATGGCTTCATGGTGCCAAGAAATCTTTCTTTTGCATGATTAAAATTAAATAAATCTTTATTTTTCAAGTATAATGACACATTTCCTAAACTTTAATATGAATATATGTATTAAAAAAAAATATTTCAAGACATTTCTCTGATATATTTAAACAATTATCAACATATTATTTGTGACTTTTTGTCCTGTGACTTTTTGTCCTACCAAATTTGTGACTTTATGTCCTGTGACTTTTTGTCCTGTGACTTTCTGTCCTACATTCATTTTGGTAAACGGACAGAAAGTCACAGGACAAAAAGTCTGTGACTTTTTGTCCTGTGACTTTCTGTCCTACATTCTCAATTTTATACCTTTTTACTGCTCAGTTTGATTGGCAATATGAATCGCTGTACTATCTTACATGTACATGTAATATATACAATGTACTAGTCTATTGCTTGTTTGATGTACATTCTCCTTTTATCATTTTAACTGGTACCGAGAGAAATAAATCGCATAAAACAAAATAAAATTAATTTTAATTTGTCTATGTCCTATCAGAAGTTTCTATTGTGAAATATATTTAATTTTTATACTTGAACATTACTGTAAAATTTGTAGTAAAAAGGAAACTTATTTTAATTATTGTTCTGTTAATGTAAAGTTAACGGAGAGCTGTCTCATTGGAACTCATACCAACTCATCCCAAATCTTCTTGCATTTATATTGTACATGTATTTGCAGATTTTATTTTTTTTTAATTTATCGTCTGAATGAGATAGTTGGAATCGTTAAAATTTAGTATTATACATGCAAACAGATGCCTGCGACCCCTGTTGTTTCGATTAGCCTGTTTTCTAAAGATATCCGCGTGAAGTTCACAAATTTCATCATTCATTTGAACACCTGTTGTGAATATCAGATAAAACTGTCAAGGTCAGTCAAATCCGTGGTTTAAACTTTCCTACATATATCAGTAATATTATTTTTCGCGAAGGGTATTCCCCCCTTTTTTTATATATTATACTCGGAACATTATTGTAAACACTTTTTCTGTGGGACTTTCTTTACGGTTTTAGGAAAATTTAAGAATATCAGTATATAAATTCATTAGTACTAGAACACACCCGCGAAATCGCGGGGAAATAGAGCGTATGTATACTGTAAAAAAAATTATCTGGAGAATTTCAGAACGGTCACTGATATATTATATATATATACATCAGTGACCGCCTTGAACAGTAAAGAGCCCCCTCCCTGAAATAATTTAAGCAAGGATGATAGATGCTAGAACACACCCGCGAAAGCAGAGCGTGGTTGAAAGTATGTAAAGTGTTGTAGGATCATTTTTTAAAAATATTTAATGACTGAAGAATTTCAGGAAAGTTATAGGTACTTGAAGACAGTCGATTGTTTTTCTTTCAACCCCTCATTCTTTTCCCCAAAATTCCCAATTTTTTGTTTTTTATTTATTTCAATATGAACATAGTACATTTAGTATATTATAAACATTCATTACTATAAATAAAGTGTGTTTGCTTTTTACTATCAATTCTCAGTTTACTAATGAATCCACGGCGGTCATTGATATACATGTATTCTATAGACTCTCTCTATTTAATATACTTAGTGACTCGATGAATTTTTGTAACAGATTGTATGACTGGAGAATTTCAGAAAAGGTATCAAAAGTCATAGGTACTTTGGAACATGACCATTGTTTTTCTAGCCCGGCTCCTCATTTTTTCCCTCCCAAATTCCCATTTTTTTACTATCAATTTCAAAGATGTTAGCGTTTATCTATTATGAACATTCATTACTATAAATAAAGTGTATTTGTTTTTAACTATCAATTCCCAGTTTACTAATCGATCCACGGCGGTCATTGACATATTATATAGACCCTCTCTATCTAAAAAACTCTGTGACCGCCGTGGATAGTTAACTTGGAAATGATAGCAGATAGCAAATACACTTTATTCATAGTCTTTGTAATTTCAAAGTACAGAAAAAAAAAGGCAAACCGGAAGTCTAGTTTGACTTAAAATTTCGTCCAATGACGGAAAAAATATCCGGACGCAGTTTTTTTCGTTTTCTCCCAAAATAACCCAAACTGAATAATCATAAGAATGGATGACAAATGCGACTATAAATGGTACCTATAGGACACAGAGACAGGATGATTAATTTATTGTGGAAGGAAGAGAAGCGACACATAAAATGAGGTCTTCTCGTTTAATAGTATAGATGTGCTTCGATTGGCTTATATCTATATAAAAAAAGTAATCTAAGACTTTATCATTTTTGTAAGTGAGAGACCTCTCCATCCATCAACGAACATGTGAAGCGTGTATAAATATTGTTGAAACCGAGAAACATGTATTGATATAGTGCCCATTGTAAGATGACCTGCAAACTGATCTTTTTTTAGAAAAACTTTGTCACTTCGAGACATCCAAACTTAAAAAAAAACAATCCAATTTGAAAAATTGTTTATTGTTCTATAGGTAGCCAGTGAATGTGATTGAAGTGCCAAAATCTGCAAATTTATTTTAATTTTACATAGAAGACGCTGCTTTTCACATCGTTAAACTTTTTGTCTTAACTGAAGACATTTCTAAAGAAATTTGAAAATTTAGCTGTACATTTATACTTATTCATTATTAATACGACATTCGTCTTTTTTCACATAGCAAAATTAAAGCTATTTAAAGGACAATACGTTGATGTACTGTAGCGTGTTTTCCATTGTGATTTATAAACAAACTACATCGTCGCTGGCAAAAGTACTATTAAACTGCATCGTTGCGGGCAAACGTACTATTTTTTAAAAAGCATTTAGTGTTGAAGGCCAATTTTGAAATGTCTCTCAGAAATCATGGCTGATAAGTTAGAGAAAATATTGATAAACAAACAATTCTGGGAGGTAACTGAAAATAAGAGTAAAAGCAGAGACTGAATTTATTCTTTTAATAAAGACTGAATTTATTCTTTTAATGAAAAAGTAAAATGTTGCAATGAGTTTGTGTTTGTGTATGTATATTCAAATTCTACGCTGTCTCCTATTCGGGTTTACGTCGAAAGATATATATATATGTTTGGTAATCATGATCTCATATTTGTCCTTTTTCGACTTTTTATTTTGTATGCATGGTTTGATATTCGGTAAAATCGAATTGTATGTCTTTCGGAAATAAAGTCAGTTTATACATGGAAGTATTATATTCGTTGACCCTGTCAATATAATACTTCCATGGTTTATGCAACTCGTATTCATGCCGCGGAACCTAGCATGCTACAGTGTCATATATTTATAATATTGTTTACTTAGGGTTATCAAATTATTTACGAGTGTCAACATTGTCCTTACAAACTCAGCATGTTGTCTTGATAAGATATCACGCACAGAAAAGACTGATCAGACGGATAAGAAATCAAAATCATGCGCGATAACTCGTACTGGCTTACACTGAGGACAATAGTTGGCCATGAACTCGTGATGGAGTCCGTAAAATTTACGAAGGGATGATTTCAACTTCACCATTTGGAACTCTTGGTTTAATAGCTTCCTTGTGAGCAGTAACCCTCTATCAAGAAAATCATGATAGGAAAATTAATTTAATGCAAGCACAGGAATATTGTATCAATTGGGAGATATATATCCCGTATGCAGGTGCTGCTGGAATGTTGCTACTTAGAAATGGAAAGTTCACAATTGGAAAGCTGAAATCATCTCTTTTGTCGTAAAGTTTCACATGCCCAATCTATTTACACATACATTTCTAGCTGTCTGAAATATCTTTCTTTATCATTTCTTTGCATAAGTATTCAAACTTACATATGCCCAATATATTTACACATGTCATTGATATTATAATTTGTCCACATTTCTTAATTAAACAAATTGTCTGCAAATCTATGTATTTACCATATATTTAGGAATATGCTCAAAGGCTTTTGATATGGTCTGATTTGACATACATTTCAGCCGACTATAAAGACTAACAAAAATATTCCTTTACAATACATTTGACAGGTCTCTGCAGATTAAAGGAAATTCAATTGGTTTACATACCAGGCAAATGTAGATGCACCTTACACTTTATAACCCCTATACAATTATTTGAATGATGATGCTTTGCTACCTAGACAAAGAAACACATTTGCGGATAAATTTATATCATAGAAAAATACATCACAAAGATTTCCATTTGCAGAGGTATACAAATACATAAGTTTGCGAAAGTTTTGAGATGGTTATAAATATATGCAAATTCTAAACTAATAGTAAATAATAAGTTAGCGTCTAGACTCAAATACACACGAAACAAAGCTACGTATTGTCATGCCTGTGCCTTGATTATTGTCTTATTTGGACTTTTAATAGTTTTGATAAATGTTTAACATTGTTACAAATCAAATATGTGAATTTGATAAGAATTGGTGAACATGAATTTGACAGCTAGCCCCTTTAACTTTTGCTCTTTTTAATTTCATTATGAGTAGTTTTTTTTTATCTAAAAAATTGAAAAGAAAAGACTAAGATGAAAAATTTTCATTTTCAGGACATCTTAAAGATACAGTCATGTAGTTGTTCAGGGTAAATTGAAGTTTCAGAGAAACATATTGTTATTAAAGAAATTTAAAAGACTGGGCCCAGTTTCACGAAGCTGTCTTAGGACTAAGACATGTCTTAGGATGGTCTTATGACATATCTTAGTCCTAAGTGGGTTTCACAAAGCGGTCCTAAATTAGGACATCTCTTAAAGTTGGTCATAAAGTTAGGACAACGCGAGAGGTGTCTTATGATGGTCTTAGGATAGTTAAACGTTTTTTTTTATATAAATTACACTCATTTTTTATATTAATTTTGAAAAAAAATATCTTATTATTATCTAATTATCTATTCTCCTGTTCCTGCTTAAAACATATATACATTGACGGAATATCAGGATGTGTCAACAATGAAAATTCGATGTATTGATATAAAAATTGTGCACGATTTTATCTCTTAACCTTTTATAACCAATAAAGTCGAAATTTAATTCAACTCACTTGTACCAAAACAATGTCATAATTTTATATTCTTTTTTCTTAATTTTGCATTGAAAATTTCATATTTATATTAATTATTGTTTAAAGATAATTTATATATAAATTACTTTTATATATTGAGATTTATTTTGCAAATTATGTCATTATATTAATCAATACGTTTAGAATAATTTATGGTAAGACATACTACATTTACATGATTTTTTTCCGTAGATCATATTTATATTTGAAAATTTAAAGAACTTGCGACAGGTTTAGGTTTTATCTCTTAACCTTTTTATATTAATTTTGAAAAAAAAATATCTTATTATTATCTAATTATCTATTCTCCTTTTAAATTTTGATCTGAGCGTCACTGATGAGTCTTATGTAGACGAAACGCGCGTCTGGCGTATACAATTATAATCCTGGTACTTTTGATAACTATTTAGGATGTCTTAGCTAAGATAATCCTAAGACAGCTTCGAGACGAGGTCTGAGATATGTCCTAGGATAGTCATAAGAGGATCATAAGACATGTCTAAGATATGTCTTATGACATGTCTTAGGATAGCTTCGTGAAACCGGCCCCTGGATTCGTTTACAATATTGTCGCTTGCCTTCACAAATGTCTTTTTTTTAACTAAAAATAATTTTTCTCATAAACCAACTTGGGAAAAAAGTTTCATGTTGTGGAAATTTTGGATGACTCCTTCATCAATTGATCTATCTTTGGTCTTAGTTTTATTTTTTTGGTTATTTTGATATTTCAATATCTTTTAATTTAGCCTTCCATGGTGTACCAGTCCACCATGAACAAGCATAACTACTGGTATAGTTAAACCATATTTCTGCTGTCTGAATTTTAGGTGAATGGTTTCGGTATTAACCACTATTTAAATAATATCATATATGAGAAATGTGGGAATATAATTGTATGATTTAAATTCAGATGGTTGTTTAGAGGCTTTTTATATCTTTTAAGGTCAATTCTGGCATGGTTCATTATTCATATTGTTTTTGTCCACGTTACATGCAACATTTACGTCACTATTTTGTGACAGAAAAGAGATAATTGCAAAAATAATGATACAATTTTTTAATGTGAAGGTAACACAATGAATAAAAGTCTTTTCATGTTCAGAAAGAAAATGATTCTTTCTGTATTTATCTCTTACACATTGCATGTAACATTGACAGAAAAGTAGAGGAAACCTGTTTTCACAAAATTTCTGAAAGAAATGAAAATACATATTTTAGAGTTAAGATGATAGACAATGTTTTGTGATCAATATTTATGATATTGAATGTTGAATGAGTTAAGGAATCATTAATTTCAATTTGGAAAAGGTTTCCATATTGCATGGTCCAAATTCATTAATTGCTTTGGTTCCAAGCTGACGCAAGTTTAAAAATGATTTGTTTTTGTTACAAATAGGAGGATGCCATTTTCAGCAATAAATTGTAAAAAATTTGGAAGCTTATAATGATTTTATTTTTTTCTTACAATGTCACACTAAAGTATTATTAGCGAATTCCTGCAAACTAACTGAAGCTCACGCTTTATGTATTTTGTGGATTCGGTATTCTTTTCTGAACTATCATCGGGACACATCTGGGTTTGTCAGTTCATTAAGCGTGTTAAGACAAAAATTTGATGCTAACATGAATATATACAGATTGTTTTTATGACATAAACAGTGATATTTTTTTCAAATTCATTGATAGTTAAGGTGTATATATCCCTATTCATGCTATTTCATAACTAAAAATTCATTATCAATATTAACGGTCTCAAACCTTCCCGCTGACATTATTTGTCAGCAAAAGCAACGTATGCAGTAAACTGAAACCGTTTTATTGAACATTATAATCTCTAAAATTTGTGTTATTATGATGTGACCCAAGAACTAAGGAAACAGGTTTTTTTTTCATTTTTTCAGAGGACATTGTGTCCACCAGGGCATCTTTTGATGGGATTTATAAGTATTAAATGATATCCATTGCCTTGTTATTGCTGGACACATTTTAACTTTTAATTGCAAACTTTAATTAATTGTTACTTTGACATAGAGTTGTCTCATTGGCACTCACACCATCCTTATCTTAATATCAATATCTCTTAATATAATTATATACATGCATAATTCAAACTCAAATAAGTAACAGATGCTGTACAGTATTATTTTCCTTAAAGGACACAATTTAATAACATTTACTACAACAGTTTGTTCTGTAGATGGACCATATTTCATAACTGTCGCTGTAAAATGCTGTCCACTTAGGAGAAAATATTTCATGGCAATGGATATTATTTATTTTCAATTGCCTTCTTCTCTGACATAACAAATATAGTAAAGTGCTTCGGACTTAATTTTACACTTCCTTCAATCAATTAAAAATACTGCTTGTAAATATATTGTACTGTAGCACATATTAGAACCCCATTTAAATCATGAATGGTCATGCTTTACGAATTTCTTTCACATTTACATGTATGATCCATTCTGTTTGGCTATATACAATGATATAGGTAGTGTTATACCTTGACATTTCCGGGTATTACAAATCAACATGTATATTAACGGCTCATTTTTTATAATGGCGTTAAATACCTATCTTTGATATAACAACATTGTTATAACATTCACATTTCTGAATGTTCTGTATATCAATTTCATATTTTATTGACCGAATTAGAATATGTTTATATGCAAGGAAACATATTGAGTATCAAATTAATATAAGTGGTTTTTATTTATCTTGATATTAAATTAAAGAAATTTGAAAATACTATTGTGTGTCAGGTATAAAGTAGACTTGTTGACTGTTAGCGGAGAAATAATATGCCCTGTATTAAAGAATATGAATGAATGAGACAATGACAAGTCTTGCAAAGGAACAAGATATAAAGCACATCGATTTCCCAGCCGGGTGCGTCTAAACACTCGGCTGCTAGAGAGTCCATGCAGTAAAACGTGCTTGAATGAGTGAAATTATATAAAACAATTTTTCAAACTTTTATCTTTAATGCGTTTAGCCTACATGTGAAAATAAACCGGGAAAGGAGTTGTGATAGACAAATGGACAACTATATACATGATATACAAACATATGTATTGATATTTTCTTTAGTTATGAACTGTAGAAAATACCCGATTCATTTATCCTCATTACACATAATCTGTGTTGAAATGCGTTGAAAGCATGGGAGTTTGTATTTCTTGCTCCTATATTATGTATTTCTTTAATATTTTCTTCGCCTAAAATGTGATCGATGTTTATATTGTTCTTATTAGTCCGGAATTTTATAGTACGAATCACAACTCTTTAACACAAGTGAAAAATAAAGGGGGGAACCTTGAATGACACAGTACAAAACTCCCAGTATATTTTATTTTATCATGGCCATTATAATGCTTAATCTACATGTATATATTGTTTACTACAAACATGAAATCGACAATAAAATTATACCACCAGGTATTTAATTGTTCCATGTTGGTACTACTTCTACAGCTTTGCGTTACACGAAGTTCCTCAAAACAAGGACTTGGTATAGAAATAGGCAATTTTGACATTTCAAAGAACTCTGGTGTTTTTCGTTTTATTTTGTCTGGCATTGTCGGTATGTTTTCGTCTTATAAGTTTGAAATCCCCATTGCACGTTATATGTTGCCTCCCTTATTGTGTAGCAGCAAATATTCCAAAAGTATGTTATAAATACTTAGGATCTCGTGTCATGACTAAATAATTGAATCCTTTTTTCAGACAGGATAATATGCTCATCTCGGGTCCTTTAATAGCTAACTTACTTTGGTCTCTTGTGGAGAGTGGTCTCATTAGCAATCATATACTACACATATAATATATATAGTACCACATCTCCTTTGAATGGGCGCACTACGTTTGCACACATTTGGGAATTAAAATGTTTTACGTTTCCACTTAGCTTTTGATTACATTTGCACGCATTTATTTAACATGTTTATTTCAATAATAATAATAATAATTTAATTGCAAAATACACCCATATGGGTCAAGCAAACACAAATACAACATTTAATACAGACAGTGAAGAATTACAAATATAAACATAAACAAATACATAGTTATAAATGGTAATTAATGTAACCTTTGATGGACATGGACCTCATTTTCGCAACTCTAAAGATTGCTTTATAAAGTCACCATATCTGTCAAAAGCTCAGATTTAGGATTTAAAAGTTGTTTTAGCTTTAAAAGTGGTTGATAATTTGTAAAATCAGGATTTATATTATTAATCTTTAAAAATAAGCCATCTCTTAAAGTTGAGTTTAGTTTGCAATATAGAAAAAAATGGTATTCATCATCAATTTTATTACAAAGTTTACATAACCTTTGATCTCTGGGTACATTTTTATATCTTCCCATTTCAACCTCTAGGTTATGGTCACTAACCCTTAATTTAGAAATTAATTGTCTGGTTTTAAAATTTGATTCTTTTAATAAATAATTTTCAATTTTTATCTCAGTCAATCTAGATTGCCAGCATGTTCTCTTTTTATCCAAAAAAGTGTCTCGCAACAAAATTTCAGTGATTTGATACCCCAAGCTGACGTGCATAATAGCATTATATCAATGCATCAACCAAAACTGGCCATATTTACATTTTATTATGTAAATCTATATATATAGCTGCACAGTACATAGTAAGTCAGCAATATTTTGATATCAGAATGCATTGCATTATACAAATGAGATGACAGTAACATTGCAACACAATGTCAACACATCCAGCATACCCTCTTTTTTATTTAAAATAGTGTCCTGCAACAACATTTCAGTGATTTGATACCTCAAGCTGACTCATATAATAAAATTATTTTAACACGTCAACAAAATTTCAGTGATTTGATACCTCAACAATGCTGAAGCTGACTCATATAATAAAATTATTTTAACGCGTCAACAAAACTTCCGTGATTTGATACCTCAACAATCATGACAATGCTGAAGCTGACTCATATAATAAAATTATTTTTACACGTCAACAAAATTTCAGTGATTTGATACCTCAAGCTGACTCATATGATAAAATTATTTTAACGCGTAAACAAAATTTCAGTGATTTGATACCTCAACAATGCTGAAGCTGACTCATAAATAAAAATTATTTTAACACATAAACAAAATTTCAGTGATTTGATACCTCAAGCTGACTCATATGATAAAATTATTTTAACGCGTCAACAAAATTTCAGTGATTTGATACCTCAACAATGCTGAAGCTGACTCATATAATAAAGTTAGTTTAACACGTAAACAAAATTTCAGTGATTTGATACCTCAAGCTGACTCATATGATAAAATTATTTTAACGCGTCAACAAAATTTCAGTGATTTGATACCTCAACAATGCTGAAGCTGACTCATATAATAAAATTAGTTTAACACGTAAACAAAATTTCAGTGATTTGATACCTCAAGCTGACTCATATAGTAAAATTATTTTAAGGAGTCAACAAACTTTCAGTAATTTGATACCTCAAGCTGACTCAAATAATAAAATTATATTTTAAAACTGACCATATTCGCCCTTTATTATGTACAGATGTAAATCAATATATACAAAATGATATAGCAGCATAGTAAATCAGCAATATTTTGATGTCAGAATGGATTGCCATTATATAAATTTTGTTGATTGTTGGCATGTCTTTTTTCATTCAAAATATTGTCTCGCAACAAAATTTCAGTGATTTGAAACCTCAGGCTGACCATGCTGACTCATAATAAAATTATTTAAACATGTCAACCAAAACTAACCATATAAGCACTTAATCATGTCTATTATGTAAATCTATATAGCAGCATAGCAAATCAGCAATATTTTGATTCTTTTCTGTTTACGTAATATAAAACGGTCACTGAAGTCAGTATCTGTATCTGTTTTTCAAACTTCTGAACATGGATGGGTATGCCGTTAATTCATTTTGGCTATTGTTTGATTGGTGGATCTGCGCATAAATAAGTCATGCTTGCTGAGGTGTGCTCATTTAAACCCAGTGGTTCAGGATATTTTGTAAGATTCACCATATCACTCATCCTGGCTGAGCCGGCTGCTTGAACTTTTCATGCATATAACAATCACTTTTCCATGGTGGCGTCATATATTTTGTTTTATGACATCAAAATTTTACGGGAAATTTTACATGTCTATTAATGGCAGACAAATAGCGATAAGGTTTATAAAACTAACCCAGTAGTACATCCCTCAACAATGTGACTGACATGAGAGATACTTTCATGACTTTATAATGAGAAGTTCTCTTCTTGGAAAAGTATACTGTTACATGTAGTATATTATGTCGGTTGGTTGATTTTGTTGGTAGCTAAATTTCAAGTGGCAAATATTTCATTCCTGTTCGCATAAGTATTTTTTTTGAACGTTCACGGTATCATTTATAATTTATAATGACAAATCTAACACAATTGACGAGATTGTTCATAGTTATACAACACCTTATGTGCAATACATGTAACACTGTACAATGTACAATTTCCTTTTGAACATTTTCTGGAAAACAGAATCGTGAATCCAAGGCAAACAAACGTGAATTACGAAGGAATATTTATGAAGAGCCTGTCAAAAATGGGGAACGAAACAACGTTAAAAATGATGTTGATAACCCATGATATAAAAATAAGGTTCCTATGCGCGGATAACCTCTGTATACGGCTTCTACTTAAAAAAAAATCATTTATTTTAATTGATGATAGCTGCAAGTGATAACAACTGTCCAATCTTATAGCCATTGTTCTCTATAAATAAGAATCTGAAAAAATAAAAGCATTACTTTAATAAACACATTAAAAATATTTTTTTTCGTATTCTTATCTATAATATATATTTAGACTACCGGGTATAGTAATTTGCTACTCTGGAAAAATATTAATTAAGATTATTATTATTGTTTATGTTTACAATCCGAAAAATTAAATAAAAAGAACTTCGATTTCCACCAATGATATGTCGTACACCATTCATTCACACCATTCCAGATTGCACGTTACACGATCACACCATTCCTCATACACCATTACATCATACCCCTTACACCATACACCATAGCATCATACACCTTACACCATTGCACCATACACCTTACACCATTACACCATACACGTGTTTTTGGGAAGTTTACACCATCCAAGGGCTGTATATAAAAGAAAGCATAATTTAACATATCTTCAAAAGAAAAAAAGGTAAACTATAATCGTCTTTTATTATTTACATAACGAGCATCAGAAATAATGTATCTCAATTCTATTTGCAACTAGTTCGTAAGCTATTTGATTTACAGTTATAATTGGAATAGGAATACCAAGAATGAAATGACCGGGTAAAAACTTAGAATATATAAATTTGCAGAAGAAAAATAATCATTATGCAACAGAAAATTAGAGAAATAGTTGTTTAAAAAGATGAAAAAAGCATACAAAACAACCGATGAAAATAAATAGTAAATCTGCATAAAAATTATCCTGGCCTTCTTCTTCAATTACTATTATGCAGTTATTCCCTAGATAAATGACACAAAAATGCATGATTAATATGAAACTCAAATAGCAAATATATGTGGTTAATACCAAGATAACTAGTATTACAACTCGTCAGTTAAAAAAAAACAGAAAAAAAGCTATTAAACAACAGTTACGGAATGTCTGTTGAAAGCTCAACTTGTTCTTATTTGAAGAAATTTAACAATAATCGATGACTTGACCAGTTTTTTTTATTTTTTTCGGTTTTCATTTCCTTTGTGTATACAAAAATAAATCGGTAAGTTATAAGTTCAATGGCTTTTAAAAATTTGATGAAAAACCTAGTTTAAACACCATGTTTACCTGTTAGTAGGCTAATCATGTAATGTGCTTTCAAATCTACACACATAGCAGCATACCACAAAAGTACAATGTTGATCGTTCGGAATATATGATGATAAAAATAGTCGAATATATATTTTAAGAATATGTTAAGTTTGTTCATAAAGTTGTTTGAATTCGGAAAAATACTATCATTTCTTTCATCAAAATCACTTTAAAATGCATTAAAACAACGTATTTACAGGGGAAAAAATAGATGAATACGAAGCGAGTATATGTCATCAAAATTTCAAATTATAAGTTAGAAAAATCGTAAATAAATAGTGATGCCCATTGACCGTTTGACTTTTAAGATATCAAATATGTGCTTAATTCATGTTGAAGGCCGTACCTTGGCATTTGGTTCTTTATATCTACATAATTTAGTACTGCTATGATGAATAGATGCTGGTTTGTACTTAAAACCACATCTTATTATTTTTAAATTCAAAACAAAACACTCATTGCATTATGACTTTCATTTCTATATAAAATGGTCATACTAAAATATAACTATTGAATGAAATGTTTATTAAGTATTATGACATTTGTTTTTCTTTTGACCGAAAGTACATGCCTTTCTGTTTTTAATTGCAATTTTTAGAAAACCAAAATGACAAGTCTGAAAAACCATGCTTAGATATGATTTTTCAGAAACCTTTAATAGAGAGTTTATTCACCCAAATTCTTAAATTACCCCAATAAAAAACAGATACCTAAACCAAAAGACCTGTGCCTGTTTGGAATTTAGAAATTTAACATAAAAAGCAATCGGGCCATCAATTAGTGGTGTATTTCCAAAAGATGCTTTGATAAGTTAGATTTACAATAGTCTCTACTTCTACATGCGGTGTGTATGTAATGTTTGTTAAATCTAGTTAAGATAAAAGTTATGTTGAGGATAATACTATATGATTGGACTTTAAGTTACATGTAAGTTAACATTTTCATTTGTTTAATATGATTACAAAGCATTGTACAATAAATCTTGTTTAAATTTATTAAGGGAGCTACCATTTAATTCTTAAGAAGGTGTGATGATAACATTTGTAAAAAAGAGTCAAGAGTTGTGAGGGGAAAAAAGCAGTTTGAGGCACTTTGGAAAAAAAATTGATAAAGCCAATACTTACAATGAACACTGTTCTTTCCTTTGATCTTGATATTTACATCTTTAACAGCAAGCTTAATACCAAAATGTATGATCATTTCCTACTGTTAATTATCAATTTTTATATGGTGAGGTTCCCTTGTCACCATCTTATTGAGTGTATATATCTCAACTTGTTCGAATCACTTCTGTATGGAACAACGTATTATATTTCAACAAAAGAAATCACTGTATTACTGAAAAATTATCACACAAGGGTTTTTGATATAAAAAATTACTCAAAACATATACTTAATTATGTTATCGGCAGAAGAACATCATTCGTAAATACTAATCAATATGCATACATTAATTTATTTTAATTCCAATATGTTATGGTTCTATTCTTTACAAAGCACAGAAATGTTGGCATTCAACTCAAAAGCTTGTAAAAACATTTAAACATACTTTTCCGAAAGGGATATAGTTACGATACTGTTGTCAAGTCATTAAGGATTATACATTTTGGCTTTAATACTGGTTCGCTTATAAGGTGTTTGCATCTGAAATGAACACATTTATTCTAAAACCCGATGATACGGGTTATGTTCTTTCAATATATGTTATGCTGGTAAGATTTTCAACCCCTAACGAAAGGGATTGTGCTTGATTTTCATATGATAAAAACATAACATTTCGATTAGTTAAATTGCGCTCTGGAGCTTGCATGTCAGTAACTGCTAGTAGTCCTTTCTAAATGTATGTATCATTGTCATTTGGCTTAGTTTCTTTTGTTACATATCTTGACATTGGACTCTAACTTCTTTAAACTGAGTTTTACTATGAACATTGCTATGTTTTTCTTTGTTCTACATTACTTAAATGTATGAGGGGGTTAACATCTCACTCTTTAATCATGAATAATTTCCAACCAGGTGATAAACGTCAATTAAGCTGAATTAAGAAATAATTCAAGCCCCCATGAATTATTTCGATTCTAATAGGACAAATACAGCAATTCTTTTGGATCGAATCGCTCTAGGTAGAGGCAAATGTTTGCCCTTCCCGTAAATAAACGCACTATTAAATTGGCGTAAGAGAACAGAGCAAACTGAATAAGTGACATGTATAAATTATTTACAATAACGTATTTAGATAGTTTTGGATAAATGTAAATGATAATTTACTAATATGTCTTATATCTTTAAAAAAAATGGCTTATACCACATTTTAGCATCGTTAGTTTACGTTTCCTTGTTATGATGATTTTCGGTTTCACAAGCGTGTAATTTGCCGTAAAATGCTTATATTACTACGTCATCGTTCTATGACGTCGGGAAGCTCATTCATAAAAAATCATATGACGTGGGAGTACGATCGGAACAGCACAGCAAGTATATTCATATTTTAACCACGGGTGTGTACTCAAAGCGTTTGAAGGACGTCATGTTAGAATAAAAAATATGATTTGTTATTCAGGAATGTAGTTAACAATGTGTTTGTCATTGTGCACACAATTCATTATATACCACATATTGTTTGCCACAAAAGATATCCGACGGCCTTCCCAAATTAGCAAAACCAATACTGCATAAAAAGCTTATACAAAATGTAGACACGATTAGCTTTAAAACAATTTAAACTTGAAGACTAATGACCTTATCATGTTCAAAACACATGGGATTAATCGCAAACGACTACAACTGAATTAAAGGCTTTTCAACATAGATGGTCCTTGTCATTGTATCGTATGTCGCGTGTTGGAAATAGTTAATGAAGTCAAAACGCCCCCAATTTAGGTAACGCCCCCAAAGTTAGGTAACAGCTCCATTGGTAATAGCACAACGTAGAAACAATCATTACACAATTGGGTGTGCAAAGTATAACGATATTTGGAGGGGCTTAAAGATACAAACTATCAAATAACGAACTTTAATAAAGGAAGAAATGTTATAAAACAAGTGATGAAAAACAGTTGAACTGCACCAACTCCCCCTCAGGTCCCTTTTTAAGACATGCATTATGTAGATGCTTTGTTAATCATTAGAAGAACTAAACTTCGTATTATATGGTGTTGGTACACTTAGAATTGAGTCGATAATTTACCGAGATTATATGAAGAGAAATAGCCAATAGGTCGTTCCTGTCATATATTTTAAAATGAGTAGGCACATATTTGTCAATACTTTTGTACCAAGCTTTATTGAATTTTAAAAATTTACAAATGTTATAATAATTATGTATGCCAGATACGTGTAATCACTTTGGCTAAATTAAAAGATGTATTTAATAAAATTGTCTCAAAATGCACACTGTATTCGAAGTCCAGAAATGCAAAATGTTATTGCTAATACGATTTAGAAAGATTGACATAAGTGTTCTGAAATTATTTTGCATGCTGTAAACGACATCAGATATGTATTTCTGTTTTTCTATTCCCCAAGTAACAATAAGAATCATTTGTTTCTACGTCTAATGACAATCAGTGTTTTCAGTTATGACATATAAAGCATGTTAACGACGACGTCGAATCATCATTTGTGTCTTCTTAAGGGAATAGTTGTAACCCCTCCAAGTGAACCAATTAATACCATTTGCATATGACTGGTGAGAACCATTGAGATACAGTCCATTCAGGTTAGATGTATGACAGTTGTCGTACCACCATCCACCTTTAAACTGCTCTACACAATTGCTCGAACTGTCTCTATCCAGTGTTGAAAACGGCTGATTTTTGTGATGGATTGTGTCCAACGAATCCCCTATAAAAGATGGAAAATGTCACAAATAAATTGTCTAGATATTGGTACAAAATTACAATTATACGTTGGACATATGTCATTCATGTAAATATTTGTATAGGCCGGAATACAATTTGCCTTATTTTTGAGCTGTGTCCGTTTGATCCCTTCCCAACTAAACAAATTGAACATAGTAAGTTTTTTGCTATTTTATTACTTAAGAAATAATTCATGGAACCCATAGATAGTTGGAAGTTTACACATGGCCTGGGCCGTGTTATTCGAATGTTATCCTGAGCGTTAGCGAGGGATAAAATTAATGAATATCACGGCCCAGGCCATGTGTAAATTTCCAACAATCTATGGCTTCCATGAATTATTTCGATTCTAATAGGACAAATACGGTCATTAAAAAACTGAAGCGAGGGTGGGTATGCTGTGTGTGTGGCTGTTCTTTTTTACTCCTTGTTAGATAAAGCTCAAATATCTTTATAAATATGTAGTTTGCGTAGGTTATTTCGTGAATAACTGCTAGAAAAAAACTTTTTAATTCTTTAAATTCTCAAACACAATATTTGCCATTTTTTATTTACATGTTTTTCTCGTAAGCTTCCGTCAAATTCAAAGTTGACATTTTGTAACTAAGGAGCCGCCATGTTGACTTGCTGAAATGAGTAAACATGCGAATAATGCAATAGAATAGAAAATAAAACAAAACCTACCTCAAAAATCAGTTTTAATAAAATATCATACGAATTCCGATGGTTCACGTAACAGAAAATTTTCAACTTTATAATTAGCGGTTTCATTTGTATGACGTCATGTTTTGAAATGACTTAAATGCGCCAAAAAGATTATTAGACTTTCGCGGAATTTTATTTCATTTTTATTTTGTTGATTTCTCCGAGCTCTTGTGCATTACTTCTTTTTATTATGCATACGAATAAGAATAAAAGTTATTCTGTCTTTTTGTAATTGCACTTTTTAAAACAATAAAATCGGCAAAGGGTCTGCAAATAGGTTCCAATACATGTAGATTTACGTGGGAAGTATATTGTAACAGCCATTATTATTTATATCTCTGAGTCTGAGTCTGCGCTAAGTATATTTTATCGAGAATTTCATCACAGTGTTGTTTACAAAGCTACAGAAGCACGTCATATTAGAATGGTAATCAAATATTTCTGCATAAAATGTATGTGATTTAAAATGATTGATGGTAATCACACGATCACTAACCAGAGCTTACTTTTTTACCAATGCTGAAAACAAGTTTTTAGTTGATGAACATGAATGGTAGTGTCAGAAACGAGGTATATAATATTTGTATACATACTATGATATAAACATAGGTGGAATTTCAGTTAGCCATATTATCTTCATTTAAAGTTTCTAAATGTAGATTTGGCAAAAGTTTTTCTTATTTTAAAGTCATAGGTCGTGGTAAGATTGTTGATTTTATGTTTCATATTTGAAAATTATTTCAAATGACCATAATCTTTTTAAATCCCTGCAAGGTACATTAGACTTTGAAGTGATTTTAGAACTTTATCAAACATACACTGTTTTGTTGGTGTTTTTTTTTTCAATTATTGCTCTGTGCAAATTCATAGAATATTAAGTAAAGGTTGTATATTATGTCTTTAATGAGGCAACAGACCATATTTGTTAGAAAGAATAGAGTATGATAATGTAACTTTATTTAAGTATTACATTATTCGCAAACCAAATTTTTAGATTGATGATATTCTTTAAGCCTGGTCCCTCTGAAACTGACGTAAAGGTGGGCGGACCACTTACTACTGTAATGTATGTTATATAAATTATATTCTTTTTGTACCTCAGGATGGATAGTTTTACACATATTCAAAGCTCTAAACGTGCTAACAGACTACGGTTACTAAAACATGTGTCTACACAATAAAAAGTGCCAACATTTCTTCTTTTTTTACAATATTCATGTAATTGCCAGATAATTTAGTACTTTTATACCACGAATTGGATCTTATACATGCAAGGAAAGGACTTTAAGTTTTATTTGCAAAATTAGTTGTCGGTTTTAATATAAGGTGCCAATTTGTTTACCTTTTTCTAACATATTAATATGTAACAGCACTTTTCTCTTTATAATTTTTTCACTTCAGGATCTATACTTTTCCACAAATTGAACGCTCTAAACGTCTGTAGCTACGATTACTAAAACGTGTGCCGACAACAATAAAAATTGTCAGTATGTTGTCTTTTTATCATATTCATTTACTGGCCTGAAAATTGAGTTCTTTCATATTTTAGTGTGGATTGTTTGACATGAAGATGAAGGGTTTAAAATTTCATACTATGTTGTCGGCTTTGATAAAAGTGCCACAGTTATCCCTATGTCTAGAATATTATATTATTTAGATAACAGCATTCATTTTTCTTTTGGTACCTCAGGGTGGAAAGTTTAAAATAAATCCTGTGTTCTTTATATATAAATCTACTGTTATTAAAATTTATGTCGACAATAATTAAAAGTTCCTATATTTTTTCTGTCTCTATTCATTCGTGTGCTTTCCTGATAATTGAGAATATCTCAGAATAAATTTGTTTACATGAAAGGTGAGGCCTAAAGTTGAAAATTGCACAAGTTGAAGTTAGCATCAAAATAAGGGGCCAATATTTTCCCTTCTGTTAGATAATTGAATAACGGCACTAAGTCCAGTTTTGTTTTGTACCCTAGGGTAGATAACTTCAGACAGATTGAGAGCTCTTTTAGTCTATGGTTACTAATAAAATTGAGAATGGAAATGGGGAATGTGTCAAAGAGACAACAACCCGACCAAATAAAAAACAACAGCAGAAGGTCACCAATACATGTTATAGTTATGTTGAAAACAATAAAAAGTGCCTATATATTTTTTGAATATTATATTTTTGTACAGTCCTGATAATTGAGTACTGTAGATACCTCTAGATGGTTTGTTGACAAAATTGAAAGAATTATTACGATGTTTTCATAAAATCAATTGCTGTGGTCTGCAGGATGAACAGGTTAATTAAATTTGACATCATACAAGGAATATATAGGTCGATCAATAAAATCATGTGTGAATTCAATGAACCATGTACTACGGTAATAATTTTAAATTGAGGGTACTCTCTGAAAAAATAATTTTCAGTGGCCATTTTTTGTCGCCTGATTGAAACAAATGACACAACTTGCAACATTAAGTTAAAACAATTACACAAATATTCACGTCGCAATATTTATTTTCGGAGCGCCTCGTTATAGGAGGTTTACTATGTATGTTTCAATAAATGAAAACAACCATTACTAATTTGAACAATATAGTAAACAATTGAATAAGGTGCATTATTCTCTGAGGGTCATAAGGAAACAAATCACATATAACTGTCATGTTTAACTCATAGTTTAATTATAAATCGTTCTAATATATGTTCGATCATGTTTTTTTTGCATACAATCTTATAAGGAATCAGTTATTAGTTTAATCAGTTAATAATTTCCGGCTTCATCAGTGCGTTTATGAATTTATCATGAAGTTCATAAAAACGATCAAACCTAACATTTGAAAACCAAGGGTTTATATACCCAAACATGTCAGGAGCTTTATAAATACATTTTGAATTAGGCGTCAGAAGCGCATTAATCACACAAAATAGATTCTGTAGGAGGGAGTTTCAGCCAGAATTACCGAAACAAATAAAGCATTAATTCCAGTATAAATGATAATTTTCCCGATTTCTTACGAAAATAAAGGCCCAATCCCTAATTCCCGCAAAAAAATAAAGGCCTAAAATCACGACGTCCTGCAACAGGTTCTTTCACCCTTCAAGATATAAAGGTATAACATATGAACTTACTGCTACAGATACGTGTGCAGCTGAATCAGACTATTATTAATTGTATTTGTCGAATAAGTTATCATTTTGTTTAAAATAGGCCTAGTGAATTGGTTATCATCTTGCATGCATGTTCGAAATATGCTAGGTGAATTGGTTATCGTTTGCACGCATGTTCGAAATAGGCCTGCAGAATTGGTCTAGTTTTGTATTTTGAATATCCCTCTGAAGTATTGAAAACATTGATATCATATTTGATGTCGAAATTTTTTCAAGGCACCCCTTAATATCTTCCAAGACCCCCATTAGGTTATAACTGGTCCCTTAATCATTGCGAGACAAAAAAAAAGGCACAAACCTGCGTTTCCGCTGTAGCCTCCGATTTCTAAAGTGAATTTTGACTGTATGTCTCCTATATAAAACGTCTTGTACCTCGCATATCTCTGTTCTCCTTCGAGATCCTCCATTAGTATGTACAGTTCATATTCATTTTTTGTGGTAATTTCATGGATTTTAGAATTACCTATAAGGTAAATAAAATGAAAAATATGTAAAGTCTTATATCGTTATAGGTGTCAAAGCGTTACTGGGTTTCGACAATGTAGTAAATAAAAAAAGAATTCAACAAACAAACAAAGACACACCAAAAATATATTAGTTGGAATGTCTGCTTTAGAATGTCGAATGTTTACTTGAATATTTTTGTAAATGGATGAAAAATAGAAACCTGGACATTTCTGCATATAAAAAAAAAAACTAACCTGATTTTCACATACATAAAGAAATGTAAAAGTTTTTTTCCAGTTCAATTATGCAACAATTTTCAAGTTTACATACAAAGTTTTGGAGGCAAACTTATTTCAATTGCTTTGATTGGTTTAAATGTATAATGTTTTAGAAAGCAGCAATTGTTATCCGCCAAGTTTGTTTATGTGAAAAAGTATTTTTATTATAAAAAAAAAGTCATGAACGACATTATGAAAACCCAGCAACGATAATTTTAAAAAGGCATTTTTTTTTACATTTCTTCATAAACAATATATTTCTCTAAAAGAACAAAACATTCGATGAAAAAAAAATCAAATATGTTTAACATTTAAAAATAAAAATATGTGGTATGATGGCAAATGAGACAACTGTCAACAAAGAGACCAAATGACACAGTAACAACTGTAGGGCACCGTACACCGTCAAGAATGAGCAAAACCACACTGCATAGTAACCTATAAAAGGCCCCGACATTACAAAACAATTCAAACGAGAAATCTGATTGCCTAGTTTGTGTACAAAATAATGAATGCAAAACAATTATGATACACACAAAACACCCTACAATCACTGAATAAGAGATTTAATAAAAATAAAATGCATGTATCTAATACTAAAATATCAATCAGTACACATCCAACATGCAATAGATTTAGTGTTCAGATGTCATTAATAGTCAAACACATGACCTAGTGCAATGCCAAGATACAGGTACCGACATATTGTAGAGCCATGAATGTGCATACATGTATGTATATAAAAATAATATTTAGTTTGTTTTTATTACTGATAACAAAATAAATATTAATACTAATACCAACAATATTCAAACATCTAGTTTCAGTGTTGAATTGGTAACTCTTAGAATTAGTTTACTTAAAGGATCGATAGGTTTACCCTAATTGCATCTCAATTTCAGGGCTCGATAACCACATTTCCGTAAAAATTAGGATGTGTTATCCCGTTTTAAGTAAGTTTTCTACAGGTACAATCAAACTTCAAATCCAAATCTATGGAAGAATTTAGCAAAGGTTTTAAGTAATTTGTGGTAACGAAATACCTGACTTAATATTTTACCAATAATACACAGAAAACGTTCACTGAAATCCAAAAAGTAATAACAGACACGATCATCGCAAACGAGTGATATATAAACACAGAAAGATGATGTCAAAGGGACATCACCGTCCAAAAAGGAAAATTATTAAAAGGGAAATAAAAAATTCGTCCCGTTTGCATGTTTTGTACACTAAGATGTCTTGAGAATGAATATTATCTAATTATAGTCTTTTTTTCATTTGTTTTCTCTAGGACAATTATTCATATTCAAAGCAAAATGCGCAAATATTAAAAGTATTTACTAATATGACTGACATAAAATTTTAATACAGTAATAGTGCAGTCTATCTTTATGTTTGATCTAAAGCATGATAATAAATTTTCCTACCTAACCAGAATTCTCCTGTTAAGTCACCAAATCCGTTTTTGTAATCCGTCCAGTTCCTGAAGAAGTCAACACTCCCATCCTGCCTTTTCTGGAAAACCTGTAATTCACAATAAACAGTAATTGGTACTTGTCACGTGTTTCGTACGATACTAAATTGTCTGAAATATAATCATCGTAATTTTATTAAAAAAAAAAATTATATTATTTTAACATTGTGTTTAATTGTTAAGTTATCACTTTTTTGGGGAAAAATTGACAGGAGAAATACGTATGAGTTGGTTACTATTGCTTGTGAAAAATGTTATCTTCTGCATTCGGTTCTATCCTTTTGGTTTTATATGTTCTGATCTAAGTATCACTAACGGGATTCTCTTTTTATTAATTGTTTTTATCAAAGAGAATAAAGACTTGAATACAATTAGCTGATTGACAATATGATGGGAAAGTAAATTGAAATTACGCACCAAATACACTGAATACATCAATATAAAAAAAATCATCAGTTAATTCAAAGATAAAAAGAGCTTTCAGTTGTCAGAGAACAACTACAATTTTGATAAGAGCTTAAATAAAATATACGGAAAATACACATTTGCTTTGTAATTTGTTTGAGATAAAACCACAACTTCTTTCGATGTACAAAATGCTACTTCTGGTTTACAATTTTCCAGGTAACATTCATTAAATCATACTCATGGTTATATCACTCCTGTTAGAACAAATTCCGTAATAAGTCTTTTTCGTTACGTCACATTCGGAGAAAGTGGACAAAATTGTAGTGTCGAAAATTTTAACATATCCGCTGTCATCAGTGAAACGGATTTTTCTTAACTGTTAAAAATGTTAAACTTGTGATCATTGGTAAATGCACTTAAAATCAACCTTACCAACCAACCCCCGCCTGCGGTCTTCATGTCACAGTATGTTTCAAATCCACGGATGTCTGGAGGATATATTTTGTATATACCACTTTTTGACTCTCTGATATCTTCGCAATCTCTAGGATATCTTTCTGTATAATGAAATTGTACAATCTTTTTAAATGTTATCAATTTCAATTTTAAGTTTAAGTATCAGTGCTAGGTGCTGAACCATTTTTTTGTAATCTAACGGAACTATAAACAACTGTCATACAAGTTGGAGGTTTCGCTAGCGATACAAACAGGTTTATCCCACCATTTTCATCGAAAAAAATGCCTCTACCAAGTTAAGAATATGGCAGTTGTTTTCCCACTTGTTTTGTCGATTAATAGCGTTTTATTTTGTCAGTTTTTCAATTTTCCTTAAAGCTCTGTATTTGTTCTATACTTTTTATAATGTGTTAGTGCCTCAGTATCCGAGAGTATCTGAGAGGTCTAAGTAGTTTATTTACAGTATCATTTGTCTGTAAAAATTGAGGTTATGAGATCGAACCCCGCAATAGGAAGGTTAGTTCAACTTTAAGCTGAAATGACTAGGACTGCCATTTTTTTTCTGCCGTAAGAAAAGAAACGTTACCCGCTACAAATGGCCGAGAGGAGGGACTCATACATGTCATATACATCTCTCTTTGCGACGATAAATTGCGTTCAGTATGTTACACTCGAATAAAAAAATGACGGGACTGTCGTTAAGACTTGCTAACCGTATAGTGGTAATCTGCGACACCGATAACCAATGACAGTAAACCAAAATATGTACGTAAACTTTCGTAGGGGTGAGATCAACGTTATCACTTGGAACCCTTGGAAGCAATATTTAGCATGAACACTAACCATCCAAGTTAATTACGTTCGAATATTATTAGTTATATAAATTTCTGTTGCTTCTGTTTAATTGATCTCAAATATGAAGTTAAGAAACAAAAGCTTATCAAATTGACGCAATGCATTTGATTAAGGCAAACTATACACTTTATTTATGAAACATCTAAGCTATATTATCGACTAAATTACAACATATTAAAGCGGTTTATGTAGGGCCCTTGATTTAAGCTGCCCGTTGTGATAAAGAATTTCAAACATTGAATTAAAGTCACCATATGACAGCTTGATGTCATACTCATGATACTTGTGGTTTATTGGATTGTCATACAAGTGAGAGGTTTAGCTATTGCTATAAAACCAGGTTTTATTCACCATTTTCTATATAAGAAAATGCCTGTACCAAGTTTAAAAATATGACAGATGTTTTCCGTTCGTTTGATATGTTTGACCATTTGATTTTGCCATTTGATAAGAGACTTCCCGTTCTATATTTTCCTTGGTGTTCGTTAATTTTAGTTTTGTAATTTTTTAGCGGGATCATGTTATTTAATTTCTAATATGTATTATTCCTCTACATGTTGATTTTGATAGCGAAAACAACATTTGATTGGTTGAAACTATCCCACGGGACGTCGAACAAAACTTCATATTCCACTCTGAGTATCATATTCCCCTCTAAACGTCGGGATTGCCCTGTGCGACGTTACCCGCGGTAAATTTTTAAAACGTTTTAATCGTTTTTTTTTAAAGATAGTATAGTAATTTCGTTTTTAAAAATTATTTCAGATCTTAAGACAAACAGAAAAGAATAAATAATTAACTTTTGATCGTTACTGATTATCATTGTGTATGTTACATACAGTACTTGCAACCTAAAGCGTTACTGTTTGACGTGAACTTGACTGATCGGTGAATGATCGGTGACGGATGTTTGACTGATCGATGAGTGATCGGTGATCGGTGACCCATATAATCTGTCAGATTAGTCAAACAAGCTATGTGAGAGTAACCTTGACAACGGACAGTGATCGATCAGTACATTAATTTTATGCACGGATCGGACGGATACGAATATATTTAAAATTCTTATGCAAACCGAACTCCACCATGTTTACATTCGATGAACGCGGACCTCTACGTAGACACCTGTATTCGTTAATTTGTAATCAAATTAGTTGCAATAACAAATAAAAATATATAAATCATGTTTCACTACTCATATATATGTATTAGTTCATATTCTTTTATTTAAATTTTAGCAAAATAAATCACACAAGTTCAAAATAGCGATATACTCAGATGTACATCTTATCTGAGGAAAATGCTGTCGTTTAAAATAAGTATTCTATTTAGCAGTTTTATGTCACTAGATTATAAAAGTAAAAATAGTATAACATTTAAGATGCTTTGAGCTTTATTTGTGAATATTAAAAATGTTGTTTAAATTATGGTTTAGGTAACCTTAATTTCTTCTTTTGATAAAAAGTAATTCAATTTTTATTTGTTATTTTAAAGGCCTCAAGATAAGTGTGAAGTCTTTTCTTATAAACTTTTGTTTGATTTTTTTTTTTGGAATAAGATTGCATTAGTTCTTTATTTTAATACAAATTATAAACCGCCATAATATTTCAGCACTTTTTGTAAATCAGGATTGGTTGTTATTCACAAAATATGCTAGATTTTAGGGGAAAAAATACAAAAAAATGTGTACGTGTTGCCTAAAATGCAAATATTTCTTCTCATATTTGACAAAATGCAACATCAATTGCAATCCGTCTATTAAAATGCCTTTTGACAAGTTATTTTCTATCAAATGTGAATATTTGAAGGATAGATATCTAGTTTTTATTAAATGAGAAAGATTTTTTTGTTTCCTTATTTGAATGGTAATTATTAACAGATTAACCGCCATTTGATTTAAATTTGTACTTTTTATAATTCACGATTGGTTATTTTTTATTAAGGCAAATAAAAATCAGAAAAAAATATACTATTATGTTCTTCGCATTGTTTAAAATTACCAAAATTTCTTATCTTTTGAATGCAGCAATTTTATTTGTATTTTTTGTCTTAAAGGCTTCAAGATATTTTTTTATCTAAAATTAAGTTGAAATCAGAATAAAAATACTCAAACTTTTGTTTTGTGGAATAAGAATGCCATATTTTGATACAAATTATAAACCAGCATTAGATTTCAGTACTTTTTGTACATCAGCATTGGTTGTTATTTACAAAATATGCTGGATTTTAGGGAAAAGATACAAAATTTGTGTACGCGTTGCCTAAAATGCAAATATTTCTTCTCATATTTGACATAATGCAACATCATTTGCAATCAGTCATTAAAATGCCTTTTGATGAGTTATTTTGTATCAAATGTGAATATTTGAAGGACAAACATGCATAGATTTTTGATTTTGTTAAATAAGAATGCATTTATTTTTTTTTAATGGATAGTATAGACCCCGATAGGATTTTTTTATAGTTTGTTATTTGTTATTTATTTATTATAGATTTGTTATTTTTCATTACTGCAAAAGAATATAAAAAAAAATATTCTATAATAATCTTCGCATTGTTTAAAATTACCAATAATTCTGAACTTTTGAAAGATAATGCAACAATTTTTTTGGTAATTTGTTATTTAAATGGCCTCGATTGTGATACGTCTATTTTTAAAGGATTTCAAGATTATAAGGATACAAAACTCTAAAATATTTAAAAAAAAATTTACACCAGCAGTTTTAAGAACTGCTTATCTATTTCATATTCCAATCTTATTATGGGAAGAAGAAAATAATCACAATATGAACACCCTTTCTAGATCTGTCCGAGTTTAAAAATATGTAACATAAATAAAAACGAAAATGACCATTCTGTTATGATAATATTCGAATGTATGTTTTATCTGAATATTTCTTAAACTTCATTAAACTTTGCTGAATATTTTAATAAAACAGATGTTGTTGATCAGTTGTACTTGAACGTTTCGTACTTTACAAGTCGCCATTTTAATTTAAGAAATCGAAACTACGATTCCGTAATTTTTATTAGTTTATCATGTGACTTAGTAGAGTTCAATCCGTCAGAAAGGTCGATCGGACCGATCAGTCCGATCCGTCCGATCAGTCAATGACTTTTACTATAAGTTTGACGGATTGGTGACGTGAGTTTAACGCGAACTTGACTGATCGGTGACTGATCGATGACCGCTGATTGATCGCTAAAACAGTAATGCCTAAGGTTGCAAGTACTGTATTATAAACAAACAAAAAACGGATAAGAAAACAATTATGTAAATTAATATCTTATGTTCAGAAGTAAAAAAAAGGTATAGGCAGTGGAATAAAAAATTCATTTACCTTGGCTTAGGGAGATATGAAGATTTGTTCACCTTCGAAAAGTTATATTTCCCTCGGGCGATGTCCTCGTGAAATATGATTTTTCTTGGGTGAACAAATCTTCATATCTCCGACAGGCACGGGAAATACATGTACATTGTTATATTCTGTGAGAAAGCTAAACAATACAACGGTAGTAGATGTTGTCAAAGTTAAATTTATAGTAAAAATTTAAAAGATGACATACTCATTAATCAAAACAATTATTGTACTTCAAATAAAGCTATATTTTGTTTTCATATACAAATAGCTATTTATGTTGGTTAAGAATATAAATCTGGTTTTTTTTCAAAAAACGGTTTGCAAGGTTGTATATGATCTGGATTCCAAAAAAGTACTAAATGCGTATTACGTTGTTCTTCTTTTCGCATTCCAGAACTTTCCAATTGTTTGAAAACTTCATCTACTTAAGCATGTAAAGAGAATGTTTAGATCCAGTTACATTTTTAATGTTAAATGTGTTAATAAAGAATATAATATCAGTGAAAATACACCTACATGTAATTGCAGTAATTCCGCATACATTTATGGACCCATTTCCCATGTTATAACAGGAGATCTTAACATCGTTCAAGACCGAGAGTTAAAATCATTCCTCAATAAAGGACCTAAATATTGTCCTTCGTAAATTATTAATTGGAATGAGTGTCGTAATATCATCCACGACTCACTCCGTACTTACTGTTTGAAATGGATAAAACGGGGAAAAGCTGACAAAAAATCTTTGGACTCTTTTTTAATTCAGTAATGAACATAGTTGATATACGTATTCAAAATTTGAAAGAATATTTTACTCTTAACAATAACAAAAATAAATCTCTTTCTCGTATCAAACATAAACTAAAAGAACTAGCCAAGGAATTTGTTTTTGTCCCGACCGATAAAGCTACTAATAATATTATTATTGTTTGACATAAATTTTACATGGAGGTTCTACAAAATCAGATCACCAGTTCACCAACATTCCAACTGACTCCATTTTCAGAAAACGACATCTGTAACAAACATAAACTTTTAGCTACCGCTTTACAAGCAGAACCAAAACACTGAAAGTCCCAACTATGTATTGGCTTCCGAAGCTACACAAAACACCATACAAATATATTTTTATTTCGTCTTCAAGCCATTGTTTCACTACTAAATTATCTATTCTACTTACCACTTCACATGGTACAATCAAAAACCTGATAATTAATTGTTGAAATAAGGCCTTCGAAAATAGTGGAATTAATTACGTTTTGAGTGTCAAAACCTCGTTAGAAGTACTTGATAAATTGCATGCTTATATTGGTGATTTTTAATCTGTTCAAAGTTTTGATTTTTCTACCCTATATACCACGTTGCCTCACATTCTCATTAAGAAAAAAATCACACACCTAATTAAATGGGCATTTAAAAAATCAGAATGTGAATATATATGTTCAAACTCTTTTAGGTCATTTTTTAGTACCAATAAACAAAACAACTATGTCAATTTGACATGCTTTGATACTATATCTGCCCTTGAAATATTACTAGATAACATTTTTGTTCGCTTTGGAGATTCCGTATATCGTCAGGTTATCGGAATTCCATTGGGAACTAACTGTGCACCACTTATTTCGGACCTGTTTTTGTATTGATATGAGTTACAATTCATGACAAAAATCAGCAAAGACCCATCGAAACAACATTTGATACACAAATTTAATAATACTTTGAGATATTTGCATGATATTTTGGCTCTCAATTATGACGACTTCAGTATGTACAATGTATACTAAAGAAATTTATCCTGTTGAATTTTAAATAAAGCTAATACTAATAATGACCACTGCCCTTTCCTCGATCTTGATATCTATCTCATTAACGGAAAGCTTAATACTAAAAGTAATGAAAAAAGAGATGATTTCTCATTTGATATCGTTAATTGTCCAATTTTAGATGGTGACGTTCCCTTGTCACCATCGTACGGTGTTTATATATCTCAACTTGTACGATTCGCTCGTGTATGTAACAATGTTTTAGATTTTAATGACAGAAATTTATGTATTACTGAAAAATTATTACAACAGGGTTTTCGATATCACAAACTAGTCAAAACATTTACTAAATTGTATCATCTGTATAAGGATATCATTCGTAAATATAGCTCAACATGCAGACTTCTTATACTTTCAGGGTTTTCACATCCAATATTTTATGGAAATATTCTTTATACATATTATAAAGCACAAAAAAGTCAGTAGTCACCTCAGAAGCTAACAAAACCTTTAAATAGACTTATTAAGAAGGGATATACATTTGTAGTTACGATACTGTTGTCAAGTCATTAAAAATTGCATATTTTGGCGTTAATATTGATTCACTTACAGGGTCTTTGCATCGGAACTAAACACATTTATCTAAAAACCAGTTGTTGGCATGACACGGGTTATGTTCTTCTCATATATTTTATGATTGTATGTTACTAAACACCTCACGGGAAGGATTGTGCCTGATATTCATATGATGAAGACATAATCATTCAATCAGTTTAATTGAAGTCTGGAGCTGGCATGTCAGTTAACTGCTAGTAGTCTGATGTTATTTATGTATTATTGTCATTTTGTTTATTTTCTTTGGTTACATCTTCTGACATCAGATTCGGACTTCTCTTGAACTGAATTTAAATGTGCGTATTGTTATGCGTTTACTTTTCTGCATTGGCTAGAGGTATAAGGGGGAGGGTTCAGATATCTTAAACATGTTTAACCCCGCCGCAATTTTGCGCCTGTCCCAAGTCAGGAACCTCTGGCCTTTGTTAGTCTTGTATTAATTTTAATTTTAGTTTCTTGTGTACCATTTGGAGTTTAGTATGGCGTTCATTACCACTGAACTAGTATATTTATTTGTTTAAAGGACAGCTGAAGGACGCCTCCGGGTGCGGGAATTTCTCGCTGCATTGAAGACCTGTTGGTGACCTTTTGCTGTTGTTTGCTCTATGGTCGGGTTGTTGTCTCTTTGACACACTCCCCATTTCAATTCTCAATTTTATCAAACAGTCAGACAGATTATGATATTACGTTAGATAATGATAATTCAAAAATGTTTATTTTCAATAATGACGTCAAATAACGAAGTATTAAATCAAGTTGAATAACATACAATTGATATAATATTGATACATACTTGGTAACATTGATAATTTAATTCTTTGAAAGCATAATAGTTCTAAAAAACCCTTGTTGATGTTATTGATGTTATATTATAATAAAATACTAAAGATATTTATAATTACCTGTCTTAATTTTAGACAATATATCCAATATATTTAATCCGGAAAAATGTTCCAGAACAGTCTTTTCCACAGTTGTATTAATGTATGTCTTTATTGCCTTATTCAGATTTGTAGTATCCAACTTAGCAACCAGCGGAACATCGTCGTACCTGATGAGTGGCATCTCAACTTTCGTATCCGGGTTTTCGGGTATAACTGATCCATATACAAGTCCAATACACAATATTAATGACAACATTACGGCTATAACTGTACAATGACAGAACAGATAAATAATTCAATATAATTCACAGAATCGTCAGGATTCACTAAATAAAATTCAAATTCATGGCTACCGCTATTTTTCGACTAAAATTCTACCCCGAAACGTGTTTTATGGAAATCTTTTTAACAATATGTGTTTCTGAGGATAAGTGTTTGTTATATGCACTTTCTACAGTACATGTTAGGATTCATTTTGGCAATAACAACAATTTATCAATTAGAATACAATTCATCATATGTCTAGAGAAAATTTTAAGTTGCGTCAGAAATCATAAACTATCTGATGTTCTCTGATTGAAAACAAATCGTGTTGAAATTACTTTCGCAAAACGTCTTCAGAGAAACATATTAAACAAACTGTTTTTATGATGAGATTCAATTTGGCACTAACAACAATTTATCAATTAGAAGACAGTTAATTATCTTTCTCAAGAATGTTTTAACTACTATCAGATAAACTTTCTGATGACTAACTGGGGAAAACAAATTGTTTATTCTTTATGTGTTTTTCAGATTGTCTTATAATATTTTGTTGGTTTTTTTATTCTCTAAAAGTAACGTACAAACAAAGTACTGGAGTATTGACTATCGGGATAATGATACCCTCGGAAATTTATTGTCTACCAACAGATAGCAAAAGTTATGATACATATACATTCGTTTGCATTATCCTTGGAACGAGTTTTTCGTTTCTGTGCGTGTTACATTTTAATGTTGTGTCGTCATTCTCTTATATTTAACATGTTTAATGCGTTTCCCTCGGTTTTGGTTTGTGACCCGGATTTGTTTTTTTGTATATCGATTTATGAGTTTTGAGCATCGTAATACTACTGTTGCCTTTTTTTAATCACATTGAACAACAATATGCAAACTCACTGAAACTCACGCCTTATGTAGTTTGTGGATCCGGTCTTCTTTTCTAAACTATCATCGGGACAAATCTTTGTTTATCAGTTCATTAAGCGTGTTAAGTCAGAAATTTGATACTAACATGAACATATACAGATTGTTTTTATGACATCAACAGTGATATTTTTTTCAAATTCATTGATAGTTAAGGTGTATATATCCCTATTCATACTATTTCATAACCAGAAATTTATTATCAATATTAAGGAACTCACACCTTACCGCTGACATTATTTGTCAGCAAAAACAACGTATGCAGTGAATTGAAACCGTTTGATTGAACATTATAATCTCTAAATGTATATATTTGTTTTGATTTTGATCCAATGACCTATTACTTTTACAATAAAGAAACCACATATTGTGCACATTATCAACTCTACAGTATAAAATATCTGTTAAAATCATAGTAAATTGAGTGTGATAATTGGTAAAGGCAACGATATCCGGTCATCTCTTTGTTAAAATAATAAATTGACCTGATAAGCTGAAATGATCAGTTGGAATTGATTTTTTGGAATCACAAAATTTCAGATAGGTCGTTTAAGATGATATTTCCTCGTTAGAATATTATAAAGTCTTTTCATAATACAAAGCACACACAAATATAACACAATTAACCATATCTTTTTTATATACAACAATTATAATAATATCCAATTTATATGTTTTATTACAATTGCAATGATTACTTAATAGTTAATCTAAATGGCTCAGCATAAAATTGGTGCATGTTCATAGTTCTCATACGCAGAAAATATATGTTACACAAAATAAAACATATATAAAGCCAAGGCTCCGTGTTGAAGGCCGTACATTGACCTTTTTATAATGGTTTACTTTTATAAAATGTTATTTAGATGGAGATTTTTCTCATTGGCACTCACAACACATCTTCCTATATCTATAAATAAAATACAGGGAACAAACTTTTAACAAGATAAAAGTTCATTCTGAAAGTATAAAAGACTAAAAAAAAAAACATTGACAGTATGTTCTTTGAAAAGTTAACGTTAACTGATGAAAACAATAAAATGTTCTTGAACAGCCAAATTAAAACAAAATATGAGCTCGAAATGCTATAGTAAGTAATCATTTCTTAGAAGTTGAAAAAAGTGAAAGAGAAAAGAAATGTGTATTCATTGTGTATATAAATGTAAGTTTGTTTGTGATTAAGAAATTTTGATTTGAGAATTCAATGAAATTATGCATTTGTAAAAATAAGTCCGTATGTCTATTACAAAGATTTTATAAAGACCACGATTCTTCTGCAATATTTTATATAAAACGATCCAAGAACTATACATTTAAAAGAAAATAGTTTCCAAATGGATAATATGAAGATAAATGATACATGTACATATAGACATACGCAAGGTATCGAAAGAAGTTTATCTTCCCTTGAAAATACGGCAATTTTGTTGCACTGGATTTGCCAGAGAGACCCCCCCCCCCCCCCTTCCCCCCAACCGAAATAAAACTTGCTATTTAAATCTTTTATCTTTGTGAAACCATAAAAACAGAAATATCTGCAATTGAAAACGGGACGCGAACGCAATAACTTAACATTTAACTTGACTTTTAATACCACAAGTGATTAAAGTAAACTTTATAGTTGGAACGTACGTACAAATGTACGACAAAAATAGTCAAGAATCAATATTTGTTTCAAAAAATTCAAATCAATATCATATAATATGTGCATTAAATTGTATACATTTTAATAATCAATAGTGAAATAATGTTTATATATTCGTTCCAGTATTTAATGGACAAACAAAGAAAACTTTCCTTCCTGAAAGCTCACAATCCGCTCATACAAATTTACAATAAATTCGTGCAACAGGTATAAATGCAGATGGCCCAAAAGGTTCAAACATTTCTTGGCTCCACACTTCTACTGGTCTCCCACAGCGATACCTGTATCTAGCTGGTAGAGCACGTAACCACTTTACCCTTGCAAATAAGTGAATGTTGTTATCACCTCTGACCAACAGGTTATGTAAGTAATAAGTCTGGATAATGCCGGGTGTAAGATCCCCAGTGCCGGTCTCAGTAATTATTTCCCCGTCTTTTGTATGCCAATAAGCCATTACAAATGATGAACGCTTGTGTCTAGAGTCCCATGAACCATATACCTCATTGCCTAAACTAACTGCTGTGCATTTTCTACAAGATTCTGGAATTACAGCTTCCGACAAATCTGGATACATAACACTGTAAGTACGAGAAATAATACGGTGTTCGTCATATGTAAGACAGTGTCGTGATGCCTTTGGGTATTGATATGCACCAATGTGTGACCAGTCCTGGTTTAAAATTAGGGCACTTCGTTTTGCTAAATAGAGAAGATGTCTAACCTCTTCATCAGCTATGGCTGCTACTGCTCCAAGGGTATCCATCTGTTAAAAGTGTTTTATTAGAGTGATTTCGTATTTTTCTGGTAGTTTTACAGATTTTACAAAGGAATCTCGAGTAAAACGTCGCATCATCTGCAATTCAACCGATCGATTGTTTTTCGGCAGTGAACCAAGGTGACCATTATATCGTTCGAAGCTAAAAAGCCAAAACGAATAAACTGGCCCATAATCTCTTATACAATCGCTCAAATGATAGTGCAAATGCATGTTCGGTGTAACTCGATCCTTGCCATACTTAGCTTCAAAGTCTTTGCAAAACTGTAGGATGCTATCCTCATATTGCCTTATATCTGCCTCTGTAACATACTTAGAAGCGATTGTATGACTTGCATGTACGAATTTCCGCCAAATATCCAAATCTATATTAGGTAAGACATCCTTTAGTGAAAATATGGAAAAAAACATTTGTCTAATTATTCCATTGCTCTGCAGTAAATCCACCGAAAGAGGAGGATATTTTTTTTGTCGTAATCTTGTATGGTTGCGAAGGAGTAGTGGCCACAAGAAAAACAGTGTTTGGGGAGATAACTCTTACAACGCAAAGTATTTGGTTACGCAGTTGTCAGTTTTAAAAGCACATACACTTTACGATATCATATTCCAAATATCTAAGCGACATCGTTTGAAACATCAACAATACGCAAGAAAAAAATTAGGCGGAAGAAAAAAAAATAATAATCAGAACAAATTCAATAGGTCTTTCCACGGAAAGGTGGAAAGACCTAATTACAAATACATATGTAGTGCCATGAATTTTAGTATCGATATATGGGATATATGGGATATGTCTTCATAACAAAATCCTTACATTACCAATTATTGTGATTTTTCTTTTCTTTTTAGAAACTCTCTTTTTTGTGACTTTATACAACAACAAACTTTTTTTTCATATACAAGATTTCTTTAAAAAAAATTAGGTTGAATCTTCTTTTCCCTCTTATTTTCAAAGGGAAACACACAGAAAATGGATTGGCATTGTCTAATATACATGTAATTATTAATACAATGCTATTGTATTTTTCTGAGACTTATTTTATTACACAATCTGAGACTAATATATTTATTTATGTCGACAGTATATTTTTCCTCTTTCTATTACCATGTACATGTATGAGGCTATCTATCGGTCACCATTTATAAGGACATGAATGGGGTTTACAAAGAAGAGAATAATGAGACCAAAAAATATACAAATGTAACAGAATAAAGATGTGATGAAATATAAAAATAAATTGATTGATTGTTGGGTGCTTAATGTCCAGTAGCAAATATGTCATGCATGTTTAGGACGAATATTATAGAGACCAATTGAAATGCTAACAATATCAGATATTGAACTTTAGAAACGATGATCTGACCCCCTTCCATCATTACCACCTACACTCGCATATATACATCTTTAAATAAATATTCTAATTTGGTTTCATGGTGCCCCAATTTTCCCGTTCTGGATCCGCGCCTTGACTACTGATGCAAAATTTTATTGAACGATAATAATATGAATAGAAATTGTATGTTTGTACTTTTGCTATTAATAAGAAATAAAAGTATCTATACCTTTTTTTTTGGGGGGGGGGAGTAAATTTTAATGTCTATATAAAGGGGTCTTGAATTAATTTTCATTCTTCAAAAGTAGGGATATGACGAAAAATCAGAAATATTCCCCTGCTGCCTCCCATCCCCCAATCCAAGAAAATTACCGTTCCGTTAGATTGTAGAAAGTTGTTCCGAAAATTTCACCCTGTATTCAACATGTAAAGAAGATTTTCATTGGACAATGCGATCATTTTTGCCATACCGTTAATGTAATTATGCTATTGCATAAACATTTTTGGGATTGCATTTATAAAAATGCGATCGCATAAATAATTAACGTCAGTATTTCTGTTAAACCTTCACAGAATGTATTTAACTAACAGACATACATGTATCTTATATACAATGCGGCGCAGGACATTTGCGATTTTTCATAAGAAATTTGAGCTTTTTTAATTAGACATTTGTGAGTTTTATAAAGGACAAATGTACTTTTATTATATTTGCTTCTTATGACTTCCCCGTTCTATTTTAATTAGGCTTAAGGTCCGGTAATTTAATTTATCAATTTTCATTATTGCTTATAATTGAAAAAAAAATTGAGAATGGAAATGGTTAATGTGTCAAAGAGACAACAACCCGACCATAGAACAGACAACAGCAGAAGGTCACCAACCGGCGTTTTGCATTTGCGCCGATCTGCATTTCATTTGCGCCCATTTTTTTTCTTCATTTGCGCCGATTTGTTTACAGGTAAATTACAGGTGAATAGATATAAGAAGATGTGGTATGAGTGCCAATGAGAGAACTCTCCATCCAAGTCATGTTATTTTTCATTTATCATTATAGACCTCTTCCGTTAGCAACTTGTACAAATTTAATGAATCACCATGGGGAGGTTGAAGAAGGCCTACAAGATACATCTCTAGACTTATTCCTTGACCGTAACCATAGTTCTTTAGCCTCTGTCTTTCGGACATCTGCCACATGATTATGCTCGTTCTGTGGTATGACAATAGAATCCGTGGTGACTCTGGCTTTATACGATTTTATGGTACATTTGTAGGATATGTTGTTATGTTTCAGGACACTAACCTTTCACTATGTATGGCCCTCTTTGGCTCGTTTCAGTGTGCAATATGTCCATCGTGTTGCAACGAAGTTCCAGAACAATATAAATCAAAATTAACATAAATGAACAAGATTTATAACCAGATTTTACCAATGGTACTATATAGTATAGTACATGTACAAGTATAAACGTACCTGTAAATCTAATTAGGAGCAAATATAAAATCGGCGCAAATGAAAAAATGAAATCGGCGCAAATGAAAGAATGAATATTTTTAAAATCGGCGCAAATGTCATACGCCCTCACCCTCGCACCCGGAGGCGATAGTCGATGCCTATAGCTAAGACATTCGTGTTTAAAAGTAATTTTGTAGCACATCGATATAGTTGTATATAGATAAACAAAATGAAACGTGTACATTATAAAGACATAAAGACAAACATAGTTATCAGGGGTCAATTTTTGCTTGTGTGCTTTTATCTTTCTGTCCATCTGTCCCATTTTGAGTATAAGCTGTTCGGGGTAAATTATCCTACAGTTTAAATGCTAGGAAGTTATCACTTTGCTGGCTGTGGATATACATATATTGGAGGTGTCTTTGCGGTCAGGACTTTAAATTTAAATAATATTTCTTATGTGTGGGACACAGTTGACCTTTGTCATTTTTTGTGTATAAACTTGCATAAGATTGATTATTGGTTGCTTAACATCCTGTTGCTAATGGTTCATGCATGTTCAGAACGAGAACAAGTTAACAATAAATTCTATAGGAAGGTCTTGTAATAAATAAAATTGAGAATAGAAATGGGGAATGGGTCAAAGAGACAACAACCCGACCATGGAACAGACAACAGCAGAAGGTCACCTATAGGTCTTCAATGCAGCGAGAAACGCCCCGCACAGTGGCGGATCCAGAACTTTTCATACAGGGGGGCGGGGGGCGCTTACTTACCTAAAGGGGGGAGTTTCCAGCCATGCTTCAGTGATTTCCAATATAATCAACCTCATTTTCCCAATTAACGGTGGGCCCGGGCCCCCTGACCCCCTCTGGATCCGTCTATGGAGCACCCGGAGGCGTCCTTCAACTGTTTATATATAAGACACTTAAGTTGATTAACCATTCCAGACCCTTTTGTTTTCCACATAATTAATATTACGAATCATATTGTCATAATATTGTTGTAAAATGATGCCCTTTATAGGTTCTTGGTTAGATTAATAAAATTCTTATCTTATCTTATTACCATAATTGATAAGTTCCAGTTCGAAGAGTTCAAACAAGAAAGATTTTCAAAGCATAGAAAACTGTGCATATTATAGTACTAAAAATTCAGGCAAAAATAAGGCTTGCACATAGTTATATACTTTAATTCAGTCACGGACCTGTTATATCGCGGATGTGTTCTAGTGTATACAATAAAAACAAAAAGAAGTTAACGATCCCTTTAATTTCGTAATGGTAAACTTTGTAACACTTGTGTTTAGGGATCAACCATTTCACTTCGAAGGGAGGGGAGATGTTTTTTTTTGTCTGAGTCAGACCCCCCCCCACCTTTACGCTATCTGAATATTTTTTTCAAATTTTTTTTGAAATCTGCTTGACCAGAATATTTTTTAGGAAAATTCTCGGTTCCTTAAATAGTTTATTATTAAGTCTTTCCACTTTTCTGTGGAAAGACTTATTGTTTTTCTTCTGATTATTATTTTTTTTTCCACCAAATTTTGTTCTTGCGATAAATGTTTGTTTCGCAATATGTCGCTTAGATATTTTACATATGGTATCCTATAGTTTATGCGCTTTTAAATTTCACCCTGCTAAGCCAAACCATTTTCTTCGTAAGAGTTATCTCCCTATTCACTGTTTAACATCTGTGTGCATCTCCTTCGTAACAAAAAAAGATAGCGACAAAATTTCTTTTACAAATTGTTCGTTACATCCTCAGTAATTTTTGGCGCATTTGGATTGAAGCGATTCGATGAAATTTTATAGGAGTTATCTACCTTTAAAAAATAAATTTGTCGGTATGTTTATTTAACTCCTAAACCGTTAACCGTATAACCCTGGAATGTTTTTATTTGACTCCCCTAGGTCCTAACTTAGAAAATGAGGTCAAGGTCAAAGGTCAAGGTCAAGTTCTCAATTGTGACTTTTGCTTGTTTTTGCATTTTCTCTGACACTTTGAAAGATACATATCAAAGAACAAGTGCAAAATGTCTGCTTAATTGTACTGAAGATATGCTACATTTAGTCTTATACAATTAAATAGCATCTTATAGGAGTTAGTGCCCCTGAAATGTCTTAATATGAGGTTATTTGATTATAACTGCAACTGAGTTCATTATAAAGGCACTTGACCTTGTACAAAAGGTTAGGTGACAAATGACCTTGAAAAATGGCTACCGGAAGTGACCTTTAGAAAACCGAAAGTAGCTTTTTTTGCAATTTTGTCACATAAAAGTACTCAGAATCCATATATTTATTCATATAGATAGATGAATAGATTACTGAAGACTAAAAATGACTTCCAACAAACCGGAAGTGGCCAATTATCTCCCATTCTACATACAAAAGAACATAGAAACTATATATTTTTGGAATCAGTGTGAAAGAAGCTATCATATGAGACCGGATGTGACATTCTTTTGACCACTCAAAGAGATAATTAAACCATCATTTATCGCATCAGTATGAAGAAACTACCTTCTTATCCACATTCCTTTGGTGTGGAAAGACTTTCAATTGTTCTCTGAACAATTGGTTTTTAATTTTTTTAACATCTGTTACAATTTTTATTGTAAAATGAAAAACATTTTGATTTTTTTCAACTTGATTATTGTACACATAATCAAATGAATAAAGGAAGATGATTACGCACTTTTGAATATGCGACCTCATTTACTGAAAGATAGAAAAAGGAAAATAATCATCAAATATCAAATGTATATGAATGATAAAAACATGTATCATAATAAATCAGTCTCTTTTTTAACCGTCAAATATCTATACATCTAATTGAAAGATTTCTTGAATTGGTAATTAAACAATATTGTTCATGCAATGTATACAAATACTTTGATCTGTAAATGAGTAGCACAATGTTAATTTTGAAGTTGCTTTCTGAACCATTATCACAATAGTTGCAAATAATTATTTTCTTCGTCCCATTCACTAACTATTGTATGACTAACTAGAAAGGAGGAGTGCTTTTGTTAATATGTCAAACACGGAATCTTTGATCTCATATACACATAGAGATGAAGAACTTTGATGTCATCGAAGATCAATGTAAATTGCATAGGATAAATCTGTTTTCTGGTCATGTGGCATGCAATTGTAACAACTGCAAGTTGGCTATAAAGATCAGAAGCTATACACATATTCATTTATATCAGAATTTACTCTCTAAACACGAACTCCGAATTCTAAGATTTGCACATACCTCAAAATATCAACTTTCAACTCTTTCAGGTCTTCTGATGAGGATCCGGATATTGGGAACAACAGCATGCATTTGTTCCTTGAGTCATCACAGACTTCAGAAGTCCCTGAGCAAGGAAGAAGCCCAAATCCAGCACAGATATGGAGGCCATATTTTGAGAGTCCATTTATAGCAAATAGCCCAGTCACAGTTTCGTCAGGTGCTTGTGGAGGGCCACAAGATACTCCTCGGTCGTATACCCGACAAACCAGTACCCCTTTACTGGGAAGAGTGCAACAAGAAAACACTACACGTATATCTAGCTCGTGTATTAAGGTATTTTACTTTATAACTTATGAACATATGTGTGTAACCAATTGAAGTATTAAATTGACATACTTTCACGATATATAATGACGATTGGAAATTGATAGGCATGAGTGAGGCGGTATTATAATTTTATCAGTTTGTGGCGTGGTCAATTCCATTTTAGATTTGATAAGGATACTTTTATCAGTTTAATGATATTTCATTTTGATTGATGTGACATCTTTTACGGTTCCGTGTATGCTTTAATTAAGGTGGTACCTAATACTACAGGGAGATAACTCTGAAATTCAGTGAAACGTTTTAATCATTTTGTACTGTTAAGGAAATATTAGGCTTCTTAGTCAAACTGCTATATAACCAATGGAATTTTTCTTATAAAGGGGTTGATTCCAATTTTTGATTCTTTTTTTAAATTTTTGTCAAAGGGTTAAAGTAAACTTTTTATCAAAATTTTATGAAAATTAAAAAAGCCAAATTAATATTAATATTAGTCAAGGTGTTGGGTACCACCTAAAGATTAAAAAATTGTATCATCTTAAGTGCTAGTATAAACGCCAATATATATATATGTATATAAATTAAGGTCTTTCGCAAATAAGAAACTAAGCTGGAGAAAATCTATTTCTTTTATTTGAAAGCATTACACGTTCGATTTTAAATATAACCCCTTCATATATTATATTTAACAAGGTTATGTCGCACATTTAATCTATAAGTTTAAAAACAAAATAAGAATTATACATAAACTGCACAGCCACAGTTTGTTTGCCCTGTCTGAAATAAAGCGAAGTGCATATTGTCATATGAATTATCTCTTCTTGTACGAAATTAAAATTTTCAGTATTTCTAACAAAACATGGCTATTTTTAAGATCTCATGCTATTCTTTTTTTCGATAACTTTCAATCATCATAATTATGTTCAAGTCTTATCCACGGTGCAATACTATGAATTGACACATGATTGGTGAATTAATAATACCAATGATAGTTTAAATATATCAACATATTTGTATTTTCAGACACTTGAGAAGTTATTTGACAATCAAAGGACATTTCTACAAGAACAGTTTGTCAAACAAAATGCCCTTGTTGGAGAATGTCTTTCAATGTTAAAAATTTGGAAAAAAGACCAGAGAATGGAAAGCAGCTCAATAAAAATAAATTGTTACAATTCATAGTATTGCACCGTATGTGACAATATGCACTTCGCTTTATTTCAGACAGGGCAAACACACTGTTAATTATAATTTCATCAATTAAATATGTATACCAAATGAATAATTCAAGGCACTTGCATCAGATAAATCAATAACATCGTAAGTAAACAATAAACTTAATCATTGCATTAAGACAAAATAAAAAAAAAGATAAAAAATTTACAAGCAATGGAAACAAAACAGATATACACATACATTAATAGTGGAAATGAAGACATGCCTTCAGGTTTCTAAAATGGAAACATGACTTTGTACTTAATTTAGATTTATTTATCTAATCCCAATTTAATCAATGCTAAAATTTGTATTTACTTATTTAAAAGATAACAGATTAAAATTATTCAAATGGAATTTGTTGCATCATATCCTTCCTTGTAATCAACTATTTTTTCAATGGAAAATAAAAGAAGACAGTAAATGCGACTTAAGTAATGAAACAAAAGACTAGAATCATATTTTTTCCTGGCATGTCAATACTTAAAAGCTGTTTGGGAAAAGATCAAAATACTATTAAAGAAAATTAAAATTGGTCATCATATCCTTAACAACAGAAATCTCATAGTAGGATATAAAATCTGTGACACCAGTCAATATGATAGAGATCTGTATAAATGTTTTGTTAACACTCATTACATTTTCCATCCACAAGTGTTCTCACATTTCAAATAAAAAATATAAATGTCGATGTATATCAGAAAAAAAATGTGTATTTACAATGAATAGTGTTTGGGTTCTCCAGTTTATAATTGTTGATCAATCAAGTCAGTCTTTTTAGCCATAATTTTGAGAAAAGGGTGAGACACTGGGGTACAAAAAAGGATTTGAAAAGAATCATGTACATTTAATATCATTATTGTCTTTTCAAATTTGTCAGATATGTATTTTTCAATCATTTAAAACAAAAAAGATGAAATAATATGCATTTTGTTCTTAAAACTGGGAAAAAATTCCAAATTTACAACAACTGACAGCATGATACGACCAATTTCTATGAAATTGAGGATTTCAGTTTACTATTTGAGTTACTAAAAGCCATTTACTATTTCTTCATTAGATTGTAGGTCATATAATATACAACTCATCAGTCAGAGATGTCATCACGTATTATATTATTTTCTACTTTCAATAACATATGACAGTTTTTACTACCGATATAAGTAATGACAATTAATTTACGATTTTGGTAATAAGATCTGAAAAGTAAATTAAAAAAAAAAAAAAAAAAAACAACAGTTTGCGTAAAAAATAACTACTAAATTATTTTGATTCTGGCTTTAGCATGTTTAGTCTAGATGCACTTTTTATTATTTCATTAAGGCACCAAAGGTTTTAATTTATACACTATATACATGTGTGTAGCTATCAATCTTACAACAAACGAATGAATATGTAAATTTAAAAAAATAAATTTCCTCACGTCATATTGTTCAATAATATTATAATAATTATAAAATAATATATTAAGCTGTTCATTAAGTATCATGGCTAGATATTTCCAATAAAATAGGAACTTAAATAAAGGCAATAGTAGTATACCGCTGTGCGAAACTCATAAATCGATAGAAAAAAACAAACAAATCCGGGTTACAAACTAAAACTGAGGGAAACTCATTAAATTTAACAGGAGAACAACGACATAACATTAAAATGTAACAAACAAGAAAGGAACTAATCATTACACAAAATCTGATGAGAATAACAAATATAACATCAACGCTCAATACATGAATTTGGGATAGAAAAGTACCGTGACATGTCTTATATAGTAATGTGAATTCACACTCAAATATTAAAGGAAACAAACGACACAAAAAACACAACGTTAAAATGTTACACACACAGAAACCATAATATAACAATGGCCATATTCCTGACTTGGTACAGGACATTATTTAAAGAACAGAATTGTGGGTTGAACTTGGTTTTGTGGCATGCCAAATCTCCCGCTTTAAGGGCAATGTTAAATATAACATTAAAATGACAACATAACATGTCAGGACTACGATACAAATAAATAGGAGAACATATTGGACAAAGAGACACATGAATTATACATGTAGCTAAAAAAGGCACCATGTTTGAAATTCAATACTCCAGAAGTGCGCTTCGTCCACAAAAGAATAACCAGTGACGCCCAGATACTAAAGTTCGAAAACCAAAACAGGTACAAAGTTGAACAGTAGTGAGGACCAAAATTTCCAAAACATTGTCCACAATACGGCTAGGGTTTTCTGAATTGGATAAGAACATCCTTATTCTTTAGGATAATTTATTTTTTCTGCTAACAGTAAATTTTATAAAATGACTATATAATAGATATACATGATAAAACTGAAGTTTTAACTAATTAAAGTGAAAAAAAACAAGAAAAAAAACCGGATATATTACATAAACCAATTATGTTCGTTCTAATTTATCCTTCGCTTCCGAATATAGGGACTCTGTGGGATATTTTTCATAAGCAATAAATACACATAAAGTATATATTATTTGATTGTACCCCATAGTACAAATTTAATGAGGCATACATTTTTATATTCTTGTTTGACCTTTGACCTTAAGCATATGTATGATTTTCATGCAAGTGAATTTTTTTTCTGCCATATTTCTATTTTCTGAGAAATATGCTTTACTTTATTTTTATATGACTACATCATTACCGATCATGCATTAAATACGATGGAATATGGAATACCAACCGTAGTCTTATTGAGGATACTTCTTGTACACATGGTCTTGTTGAAACGATGAAAAAAATGATATACTTCAAAGAAATACTGACTTTCCAAAAACGCTAAAAGGATGTGAAAAACTGGCATTTGCAAATAATATTTATTAGTTCATGTTTTCAGACGTGTATAATATGAATTATTATATATAGACAACTTCAACTGTGCATAACTTTCACCAAAATCATTTCTTGAATGGGAAGTAACTCTTTTCATTTTAATTCCATGAATGGTCCATGAAATCGTGAAATTGATTACATAAAATTATGAAGTAAATTATACATCTGAAATTGTTTTTTCAATCTATCTGTTTCCTATAACTGTAATGTTGGGCTTTTTATAGCCGACTATAAGTTATGGGTTTTTCTTCATTGTTGAAGGACTTACGGTTGTCTATTATTTTTACATCCACTTCATTTGGACTTTGGTGGATAGCTCCATATTTTTATATAACAATTTGGCAGGGTTATAAAAGATGCAATATCTTTATTAAGTTGGTATTATGGAGACAGAATACAACTTTATCTACTTAGAGAAGATACTATTAAACTCACTTTATTAAGGGAGCTACCATTTGATTTTTATGGGGGGGGGGGGGGGGGCTAGGATGAAATTTGAAAAAAATAGGCAGGACAGGAGTTTTGAGTAAAAAAAAAGGCAGGATGAGCATCTTGGCAAAAAAAAAAGGCAGGATGACAATTTGGGTAAAAAAAGTCAGGATAAACTAGTAAAAAAAAGGCAGGACCGAATAGAGTAAAAAATAAAAAGGCAGGACAGAGATTACAACTAAAAAAAAAAGCAGGACAAAATTTTTCATCCTAGCCCCCCCATAAAAATCAAATGGTAGCTCCCTAAGTAACATATGGAGAACAATTCTCAATATAAGTGTACCGGGTATACGAATGGATAAACAACTAAAAACAAACAACCAAGGTCAAACATAGAGACTTCTTCAACTAATATTAGGTGATTTGAATGAATGAGTTTATTGACTCTGGAAGCTTAAGTCTAAAGATCACATTTACTCATATTGTTTGAGTTTACACCTTGTCTAAAATCACTAGCAGATTCCTCTTCTCGCTCGTTCACTTTTATTCCTCACTTCTGTTTTCTACAAATAAAATTGTAATACTCGATTAAGATTAACATATTTCTGTCGTCATTTTCAATTATTTGTCAAGCCGTAGAATATCTATCTAATATATATTTTTTTTTCATTGATCGCTGTATTTCGTGACACGTTTGAGATTATGACATAATATTCATCAGGTACAATCTAGTTAAAAGTGCGATTACCAATATATATGCAGGTCTGAAAATGATGCGGTGTTTAACGAACAGTGGCAACTATTACAAATATATATAAAAAAAAAAACATAAACATGGATATGAAACCTGCGGTGTACTCGATAAACACGACACACTAAGTTTGATTTATATAGTGCTAGATGAATTACACCTAATCCTGTAATTGGTCCGTCTCTTAATATTCGTTAACCTGGCAGCGAAGCAGCAAAAACCAATGTTAAAGTCGTAATGTTTTTTTACAAGTATTTGTTTAGATTTAATTTTATTTTTGAAATTTGAATTTCCAAAAAATGTTTTAAACATTTTAAACGAAAAACAAAATATATATTTACCTCTACTTTCACAGTTGTTCGTTGTCATGGAAATCAGAGTCAATAAGTTTGTTTTCAACTGATTAATTGTTACAGTTTGTCTTTGGTATTTGGTGACTCGGAAATATTTTATGTCTGCTTTTTGTTCCAAAACATAGTTCCTGAAATTGATTTGAGTTTTTAACGCATTACGTTTAGCTGTTTGTGTCTTTAATTTCTTTAACTTAGCATTTACAACACCCTTTTTATCCCAAAAGCCAAGTTTCACAATTTCCTGTGTTAAAGACTCTTTTCTTTCCTTTGATTTTGCTGCCAAAGCTTTGGTTCTGTTTTCCTTATCGATGCTGATTTGTCGCAATTTTGAATCGAGTTCTTGTATTCTTAGTTTTTCAGTTTCTTTCATACTTTTCAAATTTTTTTTGGACCATGAAATTAGTTCCTCGACTTTTTCGTCATCTTTTTGTTGCAACCAGTTGGCTGTCCGATTCATGTTGTACATAATATGTGCCTCATTTGCTATCTTACTTGCGTTAGGTCGGTGTCTCAGTAACCAGTCTAACTGACCAAACACCCTCTCTGGCAATTTATTGTGGGGCAAAACTGATGAAAATTGCTTACGGTCAGTTTCGTGGTTTCCGGAAAATTGCCCATCTTCTAAATGGTCAGCAACCTTATCTTTCAAAGCCTTACAAACAGATGAGCACATTTCAACAAGAAGAGCTGCGCAGGGCGCATCATTTTCGCTATGCACCAAAGAAGCCCAAACATCATCTTTTTTTATGGCGATATCTGGGAAAGGTACATACTCTCCTGTCAATAGTTCCTGTGTACGTTCAAGGTCAACAGATACGTTCTCAAGATAAGTGACCAAAGTTTGGTATCGTTGGTTCATATCAAAGATATGGGTAAATTTGTTCTCTAGAACTTTCAACAGAGGAGTAGTTATAAATTTGTTGAATATACCAAGTGCACGAAATCCTGTAATTATTTCTGGGACTTTGATGGATTTCAGAACAGCTCTCAACAAACCGTTTAACTTGGATACATGTCCTTCAGACTTGACTTCTGTCAAAAATTTATGAATGTAATCTCGTAAATGAAAAGCTGTACCACCATTATGAAAAACAATATTAAAACGATTTCCGTGAAATGGTTTGATATCTACAGTTTTTATATCATTACGATTCAGATAAGTTTTGAATTCAAGAGATGTGCCGCATTTTTCATCACCACCAACTGCGAAAGCCTTGCAAACGCATCTTAAAGCTCTAAGAATATCGGCCTCATCTGCTTTTTCATGACTGAAATCGCTATCAAAATCTTCGATATTTTTGGTTTGCATGAACACTTTGTTTATAACATCTGCAATATTAACTGTTAGATGTAGACCACAGAAAAAGTTGTACATACGCGATAGAATATCTTTTTCAACATCAGGCAAATCATCGTACTTTTCTACATGTTCCTTCAAAAGTTTCTCTCGGTAGTCCTTTAAAAGCTGGTTAAAAACTATCTCTGTAGCAGCTCTATCAGACATTGTATATTTAATGTTTTTTAGTATATTAAATGATGTGGATGTTTGTAAGTTCTGATCGACTAGACACTTAATCCTGGTTTCAATGTCATTAAGAATACTTTTTAAAGTATCTAATTGTGTCTGGGCAGCTTTGTCTGACATCTGCTTTAGGCCGAGTAGAAAAGGAGTCTTATTCTCATCCGTTGTAATGAAAGAAGAAAATGTTTCTCCAAACTTTCGAGTTTCGTCGGTGTACAATGTCTGATTAGCAGCTGCTGTACAAATTTCTGCAGTCTGTACTTGAGATATTGCTAAACGCCGCATATTACAATTAGAAACATAATCCTTTTTAGGATATCGGTCGTCTTTTGATCTTAATCCGCACATACATAAAACATTTTTTATTGCTGGTCCAACTTTCTCAAATGAAAGTCCACAGTCAAGAAGGTCCATTACACACTGATCTGTTTGACTGTTAAAAGTATATTGACCATTTTTGGATTCAGTAGTAAGATCAATTGTACGGTCATTTAAATCTGTAAGATAATCAATCTGCTCTGCTTGCTCATTTACTATTTTTGAATATTTTTTAATTTCGTCTTCATTAACCTTTATTTTTTTTCTGAGATCTTGTATTTGTATTTCTTGAGTGCTGATTGCTGTTAATTTTTCGTGACGGGTTTTATTGGCAATACCTTCCCAATACTTTATTTTTCCATTCAGCCTTTTCTTTTCCATTCTGCATATGGTTTTAACTGTTTTAATATGCATTTTTTCAAGCAGCAACCTTTTTTCTAAGGATTTTATATTTGTTTTTAGGACGTGTATATTCTTTTTTGCGTCTCTTTTCATAGTAGATCCATGGTTATTTTTTTTTGCATCGGTAGACATTTTCAATTTTTTCTCTAGGTTTTGTATTATTTTTTCTCGGTTGATATTTTCTATCTTTAATTTTGTATTCTCTGTTTTTGTAACTTTGCTCTGTATTGTTACTTTATTGAAAGCATTTTCTAATTTCGTAAGAGTTTCCTTATTTACAGTACTATTTTCTGTTGATTCGTTGCTGTCAACAATTATTTCATTTGGATAGTTACAGTAAACTTTATTGAGGAACTCATTTTTTCTGTTGTGGTAAGTCCCGTTTCTTGTTTTGGACAGGTTTAATTTTACTTTGTAAAGTTTACGGAAACCAAAGTTAAGCTTTCGAATATTGTTATCACATAGGTCGTCTTCAATTGATAGAAGCTGAAATGACCATTTAAGAAGATAGCGAAGTGACGCTCCATGCTGTCTGCGTAACTGATCTAGTTCAAACAAAACCCCATTTGTAAATAAGTTGATTTCAATTTGGCTAAAATTTATTTCATTCAGTGTTAATGCTTCATGTTTTTCAGTATTAAATCCAATGTTCTTAAGCATCCCATATTTTTCTTTCATTTTATTTTCGGCTCTCTGAAATAAATATTTACATATTCTATAAACATACCTTTTTATAGACTACATGTACAGATCGATATAATTTTTTTTATAATTTTTTATTTTTTCAATAAGTATTTCAATTCAAAAAAGTTTCTGGTTTGCCTTTTTTTATTTAACATTTTTCTTTTTCTTCGTGTTCTTGAAAAAACAGATTTTAATTACAACTGACCAGTACAGTTTTGAAACAGCTGTTACATGTTTGTAAAACAACTTAACATGCTTTAATTTCCTTTATTTTATTTATTTCATGATATAAATGTATGAATACAATTTATTATTTTCGTGTCTATAAATAGTCTTGATCGGGGAAGCAAGATTTATTTTATCTATTGGTTGCTAAGCTATCGTAAACAAATCGATTTGCGCGACACTTTGCCTTTGCAGTACTTTTCATACAAAGGATGGAGATTGTTTAAAAAATATATAAATAAATGCCGTACCTTATTAATGCTTTACTTTATTGTCGGATTTATCTCAATTTTAAATCGGGAAGTTTTATTGTTTGCATTATTATTTTTCTGTGCTTGTAATTGAACAACTTTTAGACCTATGTGTGCAAGCGAAATGTCCGATAATGTCATTTCGCCCCAACTTTTACGTTTGCATCTGGACGACGTTTATAGCGAAAACGTTCACCTTTTTAGAGTGACATGCGGTACTTCAAACAAAAATCGCTTTTATCTTTTAAAATTTTATTACTGTAAGACTGGTTTCTAAAAGAAAAACTTTCACACAATCGAATGAACTAGGTATAAGCTACGGAAAGATAAGTGAACATAACATTTTGTTCGTAATCCTGTAAAAATATAAAATTTAAGGTAGTTAGTGGTTGATTAGAAGCTTTATACCTACCTAAAAATCTTAATGAGCTAAAAAACATTACTTTTAGTTATCTCTGGTGTATTTCTGATTGCTTGGCTTGAAGCGAGAACAGACGAAATATGTCTAGTGCTGCTAAAAAACGGCCGTCTTTCCCGAACGTCGCGAAAAAAACTCTTTTGTAAACGTAAATAAAGGTGAAAAAATATTTTATTTCATGCACATATATTACAGTTTGAAACAAAATAGAATCTTTGCTTCCTAAATATCTACTTTTATTCACATGTTCTGCCTCCAAAACATTAATTCGGCAGTTTAAAGAAAGTTCATTTTTTCATTTTTTGTCCAGTGGCAGATATAACGTCTTTGACGTCGCAATCCCACAGAGTCCCTACCGAATATTCAGTTGTGAACGTTTCCGATAAAGCTCAATCAACCGGGAGATGTTTTCAATATTAAGATATCTTTTACATGTGAATCAGAAAATGAAACTAGAGGCTCTAAAGAGCCTGTGTCGTTCACCTTGGTCTATGTGAATATTAAACAAAGGAAGCAGATGGATTCATTACAAAATTGTGTTTTGGTGATAGTGATGTGTTTGTACATCTTACTTAACTGAATATCATTGCTGCTTACAGTTATCTCTATCTATAATGAACTTGGCCCAGTAGTTTCAGTGGAAAATGTTAGTAAAAATTTACAAATTTTATAAAAATTGTTAACTAGAGGCTCTAAAGAGTCTGTGTCGCTCAACTTGGTGTTTGTCCTTATTAAACAAAGGACACAGATGGATTCATGGCAAAATTGTGTTTTGGTGTCAGATGGTGATGTGTTTGAAGTTCTTACTTTACTGAACGTTCTTGCTACTTACAATTATCTCTATCTACAATGAACTTGGCCCATTAGTAACAAAGGAAAATATTTTGTAAATTGACTATCAAGGGCAATAACTCCTTAAGGATTCAACTGACAATTTTGGTCATGTTGACCTATTTGTATATCTGACTCTGCTGAACTTTATTGATGTTTACAGTTTATCTCTATCTATAAAAATATTCAAGATAATAAGCAGAAACGGTAAAATTTCTTTTAAAAATACCAATTGAGGGGCAGCAATCCAACAACCGGTTGTCTGATTCGTCTGAAAATGTCAGGGCAGATAGATCTTGTATTGATTAACAATTTAACCCAGTCAGATTTGCTCTAAATGCTTTGGTTTTAGAATTATAAGCCAAAATCTACCTTTTACCCCTATGTTCTATTTTTAGCCATAGCCACCATCTTGGTTGGTTGGCCGAGTCACCCCACACATTTTTTAAACTAGATACTCCAATGATAATTGTGGCCAAGTTTGGTTAAACTTGGTCCAGTAGTTTCAGAGGAGAAGATTTTTGTAAAAGATTACTAAATACTATGAAAAAGTGGTAAAACATGACTATTAAGGGCAATAACTCCTAAAGGGGTCAACTGACCATTTTGGTCATGTTGACTTATTTGTAAATCTCACTTTGCTGAACGTTATCGCTGTTTACAGTTTATCTCTATCTATAATAATATTCAAGATAATAAGCAAGAACTGTGAAATTTCCTTAAAATTACTAATTCAGGGGCAGCAACCAAACAACGGGTTGTCCGATTTGTCTGAAAATTTCAGAGCAGATAGATCTTGACCTAATAAATTATTTTACCCATGTCAGATTTGCTCTAAATGCTTTGGTTTTAGAGTTATAAGCCAAATCTACATTTTACCCATCTGTTTTATTTTTAGCCATGGCGGCCATCTTGGTTGGTTGACAGGGTCATGATACACACTTTTAAAACTAGATAACCCAATGATGATTGTGGGTAAGTTTGGTTCAATTTGGCCCAGTAGTTTCAGAGGAGAAGATTTTTGTAAAAGATTACTAAGATTGATGAAAAATTGTTAAATATTTACTATAAAGGGCAATAACTCCTAAAGGGGTCAACTAACCATTTCGGTCATGTTGACTTATTAGTAAATCATACTTTGCTGAACATTATTGCTGTTTACAGTTTATCTCTATCTATAATAACATTCAAGATAATAACCAAAAACTGTAAAATTTCCTTAAAATTACCAATTCAGGGGCAGCAACCTAATAACGTGTTGTCCGATTCATACGGCAGATAGATGTTGACCTGATGAACAAATATACTTCCTGTCAGATTTGCTCTAAATGCTTTGGTTTTGGAGTTATAGGCCAAAAACTGCATTTTACCCCTATGTTCTATTTTGAGCCATGGCGGCCATCTTGTGTGGTTGGCTGGGTCACCGGACACACTTTTTAAACTAGATACCCCAATGATGATTGCGGCCAAGTTTGGTTTAATTTGGTCTAGTAGTTTCAGAGGGGAAGTTTTTTGTAAAAGTTAACGACGACGGACGACGGACGACGGACGGAAAGTAATGGGGAAAGCTCACTTGGCCCTTTGGGCCAGGTGAGCTAAAAATTTACTATAAAGGGCAATAACTCCTAAAGGGGTCAACTGACCATTTCAGTCATGTTGACTTATTTGTAAATCTTACTTTGCTGTACATCATTGCTGTTTACAGTTTATCTCTATCTATAATAATATTCAAGATAATAACCCAAAACAGTAAAATTTCCTTAAAATTACCAATGTAGGGGCAGCAACCCAACAAAGGGTTGTTCGATTCATCTGAAAATTTCAGGGCAGATAGATTTTGACCTGATGATTAATTTTACCCGATGTTAGATTTGCTCTAAATGCTTTGGTTTTTGAGTTATAAGCCAAAAACTGCATTTTACCCCTATGTTCTATTTTTAGCCATGGTGGCCATCTTGGTTAGATGGCCAGGTCACTGGACACATTTTCTAAACTAGATACCCCAAAGATGATTGTGGCAAAGGTTGGAATAATTTGGCCCAGTAGTTTCAGAGGAGAAGATTTTTGTAAAAGATTATTAAGATTTACGAAAAATGGTTAAAAATTGACTATAAAGGGTAATAACTCCTAAAGGGGTCAACTGATTATTTCGGTCATGTTGACTTATTTGTAAATCTTACTTTGCTGAACATTATTGCTGTTACAGTTTATCTCTATCTATAACCAAAAACAGTAAAGTTTCCTTAAAATTACCAATCTAGGGGCAGCAACCCATCAACGGGTTTTCCGATTCATCTGAAAATTTCAGGGCAGATAGATCTTGACCTGATTAACAATTTTACATTCCGTCAGATTTGCGCTACATGCTTTGGTTTTGGAGTTATAAGCAAAAAAACTGCATTTCACCCCTATGTTCTATTTTTAGCCATGACGGCCATCTTGGATGGTTGGCCGGGTCCCCGGACACATTTTTTAAACTAAATACCCTAATAATGATTGTGGCCAAGTTTGGTTTAATTTGGCCCACTAGTTTTAAAGGAGAAGATTTTTGTAAAAGTTAACGACGACGGACGACGGACCACGGACCACGGAAGCCGGACGCAAAGTGATGGGAAAAGCTCATTTGGCCCTTTGAGCCATGTGAGCTAAAAATGTAATCGGTTCCAAAAAAAATATTTTGGAAAAAACTAGTAAGCAATTACGCCAAATATTTACAGTTCACCGCCTACAAATCCGACATACATAAACTAGGATAATTTAAATTACTGAACAATTTTATTTATAGCCAACAACATTACCGACGTACAATATTTTCCCATTCTAACAATATGACGATCAACTTAGAAAACATTTCATTTAAAAAAACACACCAAACAAGAAAAAGACTCGAAAGTGCGATGGGGACACTGAAGTGTGATGTGGACGCTGAAGTTCGATGGTCTACGCTGAAGTGTGATGGTTCTTTCGCTGAAATGCGATGGTTTAGCGTGACGTTTTCAAATACAACATTATTTAAAACAAATGGATTCGCAGGCAGAAGAATTAGATTTGTAGATAAAAGTTTAATGCGTACACAGGAAAGGCAGCAGGATGAAACGAACCATTCTAGCCTGGAACAGTTTTAACACTTCGGTGTTGACATGAATATCAATTACATGGTCATTTTTATAAATTTTCTGTTTACAAAACTTTGAATTTTACGAAATACTAAGGATTTTCTTACCCCAGGAGTAGATTACCTTAAACGTATTTGGCACAACTTTTTGGAATTTTGGGTTCTCAATGCTCTTCAACTTTGTATTTGTTTGGCTTTTGAACTTTTTTGATCTGAGCGTCACTGATGAGTCTTATGTAGACGAAACGCGCGTCTGGCGTATAAAAAAAATATAATCCTGGTACTTTTGATAACTATTAAGCATAGGAGATGAATGTCACACAAATGTGTAAATCTAAGTCAGGAAGCAAATCATAGGTAACAACGTAAACAAGGCGGCTGAAAGAGAATCTTAGTCTGAAGACAGGCTCACTAGTTCGAATGTTCAAAACATGCAAAAGGTATGCTGCACGACAAATAAAATGTCACAATCTTAATATTAATTTAAACATATCTCTTCAAGTATACTTCACATGCTTTTGTCTGGACAGTTTAATAATGAAATACACTACAGCCCACGTGGACTTTGTCATTTCCACGTGCCCACGGTGGGCGTGTGCATTGGGTGGACATTTCGGTCCACGCTCGCCCACGTGTCCACTTGTCCACGGTATGTCGTGTGCATTGGGTGGACATCTGTGGTCCACGCCCACCGACCGGTCCACGGTATAGCGTGGAATCCACGCCCACTGCTGTCCACGGGAGATCGGGTGGGCGGGGGTCGATCCATGAACGTTATATAACGGTACATTGGTTGCCATATGTTTATTGATTTGTAAATGTATTGATATGCACTTGTTACACTTTGTATATGATGGAGTAATTTATCTGATAATAAAACTGTGAAATTTTTTGCATTGTTTTGTACGCGAATAAGGAAGCCTTAGCCTAATGTTTTGTTTAGAGATCAGTTTGTATTGATTTGACACCAATGAGTTAACTTAAATTGAAATTATGTGAATTTGCCATTTTAAAATTGTTGTCGTAAATACTGATTGCCGTGTAGATACAATAAACCAAGATGACACCTGATTAATTTCAATAGAATAACATGTGCTCTTAGAAGGCGGTCATTGCCACGTGCTTATAAGCCATCAGCTGTTCACAATATTCGTTTAATCTTAAAAATATGCTCCATTTGTCACTTACAACTGATTCAACCCGAACATAAAAAGTCATGGAAAAACCTTGTTAATTCCCGAAATTAAATATTGCTTATTATATAAACATTATGCCGTGAAATTTCTTTTTTTCGACCTCATTTCGTTATTTTCAGAAGGACAAATAAAAATACTATGAACTTTAAAAGAATACAAAAATGAAAGAAAAGATCACTGACTGACGCTTATATATATGTACCAGTGTAAAAATCAAATTCTTGTTAAAACATCGGTTGTCAATATTCTTCACTATTTTTTCTCATGTAATTGACAGGTAATAAATCACACAAGATATTAGCGTTGTTTGTATATGCAGTCATTGAGCTGTGTGTGATTCGATCATCAGATATAGTAATGAACGATTTTGTGATTTCAATTGCGATGTTACAATTGGGTTAGATTGTCTATTGCATAAGTGTACCGCTCTTAAATGAATTTAATTGAAACAACACTTAATATTGGAATAATTGATTGACTGTAGCTTTTTAAACGTCCAGTAGCAAATATTTCATACAGGTACAAGTTTAATTTACAACTTTATATCAAAATAACGTAGACAGGTTAAAATGCAAACTTTATAGATTTGTACACAAGAAATATACAACATGTGTACAATACGTTGGGAAACGTTCTAAACAAGTAAAGTTAATATCAATAATATATTAGTACATAGATAATTTACCAAAATGGACCTTACTTTCGCAACTCACTGGATTGCTTTATTCAGTCAGCCACACCACTAGACAAAATGTATTCTTTATGAACTAAAACAGTTTTCAATTTAGATTTAGAGTCAAGTTTATTAAAATTGAGATGATAATTTCAACTTCATTTAACATATATTTCTAGTATTACTACTGGTTTGCTGATGAAGGATTTAAGTGTTCCTCATCATCTATTTTGCGTGCTTTACACGCTCTATTTTCTCTTTGTTTTTTCTTGAATAAGCCTATTTCATTTTTTCAAGTTACATGTTTGGTCATGTATACGTAATTTTATTAAAACCTGACGATTGTTGTTTTGGGGGTTTGAATTGTGCAACTAGTTTTTTACTTTTTTTTGGTTCCTGATGGACTATTTTCCAGTGCGTAATTTATTATACATATTCAGGACGAACACTCAACAATAATAGATACATGTACTTAACCTTGCACCAACATTGCAGCTATATTAATAATTCTACAATGTCCACACAAATGAGGTTATTGCAATGGTTGTCGACGAGGAATGGCAGTTGTAATGTTTACAGAAAGTTAAATATACCTATTTGAATAAAGATGATTTAGATGATTTAGATTTTATGGTTTTATTTCTTTTGTGAGAAAACATGACACTAGCATGATTCGTTTTACTATAGTATGTACAGCAGGTCTTGTACTTTTCTTCATACATGTATTATAATGCATCTTGTCAGCATCATTTTGTTAATTTCGTGTATGTGACCAATCTTGAGGAGGCAAGTTAAACTGTATGCATATAGAGAAACTAATCTGCGCAAAGCAAGGCACAAACATAATAAAAAATAAGGTGCGATTAATTTTTTTACTCAAAGTCACAGAATATTTCAAATTGCAGTTTGACACAATTATGTTATCATTGTTGAAGGCCGTACACATGTAATATGACTCTGTGAAACTATTTAAAATAATGCCACATCTCCTTATTTCGGATCTGATGGATTGATGTCTGATTTGTCTCCTTTTTATATCTAAATTTCGTATACATATGTATATACATATTAAACGTAGTTTCGTAACCATTTAAAGTCATGTCAAAAGAAATCTGCATAGCAAGATCGTGGTTTATTTCAACACGTGGATGACAGAGTATGCATATAAGAATAGGCCGTTTTAGGTCTAGAGCTTAATTTCAGATATATAATTAATTTCAAGTCCGGTTTGTAAAAACATGAGAACACAAGCTTCAAAATCCTATACAAATATGATACGTGTATTGGAATTTTTTACATTTGAGAAAAGAAGACCGTTACTATGTCTTTCTTCCTCCTGTTTAATTTTTTCATCTTTATTAAAATTATCAATTGCTAATTACATGTACATGTATGTGCCTGTTTAAGTGAATTCTGTAATCCATTTCAACTAGAATCCCCCATTTAAAAAAAATAATCTCAAAATAAATTTTAAATGTTTCAATTATATATGTACATTTTTAACTATAAAAAATCTGTAATCAAATGTAGGAATTGGATCTTATAAAATCTTACATTCTTTATTATATCCAATTCATATTTTTCAACTAAAGTCATTATCATTTATTTTAAAAATACTAATTTTTTTCGGGTGGATTTTTTTTTCTATATATGCATACTGCTCTATATCTCTTTTTTATTTGTACAAATGTACATATATTCAATTACTCCAATGCAGACAGGTGTTGTTCCCACCGAAACAAAAAGCCATATTTTTTGCATTTGACAGCGACGGTATACCCCAATTATCATATCATTACACTGACAGGGACCTTCAAATAAGCAAGGTATTCAAAAATAGTAATCCTTTTAAAATGTTTTGTTTTATTTTATCTCCGGATGGAACTGTCATATCATGTATGACAACCTGTGTGCTTTATAAGAACAACAATTTTATTTGATTTATCATTGTTAAAAATGTCCGTGTTACCAAGATCTCGTGTCCTCAGCCTAACGACTAAAGCACCAACACACTACCTTGTGAAATATATAGCATGCAACACTTACCAAGTCAGAAGCAGAAGTTTCTTCAAGAGTGATGATAAGGTATGTACAATTTTTGCTTATATTATATTAACATGTTATTCATTATAGGCAGTGTCTGCGCGTACCGACATGCGGATACGCGTAGCCGAATTGACTTCCGTAGGCTACGCGTACCCGCAACCTATTTTATAATAAACTGTCGGTTATTTCCCGACTTTGTGAATTCAGTTAATATAGTGGCAAATAATATGTTTTAATCTGTATTTAATGTATTAGTAAGAAAAATAGAAATTAAATGTAAATGCACGTGAAAAGAATAAGATTATACTGAATAATTAAATTATACTGAATACATGTAAATAAAATTCGAAACAGAAACGAACATTTTAAAATATCTGAAACGATTAAAAATCATTCAGAACGCCGGATTAATTGCTTGCTAATTCCGTTTCAGGTCTTCATATTTAAAATTTAAAATGAAAATCAAGTCACGGTTATATATGATGAACTAATTTATTTGAATAAATAACTTGTTATATAAATGCATAGATAATCTATAATTATAGTTAACATTTAAAGAAAAATATTCAAAAACTAACCAGGGGTAGTGTTCTCGAAAGTTTCCTAAGATTCTTCCTAGGTCATAGATAAGACCAATTTTAGGGTGGACTTAGGATCAATTTAGGACACTCTTAAGTTGTGTCTCGAAGCTATCTCAGACGTATCTTATGTTAGGACGTCATAAACATATCCTAAGTCTAGAAATTTTAAATCGTCAATTTTATTTTTTGAGAAAACATTTATTAATGACCAAACCAATTAATAAAATTGTTTACGGATTTTATAATTACAATTAAAGAATTAAATCCATAATTTTAAATGTAATACTAAAATTATATCAAAAAGGATTGTAATTTAAACTGGAAAACAACTTGTTTTGAAATGAGAATTGAGTTGGTAGTGTAATCGTAAAAACGAAGTTCAAAGTTTAAAATCATGCCTTATTTCTTTATATACGAGTCAAAACCGATGGTGCGTTTCATTTTCATGTTAATCTTCAGGTAAAAAATGAACAAAAAGCGAAATCCAAAATTTATTATGTTAGGATGAAGATAGGATGATCCTAAGACACCTAATTAGGTGTCCTAAAGTTAGGACGAAAACTGCGATATATCGTAAATTAGGAGAGCTTCGAGAACACGACTTAGGAAAAATACCTGCCATAAGATGGACTTAGGACACGTCCTAGTCCTAAGATAGCTTCGAGAACACCACCCTGGATCGTTTCTACGAAAGCGTATTAGGGACGTAGTAAAAATAAAATCGGATTACTGATGGTTTTTAAAGTCGAAATGTTGACATCTCATATCTTAAAATCTCTGTGAATTATATTTTTGTTTCACTTATTGTGATAAATTACCGGTTTAATACACAATTTTATCTCCATCCGATAATATATGAATATTAGGCGGTTACGCGTACCCTACGAAGTCCAATTATGCCACGCGTACCCGCATGACGCTGACACTGCCTTTATCATAAGCTTAATTTTACTCGTTTCATTTTCTTAAAAGAAATGATAGTTTTCGCGATAGTTCTTAGCCTGGGTAAAAGAATAACACTGAAAAGCGATAAAAATGTATTTCAAGCTTAAATTTTATAATAAGAACATTTGAACTTCTGTAAATGCTTGCATAAGTTTTTGTTTTTTTTGGAACGTTTTAAAAATCTAAAATATGTCCCCAAACATTTTGAGTTTGTCATAACCAGGTGTGGTGTTCTCGGAATTAAGTATCCCTTCGTTTGAAGACACACATTAAGACCGATTTTGGGATGGACTTAAGATCATTTAAGAGCACTGACGCGTCTTAAGTTTGAACGTTCTAATCATATCTTACATTTGTTTTTAATTGATTGAATTGAGAGAGAATCAGAGTAAAACAGTAAAGAAAAATAACACGGATATCACGTTAGTCTATAGAGTTAGTCATGCAAAATTTGTAATCCTCACAACTGAAATCTTTGTAATTATGTAAAGGGATATTTTTTAACGTACACTGTCTATAAAAATATGTACTTAAATGCAACAAAATCGAATGGAGATAAGGTTTTTTACGTCAATGAGACAAAAACTAAGCGACACAAATTAAACAGAAGAAAGATATGCATCCTCAATTGCAATTATATACCGGAATTTCATTAAGAAACTCGTAAAGTTTATATCTATAGTTTTCTTTCATTGCTTTTTTTTTTTTTTTTTTATAGAGAAACATAATTTTCTAAATACACATTGCAACTATTAAATTTAACCACGTCCCACCTTGAAAACCATTATTGGTCCCTTTAACGAGACAGCAACCAAACGACATAATTAAACTATAGATATATATACAGTTCCAATTATTCCTCCAGTATACAATACAGATTCTCAAAATTTATAAGAATATTTCCGGTTGATATTTAATTGTTTAATATCTTTTGATATTTTAAAGAGAATTTTCTTCTTTTTTTTTGGTATTGAAATTAAAACAATTGATTAAACGAAGTGAATATCTGTACTTTGGAAATCTTTAAATTTGTAAGAATATCTAAAGTTGATATTTTGTTTTTTCACACTGGGGTAATATTTTAGAGAATTGGTTTTTTGTATGGAAATTAAAACATTTGATATAACTAAGTCAATATGGGAAATCCGTATTTTGCTTTTAAAAAAAATTTAGTATAAAATTATTCATTGTAACTGTTGACTATAACCACGGATTTGTTTAGATTAATATATAAATCCTTGTGATAACCAAGTCCGACTTTTGAAATTCAAGACCATACGTATTCATGTGATAATTCATTTCGAATTAGATTTTTTTTATATTAAAATGTGTCCGTGAATGTTTAATGTGAATATAAGAGAGATGTGGTTTATGCATACACAAGACAGCAACCAAACGACATAATTAAACATTAGATATACAGTTCTAGTCAGTTATTCTTCCGGCATTTTATGCTAAGACACGTAACTTTGTAATATATTGAGTTTTCTCAATCCAGAATCATATTATGAAATAATTTCTAATTTTGTTCAAATAAAAGTATTAAGTTAATATGTTTTTTTTGTAAATATCGGATAAATCACAAAGGGAAAATCCGTATTTTAGAAATGTTAATTCTTTTAGCAAAACAGATTTAAACTAACTAGTGTAATAGTTAAGTACACATGTGTAATCATGTCTGACCTTGAACGACCGTTCGTATATATACATGTAATTAATTTGATACGCTCAACTTGTCAATAGCGCTTTTACGACATTCCTTGTCTTAGCGGGTTGAAATTTCAATGCATTGTATACAAATGGGAAGTTTTATATTAAAATTTGTCTTTGAATATAACATATAAAAATAAAGGAGATGTGGTTTATTCGTCAATGAGACAGCAACCAAACGACACATATGTATAATGAAATAACCATAGGTATTCATGAATACAGTACAAATCGCAATAATTCTGCATGTATTTCATAAAGAAACTCTTAACTCTGTAAATGAAGATTCAGAAAGTACTTTTTGGAGAAAAATGGCTAACCTCTTTAATAAATGAAAGGAAAATTGTACAGAAATTAGATATCTTTTCGTGTATTTAGGTTTAAGAATTAAAAAATAAAATCCGATGCTTTCTCCAAGGTCAATAAATTAACATACAAAAAAGCGATTCTGGGAATTTTAGGAATTTTCTATTTCAATTCATTTGTCTTTAAACAGACACTCCTTTAATTAAACTCCAAATCTGATTGGTCAAACCTAATCTGTGGGCGGTCTTCCCGTTATCATTGGTTTACACAAAAAGTCGCACGCCAATAGTAAACCAATGAAAATGCAGAATACTAGTAACAATTTTTTTTGTTATATATTTTCTTATATCAATGACTTAACTTAATCTGTAACTCTGAATTTCTATTACAAAAACGAGAATAGTTTCTTTTTTTTTTTTTAACTCAAATATACACGGTCAACTTCTTCCACTCAAATTCTCGTATTTGATTTGTAATATAATTAAAACAGGAACTGTCATAGATGTTTTAGTGAGAGTTTGTATGCATTCTATAGATAATTTATTGTTTGATCTTAAGTTTGATCTTAAGTTCTTTGTTTTTATTCAAGTTTATTCAATATTTGAGAAGTTATTTAAGGTTTTATCAAATGAACATTTCATCTAAGTGTTAATTGTTAATAAATTTTGTTTACAATATAATCTAACTAAACATGAATTTTAGAGTGTAATTAACTCGGCTTAGAGTTTTCACATGATTTATTTGTTGAAGTAGGCCGTTATCATTGAGTAAATAAGTTAGATCTGAGACTACTATATTATAAGTTCATTTAACACCCTGTAGTACCCCAGTACACCCTGAGGCAATTTATCCCAGGTCTTAGTCCGAATCGGGCGAGTTTTAGTGACATTGGCGTACAAACTGTAACGTGAAAACAACGTTATAGTAGTCTCAGGTTAGATCGAAAGTGTACTCTTTGTACTTTGAATATTACTGAAGATGAATTCCATTTTGTTTTACAATGTGAATGCTATCTGAGACTACTATAACGGCCTTATTTATATAAAAAAATATACAATGTACTATATTGACAAATAAAATTATGGTATAAATCATTGCAAGGTCATTTAAGCAAAAATGTACACGTGTATTGTATATTCTGCAATACAGTCATGACAGTGCACTTTTCAACCTGTAGTGCTGTACCCCAAGTAGTTAATATTATTATAAACAACGTGTAAGTTATATCAAGAAAAAATACCTTATTTAGACAAATCCTGCGTTGTAAGAAAATACACAATTACGAAAATTTGATATCTATTAGCCATCAAGATATAATTGATTGCACATAATCCCAATATATCTTTCTAAAAGGATTTTGAGATTCAGTCACAGAAATACTTCTTTTGATGATTAAGTACATCTAACTAAACAAGTGACATATATATATATACATGTAAATCAAAAACTTTTTACAATATGTTTTAGTAATTAAGGTAGCAGATTAAATGTGAAGGACTGTTGATCTTGTAGAACGTATATGGACTTTTAATTTTGAATAATACAAACAGAAATGAATGAATTCTAAAATTAAAAGCATATATTGGTTTTTTTCAGATATGAAGTCCCTGGTTTGGTGTATGTAAAATTTAGTAATAATGATACGCATATTATTATTGAAATCTTTGTAAATTTTATGTCTCCTAGGGATTAATATGAAAATACTGATGGGATGTAAACGATATAAGTTTTTCACAAACTATTTGATATCTAAGTGTCAAATTTTCAGATATTCTTATGTTCCAGCAATGTTTGCAGATTTATTTAAGATAAAATAATTTTGATAGAGCAGCTTCGAACATTGGAAGTTGACACTTTTCGCCATCTATTTCATATTCAGGATTTATCGCTAATTCATGCGTAACAGCCGTTAATATCTCCTGAATATGGCTTTTTGGAAGCTCTCTTGCAACAGCTATGAAAGCTTGTATAAACCAAGCTCCTCTCCATGAAGTTGAATCGACTTTTCTGTAGCTATAATATCCTAAAAAAGAAAACATAGGAAAGTGGTTTTAGTTAAGTATATATACAATGCATTTCTTTCAGACATTTGTTGATAAAAAAAATGAAATACGTTTGTAAAGTGTTTATGGAATGTTAATCGTGAATTAATGACACCAACAGCCATTCAAGGAAAACATATTAAAAGTTAAACAATAATGGTAATTATGGATAGGCCTGAAGACAAATTGTCTCTTTAATTGTAATAGTTGTGATTATCTTCAAGCGATGCAACTGGGTAACATAATAAAAATAAAAAGGGAAGACAATAGACTAGTAAAATTAGTTCATAGTCAGGTCATGAAATGTCAAATTATATCTCATTTTTAAGTTTAAACATTTCCGTCTTGTCTATTTTAGCTGTTTAACAGTTTGACCAGGTTACCAATATGTTGTATCAGTGTCAAGCGTATCACTTAAACCATAATGTGTGACAGTTTTTATGTAATTGCTTCGAAATTTTACAGCGAAAAGTATAGATCGTTACATTTCTCATATATCTTAGTTCTGAGCCGTCTTTCAGCGTCGACATCAAATAAAAGTTAAACTATGAAAGTTTTCTTCTACTCTCACATAAGTATAGAAATAGAAGGATGTGGTATGGTTGCCAAAGGGACAACTTTTAACCACAGTTTAAACGAATAAAATAGAATAGATCAACTTTGTTCGTACAGCCTTAAACAATGAGTTATCTATGGGTTATTAGAAAAAAAGCACTACATGTGATGTGGGTTATATCGTGACAAGACATTATAATTTTCTGCACGGAAGGAATCAATTCATAATTTAATTCAAAAAAGCAGACGTTTCAGGTGGTTTGGGTTTTTTAAATACTTCTCCACAGTTAACGTGTTGACACCTTTGAGACTTTAGGATAACAAAGACTACTTTTGTCAATTTGTCCTGTATCGTTTATATAGAAACAAATACTTTTTTTTCGATTTAAACCAAATCAAAACTTCTTAGACAAAATTTATTGGTTTTAAAGCTATTTACTCATCGAAATGTAATGTAAAGATGTCAGGTTTTGCGACTCAATGAGTTTAAAGAATTTATCAAAAGAAGGATACACCTGTATATTTGTATGTCATTTTATTCATATTTTGGTTTTTTTAAAGTTAATTGCTGTTATAATGCTATAGATACTGTGGATTCACTTATTTTCGTGGTATTTAATTGTCTAGGATTCAGGAAAACTTGCATATTCGTGGATATTTGCTATCGTGGTTTTGCTAAAGTCTGCAGACAAGCCTATAGAAAATGTGTTATTCGTTGCACATTTAATTTCGTGGTTCACCAATACCGACGAACCCAACGAAAATTAGTATCGAACGAAAAATAATGAATCCACAGTCGAGTATTTTTGTTTGACATTGAGCATAAGTTGCTTTGCTTTTAAGTTACTTTCATTGTCAGAAAGAAATTACAGCTATTGCTTAATGCACCAACATCATGGAGTTTAATCAAAGACTAGACTTCTGAGAACAACAACGCCTAATTTTCATTATAAAATACAAATATGGCCATTGTGATTGATGCAAGCAAACTATCATGTAGTATAAACGGTCATGTGATATCGGAACTACTAATTGAATAACGATTCGGTATGTTGAATAACAAGAGGAATAAGTGGAACTTTTAATCAAAACCGACAGACTTTATTAGTACTAATTTCTCATCAGTACTGATGTACTTTGCATTATACAACCAATCCCGAGTTAAAAAAATCACTGTTCTTTTGTTTTAATACAGTTCACATATGCTACGTTAGGATAAGAGCGGGTACATTTTTTTTTGTAAAACAATAAATTTCAAAATAACAAGACTAGTAGTAAATGAAGGGTCGGTATTTTGAGAGTAATAAGCAGAAATGGCCAAACTCAATTAAACCACATTTGTGTAGTCAATTTGTATCATTATTGCTGTCATTTGTATTACACAGTCCTTCACGACTTTCCAAATTTACTGATTTACGATACTGACATTTCTTTTTTATTATAAAGTACCAATAAATAATGGAAGTTCTGATTAAAGTTTCAATATTCTGTTATTGTTATAAAAACATCTTCAGATATCAAATCTACTGATTGTCAGTGACAATTCTGCATTTTCAACAAATGAAAACATAAAGGCATCTTAATAAAAACCAACACATGTGTGCTATCATTTATATTATAAAATCAAACTTTAATTTTAAAATAAACTTAGTGTTTGTACAGGCATATACTTTTATAATAAAGTACATCCATGAGCAGTGTTAATTGATTCAGACCAACACTTATGGTTGTTACAAAGGCACTCCTAGACCATAAAACGACTGATTGAAGTTCAAGCAAGTATTTTGAATAAAATACGGAATGTAAACCCACAAAATTGTACAGTGATTTTGTTTCGTATATGTTTGTCAATGTATTACTTAATCTTCCTATAGTTCTTATTCAAAATTTCAACATAAATGTGTTTAAGTTTACGGTACCTATGTTTTGCATATTGCAACAGTTAGAACTTTTATCTCTCAATCAAATATTTTGTCAATAAATCAATTGTAGTACAAATGTGGTAATTGGTTAGCTACAAAACCTGGTTAAACATATCTTTCGGTCAAAAAATGCCTGTTGATTTCAATTTCTCCCAATGATTAATATAGTATACAAGTATAACGTGTGGTTCTGTCCGTTTTTCTACTTCCCCTTTGTAAATTCACCTTTAAGTTCGTCATTTTTGGTTTTACTTTTAAACTTGACTTAATAAATTTCTTTCTCTGAATATGCAATGTCTTTTAACAAACAAGACCGATCGGAATGTATTAGTATGAATAATGTATTCCTAATTATCAATCAGTGAACAGTGGTCAAGACTACATGCACATATTAACTTGGTGATAAGCTGAACAGACCGACATCTTTAAAACACATATACTTTTTACTAGTTTGTTTGTTAATGTTAAAATTTGGATAGGACTATATTTGACATTAACTTTGTATCGAACTGGTTTCGAAGTTAATATCAGTATCTGACCTGTTTCAAATGAACTTTTTCGGTAGTCATTAGAACAATATTTTCTTTTATATTTGTTAAGATTTTTGGTTAGAACCAGTCGTAGCAGTCCTACAACATGTCAAAAGTAAACTTTCGCCATTCAAAATGCCTGTTAAATCTCTGTATAGGTTAGAAATGAATCTTTATATAATCAGTTCATTTGTAAAATTGAGAATGGAAATGAGGAATATGACATGTGAACAACAAGCCAACAAAAGAGTAGCTAACAGTCGAATGCCAGCCATGGATTCTCAAAACAGCGAGAGTATAACTCTCCCGGAGGCGGGCTTTATATTCTAAAAATGCAGTTTAAATTTATACCTGGGGTAGTTGCAAATATCTTAATTATGTCAGCGTCTGTCGGCAATCTTGCACAAACTGTGCTATCTGCTTCGTTAATTATGTTTGGTTCTATATACTGTTCTTTGACTTGGGATCGACCTCCACGGCATGCCTGGATAATGAAAATCTTTGGTTTTCCTGTATATATAGCATTGGCATTTTGAAACATTTTTATATGAAATACTGAATTTTGGAATGATTTTATCTTAACTAATCCTGTATTTTTGTGTTTCACTGATTAAAAACTGCTCAAGAAGATATTGTAGAAAAAGGCAAACATAAAACAAATAAGTACAAATGGTGTTAAAATACATGGAATGTGTGTGTTATACATGTGCATATATATAAAGTCTCTGAATGATTGTATAAGATTTTAATTGATTCAGATTCAGATATACCCAAGGTACATATTTATTTGTAAAATTTAATTTGATTACACAAAATAAGAGTATATAAGGTCATCCAATAGTCTGTTGGCCAATCAGACCTCGAGACGTTGTTAAAAAAATCTACTGTTCTGTATAGTATAACACACAAAGTTTTACTTTTATACTTTTTTGATAGACGCGAAGGATTGCTTGTCTGGCGTATCATAATTCTAAAGTGCCATTGTAATTTTGAAAATAGTGATGAACGGAACTTCAGAAAATATGTGTTTTATAATACTTTGCTCGCCTACAGTCATTGCTCTTTGCTGATCAAATATAATTTACTTTTTTTATTCTAAAGATAGAGAAAAAGTCATGAGTTGCTACAGTGTAGAAATCATGTAAATATTTAAATATGATATAAATTTTCAAAACGTTTCTTCTTTGGCATTCTCTTAACATTTCGCATAGTTTTTTACACATAAATTTGTCACCCAAACAGCCTTACTGGTAGTTAATTCGGGCAGTGATTTCGTGACACCAAGTTACCCTAGACATATACCGAACTATTTCATACATGCAAAGCATTAACTTGTGATAATTACTGTACCAGCACAGGTACAAATAACCTTTTTGATCACAATTAAATTAAAATAGAGAAATTATTTTAGAATACGTACCAAATGCTTCCTTAATCATGTAAATGTTTTAAAAGTTTTTGGTCAGGTAAAGACCATTTAAAAATCTCACATAGAAAAATATTACTACCAATAAACAAATACAAACTAGATTAGCCCATCGCATCATATTATATAGTATCCAGTCATGACTCGTTACCTTTGAGTGTTTATTTCATAATGTCAGATTGAAGTTAAATTGTTGAAAAGTTTATAACCGTGTTTCGCATTATATGTTCTAGTCGTAGTCTCTTATCCAAAAAAGTTTTGTGTCAAGGGATATACTTTACATCTTTGAATCTTTTGGTGGTGGAACATTTCGGATCGTTTGTTGCGGCCAAAACTTTACAAAATAATCGAAATTGGACAACACAAAACAAATCATTGTATTTATACTTTATCCAAAAAGTCAACTGATTTTGGAGCGTATATAAGTATAAAGTCATTTGTTATACATTGCATGAAGGTTTTTGAAGGACGTCAATTTTTTAAGTAAGTTGTAGCGTTGTGTTATATGCTACGATGGAATTGAAATTCAGGGCTATATTTTGCCCAAATTGAAACTCGGTCTTTGAATATGATCAATGTGAACTTTTCGATCCTATGATTCGGAATGGTAAATTTATTTGATAATTTCAAAATTATCAAAACGATCAGTAAAACAAGGTTTTAGTGGTAATGACTGTCATTTTCCTATTACGCTTTGCAACATCTCCACCGGTTATAAGTTGGCCTGCAACGATTGATAAACACTAATATGGGGGTCATGTAAGGTCAGATTCGTTTCATCTATATTGTATGCTACGTTTTGTTGACAAATAAAGTTTTGTAGTTCTGATCCCTAATAATGAAGGTACTTTTAAGGCTACTTGTGAACTGTAATTGGCTTCCTCTCTCTTTTCAAACCGTCTGAATCAGACCGGTAGTATCTGTTCAAAAAAGCATGTGACGAGTTCAAATTTGATTTTAAAAAATGCATTTATTCTTCAGCTATTCATTTGACAAAACCATATCATATCTAAGATTGACCAACACTTAATTTCAAAATAAATATTTGCACATTGATAATTTCTGTTCACTTAAGAATATTTTGCGTTTTGTATCAGATGACCTTGTTATATGCCTACGAGAAGGTAACACCTACCGAAACAGGGAAGTCAGTATATATTTAAGAAACTGCCGGAGTATATACGACGTTTTCCTACAAATTGAAATCCCATCAACGGCATCATAACACGTATTACTATGTGACGTACATTGTAGTCTAAACTACAAAGAAATGTAAAACATATACGAGGCTGACAGATTGAAAATAATGACGTTCATTCGTCAATAATACGTTGTTTTTTTATTTGAAATCATGCAATGCACACACACTTCAAATTCTTAGATATAATGTTGTAACGTGTTATTATAATTATTACATACACGATAAAAACTTCAAAATACTTCATGTATGCAGAAAATATCATGATTTGGGTTTCACTGTCTTTGTTGTAAATAATTTGAAAAACTAACATAAAAACAGTAAAAATGAAATTTGAAAACTTTGTTGAAAATATAATCTGAACGAAAAAAAAAAATGCTTGTCAAGATGATTAAAAGGTACATTTATATGAATAAACGTTAAGAACAAAACCTTGTCATGGATGCATTTATTGCATTATAAATGTTAAACAAATATCTGGTGCTTGAAAAAAAACATAAACTTAGGGGTATTCCGTAAAATATGTAAAAATTCGGGTCATCGACAGGGTTTATATTCAAGGGTTTATATCCCATTCGCCTTCACAATATTTACCATGTCTGAGAACTAAATAAAGAATAATATTACGGATTTTCACATCAAATAAAAAAATCCTTTACGTATGCGTGTGTTGAAAAGTACAAGCTCTAGCCCCGGTCGGGGAGGAAACAAGACTTAAATCTACTATAAATTTGTTAGATTGATTTTATAGGCACTTCATATATAAATATATGAATAAATATAAAGAAAAAGTGGAATAACTGTCAATGAGACAACTCGACCCGAAGGACCAAATGATGCAGACATTTAAAACTGTAGATCACCATACAGCCTTCAACAATTAGCAAAACCCTTGATTAGTGGTTATCTTTAAAAGGTCCCGAAATGAAAAAGGCAAACAATGCAAACGAGAGCTTTCTGTCTGACTCTTGTACAAACCAATAAACAAAACATAAATATGTTAAAGATTATTTATAATTGTTTGGCTCATTGCTGTTTTTATAACGAAAATAAAATGACTTCTTTAATACACATTATCTAAAATTATCAGTTATGGTCCACTTTTGTTATACTGTGTAAATGTTGTTAGACATGTTTTATCTAGCCGCTCATCTAGATTCGTGACATTTAGTATATCCAATGACACCCTCAGAATGCACTATATTTAAAAATGTAGGTTCAGACAAAAAATTTCATGAAAAATTCACAAACTTTTGACAATATTTCAAAAGTATGCTAATCTCAGAATATACGGTGTACTGGCATTGATATTTGTTTAACTTAGCAATAAAGCTTTTGCGATAAATTGTTAAAAGAATTTTTAACCTTTTTAAATAGCTGATCACATTATTATACAACTATTCACCTATGTTCAAATTAAGTTAATATACATTTTTAGCAATTATAGGCAACCGTACAGCCTTCAATAATGAGAAAACCTATATCACAGAGACAGCTAAAAAAAAGGCGCAGAAATGAAAAATAAAAAAAAATAAAAAATCTAGAAAAAATAACGGCCTTACTTGTCATGCTTATAATAATATTTAAGTTTGTATTTTGACTTTTACTTCAGTTTTGTAAATGTACGATTTTTTTTTTTCTTTCGAGTCGATTATTTGTATAATATTATTCGAATGGAACAGTAATTACTACTTTAAAACACACCAACATTTTTAATATCGTCTATTTACAAGCTAAACAACAAGCTTGAAAAAAAAAATAACACGGGGACCCAGTAATTTCCACCATTATTTCATTGCAATTTTATCTAAAATTCACGGGCTGATGTTTGTTTTTCCTATATCCGACTGCAAAATTTAAGTTACTTTCTCATACTAGTAGCCCCCATTGTGGTTCCTAAGAAAATGTTTGGGGGTCATGACAGGCATTTAAGAGAGCAATACTGTCGTGGCTACTAATAGGATAATTCTATAAACTTAATGGTTAAAATCGAAAATAAAATTTGAACAATTTATTAAGACAATCATCCACTATAACCATTTCAGAATCATTTAAAAAGTAGCACAATATAAGATTTGAATGAATACCATTTAGAAATACTGCAAATGTAAGCATATTTACATATTTTTTATCTCGGTACATAATCTCATTTAAAAGATGGTAGATTTATTAAGTGAAGTCATTCGTGGGTACTGAACTTGTATTCTATAAATTGAATCCTATTCCAGATTTGCTTATTTCTAGAACGGAATTTTAACGGATTATGTCTTTAAATAGACAACACGCCTTCCGTTACTTCATTATCGAATAAATAACAATCAAAGGCAAGATACAATACAAAACGCTGTCTTTCTTATATTGTTGGATAAATAAAATGTTGAGAATTTCTGAAATGAGTTGGTCATGTAAGTAATTTGAAATCTACTTTTAACCTGATATAAAACATGTGAAAGCATAAGTTCCGACGAACCTATTCTTTGCTGTATACGTACCAATGAAACTGAATGCATTATCATTTTTAAACGGTCGGACTAAATCATCTACTTTTATAGTACCATCCTGGGTGGCTATTCCAAGCTGAAATATAAGTTGCATGCCTTTCAATTATTCTATAGTATCAACATATCGCACTGAATTGATATACCTTAACTATTTCAAAGATTTAATCATACAACAAGGAAAAGACAGTTTATGCATTTTACTAGTTTTATTTCATTCAAATTACATGATGATATCTGCAAATCTATATTTAGCATGTATTTCTATCATCATTGGACATATAACTATATAAATGTAACAATCTGCATTAAAATCTGTGAATTCTTCATTTAAAATGTTGTGGAATATATTTTTCTATCGATTTATGAATTTTGAACAGCGGTATACTACTTTTACCTTTATTTACTCTTTTGTAGAGTTGTTCACCTTAGTGAATTCACCAGATTGTCTAGCTTAAACTTATGACCACTTTCAATAAGCCATGTGAATGCAAGGTTTAAGCAGGGTGTCTGAATACTCATGAATATTTTTGCAAGAATAGGCAAATTTTGAGACCAAGAAAATGTGTCGGTTTAAGCAGGATGTTGGAATACTTAGGTGTTGGATTAGGCAGGTTACAGCATGTACAGTATTTGTTCATTTTCTGTGTACCTTTTCTGATCAATTTTGATTACCTTTTTTTTCGATATGCCAATGTCTTTTTCTATTGAAATTTAATAGACACTTGAAATGTTATCTATTCTATATATTCTAGCATTTGAACAAATAGCAATATTCTTACAATAATTATGACGAATACTGTAAATTATTACTCACCTTGCAGCCATGACTCATAATAATACAAATGAAACAGTGATACTTGTGTGATTGCCTTGTCAAGTACTCATATCTAATTTTTTCTAAGCTTCTTTTCAATTCATTTGTAGTCATATCAGACTGACAAACAATGTCATAGTCGAGTTCAGAGAAAAATGTATGTAATTTCCGAACATCTTCCTCTGAGGCTGAAAGTAGGAAAAGAAAAAAAAATATAAACTGCTTAAAGAAAAAAAGAATTCCATACAAATGTGTTTACGGAAGATAAGAATGTATATTTATGATCATCACCTTTTCAGATAGTTATATATAATTGAATACTTAATATCTATATGAAATACCAAATTTTTCATTCCTAAGAATCACAAATTTGGACTTACCACAGTCTACTGATCAATCAATACTTTCAGAAAACCCATGTTACTAACCTGTGTGAAAATTGTAAATGCAATGTGTTTAGCAAATATAAAAAAAAATATGGCAATATGCTTGGTCTATGTTAAAAAGTTCAAGATCGTTAACTAAAGTGGTGACTAAAGATTGACTTTGAGCTAGAACAGTCCTAGTTTTACAGTTTACACACACTTTGATATGAACACTTTAACATAGAGATGTCTGGCTTTATATCTTGATTGAATCGTAAGAGATCACACAAGCTCCTTTACTATAATTACTGTTTTTTATGGTTACCTGTACGTTCATTTTGACCAGCAAATTTGAAATTAATCACTAGTAAAAGTCCTCTCTGACCTGCCAATTTGTCATAGGTGTGAAGGAACTGAAATATTTATCGGATAGTATAAGTTATATTATATCCAAAATCCAAGAAACCAAAATCACGCAACACTGTTTGGTAAATTAATTCAGCTCAAAAGTGACTTGTGTTTTTTATTGTTAAATAATTCATCTTATTTGAAAGAGGAAAAAACTATATATAGTAAAACCTGCATTACCGGTCAACTAGTTTTAGCATTCAACTGGCTATAACTGTCACTTTCATGCCATCTCAAACGCTTTTTCTCTTAATATAATCTAACTCAAATCAGCGGTTACCTGTCTCACGCGGTCAGATGTCACCTTTTTGTTTGAAGAAATCTTCATTTCAACTTTAGACAACTGTCACTTTAAGGGCATACGATACAGTTTTGATACTGTATTTACAGTTTGATGAAAATTTCTATATAGGCTATTTTTTGCCTGATTAAATCAAATATGTAATAAAAGAAATACCTTCATGTGCTACTTTTTGAGTTAAAGGAGGTTGAAATTTTGTATATTTGCTCAAAAATCGGATTTGAGGCCATATTTTTCCTTTCGAAAGAAAGCCATAACTTTTTTGTTTTAAAAGATAAACACAAATTGTTTTTTGTTAAATATTTCGTTATTTCTGTAATTTATAAGTAACCTAAAAACTTATGCATTTTTTATTCAGAAATAACGCATATTTATCAAATGGTTATAAGTTGAGAAAAAAAAACGTAATTTTTTGCTGCATATTTATCAACATTAAAAAAATTGCACTATTTACAGTTTTATAAAATTTGGTTCCCATAATCTCCCTGCAAAATGAAACCAAATGTAGTTTTATCATTCCTCATTCAATGATGTTGATACCGATTGTTTATGGTCGTTCTATTGCGTCCAAGGAGTCGTTGTACCTATATATGTTGCCAAACCAAACAAAAGTATAGCAATGTCCGGATGGATGTTATTTTTTTTATTTATTTATTTTTTTAAAATATTTTGTTATCAAATCAAAACGTTTCTGCCTTTGATGAACTGTATAGCCCGTCTTTTAATTAAGTGTCCCCTGTATGCAACGTAAATGCACCTATAGTGACAATTTCTTTTTTTTAATATAAAGGACAAAGTAGACTATTTTTGATCTATGTGAAGAGTCAGCATCAAACTGTTGAAGAGGGCGTGATCAGGTGTAAGTACATCTATAGCTGCAGCACTTATACTTATAATATTTTGTAACAGTCGTTAGACGATCAAAGTTACCTATCCAATGCGTTTTATCACTTGTTTTCTTAAACTTATGATTGTGTGGTGGATTGGGAATTACGTTTTTTCAAACGACCCCCCCCCCCCCCCCCAAAAAAAAAATCCAACCAAACACCAAAAAAACACCAAAACAAACAAAGCAACAAAAACAAACAAAAACAATATCAAATAAACGCGTTTAGTAAAAAGTAAAAAGAATGATTCGATCATCCCCAAATTCCTCCATGAATGTCATATGGCCGTCAATTTATGACAGTATCCGATTTCTTTCTTTACCCTAATTGATTAATTGGCATTACTACATCGCTTTTTTAATTCTGAGATGTGGCACGTGACCGTCATTTGATTAAAAAAAAAAGGTCCGTTTCAAACTTGAAGTAAGATTTTGCCTCAGATTTGGCTAGCTCTGTCTTGAAGCCTTCAAGGCATCACTTTGATGTCGAGATGGTAAACAGCAATAGAAGCGCAGTTCCTTTCCTTTTATTTTTTAGTTTATGTACTCACTTTTTAATCAGTATATGCATGTTCGAATATAATTGAGAATTTTTCCAAAGCTGTCGTTGAAAGCGTTTGTTTGCGTCTTAACTTTAAAAAAAAACTTCTATTATTCTTCTAAAGGTTTGCAGTGTATTTTTACGAAACAATTGTAAACACCATATATATGTATATAAATTATATCTGATATCATTTTATTAGTGGTTATATCTACATATTTTAGAATTAAAGTCAAAATGTATCTTCATATAAAAAAGAAGATGTGGTATTGCAAATGAGACAACTTTCCACTAGACACAAAAATGACACAGAAATTAACAACTATAGGTTACCGTACGGACTTCAACAATGAGCAAAGCCCATACCGCATAATCAGCAATAAAAGGCCCCGAAATGACAATGTATAACAATTCAAACGAGAAAACTAACAGCCTAATTTATGAACAGAAAATGAACGAAAAACAAATATGTAACATATACACAAACGAAAACCAATGAATCACTGACCCCTGAAATGTTGGCGGGATCCCAACCCTCCTCAGTTTGTTTATCAATGAGTAACATGTATGGACCTATCATTCAAACTGTACAGGTTTTCGAGGCGTTATTCTGTTTTTTTTTTTTTATTATTTCATTTAGGCTTTGGCAGTGAAGTATTAATTTTAGGTTTGATATTTTCACATAGTTCTTTTTTTTTCTGCAGGTAGGATTGAAACATATTTCAATTCTGTTAAACAGAAGGAGATAATGGAGTTAACAGGGAAAAAAGAAGAACATAATAGAAAAATGGTTTCTCTATGGCCGAAAACACAGGGTATGTGCTAAATTAACACTTGAGACAGTTTTAGTCATCTGGATTAGGAATAAACATAGGTGATCATTATTCTTAAGATATGAATTTCAATAAAGATTGATTAAAGACACATTAAAACTGATATGTTGGATGCTTTTGATGAATTCAAATGAATTAAACGTAATCAATTTGTTGTAGGCAGTTTGATTAAGAGATTTGAAGGTTCATGTAACTTTTCCGTATATTATGGTTAATTCATGTATATATTTTTTTGTAAATGAGAAAATTACCTTTTTAACAAATCGCTTATTCAGAGACGGGTCCAGATTTTTCGGAATAAAAGGAGAGCGCCTTTTTTAAAATCTGTTAAAGAGGGCGGACTCATTTTCCCTAAAATCCCACTGTTTTTTTTTTAATCCGAGTTAAGGGACCCCCGTGATACGCCTATGCTATATACGAAAACAACTGTACAAGGTACCAATACATCAATACGCTGACTTCTCGAAAAAAAAGAAACCATAAATTTAATGTAAAAAATGAATATAGAAATATAAAGAACACGTTTTCAGTTTGTCAAGATTTTTATTTATCAAAATAAGGTTTGATCAGAATGTGATGCCAAATATGTAACACTTCTTCAAACATGTAGCTATTTGAATGTGTATAATAAAGAATATGACCACATAAAATGTCTTTACTTTATTATTTATACTTGTAAATAGCTTGTTCCGGGGCTTCTTGTGTAAATAAGAAAAATATAATTTCAGAGTTTTATATTGCAAAATATATATACTTCTTGAGTATCGGGACTATGGTATAGGTGTGCTGCTCGATTTTGGTGTTTATTGTTGCAATTTCGTGATTCTAATTGTTTGATGTGAAAATATTCTCAGCCTGAGAATCTCAGGGCAGTCTTTTTTAAGATTCATAGTCCAGAGTCTTCTGATTACTGATTGATCGAATTACCTTTTGTTGAGTCAAAGTGTTGGTGTCTTTTTTAACGTTTTTTAGCGTTTAGAATATGTGAAGCAAAATGCAGCTCTTTTTTTTCTTTGTTACCTCATTACGGATCAAAAAAAGTCAAGATACACCTGAAGCTTGAAACTTTTACAGCCATATGGTACAGCAAATTTGTGCATAAGGTTATGGCCTAAGTCTCACTTAACCATCTTTATAAAAATACAAACACTCTTGTTAATTGTGAATCTTGTAGATTTGTATATCATCAAACTATCAACATATTTGCACACACACTTTCCCCTTTTTAACGCTTATAACAATCGAAAAAATAAAATAAACGAACAAACAAACAAACAAAAAAAAGGAAGAAAGAAGTTTCTTAGAACATTTGGAACAGTTTATTGCGGGTAACAAATTGATATTAAATTATAAAATTTAATGGCAATTACATATGAATAATTTTCAAATTTACGAAAATTTAACAATGTTTAATTTAGTACATAAAAAGTTTATTTTAATTATTGCATTTGTAAACTTTAAATTTAATTCACAGTAAATGGTTTAAATCAGAAAAATAAAGACATTTGTTCTGCTTTAAATTTCTAATTTTATTAAATTTACTTAAATTTTCCCTAATTTAAATTTCTCATTTAAATAGGTTCTGCAATTTAAAAGAAAATAAATTTTAGATTTATACAACTTTAAAAGTATATGCAAATTGGATTTATTCTTAAAAGTTTATTGGTTATATTAAACTTAAAGTAAATACGGTGTAAATAAGATATTTTCAAATGGATTATACTAATGATAAATTTTGAAATTTTAAATATATATTAGCTTTTATATGGATATAATTTTCTAATAAATGCATCATGTCATGCAGTGAAAATGTGGCGGAAAAAAAATAATAATCAGAACAAATACAATAGGTCTTTCCACAGAAAAGTGGAAAGACCTATTAATTAAAAACCAATTGTTCAGAGAACAATTGAAGGTCTTTCCAAATCAAAGAATTTTTGAAAAAAAGCTACATGTAGTTTCTTCAGACTGATGCTATAAATAATGGTTTTGGTATGCTTGAAAGTAAACTAAAGGAGATCATATGCTACTTCCGGTTAAGTAAATGTTACTTTTGGTCTCATATGATAGATTCTTTCACACTGATTCCAAAAATATAAGTTTCTATATACTTTTGCCTGTAAACCGGGATATAATTGACCACTTCCGGTTGAAAGAAAGTCACTCATAGTCTGTAGTGATAAGTAAATGTATTTAAATTACATAATATATGGAATCTGAGTACTTTGATATGAGAAAAGTGCAAAAAATAGCTACTTCCGGTTTTCTCAAGGTCACTTCCAGTTGCCATTTTTCAAGGTCGTATGTCCCCTAACCTTTTGTACAAGATCATATGGCTTTATAATTAACTTAGTTGAAGATATAATCAAATAACCTTATATTAAGACATTTCAGGGGCACTAACTCCTGAAAGATGCTATTTAATTGTATCAGACCATGTTTACCCTTCGAGCCAGGTGAGCTAAAAAGGGGAGGGGTAAACTATTGAATGTGCTTCAATCAAACAGAGGGGAAAAATAAATATAATAGATAAGAATACTCTTCTAGTTTCACAGTATCCAAATAATAAGAAAACATTCATAAATATAGACTAGAATGAGATTAACAGATCATTTGATAGACATGACTGATTTCCAAATTTTGCCTGTTTTCAGAAAGGGGTACTGCTTTAATAGTGGGGTTGTTTTTATTAATACAGCCAAACAGATCTTTTAATAGCACTTTTTTGTTCAAATATGGCTACTTAATGAAACTAAGTAAATGATTTATTTTTTTAAGACAAGTAATTATTGTCATAGGTACCAGTCTTGTATTACAACTCCAGTTTCCGGTGCATGTCAAAACATGGAGAGAAACAAAATAGTGCATTTTTTTCTGAATTTTTTTCTGAACTCATTTTTTTCTGTTTGATTATAGGTTTATGCTGAATTGAAACATATATATAGACTTTAAAAAAAATCTTGCATCTTTTAGAGGATATCAATCCAGGAAAGTGGAAGGATATCATGTTTACTTGAAGTGGTGCGGCCTAGTAAAAACAGCAAACAGAAAGAAGAAAAAAATGTTTTGACTTGAGGATTACGTTACTTTTTATTCTTCGTGGCATGACCCTCTTTTTTTTCGATTAAATCACAACTTCACATTAGTACATTCATGATATGAACATGAAAAAAATGTTCTATGTAGCATTTTTAATTGTTTTATTTTCAAAGATCAGCTGTTTTGCATGTAAGCCTATGGAGCAATCAATTACAGGACTGCAACCTTTATCAATTACATTACGCTCACATTGAGGTGACAATCTCGCCCCAAATTATATCGGCCAAAGGTTGAACTCCCCGTAACGGTATTATGAAATTAATCAAGGGTGTCGCAAACAAATATTTTTTAATATGCAGTTTCTATTAAGTGTAATAAAAATAACCTTTTATAGTTTAAACGGCACATGGTTCATGCGAATGAACAAGTGGACTATTAAGGATGTTATTTTTAGGGCCGAACTGTTCAGTACAATTACTAATAACCACGTGTTCAAGGTCAAAGTTAAGATTTGTTTACATTTTACATACGTCCAGAAACGTCTGTCGTTGGCCTGTCTATCATTGATCTAATATTTTTCTAAGTTATTTTTATAATGGACGACAATTAATAGAAAGGCACATATGTGAACTTGGAGAAAATCAGAAATTTACATCTTTAGGGAAAGGAAGAGTCTAATGTACCATTCACGGCAGTGACAGTTTTACCACAGGAGTTAAGAGAGCATATATGTCAAAATATTAGTGCTGAATATTTCCCCCTTAAATTTGTAACCAGGTACAAATGGTACATGGTGAATTAACTCAATATTTTTTTTAACTGTAACGAGTTACGAATGGGTACAACGATACATGATTGCAGACAATATAGCAGATACATTTTGTAACTGGTTACAACTGGGTACAAATGATTACTCTTATTGGGGATATTTATTATAGTTACATAATTTAACTTTGGATGTAAGGCGTCTTCTGATTAGCTGACGTTATTTTGGTATCAGTCCATAGACATAATTTAGGCATGTGACCGTGACGTCATCAGCGTGTTTCATGGTTTTCTAAGGTTTCAAATGGATTTAGAATTAAATTATAAGAAATGACTGTAATATTTTTTCTGTCTATTCAAAAGAACATAAAAATGTGGTGCACACTGTTAAATAACGCGCTACGCGCGTTATTCAGTGTGCATCACATTTTTTATGTTATTTCTTCATAGACACAAAAAATATTACAGTCATTCCTTAAATATTTAGTACACAGTGTTCTGAAAAATGGGTACAACTGGGTACAAATGGCTACTCTACTATGATAGTCGACTTTGGTATATTTTTAGCCCCTTATTGATAGGATTTCAAACTCCTGTGGTTTTACCAGTTTTAAAAAATGTATCACCGGCACTGTAAATAAAACCAATCAATTCTGCATAGCTGGCAATGACAAATCTATATGCACACTTCCAAAATAGTTCGGAATGTGATTTATTATTGATGTGTCAATTAAATTATGATCTTAACCTGCTTAGGCTTAGTCCAAAATTACTCTGAGGTAAACATGTAAAACGGCTGTTATATCAGACAAGCTTTGGAGTTTCTCGGACACCCTGCTGTCAAAATACTGTCAAACTGCAACTCTTTATGCTTCCATGAAAAGGAAGATCAGCAGTAACTGTGTAAATAAGTTTACTGTCATTTTCAAGATATGTTTAATATTATTTTTAAATTTACATCAATAACCTTGGCTTTATGTATGTCCTTAATAATTTGTGTATTTCAAAAATGTTTGACAAAATAATTTTAGTTTCCCCCCTATTCTATCACCCTTCACAATTCCTGGCTAAAACACTATCTTCATGTGAATATTTACTTAAACAAACAACAGTTAATTGCAGTCACAAAGATTTTCTATCTTATTTAGTTGAATTTGTGATACAGATTATATTATCTCTTAAAGTCCCAAGACCAGGAATCATCAAGGACTTTATTTCGTTTTTTTTCATTTAGAAATAATTTGTAAAGTTTCTGATAGTAGGAAACTGTTGAAGGAAAAGTCCTGACATATCCTGGTCTATATTATATTTATTTATGAAAGTCTTGAGATATCCTGAGATTTCTCTTAGTTTAACGCTGCTTGATTTGACATTTCCTGAAATTTTCCCATCAACTTTTTCTCTAAAAAAAGGGCTAAATGCTTTACGGGATATTTTCAGGATTTCAGGATTAAAAAAATTGTCAGGATATATGTAATCACTGAATGGTAAAGATTGCTTTAATTTATCAGTAAAATTGAATACTGAATTGTATAAAGCATTGATTTTATTTGATTCATCTATAATCATGGACAAACAAAGATATCTCCAATTCAAAAAATTATTTGATTGACATTTTAGAAAAAAAATGAAAAATTAAGCAAGTTTTCCATTTGTAAAGAGCATAACTCTAGAACAGTAACAGTGACGGCACCAAAATTCAAACTTGATCCGTATATTGTGATAATGAGCAATGTTGTTTCAGTTTCATTACATTTTGTTGAGCCAAGCTAAATTTAGAGAACGGAAACCAAATTTGGGACATACGGATGGACGTACGTACAGACTGACATGGGTGAAACTTAATGCTCCCTCCACTAGTGTGGGGGAATAATGAAGGGAGAAACACTGTTTTGAAATAGATACGTATTGGCTTGATACTTTAGATTCATTATCATTCATTGAATACTAATTTTAATGGATTTCGTCAGTACAGCTGAACTATGAAATTAAGTGTTCAACAAATTAAAAATGTCTTATAACATGTATAAGCAGACTTTTGCAAAACCATAAAAAAAAGTAGTTGAGTAGAGAGAAAAAATGAGGACGGACACCAAGTGCTAAGAATAGTTCACTTAATCCCTTGGATTAGATGAGATTCAACTGTTAATCGAATGAATGAAATAGTGAAAATATTAAAACAAATTGTCCATCAGAACTTCACCAAGTATTATTTATCAATAGCCAAAGTTTCAATATGTTACATGTTCATTGGTTTGTCCTTCATTACCTTTTGAGGTTGTGGTTTTGGTTGAGAAGGTCTGCTAGATGTTGGTACCGCTGAATGACCTGATGGAACGGGTGGTAATGGTCTCCCTTGTAAAGGTTTTCTAGGAACTGGAGGAGGTGGGATATCATCATCGGCTGGTAATGGCTGCACATGAAAAAAATATATAAATAGTACATCAATGCTGAAATTATCAACCTCTAACATGTCTAACAACACTAGTTGTAGTTGTAAAGGTCAAATCAATATAACATCATGTTTTTACAACCCAAACCTTATCACAGGCATGTTTGTATTTTATTTTTAAGGGAGTCATCAGGTGGTGGCAGTTGGTATAAACCCCCAATAGCTATTTCTCCTTAAAAAGCAATGTGCAACGAAATTTGTCATTTTCAAAGGGGCATACTACATTTTCAAAGTTGCATCAATTATAAAATAACTGATTTGAAAATATGGAAATGGGTAATACACTATAAATGTATAAATAAACATTATCTAATTGTTAGGTATAGGAAAGTGGAGCAACAGTCAAGGTCTTTGCAATAAATCACTTGCACTTTAAGCTTTGATATTATGGAACTTATAAGACACATTCTAAGAAAATTTTAAAACTGAAATAAGATACAAATAGAAACAAGAAGATGTTGCATGAGTGCCAATGAGACCTCTCTCCATCCAGGAAAATGGAGCAACAGTCAAGGTCTTTGCAATAAATCACTAGCACTTTAAGCTTTGATATTATGAAACTTATTATAAGACACATGGTAAGAAAATATTAAAACTGAAATTAGATACAAATAGAAACAAGAAGATGTTGGATGAGTGCTTATGAGACCTCACTCCATCCAAGTCACAATGTCTAAAAAGTAAACCATTATAGGTCAAAGTACAGCTGAGCCTTGTCTCACACTAAACGGCAAGTTATACTCACACATAATGTGTGTATGTATAAATCTCTTCCTTGTTTTTCAAGATTTCAATAATCTAAATACAGTGTATATCTATTCTATACATAAGTACCTACTGCTGATGTTCTTATTAAACAATACAAAGTATAAGTGTCTACTTGAAAACAAGCACCATGTTACACATTTTTAAGTGTTAGCAGAAACTAGATCGATGAAATAATTTGTAAAGTTTCTGAAAGTAGGAAACTGTTGAAGGAAAAGTCCTGACATATCCTGGTCTATATTATATTTATTTATGAAAGTCTTGAGATATCCTGAGATTTCTCTTAGTTTAACGCTGCTTGATTTGACATTTCCTGAAATTTTCCCATCAACTTTTTCCCTAAAAAAAGGGCTAAATGCTTTACAGGATATTTTCAGGATTTCCCAGGATAATCTTGAGATATCCTGATTAAAAAATTTGTCAGGATTTATTTCAGCAAGGGCAGTGAATCAAAGTGCTTGTAATCACTGAATGGTAAAGATTGCTTTAATTTATCAGTAGGAAGTAAAATTGAATATTGAATTGTATAAAGCATTGGTTGTAGTTGATTCAACTACCATTCTAGACAAAGAAAGATAACTCTAATTTTGAAAGAAGACTTTAAAATACTTTTAGAAATGAAGGGTAAAATTTGCTTAAATTTTTCAGTGGAAGGCAAAATTAAACATTGCATTGTATAAAGCATTGATTTTATTTGATTCATCTATAATCATGGATAAACAAAGATAACTCCAATTCTAAAAATTACTTGATTGATATTTTTAGGAAAAATAATGAAAAATTAAGCAAGTTTTCCATTTGTAAAGAGCATATCTCTAGAACAGTAACAGTGACGGCACCAAAATTCAAACTTGATCTGTATATTGTGATAATAAGCAATGTTGTTTCAGTTTCATTACATTTTGTTGAGCCAAGCTAAATTTAGAGAACGGAAACCAAGGGACAAGGTATGATAAGGGGCATGTTTGGCCCCCTCTTCAAATGATTTCATATTCAATCCATCATTAGTCTATGCATAGTGACTTAAAAAAATGTTGAACATTTTGTGTTTATGTGATTATTTGGTTGCCTAGCAACGGGTTTTATAAAACAAACTATAATATCCATCTGTATTGCAATTGCCCAAGGAAAAGACTTCTGAACATATTAAAATGAATGGTAATGTGTTACCAAACACTTGAATATTTACTATTGTTGGGTCTATCATTTTATAAAGTTCTTAATAATAACCTAGCAACCACAATGTTGCCTAGTGACCACACAAAAGTACTTTTTTTATCCAATGTTATCCAAAAAAAAATGAAAAATTCAAATGTTTTCATACAACTCATAATAAGTCGACTCCTATATTGATATATTAAGAAACAATGTTTGCATGAAAAAATAATTTGATTTTGTATCTATATAATCCTTCAAATCAATCCGAGTTTTCCTTAACAACGCATAGTTAGTTTTAAGTTAACAGTTGAAGAACATTTAAAAAGATGTTTAGTATCACTGAGTGTAATTTTTAAGCTTGAAACGTGGAAATAAAGGATATTTATGAGTACCTTTAGTGCAGATGTGCAATTCTAATATAGTTCTTAATTCAGTGTTTCCATGGTTACACAGGAACGTATCCATGATATAATATCTTGCTTAGCAACCATCGCAAATCAGATAAAATATTTTTTATGTATATCTAAGTATGTATTTTCATATAAAAGAGAGACAGCAGATACATATTTTTAGTTTGCATACTGTATAATAATCTAAGATTCTTTGCTGCTAACAACAGCCTTATGACATGTAACCCCCCCCCCTCTGTTTTCACAATGTTTATTTTTTTCTCTATTGTTATTTTCAAAACAAAATCAATTGTGCATGATCTGATGAATAGACAATGTTATTTATGACTATAAGGTCACAATTAATTTCCGTTTTTTTTTTTCGTCCAAAAATTGAATAATTTAACTTAAATAAATGGAGAATGTGTCCATTGGCATAGGGATTCAGTCGATTCTCTCGCTAACATATAACTGACTCCATGCTCCTGACTTGGGACAGGCACATACATAGATAATGTGGCAGGTTTAACATGTTAACATGTTATCGGGATCTGAAACCTCACCCTAACCTTGGACAGTGGTGTAACAGTAAAACATAAGAACGAACTATAAAAATCAGTTAAAAAAAGGCTAAGATCAATAAAAAAAAATATATTTCAAATAAGTGGACGTCGCCGGGTACTTGTACATTCCAAAAACGAAAAGACACTGAATCTTTTTGTTCCTCATTATCTAACAGGTCTAAGGTGTACTTCTCTTGAGTAAGGAAATGTCTTTTCTACATCCCTTGAGAAGAAACACAAAATACAAGTTTAATATACATTGTCTAAAATTGGAATGGACTGGATAGGGAATGTGTCAAAAAGACAATTTATTTCTTTTACAAAAATTAGTTATGTTATCCTTTTATCGATTAACAAGTCGCACACATAGCAGCTTCTCCTTTTATTTTATATTAGAGAAAAGATTCTAAAAAAGAAAAAGTGAAAAGAAATAAAGTAAAATAGTCACAGAAAAGATAGTATTATATATTTTTAACTGAAACTTTTATCATGTTGTAATGTCAGCTTTTAGCAAACGCCGTCGGATCAGCTTATATACGAGAGTAGACGCATGGATTTTCGTTTTAAAAAATTAAGCATGCATCTGTAATGTATCTTCGGATTTTGAAAGTCGAATTTTGTTGAGATTATTATATAGTATCATATTTGGCTTTGTATTATTTCAAAAGTTTACAATATTTGCATAAACTTAATTTAAAGTTTCAAAATTATATCTAAACCTTGCAGTATTTCTTTTTAATACATGTTATATATTTAAAATATTTATAATAAATTAATGAGTTAAGATTTTTGTTTCTTTAAAAAAAAAAAATTATAAAATATTCCAAAAAATTTCCTGTATAATCCATTGACAGGGGAGGTAATTTCAGTTCTAATTTTGTTTCCACGGGAAATCGATTTAAATGTCCAGTTGCCATTTACGTACTAGGTACACGGCCGGGGTACACGGATAAAAAGGGTTATAATTTGGTAGGGTCTTTATTCATTTAGTGTTGTTGAATGTACAGTTTGCTGGTTGTTCTTTGACAACACTGCCACTGTCACTTAAAAAAAGATGCAAAATCACATGTTCCTTTACTTTGCCCGACTTAAAAAAAAACGCCGACGAAAAAGCTTTTTTCCTTCCCGGCATTGACGTTTTGTAACTCAATCAAGATCACCTGAGTTAAAATAAGATACTCGAGCAGATTCGGAAATGCAAGTTCGTTCCGGTCCTTGGTTCACATATTATCGACGTTTCCGTAAAAACAAGGAATTTTCAGTGTAGAATTATTGAATTTTGAACATGAGCGGACGCGAGTACCACGAATATATTTAAAACAGTGAATCATTTCCTTACAACAAACAACACATTGAAATATCTTCGTGGTACTCGCGTCCGCTCATAGTTAAAAATTGCTCAAACGGACGGAAAAACTTCGGATTTTCATAAAATTTACGTTTTTCATGAGAAAGAGAGAGGTATTTAATATTTTTTCACATGGAAAAAATAAAAGTTATATTGATTTTTTTGTTAGATAAGACACTATTCTCTTTAGAAATAGCCATGTTTCTTGGATATTATGCATTCTAATTTTAACGAAAATAGGGGGCCATTTGCTATAGCTTATCGTACCTTGTCCTTTGGGACATACGGATGGACGTACGTACAGACTGACAAGGGTGAAACTTAATGCTCCCTCCACTAGTGTGGGGGAATAATGAAGGGAGAAACACTGTTTTGAAATAGATACGTATTGGCTAGATACTTTAGATTCATTATCATTCATTGAATACTAATTTTAATGGATTTCGTCAGTACAACTGAACCATGAAATTAAGAGTTCAACAAATTAAAAATGTCTTATAACATGTATAAGCAGACTTTTGCAAAACCATCAAAAAAAAGTAGTTGAGTAGAGAGAAAAAATGAGAACGGACACCAAGTGCTAAGAATAGCTCACTTAATCCCTTGGATTAGATGAGATTCAACTGTTAATCGAATGAATGAAATAGTGAAAATATTAAAACAAATTGTCCATCAGAACTTCACCAAGTATTATTTATCAATAGCCAAAGTTTCAACATGTTACATGTTCATTGGTTTGTCCTTCATTACTTTTTGAGGTTGTGGTTTTGGTTGAGAAGGTCTGCTAGATGTTGGTACCGCTGAATGACCTGATGGAACGGGTGGTAATGGTCTCCCTTGTAAAGGTTTTCTAGGAACTGGAGGAGGTGGGATATCATCATCGGCTGGTAATGGCTGCACATGAAAAAAATATATAAATAGTACATCAATGCTGAAATTATCAACCTCTAACATGTCTAACAACACTAGTTGTAGTTGTAAAGGTCAAATCAAAATAACATCATGTTTTTACAACCCAAACCTTATCACAGGCATGTTTGTATTTTATTTTTAAGGGAGTCATCAGGTGGTGGCAGTTGGTATAAACCCCCAATAGCTATTTCTCCTTAAAAAGCAATGTGCAACGAAATTTGTCATTTTCAAAGGGGCATACTACATTTTCAAAGTTGCATCAATTAGAAAATAACTGATTTGAAAATATGGAAATGGGTAATACACTATTAATGTATAAATAAACATTATCTAATTGTTAGGTATAGGAAAGTGGAGCAACAGTCAAGGTCTTTGCAATAAATCACTTGCACTTTAAGCTTTGATATTATGAAACTTATAAGACACATTCTAAGAAAATTTTAAAACTGAAATAAGATACAAATAGAAACAAGAAGATGTTGGATGAGTGCCAATGAGACCTCTATCCATCCAGGAAAATGGAGCAACAGTCAAGGTCTTTGCAATAAATCACTAGCACTTTAAGCTTTGATATTATGAAACTTATAAGACACATGGTAAGAAAATATTAAAACTGAAATTAGATACAAATAGAAACAAGAAGATGTTGGATGAGTGCTTATGAGACCTCACTCCATCCAAGTCACAATGTCTAAAAAGTAAACCATTATAGGTCAAAGTACAGCTGAGCCTTGTCTCACACTAAACGGAAAGTTATACTCACACATAATGTGTGTATGTATAAATCTCTTCTTTGTTTTTCAAGATTTCAATAATCTAAATACAGTGTATATCTATTCTATACATAAGTACCTACTGCTAATGTTCTCATTAAACAATACAAAGTATAAGTGTCTACTTGAAAACAGGCACCATGTAACACATCTTTAAGTTTTAGCAGAAAATAGATGGATGAAATAATTTGTAAAGTTTCGAAAGTAGGATACTGTTGAAGGAAAAGTCCTGACATATCCTGGTCTATATTATATTTATTTATGAAAGTCTTGAGATATCCTGAGATTTCTCTTAGTTTAACGCTGCTTGATTTGACATTTCCTGAAATTTTCCCATCAACTTTTTCCCTAAAAAAAGGGCTCAATGCTTTACAGGATATTTTCAGGATTTCCCAGGATAATCTTGAGATATCCTGATTAAAAAATTTGTCAGGATTTATTTCAGCAAGGGCAGTGAATCAAAGTGCTTGTAATCACTGAATGGTAAAGATTGCTTTAATTTATCAGTAGGAAGTAAAATTGAATATTGAATTGTATAAAGCATTGGTTGTGGTTGATTCAACTACCATTCTAAACAAAGAAAGATAACTCTAATTTTGAAAGAAGACTTTAAAATATTTTTAGAAATGAAGGGTAAAATTTGCTTCAATTTTTCAGTGGAAGGCAATATTAAACATTGCATTGTATAAAGCATTGATGTTAGTTGATTCATCTATAATCATGGATAAACAAAGATAACTCCAATTCTAAAAATTACTTGATTGATATTTTTGGGGAAAAAATGAAAAATTAAGCAAGTTTTCCATTTGTAAAGAGCATAACTCTAGAACAGTAACAGTGACGGCACCAAAATTCAAACTTGATCTGTATATTGTGATAATAAGCAATGTTGTTTCAGTTTCATTACATTTTGTTGAGCCAAGCTAAATTTAGAGAACGGAAACCAAATTTGGGACATACGGATGGACGTACGTACAGACTGACAAGGGTGAAACTTACTGCCCCCTTCAACTACTGTGGGGGAATAATGAAGGGAAAAACACTGTTTTGAAATAGATACGTATTGGCTAGATACTTTAGATTCATTATCGTTCATTGAATACTAATTTTAATGGATTTCGTCAGTACAGCTGAACCATGAAATTAAGTGTTCAACAAATTAAAAATGTCTTATAACATGTACATGATGTATAAGCAGACTTTTGCAAAACCATAAAAAAAAATAGTTGAGTAGGGAGAAAAAATTACGACGGACACCAAGTGCTAAGAATAGCTCACTAAATCCCTTGGATTAGATGAGATTAAACTGTTAATCGAATGAATGAAAGAGTGAAAATATTAAAACAAATTGTCCATCAGAACTTCACCAAGTATTATTTATCAATAGCTGAAGTTTCAATATGTTTCATGTTCATTGGTTTTGTCCTTCATTACCTTTTGAGGTTGTGGTTTTTGTTGAGAAGGTCTACTAGATGTTGGTACCGCTGGATGACCTGATGGAACGGATGGTGTTGGTCTCCCTGGTAAAGGTTTTCTAGGAACAGGAGGAGGTGGGATATCATCATCAGCTGGTAATGGCTGCACATGAAAAAAATATATGAATAGTACATCAATGCTGAAAGTATCAACCTCTAACATGTCTAACAACACTAGTTGTAGTTGTATTTAAAAGGTCAAATCAATATAACATCATGTTTTTACAACCCAACCCTTATCACAGGCATGTTTGTATTTTATTTTTAAGGGAGTCATCAGGTGGTGGCAGTTGGTATAAACCCCCAATATCTATTTCTCCTTAAAAAGCAATGTGCAACGAAATTTGTCATGTTCAAAGGGGCATACTACATTTTCAAAGTTGCATCAATTAGAAAATAACTGATTTGAAAATATGGAAATGGGTAGTAGACTATAAATATATAAATAAACATTATTTAATTGTTAGGTACAGGAAAATGGAGCAACAGTCAATGTCTTTGCAATAAATCACTTGCACTTTAAGCTTTGATATTATGAAACTTATAAGACACATTCTAAGAAAATTTTAAAACTGAAATAAGATACAAATAGAAACAAGAAGATGTTGGATGAGTGCCAATGAGACCTCTATCCATCCAGGAAAATGGAGCAACAGTCAAGGTCTTTGCAATAAATCACTAGCACTTTAAGCTTTGATATTATGAAACTTATAAGACACATTCTAAGAAAATATTAAAACTGAAATAAATTAGATACAAATAGAAACAAGAAGATGTTGGATGAGTGCTTATGAGACCTCACTCCATCCAAGTCACAATGTCTAAAAAGTAAACCATTATAGGTCAAAGTACAGCTGAGCCTTGTCTCACACTAAACGGCAAGTTATACTCACACATAATGTGTGTATGTATAAATCTGTTCCTTGTTTTTCAAGATTTCAATAATCTAAATACAGTGTATATCTATTCTATACATAAGTACCTACTGCTAATGTTCTCATTAAACAATACAAAGTATAAGTGTCTACTTGAAAACAAGCACCATGTAACACATTTTTAAGTTTTAGCAGAAAATAGATAGATAGGAATTTTTTTAATTAAGTAACGTGACCTGATCTAATTGAATAATTTGAAGTTTACTCCTTTAAATACTCTATAGGTAAGAGATCTTCTAGAAATTAAACAGGAAAATGAATATACTGAAAATTTAGTCCATATTATGTGGTTCATAAGTGTTTCTCGGTTTTTATATAGATTAGACCATTGGTTTTCCTGTTTGAATGGTTTTACACTAGTATTTTTTGGGGGCCTTTATAGGTGGCTGTTGGGTGTGAGCCTTAATTAGGATCTGTGTTGAAGACCGTACCATGACCTATAATAATTTACTTTTATAAATTGTAACTTGGATGGAGAGTTGTCTCATTGGCACTCATACCACATCTTCTTGTATCTATATAAATGATTTTTTACTTCAAAATAGTACTGTGACTTACAGGTGGTGCTCTCCTGGATGGAACTATGTCATCATGTAGGGGTATAAAAAATGTAACTGACGTCTTGCCATCTATCCTGTAAAATTAAAAAAAAAAAACATGTTTTATTTTTATCCACGCAATTTTATTAAAATGTATTGCTCACTGAATATTGTCAATATAAACAACTGGCATACAAGCGGAAGGTTTAGCTACAAATGTAGCTATAAAACAAGGTTTAACTCATTACTTTCATTAGAAAATGCATGTACTTAGTCAAGAATATACATTTTGTGTAGCAGATTTTTAAAAAATCACTTGTTGCCTTTATTGATAGCTTTCATTATGTCATGCAGTTTGGTATTTTTGTTACACATTTTTAAATGGTTTAGATATAAAGGTATTGGTTGAGTCTTTCTGTCACAATGTTGAGACTTTCTGGTTGCGCTGTACTATTCGAGTTTACCTTTTTTTTACGGTTAACCTGATTCATGTTTTCTGTCTGTGGTAAATCTAAATACACTCAGATACAACTTTAAGCATTGCCGATAGAAAAATGCATGCCTTACAAATATAAATAAGATTATTTTACAATGGTTATTTATTAATATGATTTGGATGAATTCGATTTCTAACAGACATCAACATTTATTTAATGCCGAAAATGCGTTCATTTATAAAGAAATAAAATAGTTAAAAACTAAACAATCGAACAGGACCCCTTTTCTAGGTTTATTTTATCGTACACATTATTTCAGGTAAAAGGTGGTTATAACTTAAATATGAGTAAAAGATGTCATTTTTGTCATTATAATACTTATCACAAAAAAAAATATGATTCGATTTTAAAATTGCTTTGTAAGTACTATAAGGGAGCTACCATTTGATTTGTATGGGGGTGGGGAGCTAGGATGAAATTTGAAAAAAAAAATAGGCAGGACAGGAGTTTTGAGTTAAAAAAAAGACAGGATGAGACACTATGCAAAATAAAGGCAGGATGACAATTTAGGTAAAAATAGTCAGGATAAACTAAAAAAAAATGGGCAGGACAGTATAGAGTGAAAAATAAAAAGGCAGGACAGAGATTACAACTAAACAAAAATGCAGGACAAAATTTTTCATCCTAGCACCCCCCCCCACCCCCCCCCCCCCATAAAAATCAAATGGTAGCTCCCTAAGTGACGTCCAACTTAGTGTAATCACAGGTGTTGTATTGAAATAATTACTTGAAAACTTTAATGTTTGTTCACAACTGCATTCAGGGCAAATCCTTAATATTTGGTAATATTCAGTAACATTTATATTATAACCCGGGCCCCGTCACACTAGACCGTGATCGCACTACGATCTCTAAAAATATAATGCTATTGGCGATCGTAGTGCAGTATGGTCGTGTTACAGTCTTGATGAGGTCTTGGTATTCGTGTTGAGAGTAGCCAACTTTTATTAATTTAAACATGTTCAAAACAATCGTGATGCGTTCATGGCGAAATCAGGTCGCAGTTCTGTTCTAGTCGTAGATTTTTTTAGTCTCGATTACCCAGACGCATATTTAAATATATCTACATTTGAAAAATAAAGCGGCTGAATGATCGAGACTAAGATTTTTTTAGCCTTGGAACTGTCAGGATCAGTTCCAGGTTGAACTGTGTAAATCGATTCTAGGTATATTATAACTTACCAATGACCAAATCAGTTCTTTGTTAGAACTGTTCTAGCTAGAACTGTCTTAAAAGTGTCAGGAGATAGTTCCACATTTGTCCGGTAGAACAGTTCTCCTTCAGATTATGACAGTTAGGGGTAATCTCCATTGTATGTACATCTCCTTTGCAATTTTTTTTAAATGAGAATAACTTTTGATGAAATGAATGAATTTAATGATTATCCATTTCTGAATATTAATTCAGTTTTCTTTTGAAATATTTCAAAACTGGATTCGACGTACGTAATTTGTGGGAGATAGTTAGTTTGAACTCTTGCCTGGTCAACTTAAATTCTAAAAAAAATTGTGTGTGTCTATGCTAAGCATGCGATATTTGCTAAAAACTGTGGTCACACCTTACTTGATAGCTCGAACTAACGCCGAAAGGATAAACAAAGGTTTTACATTTACAAAATGTTTGCATCCGTTAGGAGTCCGCGATGTAATGAATAAATAAAACGGACGTGTAATATGGGGTGGAATAGGAATAAGAAAAAAAAATAATGTCAGAATAAAAAGCCAATAATTTTGCCTGATCATGATTCAGAAGTTGACCCAAAACTATTAATGATACCAAAGAAAACTAACATACCAATAATTGATTTTTCTTACGCGATTTGTTTTCAATTTGTATGTATCCGTTTTATTATCAATGTTCTTTCTGTGGTACGATTGCTAATGATACAACTCTCCACAAGAGACCAAAATGACACATAAAGTAACAACTAGAGGTCGCCGTACGGCCTTCAGTAATAAGCAAAGCCCATACTGCATAGACAGCTATAAAAGGCCCCGAAATGAAAATGTAAAACAATTGTAACGAGAAAACTAACGGTCTTATTGATATATAAAGAAAAAATGAACGAAAAACAAATATGTTACACATAAAAAAATAAATAAATTCTAGCCCTGGAGATGTCAATTACAACAGTATTGACGTTAAAGATTCTGTGCAAAACTGCATCTCAAACGCTAGACTTAATCTCCAGCGTTATAACTTTAATACTAGTACTTAAAAACACAGCTATTTACCATTTAGACTCTATTACAACCAAAGGCCTCTTTAGAAGCTGATGTGATAACTACAGACAAGATTAAAATGACTGTTGAATTTTGACAGTTGTATTTGTAATTGATACTAAGCATTTTCTTTATTTATACTTACTGTTTTTATTTATTTGAATAATTCACATCAATATATACTTTAAACATTCATAAAAAAAAATATGGAGATGTCATATGATTGCAAAATGAGACAACTATCCAATGTCTTGTACATTTTAATTCAATAAATGTAATTTTAGAATGTACTGAAAAAAATTATTTTGTAATTATTCACTTGAGAACACCTGTATTCATTTTTTTTTACTCAAATAATTGAAACAACACATTTTTGCTTTTCTTTTGTAGATTAAGAGCATATGATAGAAATCAGAATTTTAAAAATCCTGTTATCCATGCTCCAGAACCATTGGAAGTAGAATAGCCTGTTTCAGGATTTAAACAGTTGAAGAAGGAGCACAAGGTTATCATGCCGAAATTATCACGAGAGCAAATAGAGGCTTATTTCTTGTATAGAATGGGCAGGTAGGTACATGTTGGTCCATGTATATTTGCGTCCATTCGTTTTTTCATTTTGAAATATCAAAAACAAAAAACAAAAAAACGGAAGTATTTTCATTTTTCGTTTTTGATTTCTCGAAAACCTAAATGAAAAACAAAAGTGTTTTAATTTTTCGTTTTTGATTTCTAGAAAACCAAAATGAAAAACAAAAGTGTTTTCATTTTTTGTTTTTGATTTCTCTAAAACCAAAATCAAAATCAAAAGTGTTTCGGTCCGTTTTTCGTTTTTGATTTTACTAATTTTACTAAAGAAGAGTTTTTGATTTAATTTCAATTATATCTTGATTTGTTATGTAAAATGTTTTCCTTTCTTGTTTCACGGTCATTCATAGTTTAATATATTGCCAATGTAAACACCGCGGTGTTCTTTCAGCATAATGTAGACAAAATAGACCGTATGACTTCTGAATTGAACTACGGTGATAAAGTAATCAAAGACTTTCAAATTACCTTGTTTATATCTTTGATAAAGAATACATTTTTATATTTAAATGTTAAACGAATCACAAATTTAAATTGTACAATATAATATTATATAAAGATGGTACAAATAAATAGATTGATGACAACATCACACTAACAAGGGAGGTAACTACTATTAAAACTGACAAAAAAAACTGTCAGATCAATACTACTTTTAATAATCGAAGAAAATGTCGACGAATGCAAAAATCTTTAACAATTTGAACAATGAGTTTGCGTGAACTTTACTTTGAAGTTTAGAAAGGTTGATCTAAGATTATTAGAATTGATGGCCAGTATTTTACGAACAATTTTCCTTGATCAATAGATTAAAAAACAAATTTCTGCAATTTCACAATTCAAACTTGGATAAGCGTTCAAGTATTTTGCCATTTGGAGCCTATTCGGTATAAGTTTTGCTTATTTGTGAAGGCTATATGGTGACTTTAACTAGAGCTAGGGCGTTGATGGGGGATTATGGAATTGAGAATAGTGGACAAAAACTATATGGATCAAGAAATAAATAAAATAGCGAGAATATTGGTGTTATAAAATATAAAGAGAAGAGGATAATTGGCAAAAAGTATAAAGAATAGAGAAATATGGCCTAAAATATCAAAGAATACAGAAATTAAGAACCCCGAATCCAGACCATCATACTAGTTGCCTTAATGAACGTTAGTTTGTCTCTGGGAGATTTTTATTGCTTATCATACGGTTTCTCTTTAATTCTATGTCTATTAATTAAGATGCGAGCTTTCATTATTTGACAACATAGTACATATCACATTATAAAAAAGACTATTATTTTGCAAACTACCATAGCTTTCCGGTAATTGTTCTGCTTAAAACCACATTGGAGTCCCTGTATATTTTTTTTTTCAAGTTGACCTCAGCTACCCATCCTGCCCCATCATTACAGAAAAGTTAATAAACAAATTTCTATGGCAATACTTTTGTCCGCACAATGTGTAAAGGGGGGTTGGATAGCTGATGTCTACTGGAGAAAAAATCAAGTTTTATCATTCAAACTGATTTAATTTGAAAACGAGTGCATGGACCCCTATTTTTTAAAACGGCAATTTGCTTCATTTTGCAAGGAGATTATGTGACCCAAATTTTATAAATTTGTAAATAGCGCTATTTTTTTTAATTTTGATAAACATGCAGCACAAAAATGACGCGTTTTCCTCTATTCATGAACATTTGATAAATATGAGTTATTTCTGAATAAAAATTGTATAATTTTTAATGATACTTATAAAATACAGAAATTTACCGATTATTTAATAAAAAAAAAAAACAATAAGTGTTTATCTTTTAAAAAAATAAATATGTCTTTGTTTCGAAAAAGAAAATACGGACACAAATCTGAATTTTGAGCAAATATACAGAATTTCGACCTCATTTTGTTCAAAAAGTAGCACATGAAGGTATATTTTTTTTTATTACATATTTGATTTAATCAGGTAAAAAATAGCCTATATGCAAACTTTCATCAACTTGTAAATACAGGTTCAAAACTGTATCGTATGCCCTTAAAGGGTGGTAGTATACCTAACCTTATAATGCAAGCAAGCTGACCAAGGATACTACCTTTGCCTACACACTCAATGCAATCGGCTTACATAACGCTTTACATTACAGGTTGCAACACCTTGCCAAATTATTGGATTCCAATAAACGTTTGGAAAATTATTGTAATCAGACGGCTTGGGTGACCCTGATTAACCCGAACGACGTAGGAGTTCGGGTTAAAGGGTCACACGAGTCGTGCAGATTAAATCCAATATACCGATTTGATTGGCTGATAACTGTTAACACATGACGCCATCAATGTACGTGAACGTTTTAGAAATATGCAAACGATATTCCGCGATCCACTGCTCCTTGTAAAGTTTCTTGTAGAGTACAGAAAGGTGAACACACGCCTTGATGTAGTAATAGGTTGGTAAGTTTTAAATATTTTTTTTTTATATTTAGGCTTCTTCCTAAATTGTTACATTATTTGCGATTTAATTGTAACTTTTTTCTATCGTTTCTGTTAAATTTATTCATATTTTTTTTTTTTTTTGCAATCAGTGATGATTTATACTCACGAGATATTGTACTTTCAAATCGGTGTTATTGAGTAAAGATTAATTGCTTTTTTTTCCTTAATAATATGCTTAGAGGAAGATGAACCGCGGAAGATGTTAGTACATCAATTTAAAATGTTAAATAAACAGACACAACGATTCTCTTTCCAATCTTTAACCCCGACCCCAAATTTAGATTCGATACCCAAATAGTCCCTATATAGGAATAAATATGCCAAAAATCGTTATGAATTTCATTGAGTCTAAAACTTATTCAAATCAGATTTTATTTATTTGAATATTCTTAAGTACAGTCATGATTTCTTTTTGGCAATTACAGAAAATTGTTATTATCTGTTCTGACTTTAAATCACTGATTTAAGAATTACATTGTGTACACAAAATAAAATAAAATTTATGTCCCAGTTTATATAATAGAAAAGGAGGGCGAAACATTTCTTGTTTCATCAGGGGCCTCGTTTGCCAAGAAGTAGTTCTTCTACTGTAATCACTAGACAGTCAACACAGAGGGTTAGAGGGTGAACTTCGCCCGTGCGTGGATTTTGTACTCCAATATTTATTGATTAAAACTGTTACTTGTCCTATCAAAGGTGTATGGTTTTCTCTTGGCATTCCGGCTCCCTCTACCAATAAAAAATGGGCGCCGCGAAATAGCCGGAATGTGGCGCTTAAAAATGACGATTAAACACCAACAATAGATACATCAATTCATTTTTTTTTCTTATTTTAAAACTACGATGTTTGTACAAGGTGTTTCATTAATCAACTTTTTTGTAACTTCGAGTCAGATGGCGGATTCTTTTTTTTTTTTTGGGGGGGGGGGGGGGGGGGTGGGAGGGGAGTGGGCGATAGGTTGTTCATCCTTGAATTGGACAACTCAACATTTTTAGTCTCGCTACAATCGTTGATATTTGTTCATTTTATAGAATATACGTAACAACCCCTTCAGAATCCATGAAAGCCCCTAAAGGGAAGAATAGATTTGAACTGTGCAGTATATCTGAGGTAGTTAATGCACACCTTAGCTGTGCATTATTCAGATTATAGCACAGTAAGAACAAAGATATTTTACCCATGTCATGTGCTAATGAAAATGAATGGTGAAATAAAGACTGCAATATAAATAAAGGATTCGCAAATGATCATGACTTTTGTTTGAAGTAAAATGAGCAAACCCAAAAATCCATCAATCAACCAACCAATCAATCAATCAAACAATAAAATTGAGAATGGAAATAAAGAATGTGTCAAAGAGACAACAACCCAACCAAAGAGCAGAAAACAGAAAACAGTCGAAGGCCACCAATGGGTCTTTAAAATAACAAACATATTCCCGCAACCAGAGGCGGGCTTCATCTGGTCCCTAAATAAAAAAAATATATACTAGTTGTGTGAAAATGGACGTCAAACTAAACTAAAATTAAAAAAAAACATAAAAAAAATTAACAAAGGCCAGAGTCTCCTGACTTCGGACAGGCGCAAAAATGCGGCGGGGCATAAACATGCTTTGTGAGAACTCAACCCTTCTGCTTACAACTATATAGAATAAGAATGTAGAATAAAAAAACACAGCAATATGCACAGAAAAACTCAGTTTAAAAGAAATCCGAGTTTGATGTCAGAATAGGAAACAAAAGAAACTACGCAAAATGAAAATTATTCATCAATTAACAAAGAACTACTTGCAGTAACTGACATGCAAGCTCCAGACCGACTTAAACCGATCGAAAGATAATATAGATATAAGAAGATTTGGTATGAGTGTCAATGCGACAACTCTCCATCCAAGTCACAATTTGTAAAGTAAACTATTATAGGTCAAAGTACCATCTTCAACACGGAGCCTAGGCTCACACCGAAAAGCAAGTGTTAAAGGTACATGAATGCCCCACTCGCACTATCATTTTCTATGTCTAGTGGACCGTGAAATTGAGGGTCAGAACTCTATAGTTGGCATTAAAATTAGAAAGATCATATAATATGAAATATGTGTACTGAGTTTCAAATTTCATCAAAAACTACCTTTACCAAAAACTTTAACCTGAAGCGAAACAGACGGATCAACGGAAGAACAAACGAACGCAGAGAACGAACAGCATAATGCCCATATATGGAACATAAAAAATGAGCTGACACCAAATGAAGGTTTGGTAAATCTCAATGAAATCTCATTGGTATAAATGTTAATTTTGTTATCAGTAATTTTAAACCATACTAAATATAATTGATATACACATCAAGGGAATACAATCTGTTGATACCTATGAATTGGCATTGAACAAGGTCGTGTCTTTCTCTTACTGTTAATAACGTCTTTACACTAAATCCATTGGATGTTGGATGTGCACTGATTGATATTTCAGTCTTAGATCCATGATTTTTGTATTCGTTTTCATTGGCTATGAACTAGCTGTGAGTAACTGCAATTACCTTTTGTCCTTTTGTCCTTTTTTATTTTCTCAATTGAACTGTTTCATATTTTTCATTTCATGGACTATTGTAGCCGACTATACCGTATGTTTTTTTCTCATTGTTGAAGGTTATATGGTTGCCTATATATCATTGCTTGCATCCACTACGTTTGAACTTTGGGGGATAGTTGACTCATTTGCAATCATACCACATCTCCTTATTAAAAAGTTGAGGGGGGGGGGGACTTGTATTTCTTTAGAAAGTGTAAATGTTTTCCTCCCAGGTCACCCAGTTTGAATTGGATATTTTGACATTTTGCTGTGCTCTTGGATTTGTGTTAAGAGCCCCCAGAGCTCCTGGTCTGTTGGTGGGTAAGCTTTGGATGTCTTTTTGAATATTGCATACGGTGATTTGGTGATGTCTTCATACAATGCATTGTCTCATTACTTTATATAGACAGCTTATCAGTCATCCTGATCTATCAAAATAGCTCTCCTGGCTTTTTGTATAGTCAGACGAGAAACAAGATATAAACTGACCTAGCTTGGTATATACATGTATCTTTAATATACTCATATAAATTCAAGTCAAATAAATATTTTTAAACAACATAAAAATAACAAGCTTTTTTTTGTTCTGCGGCGACGTGAACGGAACACCAATTAAGTAATCGATCTTTATGACTATGGCTTCAATATTCAAAGATTATGTTCTTCTTGTCTTAGATTTAATAAGACTTCAAGTTGGAATAGATCTACGAAGACTAAAGAACGGTCATGTAAGGTTTGGCAATTGTTCATGCCCACCGATGTCCAGATATTGTTCGAAACAGATAGAAAAAAAATGTTCTTTTTTCATGGAAAATTAAACTGTTACAATATATTACAGAACACAAAACTGACTAACATTGCTGTAAATACAAGTTAAAAAGCTGACATGGGTTACGTTAAAGCTAAAAATCCCAATCCCCCGGCATCAAATAATTAAAAGCATATATATGACCTTTAACATTGGAAGGCCAAACTTGCATTGAGCCGTGTCTAGGTCCTAAATAGAAAATAAAGAGATGTGGAGTAAATGTATACACGGGATAAAATCGCACACAATACATAGAAAAAATACAAATTATTAATGAACAGGGCTTTTATTCCTGTTCTTCATCTTGAAAGTAGCTGGAGGGTCTACAACGAGGAACCAGACCATTCATACCCATTATACAATAGCCACATAGGTTAGTGCATCGGACTACAAAATCAAAGGTTCCTGGTTCGATCCCCGATTCGGGTAGAAAATTTCCAATCCACTATAAATAAATATGTTTGAACTAACAATAGCCACACACTTGACTATGTGGATTACAATGTTTAAATTTTTTTTCTTTATCCTACATATACACAATTTGTGATTTGTTCAATATTTAAATATAATAATGTATGTTCTATCAAAGATATAAACAAGGTAATTTGAAAGTCTTTGATGACTTTATCACCGTAGTTCATGCGGTCTATTTTGTCTACATTATGTTGAAAGAACACCGGAGTGGTTACATTGGCAATATTTACTATCAATGACTGTAAAACAAGAAAGGAAACAATTTTACATTATAAATCGAGTCATAATTAAAATTAAATACCAAACTCTTCTTTAGTAAAATCAAAAACGAAAAACGGAAACACTTTTGATTTTCATTTTGGTTTTAGAGAAATCAAAAACAAAAAATGAAAAAAAACACTTTCGTTTTCCGTTTTTGTTTTAGAGAAATAAAAAAACGAAAAACGAAAACATTTTTGTTTTTCATTTTTGTTTTCGAGAAATCAAAAACGAAAAATGAAAACACTCTCGTTTTTCATTTTTGTTTTCAAGAAATCAAAAAAACGAAGAATGAAAACACTCTCGTTTTTTGTTTTTTGTTTTTGATGTTTCAAAATGAAAAACAAATGGACGCAAATATACACGGACCATATACACGGACTCTACTGGTGGGACAGACTTTTTTGTTGTTATAATAACTACAAATAATCAAAACCTGTACTCATACCGGAAGTGAGCTAAGAGATAACTGATGGCAGACGATCGATATACAATAACTGTAGCAGTTTATGAATAAATTATAGATTGCATATTGCTTCAAAAGAATTAAAACGGTCTTATATATGTGTGATTAACGATTCATTCCAGTTCATAATATTCCAAGTGATTTGAATCAACGCGATAATAACATCAGAAATGTTCCGAGTGATTTCATTTAGCGCAATAATAACATCAAATGGACAATGAACACATCTTATATGTTGAGAGAAAATCCATTTATGTAGGTTGAATAAGGGAAATTTGATACAATCTTTTGAATTTCCCACATTCAAATGAACATAACTTGTGGAAGAGAGCTTGAAGTCATAAAACGTAAAGAAGAAGGTGTAGTTCGATGGAGAAAGAACTGATTGGAAACGTAGCTAATATGTTGTACAGTCATATCAATGGATATATTTTTTAAATCTTACATATCTGATATAAAAGGAAAAAAGAAAAGAAAAAGAATAATGACCCTTTTAACATGTTTATAGATATAAGAACATGTGTTATGAGTGCCATTGAAACAAATCTCCATCCAAGCCACAATTTAAGAGTAAACCATTATAGGTCAATGTACGGTCTTCAACGCGGAGCTTTGGCTTACACCGAACAGAAAAGACACCTTTAAAGGACCCCCAAAATGACCAGCCACTGTGTAAAACCATTCAAACGGGAAAATCAACTCAGTCTACCTTTTTAAGGAACAATTGCACAATAATAATAAAAATCATAATATCCATATTGATAATAATGATCTTATGATATTTTTATGTTAAACAAGTGTCTTCATTTATTTAGTTTGTTCACATATACATGAAGTCTTTTCGTGTAATTGAACTATAGTTAAGGTGGTACCCAACACTTTAACTAAAATTAATTTGGCTCGTTTAATTTTCTTAAAATTTTGACAAAGTATTTACTTTGACCCTTTTACAAAAATATAAAAAATTCAAAAATTTTGAACCAACCGTTTAATCAGAAAAATTACACTGGTTATATAGCAATTTGACAAACACTTATTTTGATCATTGAGAAGCTTAATATTCACGTAACAACACAACGTCATTAAAACGTTCTGCTGAGTTTACAGAGTTATCTCCCTGTAGGTAGTGTTAGGTACCACCTTAAACTTACAATTTGGGTAGAAATTACAAAAACATAGGGGGATTTGGTATGATTGCCAATCAGACAACTATCCAAAACTGTCACAATGACGAGGTATAAGCAACTTCATTTATATGTTATCTTACGATCTTTAACAATGAGCAATACGAACGCCGTTTATTCAGCAATAAAAGGTTGGTATTGTACAGTGTGAACAAAGAAAGGATTAAAAGATACAAAGCACAATACCAAATCATGAGTTGGAGTGGGACAACAAAATACATTAATGTTATCTCAAGACTCTGTATGTATAACTGCCATTCAAAAAGTATATTGATACATGTATACCATAGAGCCTTCTCATGTTTTTTTTATTTATTATGTGATTACTTGGTCGTAGTTCCAAAGTTCAAATGACATAGCTCAAGGCAACTACTACAATTATAGGTCACCGTCAGCCATTCCACAATAGAAAAGCCCATATCGTATCCGCCTTTTCAGAATCTAAAAGACTATGGGTAATCTCATTGTTCGTACATCAAAATGAAAATATCGTCAGATCATTGGTTGAATTTCCATTGTTTTAGAACGTTCTTAACCAATCACAACGCTTTGTTGTACGCTTTTGAAAATATTACCCAGAATGCATTAGATTCTGAAACTGCGAAATTCGATAAAATGTCGCCATCATGCTTGTTTTTTTTAATGAGGGTGATGATTATTGTCAACATGAAAGAGAAAACCTTCACAAAGTAATAAGAAGCTGTTACACAACTACATGTATCTGTTTTCATTTTCATATATAAATATAAAAATATAATAGTGGGGTAAACATATATGTAGATAGCTACAAAAAACAGTAGGATGCAAAAAAGACAATTCGCAGTCATCATAGTAATCATATCACGATTTTTTTGCAATCTTTTTGTGGAAGATTTTTCCTATATCTTTATTTGGCGATTTGCCTTGCCTTTCTCTTATGTTTTGATATTCTGACATAACGTGAAGGTTGCATATTTTACTTTTTAAGTCGTGTAAAATTCAGAGGCGGATTCAGAGGGGGGTTTCAGGGGGCCTGCATCCCCCTTTTGAGAAAAAAATTGGTTGATTATATAAGGAATCACTGAAGCATGAATAAATCGTGCCCCCTCTTAGGCATTCAGTGGGCCCCCTCTTATGAAAATTTCTGGATCCGCCACTGAAATTATATTCTTTACTCTAGAATAATATAAAAGTGTAACATTTACCAAATTTAAAATTATATAACTGTCTAAAGGAGATTACTGCATTGTTTCACACGATGCATTGAAAGCATCTGTATATATCTTTACTATTAGTACTGCAACTGACATCGAAAAAGACGCTTAGTTAACAAGTTTAATGGTCCGGAATAACACACGGCTGCAAATGGTTTTAAATGATAGAATAATATCTATATTTTAATTTCCGTTGGGTCGTAAAAAGTTTCACTGGTCACATTTTTGTATTTTATCCCTTTAATGGGGGTACCCCTCAATTTACGGTTTTGGGTAGTTACCTTAAAATCCAAAAATATATTTTTGGGTTAAATTTCCCGCTATTTTCGCAAATATTTTCTATGCATATATCATTAAGGATCATCTCCAAGTAAAACTTTCAAACTTAAAGTTAGTTATTTTTTAGATAGAAATTTAACGCGTTTTTCTTTAAAAACGAGAAAACATATATTCAAAAACAGTATATGACATTTGAGTGGAAAAAACATATTATTGCGATACTGCATGCAAATTTTGTTGGGCAAATTCCAAACAATTTTGTCAAAAACTCAAAAATAAAAACATCATTTGTACCTTTTTTAATTACGGAAATTTCCTATCCGTCAATCAGTTCCGCCATTTATTTTTTCCTTCACAATCAATTTGATAGTTTCGATGTGATTATGTAGATTTTGTCGGAGAAGTTAATTTATTTTTGAGTGATTTGAATATATATAGTAGTTCTTTCGTGTATTTTCTGTAAATAAGTTATATTTTTGTTAATAAAATTTTGACTTTATATAAAAGTAAACCAAATCCTTCGGATAAGAGGTTTTTCCGGATAATGACTATAGTTGACATTGTGTGAAAACACATTGTATGTCAATGTTTAACCTCAGAGCAATTATTATGCATGCAAGTGGTCGGGGGAAAGTACTATTGAAGTTTATGGTGATTTGGTGTGTGACAAGGTGATGCTAAAACCAACTTCTCTTGATATTCTGCTTTCCGTGGGCAAATCATCAGTGATGTTATGAGACTTGCACCAGAAGGCAAAATTGGTGCGTCTTTAAATAGATTGATTGATTGATTGTTGGTTGCTTAACGTCCAGTGGCAAATATTTATGCATGTTCAGGACGAGAACAAGTTAACAATAAAAACAATAGGTAGGTTTTGTCATAATAGAAGCAATTCGGGATGATGATCGTGAAAATTTAGTCTGCCACTTGAAAATGATGGTATATCGGATTGGGACAGAAATTTTCCATTGCAACATGTCACCTACGGACCACTCAAAGAGTTGATGCAAGGGTTTTTAACGTGCAAAGAACGTGACACTCCCTTTACACGAGGCATCGGATTTAACGTTCTCATTCTGACCGGACGTGACTACGAATTTGACACATCCCGCACAGCCAAACGGACGCCCCATTTCGTTTTACTGCCGGTCGGGAGAAGACCAAGTGACCATATTTCGTTTCCCGAGTCACCCTTGGGAAACTTCAAATTAGAAACAACAGAAATCCATATATGTGATCAAACTGATCGACATATATCCTCACAACCTGACACTTTTATACGATCTCGCGCTCAGTTTCTTCCTTGTAGTTTGGATATGAAAACAGGGGTTTTGTGTAAAAGAAAAATCTTTAAAAAAAAACACAGAAAACTACGTAAAACTGAGTCCTCTAAACGTGATGACAGTCTTTTAAGTTGTGCTTATTAATGTGAGTAATTATTTATCCATGCATAACCAAGTACTTATTGAAGTCAACACCTGTGCAATTAAGTAAAACAGTTACTAAAAAGTTAGAATTTGAACTTGCTGTCTAACGATTGTTAGTGATGTGATTTGTTCTTCCATAAGAAAAAGCCTTTCTCATCCTCTATATATACCAATCACTTTTACCCAAGATTATCTCTGATGCTTACCAAATTGCCAAACTCGAGAACTAACTAGATATTGTGACACCTTACAATTCAGACACAGTGGGGCCAAGGGATATAAATTATAGAGCTTAGCTCTGAACTCAATTTAGGGGATGCCATATCTGCTGCAGGAAAATTGAAGTCTATGTTAAGACTTTCAGAATTACACCAAGGTGTGTCTGAAAATATCAAGGATACATTAAAAGAACAACGATTACTTTATCCTGCCACCAGTGCTCTTATGAGCTATGTCCTCCTTTCGGTATTTCTATGGAAATGATGCCCGCATAGCTTGTTAATAGATATAGGAAGATGTGGTATATAAATAAAGGCAACAGTAGTATACAGCTGTTCAAACTCATAAATCCATGGACAAAAAACAAAATCGGGGTAACAAACTAGAACTGAGGGAAACGCACCAAACATAAGAGGTGAACAACGACACAACACTACAATGTAACACACATGATATGATAAATTATAATCCTGGTACTTTTGATAACTATAGTCATCATATGCGGATTCGGTATGCGTATTAGCATTACACTTCCCTTTTTATATGTATCCCTTGGCCCCACTGTGTCTGAATTGTAAGGTGTCACAATATCTAGTTAGTTCTCGAGTTTGGCAGTTTGGTAAGCATCAGATTGGTATGAATGCCAATATGATACAACACACCATCCAAGTCACAATTTATAAAAGTAAACCATTATGTGTCACGGTCCGGTCTTCAACACGGAGCCTAGGCTCAAAAGTTCATTTGTTAGTTAATTGAAGAAAAATAACACAAAGGCACTTCTGAACCGTATATTGTTCCTAAAGATAACAAAAATTCGTAAATGTATGACTATTACAAAATCAATCGTTTCTGTAGCATCATTCGCCCTATTACATTTGGGTTTGGCAGTGCAGATACATGACGCATATGCATATGGGAATATAGGTCACGAACGTTGATCGAAACTTTGTACTCACATTTCTTTTGTGTTTCCTATGCAAAGGTAAGACTATATCTGAAGAGTTTGACCGAATCATGACGGTATTTACGCTCCAGATAGCATTTGTAGTCAAAAACTGTGTTTGCTTTGAATAAACTCTGTCCTGCGCCGAACTTCTTTTAAAAAGGGAAGTGTAATGCTAATACGCGTACTGAATCCGCATATGATGACTATAGTTATCAAAAGTACCAGGATTATAATTTAGTACGCCAGACGCGCGTTTCGTCTACATAAGACTCATCAGTGACGCTCATATCAAAATAGTTATAAAGCCAAACAATACAAAGTTGAAGAGCATAAAGGATCCAAAATTCCAAAAAGTTGTGCCAAATACGGCTAAGGTAATCTATTCCTGGGACAAGAATCCTTAGTTTTTCGACTAGTAAGAGATTGATTCATGTCCCTATTTTATGAATACTTGAGGTATTGTGTGTCGCTTTTAAAAGTTATATAAGGATCATGACTGATTTTGAATTACAACATTAGAAAATTGGCATTGCATTGTATAATTTTTCATCCTTCCCTTAAAAAATTAATGAGTTAACTTTTTTACCAGGATTATCCCACTAAAAAATGTTCATGCACCAAACTGACTCTGTTTTTCACTCATTTTTTTTCAAACCTCGCATCCGCCTCGGGTGACTATAGTGTATTATGTGTTATAATTGCTCTGTCCAGACTTTGCAAATACACAATATTTATTTATCTATAACTAGATACTAATTTTCACAAAACACACAACCTTTAAGATGCAAAATTAAAAACAGTTTCAACGCTTGAATTTTGTTTTTTTCAAAGATAGAAAAAATATTGAAATAATTTGATAAACTAGTGTTTTATACTTTAGAAAATAATTCTGTAATATACTATAGTGAAACACTATACACAATATGAAAGTTTATTGATGTGAAAAGGTCAAGGCCACTTCTTCTTTTGCTATGTCTTAAATGGAAAAAATCGGAAGGTTCCAAATCAACGCCATTTTGTAATGGCAGCTCTTCATATAAGTTTTCAAATTTGTCATTTTAACATCGTTTATAACATATGCTTATGATTGAATCGTTTTTGTAGCATCTTATTGAATAAATATCAGAATATGTCTCCTTTTTGTCCTTGTGGTTGAAATATTGATATTTTTAGGTCTGACCTTTGACCTAAATTTCACAAAATTGTGACCACCCTGGATTTTTACGACCCAACTTTTCTTTTTGTACACGTTTTCCTCTTTCCATCGATATATAATTTAGGTGTGTGTTCTTCCGGACCATTAAAGTTTTAAAAAATGAACTCTGGTTGCAGTACTATAGGGATTATACAAATACACGATCTTCAATTCCTCTTCAATGAAGATAAAAAAATAATAATAACATAGCTCTTCATTGTGAGGGTTACAAATTCTTACCTGCCAAGCGATGAATGCATTATTTCATTTGCCTAAACTAATAGCCATTACAGGTCGAAAACCTGAATCGTTGGGGAATTGCATAAAACCAGTTGGTATTATTTAAAGAACGACACATTTAAAAGGAAATCAATTCTTATAACAATGACATTTTAGTATCATTTAAACACCATTGATTGTTTTCAATTTAAATAACGACGATGAAAGAATTCACTTTTTTTAGTATATTAATCAAACAATTGCCACTTAAACAACAATTGAACAAGCTTACATGAATTAAATATGGAATAGAGGTACGTAGTTGAATTATGGTTTAAAACGGTTTGGGAACATCTGCATTTTCTCCCACAATGCAAGGGATGAAATTTGAAAAAAAATAGGCAGGACAGGAGTTTTGAGTAAAAAAAAATGGCAGGATGAGACACTTGCAAAAAAAAAGGCAGGATGACAATTTAGGTAAAAAAAAGTCAGGAGAAACTAAAACAAAAAAGGTAGGACCGAATAGAGTGAAAAATAAAAAGGCAGGACAGAGATTACAACTAAAAAAAATGCAGCCCAACATTTTTCATCCTATCCCCCCCTAAAAATCAAATGGTAGCTCCCTTAATTCCCAGGGATTGCCAAATACTCAACTAAGTCCTTCAAGAACTCCTACGTGCAACAAGATACACCAAATCCTTTTAATTGGCAATATACATTTAAATCTTCATAAAATTCATTCATTAGGAGGAAATATTGAATAACTTTTATTTTAACGGTAAGATTTCTGAAACTAAATTTTTAATGGAACTGTATAATTTCCGGAACCAAGTCACAATAGAACCGTAAGATTTCCGTAACGTAGTCTCAATGGGGAATATTTCGATGAATTGAGATAAAATATAATAATATAGAATCAATCAAATGATTAATAAAACGTAAATACAGGTGTACAAACTTCAATCAAGTCTTTATTCCGATGTCATGGTAACCTAGGTTGCTTTCAACATGCGACAGTTTCCCGATAATAATGTGTTATCCATAAGAACAATACAAGCATGGTATGCAAACCGTAGATATCTTTATCTTGTACTTCTATAGATTTATGAGTTAAATTATAATAATAGATATGAAAGGGGAAATGACTTACACTTGACTATAAAAAAATAATCCTGAAATTAAAAAAAACGGAATACTTCGTGAAAAAAGGGAAAACTCACTGTAAATTTTACTTATTGTAGATTGAAGATGCAGTCATATCTTTTTTGAAGTATAAACATTCACCTCAACTTAGAAAAAAGTCACCCCCGAAAAAATAAAATTCATGTATGTGAATTATACATAAATTAATACACTGCCCGTGTTGGATTCTTAGCTGCTTCGGTTAATCGTCGTGTTTTCTAAATTTTGGTTGAAAGGGAAGGTATGATAAGCTATCTAATTTGTCATGAATTAGTGTGTTTCTATTTCATGTATTCCAAAAAGTTAAGCAAGGTTTGTCCTAAATAGCAAACGAATGTGTGTTAATGTTATGAGGTTCAAGATAACATGCATCAAATTTGAACACAAACTATTTTTGTATATGTTGAAAAGTATACAAAAAAACTTCCCTTCCTCCGAAAATACATTAAAACTATAAATAATATAGTGTTTGGTCCTCTATAATATAGTGTGTGGGTGAAAATCAAATGATTCATGTTAAAATGTATGTTTCAGTTATTTGTTTGTAATTCTTTTGACTTAATATAAGGATATATTTGTACATTAAATTATTGTTTGTCGCCGAAAACTAATTTAGGGAGAACAAAACGTCACTATTGATAAAATGTAATTTAATCGTTCTGTTGTCATCTATCAAGTAGCCCGCCATTATCGCGGACGCGAACGATGATCTATATCATTCCCGCGTTTATATTAAGCAACATAACAATTGTCTGTCAATAAATTGGACCGTCTGATAAAGGACGAATTAATTTCTGATACAAAATTGGACATGGATTGAATATTCCGGTCTAGCTGATTAATCTGACCTCTAGAATCAGTTGTTACACTCACAGATGACGGAAGAATAAAATGTTGGAGAAGCATAGTAAAAAGGGCGTTTTTAAAAGTACAAAGAAAGAAAGAAAGTTAATCACGTTAATTGACAGAATAAATGGCCTAAGTTTTGTTTTTTTTTTATTAAAATTGAACTAAAAGTCGGATATCCTTCAGAATGTTCGTTTCCTGTGGTAAATGGAAATGGAAACGCTCTGCAGTGAAACCTGTATAAACGGTAGCACCTTTTCTTGACTCCAGATTTTGGTTGGATTTCGCAGTTTTTCGGTTAATTCATGTTCACAACAGTTACGTATAACTTTTGATACGACTAAATTTTAGGACATGTTTGGTTTAGATAGGTTATCGGTTTATGCAAGATTCGGTTTAGACAGGGGTGCGGGAATTTCTCGCTACATTAAAGACCTGTTGGTGACCTTCTGCTGTTGTTTTTTCTATGGTCGAGTTGTTGTCTCTTTGACACATTCCCCATTTCCATTCTCAATTTTATTAATGTAAATGTACTTTCTGTTCATTGAAAAAATAGAATTCACAGAGTAAGATTGAATTTTATTTTCTACATTTTACAGGATAATGGAACTGTCTGAATCAATTGAACTTCAACATTAAATAACACAATTAATGAGAACAATGTCTTTAAACAACTCACGTAACCGATGAAGTGATATCGACCATAAAATCGACTTCATTAAAGTAAATAAAACTTCAGTGTTTTTTTAAATGTATGTTCTAATAATGACGTCTTAACTTCGATTTCCGATTCTTCTTTTGGAATAAGTGGTTTGTTTTAGTCAACCTGTTTCTTTAAATTATTTATACCGGAAGAGAGCAACTATTTTTTATATTGTTTACATAGTGAAGTCGTCATATTGGACCGAATTTTCGTTAACATTTATTTCAATTTTTATACATGTTTGACTTGATCTTTTATTTTGTTTATATATTGAACCATGATGTTACAATAAAAGTAGTCGATACCATGGCTGATGATTAAAACGACGAAAAGGATAAACAAAAATAACAAAAAACCATAAACAAGCATTACTTAATACTGAACAACAGGAACTCCCTACAAACCGGGTAGGACTCGGGTGTTTCGTATTACAGTGCAACAGCACTATCTCAGCGTATTCTTTTTTACAAGATAAACCTACATCAAACTACATCTGTCCTCTAACAGTGAATGTTGACTATTGTTTATATACTACAAGTGTTAACACCCAGAGAGGACAATTTGTTTAAATTATGAAATAAATATATAAAAGAAAACATGTAATTTTTGACATTGCAGATGGCTAAATATTATAAACATTTTGTACAATTATAAAGCTATCCTCGTTAGCATGTTTAAATAACTGTTATCAAAGTAATAAACAATTTGATTTGCTGAGAAAAATTATAGGCTTTGTATCCAAAATTTAGAGCAGCAGATTATTTTCTATGGAATTATTGTAATTAACATGATTAAACGTGATAACAAAAGAAAACAGAATTTACTCGGACACGAAATGATTTGGTTTATTGGAATACAAAGCTGATCCGATGTATTTTAGATTTTCAAGGCTAAACTTATGATTGAACGTAATGACAATGGTATTTAGGTCTAAGTATCATTTATATCCTATCTTCTTCTAAAGAGATATTTGAAGTTGCCTCTGTATAATCTAAAAGACGATGAGTAATCTTATTATTCGTACACCAAAATGAAAATAACGTTACATCATTGGTTACATTTCCATTGTTAAGTTTATACGGGGACGAAGTCCCAAAAAACAGTAGAAAATAAAAAAAAAAAAAAAAAATAATAGGGAAAATTTTCCCGAAATTTTCATTGTACTAATGAACTCAAAATCGCTCAATTTTTTTTTTATTTCCCGCATCTGCGCAGGATTCTACAATGTTCTTCCCTTTTCCGGTCTCGTTTGCATGAAACTTTAACAAAACATATATTTATCAGTCTAGTATAAAACAGGAAGGAACGCAATATCAATTTCATTTTTAATAATTCCTTGATATGAAAAAACGTTGATAGTGTTTCTTTGTTTACATTGCATATGACGTCATAACTTAAATAACGTCACAACTAAAATCCCTAACAACAGAACAAAATCGGAAACGTTACGGTATTTCCGTTTCTCTTTTTTTAACAAATATTTAAGTTACAAAAAAATAATTCATACAGACTTCGTCCCCATTACAGGTAATGCCTGCCTCATATTATTAAATCAATCACAATATTTTAGATTACATTGTACATGTATTACCCAGATTTGCTTGTTACTGAAACAGCGAATAGGATTGCACGGACATCCAAAAGGAGCGATCCCTTAAGTCTCCTGCTAGACATGTATATTCTCGTGTAAAAGCATAAAATTCCTATCTGCTTATTACGTTAAACGGTGGTCATATTTTGGATATTATTTGCCTCGAATGACGGCACTACAAACGTCGAAAGAGCCTAAACTATTGACAATCACTTCCCGCCCTTATACATCTGGAACTTCTCGGTCAAGTACTCAGTTTGATCAATGTATTCGCCATTCAAGGTTAATATATTCAATCAATCGATTGACTAATTTAGTGTTAAATCAAGTTCTTCCAGTTCATATTTCAAAGCCATCGACAGCTCGCTGTTTTGCATTATAAAAATGAAATATAACCAAATATATATATAGTAAATCTTTCTGAAGGTTTCCTGCTTTTAATCAAGACATTACATTTCGTCACAGCAGAAGTTAAACCATTAATGGTGAACTAATTCTACATTTGAAGACCATTAAAATGTTAATTATAAATCTATCAATTTCCCCGGAAACTTCGAAATGAAGTTCTATAGTGAATTAAAGCTAGAATTGATTTCTTGATAGGAATTTTGTGTTCTATAAGTACCAGTTAAAAATGCCCTATAAAGACCATTCGGAAATGCTTCATTCAGAAATAACTGCAACATAAATAGACAATTATTTTGAAATTGTGTCTTGCATTGCGTCATCTTAGGGGACCTTTATGTACTAATTTATACTGCTTTTAAATAGCTTATACTGAATATGCAAGAACATATTATCTCTGGACGTTATTCAAACAAAAATCAAGTAACAAGCATATTCGGTATTAGGCAAAATGTGAAAGAATTTTTTTTCTTTTTTCTTTTTTCTGTAACCATATTTTATAATTAGTTAATTAAACGTTAGACCAACTATCGAATATTTTGAAACCAGATCAAACAAATTCTTAATTATTTAATTTATTTTTATCTTTTTTTTATTCTACCTTTATGTTTTTTCGGTACACAAAAATCATTATGCTATTTGTTTTGTGTGGTCTCACAACTTGGTAGATACTTTTGAACGTATTTTCATGTTAAAAAGCACCAGAAGAAAGTATTACCACTAAAAACTTATTAGTCCCAAGAGAGAAAAATACAATCTTGCCAGAACCGGAAAACACAATCCTGCCAGAACCTAGTCTCGATCATCCAGACGCAGTATGAATATAGCGTCTGGATTTTTGTGTCTTTGGATTTCGTTCATAGATGGCGTTTTAAAATTTGGTAATGACCTTGACCACATCTTCACGGAAGGTATACACTTCAAGAATATGGATGATAACATACGGCAGTGGTAGACCAGAGTTGAGAGTTTCAGTGTAAAATGAAACTTTTAAACAGCATGGAAACTGGAAGAAACTAGACAATAAACTTATTAAAGTTCATGTGTACAAATGTGTCTTTTAATAGGGTAGGTAAAAGGTAGGTTTTTATTACTCAGAAAAGGGGTTGGGGGTTGGGGGAGAATCGCATAGAGGTGTACAGTAGGTTGTAATCAAGGATTTATTTTTAGTATGCAAAATCCTTGTAACAACTAGTATCATAAATAAAATGTTTAGATATTATGTAGTTTTAAATATTTAACCTTATGCATCGATCACTGAAATCTGAGACTAATATAACTGTATACGTGTGTCTCATTGGGGTCTAAGCGTGACACAGGATTGCCGATTTTTTGTAAGCGCGACACGTGAAAGTCAAATTATTGTGACGTGAAAAACGGAAATGAAGTACACAGTGTAAGCGGGATATGGGAATGTGACAAATCAGTAAGTGGGATCCGTGATCAGAACCCCCCCCCCCCCCCCCCCCAATGAGACCCCCTATAACACAGTTGTATCCGCTGAAATGCGGTTTGCCATGATTTGCCATTTGGTAAATGGAATAGAAAGGAATAGAATACTTTAATTCACCAAATTATGGCCCAGGAGGGCATATAGCATACAGACAATATTATTATAAACAATAGCATATGCAGAAGACAAACAATAAATGTAAAACATGTGTAATAAAAATATATAAATACTACAGGAAAAATGGGAAATACACCCAACAAAATAGCAATATATAATAATTTAATTAATACTGTGTTGACATTGACCCAAGAGCACCAGTTTAGTGTATTTTCACTATAAAAAGACAAACAAGAGTCTAAGAGGCATGAAAAGTTTATGTGGAGAAATCTCAATATAAAAAAAAAGGATATTTAATATGACTAATCTGCAGTAGGCACCAACAATTGATACTTAAAAGGAAGTCCCTTCTTGTACTTAATGCAGAAGAGTCAAACTTCTTCAATATTTAAAATATATATTTTAAACACATAGTTTTAAGATTATAGATACTGTGTCCGGTCAGCAAAGATCTTCAAGGGACAGTGCAAGATAATATTAAATTCTTCTTAGAATAAGACAAGTTATCCTCATGCTATATATGAGGAGGGGCAATAGGGGGTCTGTTAACATGTTAACAAACACCTTGATATTTTGGCAAAAACAGTTAACAAAAAAATGCAAAAATACTGATAACAGTTACATAAAAAGATTGCGCCCCCCCCCCCCCATATATGGATTATGTCAATTAGAATGCATAGTGGTCCTAAATTCCATTTGAAAAAAACATGCCTAAGGAAGACTTTATACATGTATGATGTATATACAAAAACATTTGACGAAAATTTATAAACAACAGAGTGAAGAGGGTCGTATTCATGGTAACTTTATGAAAGTAACAATTAAACAAATACAGGTTTACCGTTGTAACAATTGCTGATTGCAATAAAACATGTAAAAGGCTGATTAGTTTTGAGAATGAAATAAAAAAAAAATATGTCCAACAGAATACAATATATTTATATAACTATCTATAATATATGTATAATGTATCTGCATTGAGTTGCATCTGAAATAGTAAAATACTGACATATTAAATCTTTTCCAGGTCAGTTATCTGTATTGAATGGCTGGAGAATACAAACCTAGTACAAATGCATATAGAGAAATGACGAAGCCTCACATATAACTGACTGTCATTGGATAATTTTATTATTAACAAAAAATTGAGAATGGAAATGGGTAATGTGTTAAAGAGACAACAACCTGACTAAAGAGTAGAAAACAGCCAAAGACAACCAATGGATCTACAGCACACTGAGAAAATCCCTAACACAGAGGCATGCTTGAGCTACAACCTAAATAAAAATGTGTGCTACTCCCCAGAAACATGTGGTCAAGGTGGTAATGAATGTTATACTAGACTCCAAAATTAAAATGAACTAAAATTAAAAATCTTAAAAAATAACAAAGGCTAGAGACTCCTGATTTGGGACAGGCGCTAAAATGCGGTGGGTTAAACATGTTTTGCAAGATCGCAATAGTTATCAAAGGTACCAGGATGATAATTTAGTACGCCAGACGCGCGTTTCGTCTACATAAGACTTATCAGTGACGCTCATATCAAAATAGTTATAACCCAAACAAATACAAAGTTGAAGAGCATTGAGGATCGAAAATTCCAAATAAGTTGTGCCAAAATACCGATAAGGTCATCTATGCCTTGGATAAGAAAATCCTTAGATTTTCGAAAAATTCAAAGTTTTGTAAACAGAAAATTTATAAAAATGACTACATAATTGATATTCATGTCAACACAGAAGAGCTGACTACTGGGCTGGTGATACCCTCGGGGACGAAACGTCCACCAGCAGAGGCATCGACCCAGTGGTGTAAATAGTTTTCAAAGGTACCAGGATTATAATTTAGTACGCCAGACGCGCGTTTCGTCTACATAAGACTCATCAGTGACTCTCATATCAAAATAGTTATAACCCAAACAAATACAAAGTTGAAGAGCATTGAGGATCGACAATTCCAAATAAGTTGTGCCAAAATACGGATTAGGTCATCTATGCCTGGGATAAGAAAATCCTTAGTTTTTCAAAAAAATCAAAGTTTTGTAAACAGAAAAGTTATAAAAATGACCACATAATTGATATTCATGTCAACACCGAAGTGCTGACTACTGGGCTGCTGATACCCTCGAGGACGAAACGTCCACCAGCAGAGGCATCGACCCAGTGGTGTAAATAGTTTTCAAAGGTACCAGGATTATAATTTAGTACGCCAGACGCGTGTTACGTCTACATAAGACTCAACAGTGACGCTCATATCAAAATAGTTATAACCCAAACAAATACAAAGTTGAAGAGCATTGAGGATCGAAAATTCCAAATAAGTTGTGCCAAAATACGGCTAAGGTCATTTATGCCTGGGATAAGAAAATCCTTAGTTTTTCGAAAAACTCAACCTATCATAATACCTCTATAGCTAGCCATTGTAGAAAAACAAAAACAATAGGCACAGTAAATCTCAGTTTTAAAGAAGTCATAGTCCTACATTGTATGTCAGAATAGGCAAAATGATAGGAAATAAAACAAAATAAGCAAAATGACAACTATAGATAAATTTACAAAGGACTACTAGCAGTTACTGACATGTTCCTCGGACATATGTGAACTTAACTAACTGTCATACACTATATGTTTTATTACTTTTTGACTTTTTTTTAGCACATGAAATATATATTGTACCATGTTTTTTTAAGATGTTTGTTGTTGGTACCTTATAAATACTGGTAGGACATGAATTACCAATAAGAAAAATAATTTCTGTGGTTTTATTCCAATACAGATACATGAAGTCAGACTAAATGTTTTTGAACCTTGCATATCTACTTGAACTTGTTTCATAGTTACTTTATTCAGTAAAATTTCTAAACAAATTTATAGTTTTGTAGACATTGGCCTCATAAAAATTAGATATAGGAAGATGTGGTGTGAGTGCCAATGAGACAACTCTCCATCCAAATAACAATTTATAAAAGTAAACAATTATAGGTAAATGTAGGGCCTTCAACACGGAGCCTTGGCTCACACCGAACAAAAAGCTATAAAGGACCCCAAAATTACTAGTGTTAAACCATTCAAACAGGAAAATCAACGGTCAAATTGCATTTTATTAAACTTGGTCAAATTATATTTCAGCAAAAGGCTTTGCCATCAAATACATTTCATCTTGGATGAAAAAGAACAACAGTCTGATGATGGTGACAGGTCAAATTTACCTAACAGGTAACATATACATGACATATTGTTTTAAGGTTATTTAAACATACATGCATGCATATTGGGACCAGGGAAGACACTTAGAGATCCAAATTTACTTGACAAGGGTACGTTTTATATAGTAAGGCTGCATTTCTTTTTATTTAAATGATTAACACATCTAATATCCTGTATCGTGTATATCAAAGTTGCAATTTTCATATTTGTCAAGTAAAGTTAGATTACAATGAAAAAAAAATCTATACTATGTATACATGAGCTTATTGTAAAGACGATATTATGCTTATTCAGATAGGAGGGTATAGTCACTCTGCAGCTGTCCAAGAACGGAAATAGTTCCGACCTCAAGTCAGTCAATCTTGTAATTTAGTATGGTGGCGTGATTGTATTTAACACCGGCTTAATACTAAAATACAACCATACACAGTAGTTACAACAACTGATTTCTAATTTAATTGAAAAGTAATTTAATTTAGTTATTACTATCAGATTTGATACATGTTTGATTTTTTTTTGACTGCATTGGTGATGTTGAATGATAATGCGCAAGAACCAGATGCCTATTACTTACAACTAAATGGATTTTGTGTATTTAAGAATGTTCTCTACTCTGTTTCAAAATAACAAGCTTTTATAAAGACTGTAATAAATTGATTCTTTGGAAAGAAAGGAATTAAAAAAGCATGAAAAACATAGGGTTGATGTGGTTGTTTTTCGAGGTATACGCCGTTGAAAATTTGGCGATAAGTAATTCTTTCTAGATTTTTCGTACACTTTACATTGATGCCTTTTTTCTTTCAAAAATGATGAAACAATAACAAGGATTTTATAAGATTTATACAGAAGACCTTTTAAATTAAATGAAATCATATTATGAAAAGAAAAGTATGGGTCAATGGGCAATATTTGTTAATGGTACTACATGGATAAAACAAGATGATTCCGAACATCTGGCATAAAATCAAAACCAAGAGGAGCGAACATCTTTAGCAAAGGTTTACAGTGTTCTGGTTTCTGTTTGGATAATTTCGGAATGAATCAGACATGAAAATACGAATAGGACAAAAGGGAGCAATCGCAAATTAAACACACACAACATAAACAGGAGAAAACATAAGGTTTAGTATTTATTCATGTGTCTTAAACGAATAACTATTCTATAATATCTTTTAAATAATATAGTGTTATTTACTATCTCTTTCTGCATTGGCACTAGTACAGATTCAAGGTTTGCTGTATTGACATAGAAACCCGTAGGGTCGATGGCCAATACAGCTGACCAATAATCTATACCGGTGCCAATAAAGAAACAGCCAGTTCAGAACACTATTATCAAATAATCCATTTTTTTATGAACTGGCAATGATTGCATTTTACCGGGCCGAAAAGCAATACAGATCACGTGATTTATATGACCAGCCTGACAATCATGTATGACACATGCCGTTTTGGTAGTAATAGGACTTTCTAATCGTATTATTTAATAATGTCAACTTTTTTATATATATACTTTCTATCAGACCTGATATGGATAAGGAATCGGAACCTGTAAATAGTCTTACAGAAGAACACACAGCTCCTCTTATTCAGTGTGAATAAGATGACAATAAAATTATCTTGTCCGAATGCAACTTTATTTGAAACTGTTATACCTGAATAACAGCTAATACATAATGTGTGTTTTACTTTGTCTTGATTGAAATGTCACTGTAAATAAAGTCATCAATTAAACAAAATATCTGAATTTAAAATCTATTTTCCCATTAAAAAAAACCATACAACAATATAAGATTGATAAGTAAAAATGACACTTAATGGTGATAGTCTATCGTCCAAGACCGACAAGATATTTTTTTCATCTGTTTGATACACTACAACTTCAGTTTATGTTCAGGCTAGTAAGGTTCCATTAGCATGATTTATAACAGATTATTAATTATTATTAAGGAATGTATCTCCCTCATGCAAATCTCTGATTCCTTTCACGAATTTGGCTATACTTTTTAGACCTTTTGGATTATAGCTCTTCATCTTTTATGCAAGCTTTGGATTTCAAATATTTTGGCCACGAGTATTACTGAAGAGACATGTATTGTCGAAATGCGCATCTGGTGCAATAAAATTGATACCGTTAATTTTATTACTATCACTGGGTCTATGCCTCTGCTGGTGGACTATTAGTCCCCGAGGGTATCACCAGCCCAGTAGCCAGTACTTCGGTACTGGCATAAAAATACGGAATTTTTTTTGTGTTATTAAAATTTGCTGTTACAAAATGATAGAAATTTTTATAAATTAAGGAATGTATCTCCCTCATGCAAAGCTCTGATTCCTTTCACGGATTTGGCTATACTTTTTGGACTTTTTGGATTATAGCTCTTCATCTTTTATATAAGCTTTGGATTTCAAATATTTTGGCCACGAGCATAATTGATAAGACATGTATTGTCGAAATGCGCATCTGGTGCACGAAAATTGATACCGTTAATTTTATTACTATCACTGGGTCGATGCCTCTGCTGGTGGACTAGTAGTCCCCGAGGGTATCACCAGCCCAGTAGCCACTGGCATGAAAATACGGTTTTTTTTGTGTTATTAAAATTTGCTATTACAAATGATAGAAATTATTATAAATTAAGGAATGTATCTCCCTCATGCATAGCTCTGATTCCTTTTACGGATTTTGCTATACTGTTTGGACCTTTTGGATTATAGCTCTTCATCTTTTATATAAGCTTTGGATTTCAAATATTTTGGCCACGAGCATCACTGAAGAGACATGTATTGTCGAAATGCGCATCTGGTGCAAGAAAATTGATACCGTTAATTTTATTATTAAGTTAAGTTCAGTGTTTCCTATTTATTATTTGATGTATTTTTAATTTTTTTGATCTTGTAAATAAACATTAAGACTGTTTTGAAATATTTTTGACTTTCTATCGTATATCATTTTATTCTGGTATCGACTTAATTGATTAAAGATATACAGAAACACATACTGATAAACATTTCATTGCGTTGTACATCTGTTGAGGAAACATTAAATACGAATTATATTGCAACGATATGATCAGTACAGCCGACCTTTATATGTAAAACTCAATTAGAAAACAACGAAGTTTATAGAGATTGTGGCAACTTTCTTATTGGTTTTTATTACAGACTACATATCTTAACTCATTCAAGGAATAGATATAGGAAAATGTGGTGTGAGTGCCAATTAGACAACACCATCCAAATAACAATTTATAAAAATAAAGCATTATAGGTCAATGTACTGCCTTCAACCCATTCAAGGAATGAATTCATTTCATTTACTTCCACCGATTAAGCGACAAACTGAAAACAACAGTGTTTTAGGAAAATTACACATAATGACTACTGTACCCATATTTTGACTATTTTACCTATTATTTCTATTTTGATCACGCATCGTTGTAAATGTAATGGAATTTAAGGCCACTGTCTTACAAGTAAAAGGTTAGCGCTATAAAACCAGATTCTATCCACTATTTTATAAATTTGAAAATGCCTGTACCAAGTCAGGAATATGACAGTTGTTCATTCGTTTGATGTGTCTAATCATTTGATTTTGTCATTTGATAAGAGACTTCACGTTGCGAATTTTCCTCGGAGTTCAGTATTTATGTGATAATACTTTTTATCGATATTTGTATCTAATGAGTAAAAGATGATTAAATTAAAGTACACCATAAAAACTATGGCAAACGTGTAACTGCAGTCTAAAATAATAACATTTTATGTTTTTCAACAACAAAAATTGCGTCTTCAGCGTGTATTATTAAATTTCATTAAAGAGGCTAAAAATGACGCAGTGAATATCCTATTCTTTTTTAATATCACAGCTCAGGGTTTGATAACTCATAGGGAACAAACCTATTTTTTATGGTGTTGAAAAGATGAGAGTGAAATATTGTTAAATCAACAATGAGTTAATAGCAGACCTGATGCTTTTATTACACGAAACGTGATATCAGACAACCTCAATGATATAAAGTTCCAAATTTAATTAAACTAGGATTTACTTCTCGGAAAATGTCACCTTATAACATAAAATAGAATGCGCACCAATGACCAACAATTTAGAAAGTAACAGTGAAGCTTACCTACAGTATTCAACACATATACACCAGGTATTCCTAATTTTAAATCATCTTATTAAAAGTACAATGCCTCAATCTTTCACTAGATTTATTCATTTTCTTTATTGTAACATACATAATACTTCGTAGTTTGTCCAAACTAAACTTGTGATAAAAAGTCTGAAATAAAGAACAACCTCCACCACAAAGATAAATAGCAAAATGTTGTTTTCCTTTAAACAATAAAAAATTACCGTACTCAAAAATTTTAAAGAAAAATGATATAAAAGTTGAAATTAAAACTTAATTATTCAACGTTAGTAATAAATCGTGGTATATGAATTTAAATCAAACATATCCAAATCAGAATAAATATGAAAATATAGGAGTCGTTGTAATGCAATTGGCACGAATCTCCTGATTTATGTATTACAAACCAATGAAAACGATGCTCAGAAACTTTTCTGATATGAATTCACCGATCATTTACCAGTTTCATTGTATACCTTCAAATCCTTTCAGTTTGAGCAAATGTTTTTGAATGGTGGATTACTTTAGAAATTGTAGGATTTCTATGTTGTGTTGAAATTGTAGGATTTCTATGTTGTGTTTTATGTACTGTTTTGTGTCGTTTTGATCTTTTTCTTCTTTTGATTTTGTCATGGCGTTATCGGTACATTTTTTTACTTGTGAGTATGAATATCCTTTTGTTATATTTCAACTTTACATTATTGCACAAGATGCACAAACACACATACATTATCTTTTCTGTGATTATAAAGAACACAACTATTTAAAAATTCCAATATCAAATGAAAAGATAGATATATAAAGGCATATTAATGTATTGATTTGTTTATTAAATGCAAAGATAGATATATAAAGGCATATTAATGTATTGATTTGTTTATTAAATGCAAAGATAGATATTTAAAGGCATATACATGTATTGATTTGTTTATTAAGCATAACACATTCATTATGGCATTGGCGTCTTTTTATCTCATCTCAGCCTGACAATCAGCATCTATTAATTACAGCTAAAGTTTTAACCTCTACCTGACCACCCTGAAAAAAGTGAGCGATGATGTTTATAATAGATTATCAATTATATAAAATAAAGTCCAAGGCGAAGATTTTTGTAAAACGACGCACGACGGACGACGGAAGACGGACGACGACAGACGATTGACGACGGACGCAAAGTGATGGGAAAAGCTCACTTGGCCCTTCGGGCCAGGTCAGCTAATTATGCTCACAACATCAAAAACTAGACAATATCAACTAACAGAGAGAGACTTGGAGACACCTGTTATTTCCAAGAAATTGGGTTTACACTAGTCATTTATGGAACCCGTTATAGCTTACTGTTTTTTGTGAGCCAAGGTTCCGTATTCATGACCATACATTGAATCATTTGCACTCATACCACAACTTCTTATTTCTACTACAAGTAATTGATGTATTCATTGTGGCTTCGACCTTTTATTATAGGCAGTCTTTACTTATACTAAATGTACAATAAAATCCGATATTTTTCAGAACATTCTTTTTCAACGTTTATCTTACCATTCGTATTGAGCCAGGTTTGCGACAAACGTAACACGATTACCTTCGTTATTGTCAATATTTGTTCTACAGATGGGTGCAGTCCAAACCTGTACAGCAAGTTTACTTGATAACCAGTCATTTGGACTGGTCAAAGTTAACCTGTGACCGGATTTAGGACTGCTCTGACCAGTCCTATGACCAAAATCTAGTTAACTTGAAAAGCGGACATGGTCCTAGGACTGTTTTTATGTCTGCCAACAAGTTAACTTCGAAACAGGTCCGCTATTGATATAAGTTAACTTTGAACCAGTCCTGCCGTAAAGTTAACAGAAGTTAACTTTGAAACCAGTCCTGCCGTAAAGTTAACATAAGTTAACTTCGAAACCAGTCCTTCCACAGAGTTAACATTAGTTAACTTTTGCTTTGACAAATCCTATCGAAACCAGACCTGTTCCCATGTTAACTTTTTGACTGTTCTGCTCAACACTAAGTTAACTTGTAACCAGGACCGCTCTACATTGATTTTTTTAAAATATTTTTTAATATCTTTGTTTCGTAGTATAAACATCGAAAATAAAGTAAAATTGATACTTCCGTTATATATTTAATACAAATATTTGAAAATAAAGTACGCATAAAACATTGCTTGTAACTCAAATTTATCTGTGATCTGCCAATCTAAAAATGAAAAAACGATCTTGATTACAATGATAACGAGCACTGCATATATATTCCAATACCTATCAGATTCACCCATAAATGTATTTGCACTTATTTAAATTTAACTGTATAGCTATGAAAGGACGTATTTTAGAAATTAGTTATACGTCCTTGTTAGTTATATCTCCTTGATCTATGAAGCCACAATCAGCCAATCAGCAATATTTTAATTTCAGGATAGAATTCAAAATGAAAGCATAATTTTAACACATGACCATGATGACTAGAAATTTTTGTTCGCATAAACTTAGGGGGCCAGCCTGTCCTCCTTTTATTCAAAATATTGATACGTAACAAAATTTCAGTAGTTTTGATACCTCAAGCTGACTTGTACATCTGTTGAGGAAACATTAAATACGAATTATATTGCAACGATATGATCAGTAAAGCCGACCTTTATATGTAAAACTCAATTAGAAAACAACGAAGTTTATACATATCTTAACTCATTCAAGGAATAGATATAGGAAAATGTGGTGTGAGTGCCAATTAGACAACACCATCCAAATAACAATTTATAAAAATAAAGCATTATAGGTCAATGTACTGCCTTCAACCCATTCAAGGAATGAATTCATTTCATTTACTTCCACCGATTAAGCGACAAACTGAAAACAACAGTGTTTTAGGAAAATTACACATAATGACTACTGTACCCATATTTTGACTATTTTACCTATTATTTCTATTTTGATCACGCATCGTTGTAAATGTAATGGAATTTAAGGCCACTGTCTTACAAGTAAAAGGTTAGCGCTATAAAACCAGATTCTATCCACTATTTTATAAATTTGAAAATGCCTGTACCAAGTCAGGAATATGACAGTTGTTCATTCGTTTGATGTGTCTAATCATTTGATTTTGTCATTTGATAAGAGACTTCACGTTGCGAATTTTCCTCGGAGTTCAGTATTTATGTGATAATACTTTTTATCGATATTTGTATCTAATGAGTAAAAGATGATTAAATTAAAGTACACCATAAAAACTATGGCAAACGTGTAACTGCAGTCTAAAATAATAACATTTTTTGTTTTTCAACAACAAAAATTGCGTCTTCAGCGTGTATTATTAAATTTCATTAAAGAGGCTAAAAATGACGCAGTGAATATCCTATTCTTTTTAATATCACAGCTCAGGGTTTGATAACTCATAGGGAACAAACCTATTTTTTATGGTGTTGAAAAGATGTGAATGAAATATTGTTAAATCAACAATGAGTTAATAGCAGACCTGATGCTTTTGTTACACGAAACGTGATATCAGACAACCTCAATGATATAAAGTTTCAAATTTAATTAAACTAGGATTTACTTCTCGGAAAATGTCACCTTATAACATAAAATAGAATGCGCACCAATGACCAACAATTTAGAAAGTAACAGTGAAGCTTATCTACAGTATTCAACACATATACACCAGGTATTCCTAATTTTAAATCATCTTATTAAAAGTACAATGCCTCAATCTTTCACTAGATTTATTCATTTTCTTTATTGTAACATACATAATACTTCGTAGTTTGTCCAAACTAAACTTGTGATAAAAAGTCTGAAATAAAGAACAACCTCCACCACAAAGATAAATAGCAAAATGTTGTTTTCCTTTAAACAATAAAAAATTACCGTACTCAAAAATTTTAAAGAAAAATGATATAAAAGTTGAAATTAAAACTTAATTATTCAACGTTAGTAATAAATCGTGGTATATGAATTTAAATCAAACATATCCAAATCAGAATAAATATGAAAATATAGGAGTCGTTGTAATGCAATTGGCACGAATCTCCTGATTTATGTATTACAAACCAATGAAAACGATGCTCAGAAACTATTCTGATATGAATTCACCGATCATTTACCAGTTTCATTGTATACCTTCAAATCCTTTCAGTTTGAGCAAATGTTTTTGAATGGTGGATTACTTTAGAAATTGTAGGATTTCTATGTTGTGTTGAAATTGTAGGATTTCTATGTTGTGTTTTATGTACTGTTTTGTGTCGTTTTGATCTTTTTCTTCTTTTGATTTTGTCATGGCGTTATCGGTACATTTTTTGACTTGTGAGTATGAATATCCTTTTGTTATATTTCAACTTTACATTATTGCACAAGATGCACAAACACACATACATTATCTTTTCTGTGATTATAAAGAACACAACTATTTAAAAATTCCAATATCAAATGAAAAGATAGATATATAAAGGCATATTAATGTATTGATTTGTTTATTAAATGCAAAGATAGATATATAAAGGCATATTAATGTATTGTTTTGTTTATTAAATGCAAAGATAGATATTTAAAGGCATATACATGTATTGATTTGTTTATTAAGCATAACACATTCATTATGGCATTGGCGTCTTTTTATCTCATCTCAGCCTGACAATCAACATCTATTAATTACAGCTAAAGTTTTAACCTCTACCTGACCACCCTGAAAAAAGTGAGCGATGATGTTTATAATAGATTATCAATTATATAAAATAAAGTCCAAGGCGAAGATTTTTGTAAAACGACGCACGACGGACGACGGAAGACGGACGACGACAGACGATTGCCGACGGACGCAAAGTGATGGGAAAAGCTCACTTGGCCCTTCGGGCCAGGTCAGCTAATTATGCTCACAACATCAAAAACTAGACAATATCAACTAACAGAGAGAGACTTGGAGACACCTGTTATTTCCCAGAAATTGGGTTTACACTAGTCATTTATGGAACCCGTTATAGCTTACTGTTTTTTGTGAGCCAAGGTTCCGTATCCATGACCATACATTGAATCATTTGCACTCATACCACAACTTCTTATTTCTACTACAAGTAATTGATGTTTTCATTGTGGCTTCGACCTTTTATTATAGGCAGTCTTTACTTATAGTAAATGTACAATAAAATCCGATATTTTTCAGAACATTCTTTTTCAACGTTTATCTTACCATTCGTATTGAGCCAGGTTTGCGACAAACGTAACACGATTACCTTCGTTATTGTCAATATTTGTTCTACAGATGGGTGCAGTCCAAACCTGTACAGCAAGTTTACTTGATAACCAGTCATTTGGACTGGTCAAAGTTAACCTGTGACCGGATTTAGGACTGCTCTGACCAGTCCTATGACCAAAATCTAGTTAACTTGAAAAGCGGACATGGTCCTAGGACTGTTTTTATGTCTGCCAACAAGTTAACTTCGAAACAGGTCAGCTATTGATATAAGTTAACTCTGAACGAGTCCTGCCGTAAAGTTAACAGAAGTTAACTTTGAAACCAGTCCTGCCGTAAAGTTAACATAAGTTAACTTCGAAACCAGTCCTTCCACAGAGTTAACATTAGTTAACTTTTGCTTTGACAAATCCTATCGAAACCAGACCTGTTCCCATGTTAACTTTTTGACTGGTCTGCTCAACACTAAGTTAACTTGTAACCAGGACCGCTCTACATTGATTTTTTTTAAATATTTTTTAATATCTTTGTTTCGTAGTATAAACATCGAAAATAAAGTAAAATTGATACTTCCGTTATATATTTAATACAAATATTTGAAAATAAAGTACGCATAAAACATTGCTTGTAACTCAAATTTATCTGTGATCTGCCAATCTAAAAATGAAAAAACGATCTTGATTACAATGATAACGAGCACTGCATATATATTCCAATACCTATCAGATTCACCCATAAATGTATTTGCACTTATTTAAATTTAACTGTATAGCTATGAAAGGACGTATTTTAGAAATTAGTTATACGTCCTTGTTAGTTATATCTCCTTGATCTATGAAGCCACAATCAGCCAATCAGCAATATTTTAATTTCAGGATAGAATTCAAAATGAAAGCATAATTTTAACACATGACCATGATGACTAGAAATTTTTGTTCGCATAAACTTAGGGGGCCAGCCTGTCCTCCTTTTATTCAAAATATTGATACGTAACAAAATTTCAGTAGTTTTGATACCTCAAGCTGACTTGTACAACAAAATTATTTGACCGCTTCCTCCATCTCCACCAACACTGACCATATGTGCACTTAAATTTGTAAATCTATATACCCGCATAGTAAATCAGCAATATTTTTTTAGGTCAGGATTGAATGTATAATACAATGGACAGCAATATTGCAATACAATAACAACATTTTTTTTGTTCTCATAAATTTAGGGTGACAGCATGTCCTCCTCTTATCCAAATTTTGATACGTAACAAAATTTCGGTAGTTTTGATATCTCTTGATGACATGTGCAACAAAATGTTTTGACCGTGTTGACCAAAACTGACCATATGCGCACTTTTATTTGTAAATCTATATACCCGCATAGTAAATCAGCCATATTTTTTTCAAATTTTTGTTCGCATAAATATAGGGTTCCAGCATGTCCTCCTTTTATTAAATTTTTTTTATACGTAACAACATTTTAGTAGTTTTGATACCTCATGCTGACTTGTGCAACAAAATTATTTGATAACGTTGACCAAAACTGACCATATGTGCACTTTTATTTGTAAATCTATATATCCTATTTACCCGCATAATAAATCAGCCATATGTTTTATGTCAGGATTATATGTATAATACAATAGACAGCAATATTGCAATACAATAGCAACAAATTTTTGTTTGCATAAATTAAGGGTGCCAGCATGTCCTCCTTTTATTCAAAATATTGATACATAACAAAATTTCAGTAGTTTTTATACCTCATGCTGACTTGTACAACAAAATTATTTGACTGCATCAACTAAAACTGACCTTATGTGCACTTTAATTTGTAAATCTATATACCATGTATACCCGCATAGTAAATCAGCCATCTTTTTTATGTCAGGATTCAATGTATAATACAATGGACAGCAATATTGCAATACAATAACAACAAATTTTTGTTTGCATAAATTAAGGGTACTAGAATGTCTTCCTTTTATTCAAAACATTGATACGTAACAAAAATTCAGTAGTTTTGATACCTCATGCTGACTTGTGCAACAAAATTATTTGACTGCATCAACTAAAACTGACCATATGTGCAGTTTAATTTGTAAATCTATATACCATGTATACCCGCATAGTTAATCAGCCATATTCTTTTGTGTTAGGATTTAATGTACAATACAATGGACAGCAATATTCCAATACAATAATAACAATTTTTTTTGCATACATTTAGGATGCTAGAATGTCCTCTTTTATTCAAAATATTGATACGTAACAAAATGTCAGTTGTTTTGATACCTCATGCTGACTTGTACAACAAAATTATTTGACCGTTTCCACCAAAACTGACAATATGTGCACTTAAATTTGTAAATCTATATACAATGTACCATATATACCCGCATAGTACTTTTTTATGTCAGGATTCAATGTATAATACAATGGACAGCAATGTTGCAATACACTGACGACAAATTTTTGATCGCATAAATTTAGAGTGCCAGCATGTCCTTCTTTTATTCAAAATATTGATACGTAACAAAATTTAAGTAGTTTTGATACCTCAAGCTGACTTGTACAACAAAATTATTTGACCAAATTGACCAAAGCTGACCAGATGTGCACTTTAATTTGTAAATCAGTATACCCGCATAGTAAGTCAGCCATATCTTTTATGTCAGGATTCAATGTATATTACTATGGACAGCAATATTGCAATACATGTACTACAAAAGCAACAAATTTTTGTTGCGCATAAATTTAGGGTGCCAGCATGTCCTCCTTATATTCAAAATATTGATACGTAACAAAATTTCAATAGTTTTGATACTTCATGCTGACTTGTACAATGAAATAATTGACCGCACTGACCAAAACTGATCATATATGCACTTTAATTTGTAAATCGATATACCATGTATTCAAAATATTGATACGTAACAAAATTTCAGCAGGTTTGATACCTCATGTTGACTTGTACAACACAATTATTTGACCGCATTGACCAAAACTGACCATATGTGAACTGTTATTTGTTAATCTATATACCATGTATACCCGCATTGTAAATCAGCCATATTTTTGTGTTAGGATTCAATGTACAATACAATGGACAGCAATATTGCAATACAATAACAACAAATCTTTGTTCGTATAAACTTAGGGTGCCAGCATATCCACCTTTTATTCAAAATATTGATACGTAACAAAATTTCAGTAGTTTTGATACCTCATGCTGACTTGTACAACAAAATTATTTGACCGCATTGACCAAAACTGACCATATGTGCACCTTTAATTTGTAAATCTATATATCCGCATAGTAAATAAGCCAAATTTTTTATGTCAGGATTCAATGTATAATACAATGGACATGATGGATAGTAATATTGCAATATAATAACAACAAATGTTTGTTCGTATAAACTTAAGGTGCCAGCATGTCCTCCTTTATTCAAAACATTGATACGTAACACAATTTCAGTAGTTTTGAAACCTCATGAGACTTAAACAACAAATTATTTTTGACCGCATGGACCAAAAACTGACCTGCATATGTGCACTTTAATTTAAAAATCTATATATATCCGCATAGTACATGTAGTAAATCAGCCATATTTTTTATGTCTGGATTCAATGTATAAAATAAATGACCGCTGTTGGGATGGCGCCGTTATGTCTTCTCCTTGCACACCTGTGAACATTATAGTAGGACAACAAATGTAAGCATTGAATAAGGAAAACAATTAATGCAATTTTTGATTCCGCATAAATTGAGAATGTCAGCGTTTCATCGCTGTATTCGTAATATTGAACAGTCACTAGGGTGTGTAAAACAAAACTATTAGGCTGCATCATCTGACATGTCTGAATTTATTTGTGCTTTTTAATAAAAAAAAAATGTATATGAGGTTCTCTTCTGGAAATAGTATACTGTTAATCTATTATGTCAGATGATTGATTTTGTTTGTAGTTAAACGTCAAGTGACAACTATTTCATTCATGTGCAACAAATCTTTCGACAAATCTGACGAATTTGACGAGATTGTTGGTAGTTTCACCACATCATACATATCCGGACACTGTACAACTGTACAATTTTCGTTCGAATATTCTGCGGAAAAAGAATAGTAAATCCAACCCAAACAAGTAGAATAACAATGAAATATCCATCCATGTAAAAATGCATAAGTAAAAATTAGGAAGAGACAGGTAAAAAACGGGGAACGAAGTAACGTCGATAAAGATGTTGATATTCCATGATATAAGAATGTTGTTCCGATGCGTTGGATAACCTTTCTATCCGCCTTCTTATTAAAATAATATGATAGCTCTATGTTATTGACTAATGTGTATAAGAATATATAACATAAAAAAAGAAAGAATTGTGTTGTTATTAATAATGTTTAGTCAAGGATTTGTATAGTTAGAAAACTATACAAATCCTTGTTTTAGTAGAGTATAGCGAGTAAAGACATTTGCTATCAGAGGCCTTCTGGGGAAGAAAAATGCGAATGTTGTTTATACATATTTTAATAAAGCTGTCGCAAAAACGATTACATTTCATAAGCAGACATGTCTCCAGGTCTGGTTACTAGCAGACTTGTCCACAGGTCTGGTCAGAAGCAGACCTGTCCACAGGTCTGGTCAGAAGCAGACCTGTCCACAAGTCTGGTCAGGAGCAGACATGTCCACAGGTCTGGTCTGGGGCAGACCTGTCCTAAGGACTGGTCAAAAGCAGACTTGTCCACAGGTCTGGTCTGGAGCAGACCCATCGATAGGTCTGCAGCAGTCATAAAAAAGCGGACCGTAGACCCATCTGTATTAATAGATAGTTGAATGTAAAAGTGAAACACATGATTGAAAATGGTCGATTTATCTTTAAACAAACACATTTTTTGATTTGCTAAACGCTTTTTTACAGCCAACATTTGTGCGTTTTTCAGAGGGCACCACATATTTTTATGTTATTTCTTGATATACAAAGAAAGAAAAATAACAGTCATTCCCAAATAAAGTATTAATTAAAAATCAGACAATCAGTTTTTACACTAACCTTGCCTGCTGTTATGGTACATGTAAGGATTGTAAGCGTGCATTGTGCAAGTGGGAATCAACACTGCTAACACAGACTTCATGTCTAGTGTTTGACAAGTTATTGTACAAATCTAAATCACAAACAGATGTTATATAAAACATCTTATTGATTGTAAAAGCTAGTGTGTTCATCCAATTGTAAAAAGCCATTGACTTTTGAAATTACCGATTTGTTTTTGTTTACGCAAAGAAAAATGAAAAAAAAAATAGAAATTGGCCAAGTTAACTGACGTTTGGACAAATCATATATTTGTATAAATTTGCAAACTACGTCAGTGTAAATTTATGCGACTCGAAAAACACATAAACAACATCATAATTCTGATAAGCTTTAAATATGAACAACTACATTTTGAAAACTCCAAAAGTTATGTGGGGCATTCGCATTTATTGAAGAGATAATGCTATTTTTGATTCGTCTGATACATATTCTGGTAGAAATAGGGTTACTTATAGTACGTTTAAATAAAATTTAGAATGAAAATGGAAAATATTTCAATGAGACAGCAACCCAAAAAAGAGCAGACAACAGCCGAAGTTATTAATCATTTCATTTTATAACAAAACTTAGTTTTAATAAGATGTAGTAACTTGAAAAATTTCAATACCAAATTCATGTTTTAAAAAGGGGCATATTCCAGTGACCCCCATGCTTAAAATTCAATAAATCTAAATCTAAATTTTTCGTAAAAAATATGACAAATATGGGTATATCAAACAGCGATATTACCTTGTAAAAAGCAAATTCATTCACATTTTCAGAGTGGATCCCTTAGAATAGAAGTGCACTGGAACAAATAATAAGACTTGCTAACGATACATAATTGATTGAAATTGGAATCAAGGTTTACATGCTATGGTGGTTTAATTGTCAAGGAGGGAATGAAGAAAAAAGTTTATTTTCAATTTGTATAAATATTTTATCCAGTATGTAACTATGTGCATGTTATTTGACTTGTCTTGACATCTTCTTATATGACATCATATATTGAAAATAAATACTTTCGTTAATATTATTATCTAGCGCCATACTGCTGAAGTTGAGTAGATGTTTTTCATTTTATTTTTCAAAACCCCTGTATTACATCCAACGCACTACTTTTTACTAGCTTAATCAAGTCGATTAAACGGCTTAAATGTTTGATAAATTTAGAACATAACTGACCTTTATAAGTTTTATAATGATAAAAATCTCATGTACTTCGAGTAGCCTTTGCTTGCTAAGTTTGATTTCTTAAAGTTTATAGTTGAGATAAAATTGAATCAAAACAAAGTAAGTAAACTGTCAGTCATGCAAGTACTGTAAGCCGATTATATTTTACTTGTTTCGTTATATCAAATGTTAAACTGCGGTTTAAATAAACGTTTTCCCTTTTTGATTTTTTTTCAAATCATGATAAATGAGTTTACGGAGATTACACATTGTAATGTAAAGGAAAGTTCAATTATGTATATTAAAATTCTTTGCCAAACCGAAATTGTTCAATAGTTTTCATATAGCTTAAATTTTGTCATTTGTCCTGAACTTTCCAAGTTAAATTTTTGTTGTTTTACTTTATACTTTTTGAAACTAAGTCGCTAAAAGAATCAGACACTTTTGGTACATTTTATGGCAAACATGATTATCTTTTATTCTTCGAAAATTATTCTACCCATTTTCTATAAAAATGTTAATCAACGTGTGGGTTGTTTGATCTAAGTTTTTCATTGGTTAAATCCGATTGTGACGTCGAATTTTCTAGATTTCCTCTTAAATTTCATAGTTTGACGGCATGAAAAAAGGCGACCATGTCTGATGACGTAACATAGAAAGAACACGCATGCGCACATCTTTTTGCAGGTCATTCAATGATTAGGAATAAGTTTGCCTGCGTCTTTTTTTTTTAATCATTATAGAAACATATTTCACAACCAAATATCGTAGAATACGATATTCCTTCACAACCTTAGGTTAGATATATGAATATTTTAATCGCTCGGCACGCCTCGCGTTTTACATTTTAAAATTTAACTGTCTTGAGTGGATAAATATAATTTTTTATAGAGGGCATCACATATTTTGAAAATATTTCTTAATATACAGAAAAAAAATACCAGTCATTTTAAAATACGGTTTTTGAACAGATATAGCATGGGTCCGTGTAACACTTATCAATTTAAAGTTTCAAAAGGTTTTGAAATTTTTGATTTTTGGAATTTTGATCAAAGTTTTAAAATATCAAAATTTCAAATTGTGTAAAGTTTTGAAATTTTGAAATTTTAACCAAATTATTAAAATGTTAAAATTCAAAATATTGTTTTTAAATTTGATAGTTTAGGATTTTGATCAAATTTTTAAAATATTGAACCTTACGTGCAATTTTGATTATTTCACTTTTTGAAGGTTTGATTTTTAAAATTAATGATTAAAATATCAAAAATAGAAAGGGGTAAAAAGATGGGTACCTGTAAAAAGCGGAACGAAACGAAACAATATGAATTGACAACATACTGATACTTAAAAATTAATGTATGAAATAAAACCACAGGCAGACAGTTGTAAGCGGTGAACACATGGATGACAAAATAAATATTGCTCAAAAGAAGAGAATTCATTTCAAAACAAGACCTACGTTTCTGATAATGGCTATTTGACTTGCTAGTTTTTCTACCACTGCTGGTGGACGTTTCGTCCGCGAGGGTATCACCAACCCAGTAGTCAACACTTTGGTGTTGACATGAATATCAATAATGTGGTCATTTTTTATAAATTTCCCGTTTACAAAACTTTGATTTTTTCGAAAAACTAAGGATTTTCTTATCCCAGGGATAGATTACCTTAGCCGTATTTGGCACAACGTTTTGTAATTTTGAAGCCTCAATGCTCTTCAACTTTGTATACTTGTTTGGTTTTATAAATATTTTGATATGAGCGTCACTGATGAGTCTTATGTAGACGAAACGCGCGTCTGGCGTACTAAATTATAATCCTGGTACCTTTGATAACTATTTACACCACTGGGTCGATGCCACTGCTGGTGGACGTTTCGTCCCCGAGGGTATCACCAGCCCAGTAGTCAACACTTCGGTGTTGACATGAATATCAATAATGTGGTCATTTTTATAAATTTCCCGTTTACAAAACTTTGATTTTTTTCGAAAAACTAAGCATTTTCTTATCCCAGGCATAGATTACCTTAGCCGTATTTGGCACAACTTTTTGAAATTTTGGAGCCTCAATGCTCTTCAACTTTGTACTTGTTTGGCTTTATAAATATTTTGATATGAGCGTCACTGATGAGTCTTATGTAGACGAAACGCGCGTCTGGCGTACTAAATTATAATACTGGTACCTTTGATAACTATTCTAGCACCCATATTTAAGAAGAAACATGAGTAACAGTAAAAACTGAACAACTTGCAGTAGGTCAAATAGTATGTTTAGGTTGAGCATGTATATAGTTTTTCTACTGAACTCTTTTAAAGCATTAGAAAGGCTCAATACACGGTTTATTATCTCTTTTGATTTCAATGTTTTCTTTTTTGCTCTACGACTTCTTACTTTCTACAATCATGTTGGCTAAAGAATATATCATTTAATACGTTCTTTGCAAGTTGTTGGCCCTAAATATTCAATTTGAGCGTTCCCTAACAAGGTCGATGCAGAAAAGTGCTTCGGTTGTAACTTTTAACGTTATGTTTTTTATCGGTTGTATGACGATCATAATTATATTGCCTTGTATTTATAATTTTAGTTAAGTGTTTTTTTGGTACGGTAGGAATCGTGAATGCATGGTGTCTCAATTAAGGTTGTGCTAGTCTACAATGTGGGATGTTTTTGATATATGCATATCTTATTTATGTTGAAATTAAGAGTACTAAGACCAAATATTAGTAGATTGGAGCCGAGATACTGTTACAAGGTATCTACATAAACTCATCATAGATGGATACTGGGATATAAATTTTGCCGTTTTTTGCGCCAGATGCGCGTTTCGTCTACAAAATACTTATCAGTGACGCTCGATTCAAATCAAGTTAAAAAGGCAAATAAAGTCAAGTAAAAGTAAAAAGGCCAAATAAATTAAACGTTTATATCAAACTTATAGCTCTGGTTTTGCAAACGTTGAAACCATTCATATCATATATAAACGTATACCATAAACATTATTTTCAGCATTCATATGTATGTAATAGTTGCCGCTGTACTACATTAAGTGACCATCTATCTTTTTGTTGGTGTCGGCATTTTGACAATTGAAAATTCTTTTCAAATTAAAGTTTGTATCAGCGATATACTTAATAAAATTGTTAGCGCTTCGACAAAACAACAACACCCTACTTTTAAAGTTAAATGGTTGTTCCCTTCTAGACAACGTTTGGACTGGTTATCATATACGTACATGTAGCTCCATTATGGGTCCTAGATCAATCATTGTTTTTAAAAAGTAAATAAAAGGAAAGGGATTTTTTTGTACAAAGGAATATGATTGTTCCGTATTTGCATTTTGTTATTTCAACATTTTGAAGTTATAGTACGACAATCGACTTTTAGCAAACTAAAAGAACACAGGTACATCCAGCCAGAATGGGGCGTGTAAAGAGAAGCCACAGTGTCAGCTGCATGCTGGATTTTTCCATATTTGGCCATACACCATTGCTCTCGAAAAACCAGTAGAATGTAAAACGCTGAATTTTAAGTAAAGAATTTAACTACGGAACGCTAAAACCTGAAATTTGAAAGTCAAGAAAAATAAGAACCGAAAAAAATTGAAGAAGTGTTTGGCCAAAGTGAAGTTAAAACATATCAAACTCCATCTATAAGGGCTTCTTTGTCCGAGGGAGTTAAATCCTAACTTTCGTCGTAATTTGTACGTAAACAATCTATTTTCAATTATCGATTTTTTTTTTGTTGCCAGTGACGTATATTTCATGTATGTTCCGAAACAAATTAGCAATAAATACAACAGGGAGAGAGTGTGCATAATGCAGACATAACCTTTCAATCAGTTTCATGAATTGAGGTCTGGAGCTATCGTATGGCAGTAACTGTTAGCTGTTTATATAGTTAATTCATTATCATTGTCATTTTGATAAGTTTCGTCTGTCTCCTATTCTGACATAGGACTTGTATTTCTTTCAAAGTGCGTTTTACTGTTCGTATTACTGTGTGTTTTTCATTCTTTTTTGGCTAGAGGTATAGAGGAGGGTTGTGATCTAACGAAACATGTTTAACCCCGTCGAATTTTTGTGCCTGTCTCAATTCAGGAGCCTCTGTCCTTTTAAGTCTTGTATGATTTTAATTTTAGTATGACGTCTATCATCACTGAACCAGTACACTTTTTGCCTAGGGTCCAGCTGAAGCGCGCCTAGTACAACGTTCATTGCGACGCTATACATTAAGTATTTCTTCCGTGTTATTTCTTGGAACTGAAATAAATCATAAAAGGCAATTTATTATCGTCATGCAATCGATAAAAAAGAAAACAAAACGTTTAAAGTTGCATACGACCGATGCGCTTTTTTTTGTCTACCTTCATCAGGAACGTCAAAAAGGCGAATAATACTATTTGGTTTACTACGAGTAAAACATCAAACTTTTAAAAAGTGAAATAATCAAAAATGCACGTTAGGTTTAGTATTTTAAAAGTTTGATCAAATTTCTAAACAATATTTAGAATTTTATTATTTTAATAATTTGGTTAAAATTTCAAAATTTCAAAACTTTTACACAATTAGAAATTTTGATATTCTAAAACTTTGATCAAAAATCCAAAAATTTAAAGTTTAAAAACTTTTTAAAACTTTGAAATGATAAGTGTTACACGGACCATCATGTTATTGAGGGGTATTTGAAAAAAAAATACCAGTCAAGTGAGTGTAAAATTTCCCGAGCTGCTGGGCGAGAGAAAATCGGTCCAAAGACTGATATTTTTCACAAATACCCCTCCATAACATGCTATATCTGTTTAATTACACCGAATATTTTTTTATTGAAAATCGTTGTACAGATTAATACTTGAAATCTGTAATTCATTTATATGTTAATGCATAATTTTGATTAGAAGATATTATAATAGAACCACGGGAATTAAATCGTATATACAAGTGCGTTGTGGTACATGTACATGTATAGTAGAAAATGGGACAATTATTCACTGTAGTAAGTACGTACAAAGTAAAACTAGTCAAGGAGAGCGTGGGGTCTTTAAGAATGAACCATTCAAAACAGAAAACAAGCTACCTAATTGATCAAACCTTGCTAAAAAAAATCTGATAGACACATGATACAGCTTTACCAAAATAAATAACTAAACAAAACATACAAGCAAGTCCAATAGAGATGTAAACAGAAAACAGTGTGTAGTTGATATTGATAACAAAATGCTTTTTAAAAATGAAATTGTGAAAATTGTTTGTTACTATGATTCTTTCACAGGTCGGATCTTCTATAGATTTGACTGATAACCAATGAAATACACTTTGTACTTGTTTGGCTTTACAGCTGTTTTGATCTGAGCGTCACTGATGAGTCTAATGTAGACGAAACGCGCGTCTAGCGTAATAAGTTATAAACCTGATACCTTTGATAACTATTGCCTCTAAGAATACCCAGTAAACAAAGTCCTAGTATCTGAATTATAATTAAAAAATAAAGCACACAATTTATGTTTGTACAAACAGTACCCCAAAATTAAAGTGTGTTCATGAAGTACCACTATTGGAAAATAGGATACACTTATCTGTTTGATTGACGAAAATATCACAAGCGACGAACCTTAACACTTACGGTGATGAGAATTAATCAATGTAAAATGAGATCTCATGTACACCGACAAAAGAAAAACATGATGACTCGATATTGCTCTAGACAATGCAAAATGTATAGTATACATGTTCTCTGGTCTAGGAACTGCTAAATGTTTTTGTAAAACAAGATTAAGAGGGATATATAGTACTCTTATGATTTACTATTCTATTTTGTTTATTTGAAACAAGAGAAAAAAATATATATCCATCAAATAACTAGAAGCATTATTTGTTTTTTAGGCAATTCGTAATCTGCGTCAGTTATGCCATATGATATCATGTTAACGGCGACGTCGAATCATCATTTGTGTCTTCTTGAGGGAATAGTTATAACCTTTCCAATGGTTCCATTCAATACCATCTGCAAAAGACTTATGTGAACCATTAAGGTACAATCCATTCAGATTGGAGTGATGGCAGTTTTTATACCACCAAGCACCTTTAAATCTGTTTGGACAATTACTGGAACTGTCTCTATCAAACGTTGAAAAAGGCTGACCATTGTGAGTGGTTGTGTCCAAAGAATTTCCTATATAAAAGAAGAAAAAGTATAAAAATTTACGCTTATACGTGATTTTTGTACATGCCAATACAAAACATGTTTTAAAACTATGTATATATATTTTCACACGTATATATCTGGATACAATTTCGCCTTCGCACGGTGCAAATCTGTGAAAATGAAGAAAACATTTTCACACGCGTACGTATATGCTTGGATACAATTTCTCCTATCCATGAGCTGTGTCAATCTGTGAAAATGAAGAAAAAAACATGTTCATATGTATATGCCTGGATACAATTTCTCCTACCCCTGAGCTGTGTCAATCTGGGAAAATGAAGAAAACAATTCCCCACGCATGCGTATATGCTTGGATACATTGACTCATATCCACGAGCTGTGTCACTTTGAAAAAAAAAAAAAACATGTTCATACGTATATGCCTGGATACAATTTTTCCTACCCATGAGCTGTGAAAATGGAAAAAAAAGTGTTCATACGTATATACCTGGATACAATTAATATTGCTCCTACCCATGAGCTGTGTCAATCTGTGAAAATGAGGAAAACATATTCACACGCGTATGCCTGCATACAATTTCTCCTACCCATGAGCTGTGTCAATCTGTGAAATAAAAAAAAGGCATGTTCATACGTACATGCCTGTATACATTTTCTCCTCTCCATAAGCTGTCTCAATCTGTGAAAATGAAGAACAAATGGATTCATAGTCAATAATTTGAAAATTGCGTAATAAGGAATGTATATGTTATCTTTGTTTCACAAATTTCTGTAAAAATGAAGAAAACATTTGTTTCACATATATAACGACATATGTGTTCCAATTGTAATAATTAAAATTCCTTCATTTTCCGCTCAATGACTTATACCGAAATATACTGATCATTATATGACTAAACATTTTCTGTTTTCTCATTGGCTAAAAGCATAGCAAATTATCATTGATACAACGTTATATTCACCGCGCTAAATAGCGAAGAAATTAATATAAGAGTTGGAACAACGTTCGTGTACCTAAATATAGATATGTCAAGGCAACACCAATGACGTCTGTTCAAGGAAATTTAAAAGATGGATAAAGATAAAAACTCATATAATAACACAATTGTTAACTTTTTATTTCAGTTTATACAAAGATCAACGCCAGAAATATGAAAATCACACGCTACCGTTGACCTCAGTAAATATCACATCTCTTGGTTTGATAAATCATTAAATCAACCTCATAAAAAACACTAGTTATATATAGTCCTTTTATTCATCAATTAATAAGCAAACCGACGGATGCTACATCTAGACCATGATAAGACAACCATTTTGAAGCAACTGAGGTTATCAGAGGTGGGGTATGTGTCATTGTGTCTTAAGTTTATAATGTATGGTTTTATACGCTGTCGTTTGCCTTTTTATCTTTTTGCTCTCTGTCATGACATTGCCAATTTTTTCCTCAACGTATATGCAGGATATAGATAATTAAGGACAAGCGTTAGCAAGTACTCATCATGAAGGAAGGGATTGTCATTCTCGTTTAAACTGGAATATTGTAAAGTGTTTAAGGCTCTAATGATCTCTTGATTTATTTTTTTTCAAGAATTACTTTCATTGTCAGTGCAATGTTTGTAATGAAAGCACGAAGGCTTAATTTTTAGACATTTTCATTTATAATTTAGCTTTATTAGTAGTGTAACGACTTTCTTATAGTTTTGAAAATATGATCATGATGATGAATTGTGTTTTAAAAATAAGTTGACACAACATATCAGTGAAAAGGTGAGAAATGTATACCAATTGTGAGTATGCATGTAAATCATGTAATATGTTAGCAAAGATTTATCTTTTTTGTTTATTTACCATTGTTTACACTAAATATTAAGAAATTAAAAATTTGAGTTACATTTTATTTTACATGCAATATTTTGGTCAGGACTTTTCCTCAGAAACTACTTCAAAGGCAAATGTTCAAAAACAACTACTTTAACATATTCAAAAGTTTAACTTCATTCCTGTTTTCAAAATCTTTTCATAATGTTATTCGAAATCACTATTTTCATTTTCTGCAGAATCCAGTTTTCAGAATTTTTGAAGAGTATTATCAGCTTAAGATTTAGGTTTTGTTTAATTTTAGATATTTTATATTTGTTTCATTGCATTGATCTAGTTTTTTTTTTAATAGTAATTCTTTCAAAGTGGAAAATGTGAGACTTGTTGTTTTTCTACCATAACAATCTGACAATAATATATTTTAGTAAATGATAGATTCTCGAATTTAATCTGCTTATTTTACCTCCAAATTAAAGTACATGGATATAATAAGTCAAGGCAAATGTCAAGAATGTGTCATTTAAGGATGTACTTAGTCCAGGTTTAGAAATTGTTTGTTGTATGTTCGGGCTCCTGGTCTGTTCTACTATTAAGGGTAAAAAAGTTCGCTCAATAACATCGATTTTTCCCTTTATAAATAACAGATCTGATCAAATGAGAAAAGTGTTATGCAGACGACTCATCAATTTATTTAGTACATGTACACTGTTTAATTAGTTATGGGCATGTCCGAAATAGGCATACCGAATTACTTATATATTGTATGTTTTGTGTATTGTTAGGTGCTTTAATATTTAAACAAAAAAAAAACACAAACTGACCGACCTGCATTCCCGCTGTATCCTTCAACGTGTAGGGTAAATTTTGACTGTACGTCTCCTACATAAAACGTCTTGTACCTCGCATATCTCTGTTCTCCTTCAAGATCCTCCATAAGTATGTACAGTTCATATTCATCTTTTGTTGTAATTTCATGAATTCTAGAATTACCTTAAGGTAAAGTGTTAGATCGTCAGAAGTCTCATAATTTAAACAACAATGAGTATAGTCATTACGTTTCATATCAATACCATTTTACTTGTGAAATCACATATTTTAAGTTGTCTGAAATTGAAAACTGTTTAAGTCAAGTTTTCGATTTGGATATTCTCTATAACCAATATTTCATTACAAATGCGGAATGCGCAAAGCCACAATGTATTTACTAAGATGGCATATAACCTATAAAACAATAAAGCCTAGTTCATATTAAGCAAGTGAAGCCGGATAATAAGATGGCTTACCTAACCAGAACTCTCCTGTCGGGTCACCGAATCCGTTCTTGTAATCCGTCCAGTTCCGAAAGAAGTCAACACTGCCATCTTGCCTCCGCTGAAAAACCTGCAAATCATATTAGATAGCAGCTGAATAATTTTAGTTAGATTTTTAAAAAAAGTCTGATCATATTGTATCTTTCTTAACTTTTTAATTTTATGATTTTAACATTGACATTTTATCATTTTCTTTCTTTTTCTGGAAAGAATTAAGAAGTGAAATGTCAACATTCTCGCTCCTTGGAAATATGTTTCTATCGGTTTGTTTTGGATTCATGAATCTATACATAACCTATGTGATTATTTTGAACTTTTTTTTATTTAATTTTGTGATTGACAAGACACGGATACAATTTCATTTTGATTTAAAAGATTGATATGAATAACAAGCAGAATAGCAACGTGCTAAATTGTATATGTGATTAAACACTAGAAACTATACTCAATTCAAACATTGACGGATTCAGAAATATTAATTAAGGGGACCCACCTTCTACTCTAAGTGGATGCCCGTTTCAGTCATCATTTAGTGATTTCCTATATAAGCATCCATTTTTTTGGCATAGGAGAGGGTTCGCCTTTGCCAAAATTAAGTGACGCTATATTGAATTGTCAAACCAGTGAATTTATATATGCTAGTATATATTTAGATTCTACTACTAAATCAAGTGTTTTAGGATATTTATCGACTCGTGACGGTTAAATTTTCAAACTTAAAACTTAAATATTTAAAATGTTTTTGTCAAGATTGGTTGAATATCGTATTGCAAAATATTGTATGGTGAAATCTGTTCCTCTTGTATCCTTTTAACGATATGCAGGCAGACTCGATTAAGACATACAAGGCAAATCATGTTCCAAATATAATGAAATTGCATACACAGTACCAAGCCAATCACTTCCCAGATTGGTCTAATAGTTACATAGTGTTATCTTCTAATCACAACCTTTGATTTCAAACAATAACGCGAAATTATTTTTAAAGGATCAGCAATTAGATGTGTTAAATTATTTTCTTCATTTTCCAAGATTGACACAGCTCAGGGGTAGGAGAAATTGTATCCAGGCATATGCGTATGAATATGTTTTATTTTTTTATTTTTACAGATTGACACATCTCATGGATAGGAGAAATTGTACCCAGGCATTTACGCCTATAGTTGCCTATAAAGTCCATGACTAGAAAAATGTTAATGCAAGAGGCATGGACGTCTGTTTTATTTGATCACAATAGGAAAATCAGAAGAAAAGTAAACAAATTTGACGTCATTATTGACTTTCGACAAATCAACAACTGAGTTTAAACGAATAACATATTGATTAAATTACAACAATCAACAGGTCAGGAAATGAAAAATCAAGTAAGAATAAAAGAAATGTATGTATGATGCGTGAATCATACGTAACTTATAAATTAACTTCTAATAAACCTTTGAATTTTTGAAATACTAAAGCTGTTCTAACTCAGGCATATATTACCTTAGCTGTATTGTCATATATTACCTTAGCTGTATTTGGCAAACCTTTTTGAATTTTGGGTCCCAATGCTCCTCAACTTCGTACATTGTATGGCTTTTTTAACTTTTTGGATTCGCGCGTCCCTGGTGAGTTTTTTTGTAGACGAAACGTAAATATGCGTAAATACAAAATTCAATCCTGGTATCCATGATGAGTTTTTTAACTAAGACAAAAAACCGTAAACAACTTACCAACCAACCACCTTCTTCGATGTTCATGTCACAGTATGTTTCAAATCCCCGTATATCTGAGGGATATATACGGTATATCCCACTTTTTGACCCTGTGACATCTTCGCAATCTCTTGGATTCTTATCTGTGGATGAAATGATGCAATCCGTTTTAGTTTATATGTCTCAATTTTAAGTATAACGTATTTGTGCTTGAGATCTTTATACTGTGTGTTTAGGGTTTGAATGAGTGACTCATCAACATTATAATCACCTTCTTATATGTTTTTGAACCGTGCACCGGTAAGGTGCGCTCGACTGACAAAGTTTGACAGTTTTCCAGCCCTAGCTCTCTCTTAGCACGTCAACTGCCTCCAACTATAAAATTTGATAATCACCGGAAAGCCATTAATAATGAAAGCAGCGTCAACTCTCATTAAACAGTCCATCAACCAATAACCGTGTTTTAAATCATCAAATACTCGTAGCTTTTGATAGCAGATGCTATCAAATAAAACTGTTATTAGCAGATCGACAGATAATACTGACTGTAGAAAAGAGAAATCGAAAAAAAACATACAAAACCGGTGTTACAAAAATATAAACAAATCAACAAACATCAATAACAATATTCCTGATATACAGACATTTAAATAAATAAACTAATTTCTCTGAAAAGGTCTTGATTCTTAGGCATCTTTTGTTGTTCATGCAAGTTAAATTCCGGTAATAAATGATGTTCCTGAGATAAAAATCTTATAAAAATGATGGGATTGTAAACCGATAAGTTTGACTCATTTGTGAGAATTTGCACATACATTAACATGAGATATATTCGTAGTGTCATTGAAGTGGTGAAATAAATTAAATCATTATGAATCATTAATATTATGGTCAATCAAGTTCAAAATCGCCCATGTCAACAACATTCTACACCTTTGACATTGTAAAAAAATGTAAGCAGTTGTCCAACAAATGAAAACGAAGTAAGGAATGATACGCCATCGTCAGGCCTTCTATACAGAGGAAAATTCATATCGTATAGTCGCCTTTAAACTCACTGACACGAGATATTTGTAACTATTTAATATAGAAAAAAAAGTAATTATTCAGAACAAAACTATTAACAAGAGGATATTTTTTACCAAAACAAAATGTATGTATAAGTGAAGCTAAACTCTTTTTAATTTTTTTGTTTGTATACAAAGTAATTAATATTGGTAGTCGATATCTTTTATTACAAATTGTTCAAATACAGGTGCACATTTTGAAATTTTGTAACAAAGCTATTCTCAAAAACATTTCATCATGTTCATAGCTCTAAATAGCATTATAATTAAAAAGAAATGTGAGAAATATTGTAAAATTTCGGAAGGCGTATAATTCGTTCTTTCACAATGCCAAATTTCATCAAATTTTCTGAACTTTGACGAATTAAGGGAATACTATAGGAGATTTATTTCATAAAGTTCCGTTCACACATACAATAATTTGTTGATAAGTAATACAAATTCGAAAAAAAAAATTAAAATGAAAAGTAAGGAGCAAGTAGAGACGTTATAACAAGATTTTAACCAGATTAAGACAATTACAATATTGTTTTCATTACAAACAATGGAGAACATTAACGAGTTGTAAAATCAAGTTGAGTTATAATTTATGGATAATATATCGATGACACTGATCATTCAAATCTTTGATAAAAAAAACCTTCGTTCAAGTTTTAAACTTTATAGCATACTGAAATACTAATTAAATCTATTCATAATTACCTGTCATAATTTTAGACGTTAAATCCGATTTCAATATGGAAAATTTCTCTATCACTACCCTTTCCATAGTTTTATTTATGTAGGTCTTTATTGCCTTATTCAGGTTTTTTGTATCCAGCTTAGCAACCAATGGAACATCATCGTTACTAATAAGTGGCATCTCAACTTCCGTATCAGGAGTTTCATGTAAAACTAATCCATTTCCAAGTCCAAGTCCAATACATAACATTATTGAAATCATCATGGATAACGGATACATTCAATGTCAGGAATAAACAGAAATGTCAGAACAATCTAATTCACAGTATAGCTTTAACCATTTGCTGAGAACTGTTCCCCGCACAGAGCAATACAATCAAAATTATAATTATAATATATGTGTTTTGTAAAGTGACTCATGTGATTTCTGCACTTTTATACAGTAGAGGTAAACACACAGCTTGCCAATAACAACAATGTATCAAATTAAAGATAATCAGTTATCTTTAGAAATCATTGCTATGACCAGAATACAAGTACATTATCCCGTCAGATAACCTCAGCCTCCGCAATTTCATCTGGTTGAGTAATTATCGATTGTTATATCAAGTGCTGTTCCTTTAAAACGTTAATTAGAAACAAATATTCTGTTTGTGTAAAGATATATCTTGCACCTGCTTTACAATGTCACTGTTAATATTATGTGAATATCTTGAAACAACAAATCAATCCTAATTCTTAAAAAGCGTTTTGCATTATTTTAGAAAAGAGAGAATTTCAAGTATTTCTTACAATAAAAAAGTAAATTACCATACCTTCAGCATCATAGGAATGCCAAAATACAAGTTGTATCTGCGTATTAAAGACTAAAAAACTACTTATTTTCGCGAGCGATTTATTATCGAGACTTCCACGAGGATAACTATTACGCGAATATATAAATCGTTGCCAATATGTAAAACTTGAAATTTATTTTCCTCATGACTGCATCTTCATCAGGTAAATTTTACAATGATCGTGTAATCGGTAAGACATGTTAGAAAAGGCTTAATTCCAAAAAAAAGTAATACGAAAAAATGTTTGTTTACAAGACAAATAGTAAAATGCTGAATAGCAATAGAACATCTTTCAGGAGAATATTTCACTAATTCTGAACCATATTATTATAATTTGGTGTGCCAATATCATTTTGCACTTTCGCTTCAAACAGGTTTCAACAATTGCTTAAGTTGAAAGATTCCAAATATGTAAACCTCAACATTTATTGAAGAGGCATTATTGCTTCATGTGCAACGCATGCTGTGAAATTTGGATCTTTTAATTTTTACTCGTAAAATATCTGATCTCCGAATGGACCACCGATGGATGTGTCTCCTTGATAACATTATCCTGTTAAGCACGCATCCTTAACTATCCGATTTAACACTTGATAAGATAAACACCACCAGAAAGAGGAAATTATAGGAAATTATATTTACAGAACTTAACACTGTTCTGATCTAAGACAAAGAGAATCGAATTGAAAATTAGATACAACGTATTGTATTGTTCGTGTTGATGAACTATAAACTTTTGTTTTGTCGACAACTGCTGTCGTTCTTTCTTTTTTGCGTTGTTAGTATGATATATCTATATATCACAGTAGCATGGGTTCGAATCCCGGCGAGGGAAGAACAAATATTTGCGAAAGCAAATTTACAGATCCAACATTGTTGAGTTGATGTTTAGACGAGTTCTATATATATATATATATATATATATATATATATATATATATATATATATATATATATATATATATATATATATAAAACTCGTCTAAACATCAACCCAACAATGTTAGATCTGTAAATTTGCTTTCGCAAATTTTTGGTTCTTCCCTCGCCGGGATTCGAACCCATGCTACTGTGATATCGTGACACCAAATCGCCTGCACTGCAGCCGTCCCGCTTGACCACATGACCACCTGGGCTCTCAAAAAAAGATCTTTCGCTGGCCGTGTGTTACCTTTCCTCGTCAGTTTAAATCTAGCGGCGTACTACAGTACATGATATATAAGGCATGAAGATGTTATTGTTACAGATCAGCTAAATTATCTATAGTAAAGGATCCTACAAATTAATGTAATATACAGTCACAGAAAATAATTATATTTATAAGTACGTCTGAGTCAGTGACAACTCTACAACAGATGTATCCATCGGATCGTCATCAATGACTCAGACGTACTTATAAATATAATTATTTTCTGTGACTGTATATTACATTAATTTGTAGGATCCTTTACTATAGATAATTTATTCCTTTTATAGCATAATTTTTAATGTAGTTAAGCGTGTCATTACTAACTTTATTACAATTATATAATTGTTGAAAATACTATCGTTGGTAAACTCTGGTCACAAATAAACTGACAATTCAATGTTCAGATATAAGAATGTCTAATTAACCAGGTCTTAAGTTACTGTATAACTATTTCTTCAATTTTAATTAGTGAAATTAGACAAAATGAAGAGTATGACCACAGTATGTACTTAATACGTGTTGGCTTAACTTCTTCCTGCAGATCACATGACATGACGAAATTAACAAAATAAATTATTTTTATATTTGTACGTTTATTTTGTTCCTGATCGGTGTTGATTGGCTTACATAAATAAAGTGTATGCCGTACGTATTTAAACCCACCAAAACAGTGGAAATAAATAAACGTTTATTGCATTGAGGTAAGATCATATTCTAAAAATGTTTTAAACTATTATGTGCTTGATATGATTTTCTCAAACATATTGTATACAGGTTATGTTGCCAATGTTCTTACCTATATCGAGTACTTCAATTAAGACGTGGTGTGTATGTGAGGTCCGAATAGAGCTTACGATATGGTTCGTAACCTGTATTGTTGACACCTCTCCGTTTGATCGTTTGTGGATAGCTATTTGATGGTCAGTTTTATTACGGCTTTACATATTCAATCTAATACATACCACGATATGTAATTATCAAAGAAACATTCTATGAATATGTGCAAATAATCATAACAAAGTTCTTGTATGAAATTATTGTTTTGGCAAAAAGAATACAAACATGACGAAATGAGAATGAAACAATGTTTTAAATTGTTATACATTTCTAAGCAGTGTACACCAGCATATGTACCTAATACGAACACGGACATGACATAGATAGATAAACGAATCCTAAAAATCATCATTACCTTTTATTCTAGATAAAAATTGAATATGACTTCCTTTTAGTGACTGTTACCTTTTATGATATTTATTTTTAACTTCCAATAAACAACTATGCGAGTACTATAAAATAACATTAGCTGATTCGTTATCTAGTATTTACATTTCGATGTATTGATTCGTTACAGGTAGAGATTTCAAGCAGTATAACTATAATAAAGGTACATACAGAAATGAAGAATTAGATTTTAAATACAGTTGAAGGTAAGGGGGATTTAGTAATTTGTTATTTGTGATTTAATGTCAGAACTGATGATTATCCTCAGAGTTGTAAACACTGATTTGTTGATTTGCCAATGAGACAACTTGTTCCATTTAGAATGTAATGTTAAAAACCTCGAGCGTCTGTTTTCCGTGGAATAACCTTTTAAGGTTTCGTAGATCAGTTAAAACTAGGTTTAATTCTGCCTTTCTGCAATATATTTTGTTTTGTCGAGTGAAATCGTATGTCTATAAGAACTGTTATAGAAATGTGCTTAGGCACTAGAAACACGATAAACCAGATAACAATCACCAGTTGAATAAGAAAATGCCTATATCAAGTCAAAAATATGAGGGTTAGTTTTCGTTCGTTTTAATTATTTGATTGACAAATGTCTTGTAAATGCATTAGGAATAAGTGGGCACGCCTCTCATCCCACATACAAAGCATCATTTGACAAGGATCAGATTTCCAGCTCATCTGCATGTTCGACGATATAATTATCAGTTATACTGACAAAGATTCTTTCCGCAATGAAAGAGGATTTCATGAATATTGAAAACTGTAAACTCGCGTAGTGGTATAAACAATATGTGAATTTTAAATTACCCTTAAAGAGCTTCTTAATAAATAAAAATCTCGATATTTCTCTGACATTATTAATATCAAAATTTTAACGTGTCAATCCTTTATACCTCCATAACCCATATGTAATTGAAAAATCGTCTAAAAGACATAATGTATATCAACAATGGTTTTCAACATAAAAATGGTACCGCACGTCATACATGTATTTCTTTTGGATACCATACGGTATATTTTGTTAAAAGTAAAAAAAAAAGCTTTACAGAAGCACAAGTGACCAGTATGTGGGAGTTTCTGAGGGACATTTGGAGGTAAAATTTGGCACCAAATTTTCGTCATTTCTATGGGAGTGAACAGTGAAGCAGCAACTTTTCATATATTCATAAGAGTCGAAGTTCCTTCAGAAATATGTAAAAAAACAAGAAGATCAAAGAAGATAATTTAATTTCACTTTCATATGTACTATACTTTTCATTAACACTAGTGTATAGACAGTTCTGATTAGATTATATTAATATATTCCCCATAACATGCAGAACTAGAAATTAAAAGAACAGGAGAAACGTCCTCCTCTGCATTATTGTTAGACCTTTACCTCGAATTTTACATGAGCGGTCATTTCACATGTCTCTGAATCTATGACAAACTATCGGTTTTTAATTTTTAAATTATAAGTTTTTCCTACCTTAATAGCAATATACCAACTTCTCCTGTATATGGGATATACATTTCTCTACTCATTCGATATTCAAGAGTTTGCATATGCTCCTTGGACTTTATCAACAGTCACCAGTGTCTTAGCAGAAGGTTGACAAAGTCTTTGTCTCAAATAAAAAAATCAAGGTTTAGCCACACACACGTAAAGGAGAATTAGTAAGGTTCAAAAGAAAAACATTTTAAAACTGTTTCAGGTCATCCATTTCAGTAAAGAAAATTTGACTATTTTTCGACAGCCAAAAATCTCAAATGCTGCATGTAACTTACTACGACATACATTCCAAGTGAAAACAAATTAATTAAACGTTTTATAAAAACTAAATCAAAATTATACTACACGGGAGTCTTTCGGGTACTCCCACTCAGGGGCACCAACAGGTTATATTTATATACAAATCCTTGATTGTTCTTAGTTCAGTTTATCAATAATACAAATGAGTATATAACAGCAAAAGAAAGTGTTTATTGAATTGGTGCCGAATGTATCTATAAACAATTCAGGAGAATTTTTTACTGTTGAGATAGAGTCAAGACATCTTTAAGACCTCCAGAACGTGTCAATATATGTGACCAGCCACGACATATCCAGGCTTATGGAGGTAGAACGTCATTGTGAGAAAAACGCCGTTAACTATATGTGACTAGTCATTTCCAGTCTTAGGAGGGTACATTGTCTAAAATTTGATTTTTGTATATTTATCTAGAATATTCCGAAACAAAACTCTCTGTCATGTTATTATGACATATTTGTTGTAATAGCAATGAAACGAGACATTTCGAATACCGGTATGAAAATGAGACTGTTCTATGACGACTTTTACTTATTGAAGGCACTAATTTATAATACACAAAATTGTTCTATTTATTGGCTCTTAGTGATGTTTAATAGCGTTTTTGAATAAAATTTCAAAGACTTAAATTTACTACAATGCAAACAATTCTTATCTCTATTTTAGAACATGTAATTTAAACTTGTTGAAATAAAATTAGTTTAAAATTTGTCAAAGTAAGCTTTAAGAATTCCTTTTTTTAATTTAGATTTATTATGCATGTCTCTAAACATAGTATGCGACGCGTAACAGTTTATAAGTAAGTGTTCTCATATATTAATTTGATACGGTGCATTTACTATAAATATATTTCAGTCTTCATTTATGAAAGAAAATCTATAGAGCAGAGCATTATTTGTTTGTTTGTAGCTCTATTTTAGAACATGTAATTTAAACTTGTTGAAATAAAATTAGTTTAAAATTTGTCAAAGTAAACTTTAAGAATTCCTTTTTTTAATTTAAATTTATTATGCAAAAGATGTCTCTATACATAGTATGCGACGCGTAACAGTTTATAAGTAGGTGTTCTCTTATATTCATTTTACGGTACATTTATTATGGATATATTTCAGACTTCATTTATGAAAGGAAATCTATAGAGCAGAAATTTGATTTTTTTTTCAGTTTAAAATGTAGATTCAAATATTTTTCACTTCAAACGATAAAGTAAAACTTCTTAAAAACTTATGTATGATGTATAGTTCGGCGTCCGCAAAAGAGAAGCAAAGGAAAGTGTTTATCTCTTCTTCACAAATACGTATTTCGTTGAATCTCGATATTTATCATGTTTATAATTTTTCTAACAATGACCTTCTACCTCCATAAGCCTGCAAATGTCATGGCGGGTCACATATATTCAAACAGCTTTAAGACTGTCAGGAATGTGTGAAGACATATTCAGGCATTATTAAGAATGTCAAGAATATGTCAAACAAATCGAGATAATTTAAGACAATCAAGAATTGTTGGATACTATTTAAGAAACTTATCAGATAATACAGAAAAGGTTTAGAAATGTTAAGACAAGGGTACTAAGACAAGGGTACTACTGTCAAGAAAAAAACAAGAACCTTATTAAACAAATTCATACTATGTTAAGAATATTTGAAAATAATTCAGACAAAGAATGCCCCGTCAAAATTCATGCAAGTTCAGACAAAAACTGTTTTTTTCAGACTTTTTGACATTTGTAGTGATGTTAACATTGTGTCCGCTTTTGGATCGCAATGCGTGTTACGATCTCAAGCATGTCTACGTTGATGTTCAGCATTTGTTTTCCGTTATAACGAAACTTCAGTAAACAGTTATATAAATGGATCTAGCTATATAAACACGATAACAAAGATTGAACCAACCAGTTTAATATGAGGGATGTTTTTCATTCGTTTTATTTTGTTGGTTGATAAAATAGAAAGTTTGATTTTGTCATGTGTTATGAACTTCCTCCTTTGTAAATTTACGTTTTACTTTTATTTCTACGACGTCTTTTAAGATCAATAACAAAACAAATAACCATAGTCATTAAATCTGTTTATGTTCTTCCTTTTCGATACTGATTGGATATGTTTTAAGTAGTTTATATTCACACAAGATTATATGGCAAACACAAAGAAAGATAAAATACAATTGTTAAGTGCATCTGTTTTAAAAACCTTTATTATGATTCGCAGATGTCTTTGTTTATTTTCGCGTCTATAGTGTTGCCAGATTTCTGTTTGTATACTCAGCCTGTTGTTCGTTTTATATCAGGTTTGATGATCAAATTCTATTGCGACCTAAATTTTCTTGCTTCCTTCTGAAAACACATTTTGATGTCACGATAAAAAGGCGACCGTACACAAATGCCACACATATAGATATAGGAAGATATGGTATGATTGACAATGAGACAACTGTCCATCCAAATAACAATTTATATACATGCATATATAGGTTTATTCTGTAGATTATTCAAAATGAAAAAAAAATCATGTATGAGCGCAAATAAATCAGAAACAGATTTAACTCTCATATGTTTTCTAAAGAACTGAAAGTTAAAATCAAAATTTATCAAAATATCTTTGTAGCCATTGCTTTTAAGATATTACAATGTATACATCTAGCAAAAGAATATCGTTTCACGCAATCACTCAATACAGTCGTTTGTAGACTGAATGTTTTTTTTTTTATTTAGATAGAAAGATATAACTGAAAGGCAGTTCAAAAACACAGAACTAAAAGGTTTTCACAATTACTTATGAAAAGTTGTAAGGTTATAAGGTTCAAGTTTGGTAATATTGTTACAGACGCGTCGGATATTCTTATTCTAGGGAAAAATTACTACCAAAATTTGTATAAAAGAACTAAACCGGACCCTTCAGAAATAAAAAATTATATAAGTCAAACAAAGATAGATCACTCACTATCCAATAGTGACAGTGAACTATTGGGGGGCAACCTAACATTAGAAGAATGTACAAATGCTATATTTAACATGAAACTAAATAAATCCCCTGGACTAGATGGTCTCAATGTAGAATTTTATCGAACATTTTGGTCATACCTAAAAGAATCTGCAGTGAAAGTATTTAATACATGTTATGAAAAAGAAGAAATGACAACTCTCCAAAAAATAGGTGTTATCTCCTTATTATATAAAAAAAATGATCCATTATCATTAGATAACTACAGGCCAATCACTTTATTAAATGTAGACACTAAGCTTATGGCCTATGCCTTAGCGCAAAGATTAAAGATGGTGTTGTCCAAAATTATTCATAGCGATCAGAATGGATATATAAAAAATCGGTACATAGGTTTTAACATTCGCCAGATTCAAGATATTATAGACTACTCAGAAAAATTTAATATAGATGGGGTTTTATTGTTCATAGACTTTTCCAAAGCCTTTGATTCTTTAGAATGGCCCTTCATGTATGAATCTCTACTAAAATTTGGAATACCACACTCCTTCTTAAAATGGGTTAAAACGTTATACAATGATAGTAAAGGATGCCTGTCTAATAACGGCTGGATTTCAGAAACCTACAGTCTTCACCGTGGTATAAAACAAGGATGTCCGTTAAGTTCTCTTATTTTTGTTATGGCAGTTGAAATCCTGGCCTGTAGAGTAAGACAAGATTCAAACATTAAAGGGTTTCAAATTAAACTTGATGAAAAAACGCACAGTTTAAAAATTTCCCAATTGGCTGATGACACAACACTATTTCTCAGCTCAAAAAATGAAATACACCAAGCATTAAACCTAATAGAAATATTTGGAACACTTTCTGGTTTGAAACTGAATAAATCTAAAACAGAAGGTATATGGTTAGGTAGACTTAAACATTGTAAAGAAAAAATTGAAAATATACACTGGAGCAAAGAACCAATTAAAAGTCTAGGTGTTTACTTTGGATTAGATAAAAGTGAATGTGACAAATTAAATATTGAAAAAACAATGAAACAGACAAAAAAATTAATACTTGATTGGGAAAAAAGAAATTTAACCATGATAGGACGAATAACAGTTGTTAAGTCGCTTATTTTACCTACTCTTACTTTTTTGGCTTCGGTTGTTTCAATACCCCAAATGTACATAAAAGATTTTAAAAAACTTGTTTATAATTTTATATGGAATAATAAACAAGAAAAGGTAAAACGTTCAACACTTACCAAAGATTACACAAATGGAGGTCTAAAAATGACAGACATTGATTGCTTCTTAAATGCACTAAATATTTCATGGGTTAAACGATTAACGGCAAAAGAATTTGCTAATTGGAAAGTCATTCCAACATATTATTTCAATAAATTTGGTAAAAACAACCTTCATATGATGCCTGACAACATAAAATCATTACCTAATTTAAGTAATGTTCTACCTACATTTTACTTGAACATATTAAAGAGCTGGTATGAAGCATATAATACACCAACAAGTAATACACTTATCATAAATTTTAGAAATATTAGGCAGCAAATGTTGTGGGGTAATAAAAATATAAAATTTAAAGGAAAATGTTTAGTTTACCCAAATTGGATAAAAGATGGTATTATTTTCATTAATGATATAATTGACCAAAAAGGGCACATATCACAAAAACTTATATTGGAGAAACTAACCTCAAAAACCAATTGGATCTCAGAACTTTTAAAATTGAAAAATTGTATTCCAAAAGAATGGGTTAGTACATTAAAATCTGACAAATCTTTGAAAACTTCTGTAAAAACAAAATTAAACTTGTCCTTGATTGTTAACAAAAAAACAGAACTAATTGAAAACATGTCATCCAAAGATATATATAACTATTTAAATAACAAAAATGAGGAGAGACCACTAGGGTTCTCCAAATGGAAAAACATCTTCAATCTAGAATCAATCACTCCAATAAATAATGTGCTTCAATTTACTTTTACCTATTTAATTAATAACAAATATAAAATGTTAAGATGGAAATTACTCCATTTCATCCTGCCATGTAAACAATTATTACTACAATGGCACATACAAGAAACAAGTATGTGTGACTTGTGTAATGTGACTGAAGATTGCGAACACTTTTTTCTCAAATGTCAATTCTTTCATGAATTTTGGACGAAAATATATGTACTTGTAAGCAAAATCAAAATTGGGTCACATATTTTTAATTTTAAAACTTTAGTACTGGGCTATAAAATACATGATCCTATGTATAATGATATAAATCTCTTCCTTACTGTCTTATTATATTCAATTCATAAAAGCACTCATATATCAAATTATAAACAAAAAGACATAGACGCTTATACAGTTTTCAGAAATGAATTTTTAAACACATACGAAATTAACATATATATTAATGCTAAAAACAGCAAATTTTTAAATGATGTAAAAAGATACATATGATCATGAATAGCTAGATACAATATTTTTTTTATGTATAGAATTTGTGTAGCAAAAGTTGACAATATATCTGAACACGTGGTAATATACCAAAACAGCATGCTTTGTGAAAATGTACAGAATTTTGTCTCAAAATACTTTTATACACACTTTATCACTTAATCAAATGAATTTCCAACTACAACGTCGAAACTTACCACATGTAATTTTTAACTAAAGTTTAAGTTGTTCGTGTGTATCAATAAAACATATAAATTAATCCGGACAATTGATCAACAAGCTTCAACGGTTTTCATCAATAAGGTTAAAGGTCAACGATCATAAAGTTTTAATCTTTAGAAACAAAACCGGACAAAACTGTACACTTTCCGTAATTATGAAACAATATAGTTTGTAAAATGTATGTAATAACCATGAACTGTAAAACTAACAAACTATGATCTTATATAATAATTCACTGAATAAATTCCCTGGTTATCCAGTGACTAATTCACAGGGATACTCGGCCAACTGCTGTAGGTCGAGTAATTTGTTACAACAGCAAAGAAAAGTGCAATAAAGACATTATTTTATTAAAAAAAAAAAAAAAAAAAAAAAGTTTGTTAATATTGTCAACTATTTGTGTACAATCTTTTTTTTTACTTAGATAGAACATGGCATTTACAATGTCAGCTAAAGGAATTACCATGATGCTGTTGGCATCACTCCATATCTGCCACGGAAAGATCTCAGTGACATGTATGTTTATAGATATTCTACTTACTGGTTATTTGTAATGCTTTTATATTCAGCTCAATATCATTCAAAGAATCTTCAGATATGTGATGCATGTTAATTCAGCAACAAAAGACATAGTGTTGATTGATGTTAAATAACTCGGTTTTACCTCTGAAATATACATTTAATAGAACAAGTACAACATTGAATTCATTTGTTTTTCTTTGTTTAAATTAAAATAATATTTTGTATCTGAATATAAACCTTTTTGCAGATTCTTTTCCAACTGATTCATGTGTCTCTGCTCCATATCTTGTTGATGAAGATACCATTGTTATCATGACGTTTGAAGGTGATTTCGGCAGCCCGGACTGTAGACAATTGTCGTTCACAACTCCAAAATCTGCTTTTTATTCATATACAATGTGTATGAAAGAACTTTACTTCAGTAGCCCACAATGTCAGAGTAAAGTTTACTATCGGTGGTATTGGTCTTACTACGACTATGACTACGACAACAGTTATGATTATAATAGCGAAAAGGTTATATATATTATTTATAGTGTAATATAGATATAAGAAGATGTGGTATGAGTACTAATGAGACGAATCTCCATCTAAGTCACAATTTATATAAGTAAACCATTATTGGTCAAAGTACAGTCTTCAACCCGGAGCCTAGGCTCATACCTTATCTGAAACAATAGCATGAATAGTGTAATAGTGTTACATCACAACATAGAAAGGCACACTATAAAATATCAATAAAATGACTTAACTCAATCAAATGATATATTAACCCAGGTGAATATACACTGAACGTTTAAATTTGATATATGATACAATATAAATACAAAATCAATGGAATAAGGTGTGTATACTATTAAAGTAACATTATTATATCGCTGTGAAATGTGAAACAATTTCATGAAAACAGAAAATAAGCTTGCCCAAAAATCCGCCATTTGCAGTAATATAATATACAAGTAAATGTAAATAATGTTGATGTTAGGTTTACATGTACAGTTCAAATAGAGAAAGGAAAGATTTTGACAAAATAAATAATTATGATGTTCAAAGTACAACATTTACAAAGAAGTGAAAACTTATAGAAATACCAAAAAAGGTATCAAAGCTGGTATATATACCAAATATTATCCTGAATAAGTGAAAATTAAGTAACAAGAAAGTATTACAAATAGTATCAACAGGACCTGGTCAAATAAACAGGAAAGTACGACTTGAGAGTACTTGCAATTACTGACAGCTAGTTAGAAGCCAAAAATAATTAATGAACCTGGTTTAATGGCTAGCAAAACATCTCCCTTTATCATGTTTATAACAATGTTAAGAAATATGCCGCAACTCAAAACTTACCAATCTTATTTATTATTTAAAGAATCCTTACGACAAAAGTCATAAATCGGTTTAAAAAAAAGGGTTACAAACTAAAACCGATGGAAACACATCAACTATAAGAGGAAAACAAAGGAACAACAGGAACACTTAAGTGCAACAAAACCAAACATCAACATACATAACAATGAATTGTTTATGACTTGGTACAGGACATTTTAAGAAAATGGTGGTTTAAACCTGGCTATCAAAACCTTCTCCTTTATCATCTTTATGACAATGTTAAGAACTATATCGCTGATATGACAACATAATACAGTCATAACCATTTAGTTCTTAAGTTTGAACTCATTTTTACACGTCCTAAAATTTAAATTTTTTGAAATAATTCACAACGAAAAAGTAAACCGAAAATGACGATTACACTTCATTAAAAAACTAAGGTAGAAAAACGAAGTAAATGTGCGATTTATGGTCCAATTATAATAAAAAAAATACTATTAGCTTTCTGCTATAATGAGTTATTTTTCCTTAATGAACACACTGTCTATAACCATTTTCTTTCTTTCAAGATATCAGGTGAAGGCTGCTCAGACCACTCGTATGATTCAAACAGAATGTTCGCACGGTGTTTACATGATGGTAGTCAAGTTTCATTTGAGATAAGAAAATCAGGGGAAATGGTTCCAAACAATCTAAACGACACTTTCAAATTTCAAATTGAAACAAAATGGGACTACAATTGTGAGTATTGAAATTCTGATTGTGTTTTTTTTTATTATTAAGACTATAAACAATGGTACAATTAAAATGAACGCAATAGACATCCAGAGGTTTGTTCATCACCCAATAGCAGAGTTATGATTTTCTAAATGTCATGCTGTAAATAAACAATAGTAAAATGCAAAAAAAAATACACAGAAACTGTAGACGATGTGCAATAACACTATTTCTACCTCTTCCTTTACTACTACTCCTGCTCCTGCTCATTCTCTCCCTCTTTACAACTACTACTACTATTACTATTTTTACTACTACTTCTACTAATAATAAGTATTATAATGATAATAATATAAATAATTATTATTAAAGTTATCAATAATTTCAATTATATGGCAACAGTAGGGCTACTCAACAATAACAGATATTATAAGCAACAGCAACATTCAGGACTACATTTGCCTATTGTTGTCAAAACATTTCCATTAAACTACATAATGCGACAAATTGAAATCTTCAGTTGTGTTTTGACAACAAACTACATCAAATCAATGCAAAGAAATAATAAAAAAGAAAATAAGATATTACCTGAGATGCTATAAATATCAGACTACCTTATGCAAGTTACTACAATGTAATTAATTGTTCAGATGAATTTTATAAATCATTTACACCTATTCAGATGTTATGATTGGTGGAATATCCGGTGGCATTGTCGGGATGTGTATATTAACTGGAGTAGGAATCTATTTGTGTATTAATTGTCGCCGCAGGAAACGAGTAACAGGAAAATACTGCGGCACGTGTTCTACATACATACCAAGTTGCTCGAGTAAGTTTTGTTATATTCCTTCGGGTATTTCATTATTTTTTTTTTGTTTTTTATATAAACAAATTGTGGAGAACAAACAGTCAATCGAAATTGACAGATTTCAATAACAAAAAACTAGTATGTATGTGCCTGTCCCAAGTCAGGAGCCTGTAATTCAGTGGTTGTCGTTTTTTTATGTGTTACATATTAGTTTATCGTTCATTTTTTTTGTTTAAATAAATAAGGCCGTTAGTTTTCTCGTTTGAATTGTTTTACATTGTCATTTCGGTGCCTTTTATAGTTGACTATGCGGTATGGGCTTTGCTCATTGTTGAAGGCCTTACAGTTAAGGAATAACAGTACTGTAGTTGAAGAGTTGCCACCGTCAATTGTCGATTTGACGGTCGCAAATCCAGTTTTACTGGCGACGCATAGCGGAGACAGTAACACGGAAATTTGCGACCGTCAAATCAAAATTCAACTACAGTACTGTTATACCGGTTCTAACGCATTACAAGAAAAAAAACTACGTTAGAGCTTGAAAAAAATGTATAAATTTGACATACAAAAAAAAAATCAGCAAAACTTCATGAATAGTTTTGGCACAAATACGTCATTGTTAGACGTGACGTCATACACATGAAAACTTACAAACTGGAAGTTATTACGTTACCTTTACGATTCAAATTCGGAGAAAATCACATTAAAACGGCGAATTCGAGTTAGGCGTTGTTTTATTTTCGATAATATTGTAGTGATTGAACATTTGATGATCCAATAATTCAAAATGGCGGGTTCCTCCTTAGTTACGACTAGTCAACTGTGGATTTGACGGCAACCTTTAGCCAATGAAAAAAGTTGCTACATAAAGATTGCATAAGAATGACATATAGTCGTTACTTTCTGTGTCAGTTTGGTCTCTTGAGGAGAGTTGTCTCATTGGTTATCATACCACATCTTCTTTTTTATATAGATTTATAGACATATATATAAGAGCGTTTTGATATAATCACAGAGTTTTACTGATCGTATATTGTATCATTTGTCCAACTATATAATAAAGGAGACGTTGAATAATTGACCACATCAGGAGACCGAATGGCGGGATTTATATAACTTTGTCATATAACGAACTTAAACAAAGAGCAACGACTTTACAAAATATATTTCTTGACCATTAAAAAACAAGGCATCTGTCCATACAGAAATGTACTGACAATAATATCAGACTGGCATTGTCAAATTCACCTGTTTAATCTAAAACTAGGGTATAATGATCAGTTGGAATGCAAAAGTAACTGTTGGTTGAAGGCGTGGTCCCCTTGAAAAATGCATCATAATGCGCTATATATATCAAGACTGAAATACTCCTGAATCAAAATCGAATCATTGCGCTCAGAGTATAATTTGTCCTTTGACTTTCCCAACAAACGTAGCATTTTTTTTTCGTAATTAAAAAACAAATTGGAAGAGAATTCACACTGTGCAAAGTAAATGCTTGAATCGCAAATATATAGATGGCAACGGAGTTTCACATTGTTCAACATTGAAAAGCGTAGTGTTTTTTGGTGCATATATTAGAAATCACCTTAACTCAATTGTATCGTAATAAAGACATTGGATGACACCCATGGATGCTTGCATTTCTGTTTATTGTCAGCTTGAACTAAAAAAGATCTTAATTATCTTCAAAAATATACCACCCTACTGTTCTTTGCATTTTGAGCAAGGTATATAACCAAATTTAGTCCACCATTTGCTCCATATGAACATGTCTGTACCAAGATAACAGATGCTATTTATTCACTTGATGTGTCTGAGGTTTTGATTTTGCAATTTGATTGGGGATTTTCCGTTTTGAATTTTCCTCGGAGTTCAGTATTTTGGGATTTTATATTTTTAATCATATTTTCAGAGTTTATGAAAGAGGGAATAGCGCAAGGTTTCTCGGCAGAATTAGCTGCAGCTGGTATATTGTTGTGTTCATGCGTAATTTGTAGACGACAAAATTGTAAACAACATGAACAAGATCAGTGCGAAAAAGGTATACAACCCTTGATTTGTGTAATTACCTTTTAAAATATATGAGTAAAAGTGTTAGACGGAAATTGACACAATTTAAGTACCATGCAGACTATACAAAGCAAAAAAAGCATAACTATATGACGGGGATACGTTATTTTGAATCATGTAACAAACATAATTCTTGCAAACTTTGATTGACTGAAATAGTACAAACGTACAATACAGATCTGTTCTATATGTATGAACAAGGATTTAGATCTTAAAATGTATCGGCATCAAGTATCTACGAAAGGCAAATAATGGTCGTAATACGCATACGGTGTTTATAGTTGTTAAAATACGATATTAGAATTGTTTTTACCAAGATATGTTTTTCTGCATCATTTCCCTAAACTTATACAATGCTATATCCCCAAGCAGAGACTTGTCTAGTAGACTTGCATTTCTGAAAATATACAAAACAACCTACAATCTTCCAAAAGTGAACCCTGTTTTGTATATAAATCGTCCATATACAGCAATACGAAGGTCTTGTAATTTCAGTAAAACATACATCAAAACATAATCAAATGTAGATTACACAGGATATTACCATTTGATGACAATACATCGTTATAATGTAAACAATAAGTTTTTTCTGCAATATTGTGTGTACAACTGCAAAGGGGGAATGTAATTTACGAAATTCTTTTCATCCCCTTAAAAGGGACTTAGTCAACAGAAAAAAAAGTGTTTATAAACATTTATATATCTGCCATAGTGATACTTTTCTGTGTTGTTTTGCAAAATTCTTTTCTTATTCTTAATAGTTACTGTGGAAACTGATTGCACCTCAACTGATTCAGAGAACAAATGGGAAACCGTCACGGGCTTTAAAGATCAAGACACAGCTCCACTGTGTGACAGTTAAATCGGCAGATATTTGACGATATTGAAAAAAAACATGTTTAGATACGAAATCAATAATTATAGCTCTGTAATTTATATATATTTTTAAAACAGTACAATGCATCTCTATAAATGCTTATTAACATTTGAGAAATTTTAAATTTGAATTGATTTAAGATAACTTATGTGGTAAGGTGTTTTTATTGTTGTTAAAACTCTGTTTAAAAACTCATATGTATACTAAGTTTTATTGACATACACAAAAAAATTTAATTTCATTTACCTGAGTATAATATGACGTTATTTTTTTTCATTGTTGATGTTTTTTCTAAAATTGTTTTATGTCACAGCAGTTTTAAACTTTTACTTTAATTATCCCTTATTTTTATCAACTATATATTTACATTGTATCACAGATCAAATATATTCGTTCCTTTTATGTAAATGTGGATTACTACGTTTTTTGATTGAGTTGAGTCATTCCAATTGATATTCTATATTGTGTCTTTCTATGTTGAGAAGTTCTATTGCTTCGGAAAATGGAGATGGTTTGGTACCATTAAAACGTTTAATCCCGCTGCACTTGTTCTAAGTCAGGAATCTGATGTTCAATTGTGGTACTGTGTTTATGTTGTTCATAAGTGTTTCTTTTCCCTCCCGATTCACCTTTGAGAAGACGAGATTATTATTCTACCTAACTGTACCATATATATTACACGATTGTCAATCAGTTCGAAATTTTGTATAATCTATTGTCATATTGATGTCTACTGCAAAAGATAAAGTTTGAATTCTACGCATTTGATTGCCTTTTAGTTTTTATGATGACAATGCAATACGTGTATATGTACGATTCGAAAGTTAAAAAAAAAACGAACGTTGTTGCATGACCAGATCAAGCAGAAGTGCCTTCATAAAAAATTGATGTCACAGATGGAATTGATGTAGATATAATATTAGAATAAAAGTCCAATGTTTTTAAAGATCTTCATTGATCACAGTTGGATAGTTACTGTTAGAACTATATATAAATCGAAGTTAACTGATTAACAGATACATTGAAATACGTTATGTTGACCATTTGTTCTTTGTTGTTTATTCATTGGTATAATACACACATGATATAAATGTAAAATATGTTTATAGCTGACTATGCGATATGGGCTTTGCTCATTGTTGATGGCTGTACTGCGATATATTCTTTTTCATTTCTTTGTCATTTGGTATCTTGTGGAAAGTTGTCGCATTGGCAATCATACAGCATCTGATGTTTTATTATTATCAATAACAATTGCATTGTCTTTCCTGTTATGCCTATACTGATATTTTGGTAGATTTACAATTTTACTGTACATATACATACGATAAACATATGATAACGAACTTCACTTTCAATATTACATCCAGCAATATAGTTTGGAAGGAGAGATAGCTTGAAAATTGGGATGTTTGAGTATTATGAACAAATCATGTACTTTAATACATCATATATCACATATTCATGGCTTAGTAAGGCTTGTATGAATGCAATATATGTTATACACGATTCTAATAGGATCAAGAAAGATAAACATTGTTTTATACATAATTGTCGTTCTTTTGTTCATTCAAAAGAACACAAACAAGTCACAGGCAGTTAAGAGATTAACCTCCATTATGTTTTATATTTTCTCTTGCCTTATGTTATTCAATGTGCATGTGAACTGCATACATTGAAACGCATTTTGTATGAGTGAGACCAAACCAATTTTAGATATCATGATGATGAAAATGAACTTGTTATAATATGGTTGGGTCAATGAAATATCAATAGCAACAGACTGCCTCGCAATACAGACAATGTAATGTTCTGTATATCATTAGTCCGATCTATGCAAACATGATCGGTTTGTATAACGCGTAAATTATTATGTAAGTGATGAGCTGATTAATTAAAACGTTAAAAGAAATGTTAAAACACATGTCCTTCGATGTTGTGACACCTTTTTGGGTTTCGATAATTGGTTACTTCCACATTAACCAATCAACAATCATACATTGATGCTCTGTAAAGAATGATCTTTGGTCTTTTAATTGTAAACTGAAAATGAAAAACATAAACAAAGGACTACTGTACAAAATTTGCAAAATTGATACTTTATTGTCATTGAAGACAATGGCATATACTCAACCTATGATCATTTAACAACCTCTAAATTTGTGTGTGAAGTAAAGTTGTTTCTATGGTTTTTTTCTTCGGAACCGGAACAGTCTTTTCTTTCTTTGTTAAAAAAATCTAAAGCCATAATAATAATAGAAGCTTGCTCTTACATAAAGGTTTTCATTATGCACATTCAAACAAGTACAGGACACTGTAGATTATTATAGGGTCAACATATTACGTATACTATTGCAAGGAATAAAGTTCTTTAAGTTGAATATGACAGTTCTTGTCCATTTGTTTTTGATGCGTTTTGTTATTTGATTTTGCCATGTGATTATGGACTTTCCGAATTGTTTTTCTTCTAAGTTCAGTATTTTTGTGATTTTACTTTTTTTGATACATACACACGTCACGTAGTTTGAGGAGTTTTGTTAACAAATTAAACTTTGTCCAGGTTCACCAAAATAAGGTCGGAAATAACGATTCTTATGAAAGCTGACAAAACTTCCTCACCATAAAGATTGAAAAGGGGAAGGTTCACAAACAATATTCGTGTTAGGTGGTATGTTATTTATGGAAATATGGTGGAATTTATGATACATGATTAGTTTGACCCCATTAAACAAAACGCTTAAGCGTCAATAAACACCAAAAGAAAAAAAAAAAACCAAGGGTGTATATACATGTGGTCATTATTGGTTCTACAATGTATTATGAGTTGTGACAATGGCAGTTAAATCATTATTTGTGAAAATGAAGCTACAAGCAGGTGCCGTTTCAAAGACTAAAACAAAAAAATACATTTTTTTCTTTCACAAACATCTTTTTGTAAGGCTTATACTTATATATAAAGGGTGTCCTTCGACTTTTTACCGTCTTTCCGCTGATTATGTCGTTATTTTTATTATACCATGGTGACAATCTGTTATCGCACTCTAGATTCCTTGGATTATAGATATTCATCTGAAAAGAAAAGACACACTATTTTGATTTTATTCTAAAAAATCATCTAGCGAAACAAACATTTCCAGTGATATTTTGTTTTGAACATGACCTGATGACAGTATGGGATATACAAGTGTGATGTTGATCTTGTAAATGATATGTTTATCTTCACCATACATGTCCTGGATCATCGAAGGGTAAACATGCCTAGCACAAGACTACAAACGGAGTTTCCACCTTTTAATTGTCACATGTAGCCTACGTTTAGAACGTACTTAACAAATGCGGATACAATGTTAGACCAGTACAAATTAGTTTCCAAATATGTTCTTATTTGTATCATATGAAAAATAAATCATATGCAGACAAACACAATTTTGAAATTATTGATCTTTTTCGTCTAAAAGTATAAATGAACAGCTTATATAAACTATTTTTGTATTGTAATAACGTCTGGACATGATCAAGAACACTTCAAATAAGTTACACACGTCTACTGATTTAACTCAGAAAAGAACAAAAACAGACATACAGTGGAGATCACTTCTAACCTCTCATTAAATATGTCAGGAGAACTGTTCTAGAACAGTACGTAGAACTGTCAGTCTGACACCTTTTAGTCAGTTCTAGGTTAGAACTGTTTTAGCTAAAACTGATTTGGTCAGTTTTACCTAGAACTGATATGGACAGTTTTACCTAGAACTGATCCTGACAGTTCTACCCTAGAACAGTTTTAGACAGTTCTAGCTAGAACTGACCAAATATTTGGTCAGTTCTACTTCTAGAACAGTTCTACGATTATAATTGATTTCTAATTCTACGGCTAGAATTGATTTTTATAAATTCAACGGCCAGAATTGATTTATAAGTTCTACGGCTAAAATTGATTTATAAATTTTACAGCTAGAATTGATTTATAAGTTTTAAGAAATCTTTGTCTAACTATAAAGGGTTCGGCAACATAGCGATTAATATTATATAGTTTTGCTGTTTTGCCGGTTTTATTTCAGATTTATAATCGGCAAGAGAACATGTTTAACCCCGTCATATTCTGCATGTATATGCCTGTTCCAAGTCCGGAGCCCGTAATTCAGTGATTCTCTTGTGTTGATGTGTTATATAAATTAATTGTTTTTCTTTCATTTTTTGTACATAAATTAGGCCGTTAGTATTATTGGGGGGGGGGGGGGGTGGGGGGGGGGACATTATTATTTGAATTGTTTTACATTGGTTATTCCGGGAGTCAGGATGGCTCGTTATCACATAACAAAATTATCTGACCTCATTAACCAAATGTAATATATCTGTTTACGAGTAGTTTTCATACCTCGGACAGACCTGTTTAACAAAAATCTTTTAACCGCATCAATCTAAACTGACATTATTTGCTCTTTCTTTCTGCAAATCTATATAGCTACACAGTACTTCAGTTTTAATTTTAGGTCAAGAGGGACTGCAATATACAAGTTACAGCAATATTGGAAAACTATTTTGTTCGCATAGATTTATGGTGCCAGCATGCAGGGGCAGATCTAGCCATTTTAAAAAGGGGGGGTCCAACCATGAGTAAAGGGAAATTCCAACTATATGCTCCCATTGAAAACATTGATCGTCAAAAAAGGGGGTTCCAACTCCTGGACCCCCCTTGATCCGCCAATGAGCATGTCCTCTTTTAATTCAAAATATTCAATCATGAACAAATATCAGTAGTGTTCATACTTCAGACTGAGTCGTGTAATAAAGTCTTTTGACCGCATCAACCAAAACTTACCATATTTGCTTTTTTTTAATGTAAATCTAAATAGCTGCACAGTAATTCAGTTATAATTTTAGGTCAAGAGGGACTGTAGTAAATAAATAACTGCAATATTGGACATAAATGACCACACTATTTTTTCTCGCATCAATTAAGGGTACCAGCATTTCCTATTTGTATTCAAAATATCGCATCAGAAACAAATATCAGTAGTTTTCATACCTCAGACTAACTCATGTTACAAAATTATTTGTCTGCATCAATCAAAACTGACCATATTTGACAGCATCACGCAAAACTGACCATATTTGACCACATCAACCAAAACTGACCATATTTGCTCTTTTTTATGTAACTCTTATAGTCGCATAATAAATCTGTAATATTTTTATGTAAGGATGGAGTGTATAATCATGATAATACAAATGATCTATATTATAGGTTTATTGCATGAATATTAGGGAATATTGTTCCGAATAGAATTTTATATTGCACGAGCTTATATTTTTATAGCAGGATGGATTGTTTAATATAAATGAAAGCAATATTGGAAAACAAAATTATGCTCACATCAGTTTATAGTGCCAGCATGTCCTCTTTTTAATCAAAATATTTAATCGTAAACTGATTTCAGTAGTTTTGATATCTCAGACTGACTCATGCATGTCATGGATATAACAAAATTATTTGTCTGCATCACCCCAAACCATGAAAACTGACCATATTTATAGCTTACTATGCGGTATGGGCTTTGCTCATTGTTGAAGGCCGTACAGTGACCTATAGTTGTTAATGTCTGTGTCATTGTGGTCTTTTGTGGATAGTTGTATTGGCAATCATACTACATCTTCTTTTTTTTATATTTGACAGCATCAACCAAAACTGACCATATGTGACAGCATCAACCAAAACTGACCATATGTGACAGCATCAACCAAAACTGACCATATTTACACTTTATAATGTAAATCTTAATATATATATATATATATATATATATATATAGCCGCATAGTAAATCACTTATAGTTACATATCACGATGAATTGTATAATTCAAATGACAGCAATATTGTAACACATTGGCTACAAAAAAATTTCCACATCAATTTAGAGAACCAGCAATTTTCTGCAAGTCCTCTTTTTATTCAAACTATTGAATTGTAAACAAATTTCAGTAGTTTCGATATACATGTATCAGACCGAGTCGTTTTAACAAAATTATTTTACCACATCAACCAAAACTGAACTTATTTACACTTATCATGTAAATATATATGGCCTCAGTCATTGTAAACCAATAATATTTCTATGTCAGGACGGATCGTATGATAAAAATGACACCAACTTTGGAACACAATACACCTTATGGCTAATCCTGGCTGACCCAGCCTCTTGAACTACAATCACTTTTCCATTCAGGCGTCTGATATTTTGTTTTATGACGTCAATATTTTACGGGAACCTGTGTGATATCCAGTAATGGCAGACTAATAGCGACAAGGTGCATTTATACCATATCTAAAAATTTAACGCGCCGTTATTTCCTCTCTGTACACATAATAATGAACCGTCACTAAAGTGACTTTTAAGTTTGTATAGTTTGTGATGGTTTTCTTTTTTTAAAACAAAACTATTTAACGGCATCTTCCAACACTCACATGACTGATTCATATACTTTATTTTAAAATAAAAAGTACATGTATTGGAAGTTCTCTTCTTGGAATAGTATACTGTTAATATAATTTGAAGAAGGGAAAACAAATGCATGATTTTTTTTGTAGCCGACGTCCAGGGGCAAATGTTTCATTCATGAAACACATTTGTAACATAACCTTGAAAAATGTTATTAACCTAATTCATAATATCATTATAAATCCAAAAACACTAAATATATAGTAAATAATTCGAATGTTTTTGAAAGAATTTTGTTACATTTTCGCGCATGCGCAAATACTGGATATGTCAAATATTCATTTTTAATAAATATGTGAGGTAAGAAAGGTAGCCACCAAACCTGGTAATTGGTTTTTGCTAAAAGAAGTTCAAAGAGAAGTTTCCAGAAAAATCAGTATTTTTAAACTAAAGAAAACAGCCATTTTAGAAAATGGCCGTGGCTATCTTGAAACATTTTTTTCTTTGAATGGCCAGCAGTTATTTCTTACAAAGTATATAATAATGATGCTTTGTGGTAATTTTCATGCTTGTATCATCATTTGCACAATTCCCTCGATTTTGCTTGCTAATATCTTCCACTAACACAATAACAAATGATTTCTTCATCGTATAGCAAAGTATCACCTATCAAAGAAACTTCATCACATGTGGATTTGCCTAACTATAATTTATGTCTAATCATGGTGACATTCGGCTGTTGTCTGCTCTATGGTCTGGTTGTTGTCTCTTTGACACATTCCTCTTTTCCATTCGCAAATGTATATGGTGTTTTCAAAGAATCTTCGAGAAAATATGAATTGAAAATGGCAGACTAGTAGTCAGTCCTTCTTGCTGTATCAATAAGTATACAACTGTTCACAAAACGTTGAGTTTAAGCAATGCTAAGGCTTTTCTACCCAAGAAATAACTTTAACCGTATTTGGCTAATCTTCTAGAAATTTTGTGTCCTCAGTGCTCTTCAACATTGAACAATATTTGACCATTTTTAACTCCTTTTAATTCGATCGTTACAAAAAAGTCTTTTGCTGACGAAATGCGCGTCTAATATAAATATAATCATATTCAAAACAGTGTAGCTGTGGCCATTGATTGACAACCTTAAATTATCCCATTGACTGGGGCAGATTATGTGAACGTTTGTCTGTAACAACCGCTGCTCACTATGTACTTGTTAAAGGCACTTAAACTGTGGGGTCACAAAAGGTTCTCAATACCTAAATAAAGAAATTAGAAAAACAAATCAGGAATAACACGATGTTTTGATTTATATCAATTATATAAATCAAACCATAAAGTTATTCCTGATTAATTTTTCGAACTTTTTTAATATTAAAGGCGTTAAGAACCTTTGGTGACCCCAGAGTTTAAATTCTTTAATACGTTATTAGTGAGCAGTTGTCGTTACAGACACACGTTCACCTAATCTGCCCCAGTCAATGGGATAATTTAAGGTTGTCAATCAATGGCCACAGCTACACTGTTTTGAATATGATTCTAGTTAAAGGCAACAGTAGTATACTGTTGTTCGAAATTCCAAAATCGATTTAGAAAAAAAACCAAATACCGGTTACAAACTAAAACTGAGGGAAACACATCATATATAAGAGGGGAACTACGACACAATAGAAACACTACATTAAAATGAAACAGACACAGAAACAAACTATAATATAACAATGGCCATTTTCCTGACATGGTACAGGATATTTTCATTTAAAAAACTGTGGGTTGAACCTGGTGTTGTGGCATGCCGAACCTCCAGCTTTTATGCAAATGTTAAATTTAACATTACAATGACAATATTACATGATAGGACAAAAGTACAAATAAATAGGAGAACATAGAGGACAGAGAAACTCATGAATAATAGCTAAAAAAAGTGCCAGGTTTAAAATTTAATACGCCAGACGCGCGTTTCGTCCACACAAGACTAACCAGTGACGCTCTGAAGATAAAAGTTCGAAAACCAAAAAAAGTACAAAGTTGAAAAGCATAGAGGACCAAAAGTTCCCAAAAGTTGTCCAAAATACGTCTAGGGTTTTCTGCCGGGGATAAGAACATCCCTATCATTTGGACTAATTCATCCTTGTGCAAACAGTTATTTTTTTTTTATAAATAATTGCAATCCAGGTAACTATAATTAGTTTATTGTGTATACGTTTTGGTTTCCGGAATCGGTACTTATTATGAGTCAACAATTAGTGTTGCTTTAAATTTTTTTTCAATACATTCTATTGAACATCATTTAGCAAAAACAATTAAGAAAATAGCTTTACATGTGAGTAAAATATTGCTGAACTTCTTATTTGATATAAATTTTACCATTTTTAGAAAACAGTTTTTTGTTTGTGATGTTCTTAAATTGTTATTGTATGTTTTGCCTGTCATGCATGAAGTTTGCTTTTTACAGGTAGAGGGTCTTGGAAAGATCTTGTTGTTGTTTTTAAAATCTATATCCCAGGTTCTTTATTCTCGTTAACGTCTTTAACTGTTTTCAAAATTTGTGAAATATTGAAATGCTAAGGTTTTTTCTACCTCAGCAATATATTACCTAAGCTGTATTTGGCAAAACATCCGAGTTCATCCGCAACCTTTATATATGTTATGAATTATCATCAAATACAACTTACATTTGAGTATTAAGGATGAACACAAATCGCGCCACTTCCATTTAAGACGAAAACTGTCTAAAATTTAACTAAAAGGCTAAAATTGTGAAGATTTCAGTAATTTAGCATGACTTAATGATGCTAAACATATGCATTGTATTGTCAAAAACTGCAAATATCTATGAAGCATAATCATTCTACTTAAATCCCTTTAAATAAGTAAAAGTTTACATTTTAACAATTTTGTAAAACCGCTATATTTTGGGACCACAAAGGGGTTTTACTGTCCCTACTCCTTTGATCCTCAATGCTCTGCAACTTCGTACATTATTTGGCCTTTTTAACTTTTTGAATTCAAGCGTCACTGATTAGTCTTTTGTTGACGAAATGCGCATCTGGCAAAAATACACAAAAAAAGAGTGTATTTAAAACCACTTGGGTCGATGTCTCTGCTGGTGGGGTTTTAATTTCCCGAGAGTATCACCAGCCCAATAGTCAGCATTATGTGCTAACACGAATTATCATTGATATGGTCATATTCATAAATTAACTGTTTACCAAATTTTTGAATTACTTAATACTAAGGCTTTTCTACCTAAAGAATAGATTACCTTAGCTGTATTTGGCAAAAGGTGAATGGAATTTTGTCCTCAATGCTCTGCAACTTCGTAAATTATTTGGCCTTTTTAACTTTTTAAATTCGAGCATCACTGAGGAGTCTTTTGTGAACGAAACGCGCGTTTGGTGTAAATACAAAATTTACTCCTAGTATCTATGATGATTTTATTTACAACCACTGCGTCTATGATGAGTTTATTTACATGCTTTAAATTGTTCACGTCTATTTGGCAGAAAGTAAATTATGACAAAAGAATTGTAACATACGGTTAAGACAATATTAGCGACATATCAACTTTGTGCGTTGGTTTATTATATATTCAATGTCTTGACACATGCCCTTTTAATTTTTCAGATTTCTCATTATTGATTTATTGATGACAACTTATCTTTTATCATTACAACAGCTTACATAATATAGGGTTTTACACAACTGAAAAGAGCAGCAGCTTAATCCCTGATTTTTTTAATATATCAATTTATCAAAATTATATTGAGAATACTTATATTTACATGGGTTTTGGGCAGATTTTTGTTGTAGTTTTCATTTAAATTTTGCCATATTTATTTGTTTAATGTGAGTTCAACAACAACATGTTATTTATCATGTCCAGGACGAACTTAACAATATGTACCATGCGAGATTGATTTATGTTTTGTTATCAATAAGATACATTTGTGTAGTATTGTTCTTGTTGTTTACCCCTTAAAATAAGTGGGATAGATACAAGATTTTGCTGTGGAAATTTTGAGTTATCGACTAATTGTGTGTTGACTTTTGTCTTAGATAGAAATGCAAGATAACATATGTTTAGTGTCGAAGAAAGGCGAAAAATACCATATGGTCATACAAACTAAAAAAGTTGAAAATAAACTGACATAGGACAACTATAAAAGAAAAAAAATTCGAAAGACAATCTAACAATACTAACACAATGCAAATAAAAATATTTTTGAACGCTAAACACGAACCCCACCTGAGCTTGGGCTAATTTTATGTTCTCAAAAATAATTAGCAAATCCTATTCATATGAACAGATGTCAACACACATTGATAAGATTGTAATGGACCTTGAGTTTTGTCTGAAATTTTTATGAATGAATATCAAACAAAACAGATTCATCATGTTATTGGATAATATATATTTAATTATAAAAAATAGTTATGATAAGCAACAAATAATTTTACATAAGCTAAGATTATAAAACACACAAATCATCAACATGATTATAATTATATATAAAAAAAATCATTAGAGTATAAAAAAACAAGCATTATCACTGCAAGCAATAGGGAATGTCACCCTAGTCCACATATTGCCCCTAAAAAGCAGACATTTTGAAATTGACAAACAGTGATTTCTGATATATGCATGACGACGTATCTTTCAGCTGGCTTTGATCATGTTGATAGCAAACAATTGGTAAAATCAAAGAATTTAAAAGTTAAGCATTTTATATCCAACGACTTTCACAAACATACTGTTAAGAAAATAAGATAAACACAATATGACAAATATATGATAGAATAGTCAACGAGGTTGATTATATCTCAAGATAAACAGGTGCGTTATGGACCTGGATTTTAAACCTTGAATATTAAACAAAACAAATGCTTTATGGATTAAAAAAAAACACAAATATTTAAAATAGGCAATACATGAAAATACTCCCAATGATCCCGACTTCACTATAAAATGGTGGATGAAACATACACGTTTATGTACAATGCAAATAGTTATGAACGTTCGCGTTGGTAGTCTTCATTTGGGCCTTACAAATCTTAAATAAGGGGAAATTAAACAGCAAAACCAACATTTTTGTCCATTGATTTGCACATTTTTATTTTCTATTGACATACATTGCAAGTGAAAAATTGCATTGATATGATTTGATATAACAATTTGTAAAACAATAACCTCTGATTTGATTATCTTTTTGAAATATCAAATATAAGTTATAACTGTTTCTCATTGCCATTAATACAAACATATTTGAATAATTATAAATTAGAAATACAAAATTAAGCATAGGTCTCGCTTGCATTTTCTTGAATTTTACTTGTTACTTGTACCCTGTTCTCAAACATGAAGAAAACATAGTCATTTAAAATGATATGCTATAAAATTATCATATTTTACGGAGAATATTTGTACGGTACTATATAGATAAAATCAGAGGATTTTGAATATCTGATATACAGTTAAAACAAAATCATCAAACCTTCTTAAGGATTTATCATACATTAGATTAATGTAGTTAATTCCAATCGAATTTATGTCAATTGATATATAGAATAAGGGGCGTCATAATTCCTCATGTTCTAGTTTCCAGTATTTCATCCAACTTCTGGTTCACTTGATTGCATAGGTCAGCAATGTCTTTCAGTGTGTAATCCCTATCTGTGGAAATGTCTGGCATTTTATAGTAACTTCTAGTCCTGGATAAAATTACCGATACAGATTTTCAAATGTTTAACGAGCAAATCTATACATACATGCATCTATGAAAGTTTCAAACATCTGTATATACATTGATCAGATAATAAACCATTACTACAGCTCATTGTTTGTCTTACACTGCTGGTTGTTATCATATATAAAAACATTTATTACGTCTAAGGAAAATATAAACAAAATATAAAGAGTATTGAAATATAAAAAAAATAGGACAAACTAACAGCTCCTTTCCGGAGCACCTGCGATCACTCCTAGTTTTTGATGGGGTTCGTGTTGCTTATTCTTTATTTTTCTATTATGTGTCAAGTGTACTATTGTTTGTCTGTTTGTCTTTTTCATTTTTAGCTATGGCGTTGTCAGTTTTTTTCTTCTATTCATTAGTTTGACTGTCCCTCTGGTATCTTTCGTTTCTCTTTTATCAATGATAATGTAACACAATAAGACACAATAAACCATACACTAGGATTTTACGGCACGTGATTTTAGATCGGCTACCGATAATCACTATTGCCATATACTATCAATAAAAATACCGTTTCGTATCAAATGGGTAGTAAAATGATCTTGAGAGAAACAGTTTAAAAATCTCAGTTATCATAGATGAAAATGAACTTTCATAAACAGTATATAAGCAATTCCATTAAGACGGTAAGTGTAAATGATTATTAAACATTTTTATATCCCGAATGTTGTTTAAAAAAATGGAATTGTTTTTCTCTCAAGACGACTCATATACGGGTAATAACCAATCCGTCTTGCACCTAATAAAGTTTTTATGTTGGTGATGCGCTAAGGTAGCAATAAAAAGTTATCAAAATTAAACTGCCACATTACAAAATTTACTGTAAGTTTGTCTTGGTTTTTTTTTTGTGTTTCAATACTCTACATATTGTGTTTATGAAATTTTAAAATTTATATTTTCCATAGACTAAATGACGTTCTCGTATATGATAACAACTAACAGTGTTAGATAAATAGTAACCAAATGGTACGCGTGTAATTTTTATATGTATATACACATAGTTTATGTTAAAACGACGTATCTCATAATTTATTGCAGACACTTTCAGTTTCTGTTAGCCCTGTATAGCAAGAGATAATCCGATGGACAACGTTCATCGTAAAGTTGTCACATATTAAGTTGCATAAAAATCCAAATAGCTAAGATATTGAACATGCTCTGATTTTAAATTTGTCATCCTTTTTACATGAATCACTTTTTGAAATCCCAATCTGGTATGACGTATTGTTCACCGTGAATGCGTGCACAAATTTGTGCATTAACAGTATGACGTGTTATAGAAACGAAAACCGTAGATTTCAAACAAGTTATTTCAAATCTGATTATGGGTATATATTGTTGTATTTCGGGGCTTCATATATGTATGTGTATTTCTAGATAAAATGCTTGGAAATACAATCATCTGGAATAATTTGAACGAGTAAACTGACGGTCTGCTATATACTTAAACAGCTAATCTTTCGTATGTTTTATGAATTTTGGAAATTCATATGTTTTCTTCAGCATCATGATATTTGTTTACCAATTAATAAGAATATCCAATAGAAATCGTATACAAACTAGATATATTGCACTGCATAATGTGAGGAAGACTGAGAACTTTAAAATTTTGTTCTTCATGTATACATAAGAAATCAAACAATACCAATTGTTGTGTTTTCAGTCAATTCAAACGGAGACTATTGTACAGTTGGATGTAGACCAAGCATTACATGTAGACAAAGTTAACACGGCGTTTACTCGCATACACTTTATGTTAACATCGCGTTAACTGTGCGTTAACTGCGAAATTTCAGTAGACACTATAGATATTATATAACGTGGTATTACATTTAGCTTATTCAGTTTTTAAGATCCTGCATGAAACTTGATAAGCAATACCCAGGCTGATTGGGTAATACTATCATATGATTTAAGGAACCACCTTCGATTGTTGTACATTTAACACAGAGTTAAACATATAATACCTTGGTACTGTCGATCCATGCCTATCACCAAATGATTTAAAACATACTTCCATTGCTCTTCTTTCAGACTCAGCAATCTGTTCATTTTCCTCTTCTGGATCAATAAATATCTAGTTTTATTACTTTACTGTTATACAAACAAAATCTGAAGGATTACTCATATTGTAATAATGTCAATGTTCAACATTTAAACTTTCAACAATTTTACCTCCGATAAGATAATGTTATTTACTTTTAAAGGAAATAACTTACATTTCTAGTATAACTAGTATATAAAATCATTCAATTTATTACATATTACTTTAGTGCTACTACATGCTAATATCAATAGATAACATATTCAAACGGTTTTCAACAACCTAGTGTGGATGATCCTGACACATTAACCATCAGTGTAAGACAAAGCATATTTAATTGGTTAGTTTTAAAAGATTTATTTATTTTCTTTAGCAATTACTAATTACATACTCGATAAAGCAAATCTTAAAAAAAGTATGAAAAACATATACTTATTTTCATAACTTATCCCCGTTACAAACATATACATGTACAGCATGAAAAGCAACAATACAAACAAGAGTATATAACAATACCGATTAAACGTTATAAATGAGTTGTTTAGTATGAATAAATTGAGAAAGCAGATGTTGGTAAGCGACAATGATGAAGCCAGGACAGGGAAGAGTCAAAACAAGCAGCAAATATATTTCAATTAGTGGTAATAATAACATTGCTGGTACCACATATAATTGCTGCTCATTTCGACAGTTATGTTCTTTTGTTCGGGGCAGAGATATTTAAAAACGGCAAGGGTATAGATATATAGAATGACAATAATCAACAGTACACAAGTTTAATCATGCCACCAGGAATTATATTCCTTGATGTTATCGGCAGATCTGTTTTTTGTTTAATAATTTTGTCATATTCCCCATCGATAATCTTCCCCCAGAGTCTTCTGTTGTATTTCGGTAGATAAATTTATAATTGTATTTACTAATCCTACCGACAGACCTGGTTTCGTTTACTTGTGAGTTTATCAATTCCACCATATGTGTATATCCTGTTTTTTATATTATTTTTAATCACATTTCTATTTTAAGTTCCTAATATCGATACCCTATATTTTGTTCTTCCGTCTGGCGTATATACTAAATTTAGTCCTGGTATCTATGATGAGTTTATTTAGTGCACAAATGTCTACTCTATCAGACTTTGGAAATATATAATTAAGTCCAGTTTAGAAAATCAATGATACATCTTGAAAAGTGACATGATTTATATTTTACTGGCTATTTGAGATATCTTGCATTGTATTAAAAAGTTAATACATTGATAATGTAGCATTTAGTTGCATTCAGTTCACGTTAAACACCAGAAAAAGAAATATATTTCAACTTGTTTATCCAAGAATAAACATTGTAATGTACGTGTTTCACATCAATAAAAAACAGTTCTCTTGTCTATACATATGGCGGAGTTTCTGAAAATGTAATCACTTAACAAATGATTGTATTTTGTGCTCTTATACTTATTTATTTTCTTTGGAGTTATGCAGTTTCAATTATTTGGCTTAAGAATTGGAAAGTTTGTTCCATCAAATACGTGAATAAGTTTAAAGTTATGAGAATATAGTACCTGATATAGCCATTTCGAAAGCATTGTCGAGTTTGCCGTCCTTCTTACACCATATATGGTAAAAAAAATGTATAGTCCTATACAAATGATTAAATATAATCAGTGGTGGTGCGAATACTGGTCTTTCGTAATACTCATGCACAAGCGAATATCTATAGAACTTCCAAATCGAAACAGAGTTATCTTCAACTTTCTGAAATGTATTGCTGAAACGATATTTGTTAACTAAAACATGTATCATTGTGAAAAAAAAATTATAACCTGCATAGTTTCCTTTGATAATATTGATCTAGAAAGCAAATGTTAAATAATGTTTCCTCTCAAGAAAATTCCTCAATATTCGATAGCCTGTGTATTAGGCAAACATAATACAAAACATGCCTGATTCCATGCAAAAATGCAACTTATATTAACTCGTTATTTCAAAGGGCTTGTTGAAAATATGCACAATTACACGTAACAATGATAGCATTATAAAAATTTGTAATTAATGTAATGTTTAATCAATTACATTTCTAAATACTTCAAGTCTGCTAGGTTAATCATTAACTTCAGGGGGAATAACTTACAAGAATAGATATTTGTCGTAATTTATCAAGTTGAAGGACAGTAAATTCCCAACATATCATTGATCGTGTGTGGGGTTCGTGTTGTTAATTCTTTAGTTTTATATGTTGTATCATGTGTACTGTTGTTTGTCTGTTTGTCTTTTTTCATTTTTAGCCATGGGTTGTCAGTTCATTTTCGATTTATGAGTTTGACTGTCCCTTTGGTATCTTTCGTTCCTCTTTTGTGACTTAATGTGATACAATGGATGGCATTGTCTAGACTTTTTTATAAAAATATGCTTGCATAAACAGGTATTGAATTTACTCACGAAAACATAGCAATTAGCAAGTTCATTAACATAAGGTTAGTTAGCACCATGTATACAGCTAGCACAAAGGGAACCCCTGTATTGGTCTCGGGACATCTAGGTAATGCCATTGTCCCATTCTTGGAAGTTTCCCTTGTACAAGTTGATGTATCCTGTCCTGTGCAAATACAAAAAAATACAATCAGGATTTTACGTACGTGTTTCATATTATTATCAAATTGTCGAGCTCACCTATTTTGGTTCTCCCGTTTTTATCGTTGTTCGACTTCAGCAGCAGATGCATGTGGGTATTTTACTGGATTATTTTTTGTGGGTCTTTGAATGCAACAATACCTGTTCCTTTTTTATATATGTGTACATTCAAAATGACCTTTACAGGCATAATTCCGGGATAAACTTATACAGTTAAGTATTTCTATTTCATATTTAGAACGAGACAAAAGGAACATGAATGAAAACCATAGCAGATATTATGAGGATCAGTCCATTAATTATTTTAGTTTTTAACAAATACCTATGATGTATGGTTAATTTCTCAGAATTTTAATTACTATGTACATGACGTAACAGTTACATAAGTACCACGGAAGCTCTGAAGGGATTTTTTTTTATATTTTTCTGACAAATATAACGCTCAAATCTTCCATTATCTTGAATAAGTAATTCGCGATTTTGATGATGTTAATCCTAACCTCAATTAAGTAAGTCTTTATCTAGATAGAGTAATTAGTTGTATCATTTTATGTTTTCTTGAGCTCGATTAAATATGTGTTTTGTTGATATTCGTTTTTTTAGAAAATTTAATGATGTATCATCCGTTTCAAGTATCTCAATTTATTACTGCATGCCTTCTTTTTTTCAAGTGTGAATTAAGGGGAAATATATCTGGTTTGTTTATAATTTTAATTTTAGGAAGCTAGATTCTCTCATTTCTGTGTATATTCTGCTAAAGTTGTTTACACTTTCATATTCTTGGTTTCCACTGTAGCAGATAATAAAGGTATGAAATCATGCAATAGGCCAATTCAATGACACATATATACAATTTACGTGTGAAAAACGTTATGGTGTGGAAATAACATTCTTTATCACCAAATTTGAAGAACAATAAGGGTATAAACGTCTTTTCAAAGGATCTACTTGGTATATAAACTGGGCCAAGACACAAACATATCATCACAACTCTTTCGACTTTTATTGGTTTGAGAGTGAATTCTTCAAGTTTATACACCAATAAATTTCTAGAAAAAAGGCGTTTGATCATTATGATGCTTATAAAAGAATCAACTTCTTACCTTCTATGATTTCCAGAAATAATTCACCATACATCTGCCAATATGGCAAATTTACCACATCTCTTAGAAGAGCAAATTTTAGTTCTGAATTAGGATACAGATTAGCTTGCATTATAATTCCAAAGCTCACGAGAACAACAGCAAAAATCATGATGAAAAACAGTAAAACAGTCACCTGAAATGTATGCTGCATTCATAAATACAAATTGACAATTACATCTAAATATCAAAAGAGATATACTTACCTGATAAATGTTGTGTACTTGGTTGTCAGACAAATGACTTAAGCAGGTGACTGAGAATGTGTTCCAACTGTTATAACCACAATCCCGTTCCCTTTTCCCCAAAAGTGACATACCAAATAATTATCATCAATTGGTGTATGATCAAATTAGCAACACCGGGTGTGCCACGTGTAAAGGAGAACCTACTGTAACTCCCGGAAAACCTTATATAACCCCCTGTTTTGGAGGTGTTTGCCTTCCTCAGTTTGTTTTTCTTTAATGTAGGTTATGTACTGTTGTCTGTCGCTTACTCTTTTTCTTTTTTCTTTTGTCTCATTTTTGTCTTTTTACATATAAGAACGATAAAACGCATAAAATACACAAAAAAAAAAGCTCAACACTTTTGCATCATTAGAAGATCAAGATTATGTATATATGCATATCTGATTAATATCTATATCGTTCAGAAGAGGCTGCTGTTTTTCGGCTAATGTGTATATTTACCATTTCAATATATTTCTTACACTGAATATACTTTTATTTTTACTTTAAGACTAGTTATGCTGCATATGGTGATGCTAAATAGAACACTAGTTATTAATTTTGACCTTAAAGTATACAGCGACTGTGTAAGTGCTTTTAATATCCTGTCTTTCGTTATGAATAGTACTACAGTACTTGGTTTAACATTGGACGGAATACATGTCGGTGTCATTGTGCTATTATGCGATTGAAATGTCTTATAAGTTTCTCGTTTTAAAGTTTGTAATTTCAAATTAAAAAATAATGTATTTATCGGGTGGAACTCAATAGAAACAATTCCTGGGCTTTAAGTTCAAATTCATAAATTAACCCTTTGTTACATACAGTGTTGTAATGTACTATCAGTGCGCCACTTAACACTTTTTACGTTGGAGCACGTAAAAGATCGGCACTTGCATGTGCAATACATTTCGTGCCAATATCACTTACCATTTTACGTATCATGATAATCTTTGGCCCTGTATTTTTTGCAACATAAAAAAACTGTAATGTCCGCATGATAAAGAAAGCAAGAGTTACGCTGTACATCATTCGTGCAGGTTTAAAATTATCCTGATGCAATGTAAATCTTAGAAGGACTGACAGTAAAAACAAGAAATTCATGAACACGTCATATTTGTTCCAAGCATCTTTCCACCAGCTACAAAGTCTGTGCCATAGACTACGTTGTTCTCTTTGGCATATCTAAAAAAAGAAAATAATTATAGTTGCAGCAAACGATATTGAAATTCAGTGATTGTCAATGAATTCTTAAGTAGTTTTCAATAGGGAATACATTCAAAATTTGACAGATGCGTTTTACGCGTAGTCTTTGTCTGTATTTTAACATTGCATTTACGTCTACGGCTTAAAGTATAAGAACTGAAAGTAATTTGTTCTGATTTTGATATCCATTGTTCATATTGGACTAGCAACATATTTGTTATACTGTTTGTCTTATATTCAACCGAATGATATTAAATATTTGCAGAAGCAACTGCCTGGCCTTGCATAAACATGTATTATCATATACTTAGACTAAATAACATATGATTTTTACCGTATGATAATAGCATTAAATTAAAGTATTTTCCATATTTTCCGAATTGGTGCTTAGCGGGCTGATATGAAAAGTTTATCACATGCTTCGATTGTTATCACATGCCTTTCCTTAACGTTATCACACGGCATTCCGGTGATACTCGGCAAATTCCGGAAAATACACCTCAATGCTACGTTTTCAGTGAAAAACATTACAAAGTAGTGTACAAAACAATTATTTGAATAGTGGAAAATATATTGTGTAAAATGATTAAATTAAATTAAAAAAAAAAAAAAAATATTAAATAAATGCAGTTTTTAAGTTTTTCTGAAACATAATTTAGAAAGTTACTTTAAAAAAGTTGACTTTCCAAACAATGTTCATTATGTATGTTGTTGAATTATTTTTTTGTCGATTCGTCAATATTTAAATGATTTTTTTTCCTCAGTTGAGGCATATGATAGAAAGATTTCATATTGAATGTATTAAATTCTGGGTCCAACGTCCGTGAATTTTTTACTCTTTCAACTTCTTTTCGGAAACCACATAGAAGGATCAATATATGAATCTGTTATTTTTTCTCTACTGTTGAAGCATATGATAAAAAGATCATAACATGTCATTTGTCATATCGCATGTATTATCAGCCCTCGGTCAATATCAGCCCTCGAGCCATGCGGCTCTTGGGCTGATATTGAACCTAGGGCTGATAATACATGCGATATGAAAAATGCCATGTAATAATCTGATATTATATTATGTATATCTAACATTTTTTTATTAGAAAAAAAACGACACCTTAACAGATCTTTGAAATAAAAATGAAGCATTCCACGGCAAGCCTTTCATTCGCATTACTCAATGGTTATTTAGATATTTACTTCTGCTCTTGAAACACAAGTTTTCCTAACTTAGAACTTCAATAGTGTAACGCAGAAAATGCGTCTACAATGGGAAACTTCGTGTTGATTCTATTCATCGTTGTTTAAATCAAATGAGTTCATCGATTGCTAGAACCAATGAATATATGGGAATGCAAAATATGTTTTGATCTTCGCACACCTCAAAGTACCAAATTATCAATAATAAAGCAATTTCATTTTGTTCGTTCCATAAAAATATAGTAAATTTTTTAGAAACAGACACTGAACATGGTTCAGATAATTTTATTTTAAGGGAAACTCTGAACAACTTTAATCAATAACCCTATGTTTTGTTTATTGACACTAATGTATTGGCACATCACATATGTACATTGTAGGTGCCAATCAGGCAAGATAAATATAATTAATCCTTATGAAAAAGGTAATCAGCATATTCAATTTCAATTTCGTACAAACATGCCATAGGGAAGACCACTTTTCGATATAACATTCATCCTACATAGCGATATATTAACCTGTCGAATTTCTTCCAATAACAAAGTCGAAATCCAACCGAAAATAAGGTATTCCATCAACGATAATTGACCGTTTGTCCATGGGTGTAAATCTGTCAGCACGAAGAAGCTAAAGCAGAATAGCATCACGATGCATGAAATCTACAAAAACGAATACAGATGAAAACGAACAGCTTTACAACAAACTCTCAATTGCAAGATTGCAAGAAAAAATCTCATTTAATATGTAACATATCTCATATTCTCTTGTTTTCATATACTTTATAAAAGATCGTTTATACAGTATAAGACATATTATATACTATATACGATATCGTAGTATACTTTATAAGATATTTTCAATTTCATTTAGATATCCTATGTACTGGATCCGATATAGGTCATGTAGTTTATCAGATATCACATGTAATTTTAAGATATCTCATATAATTTATAAGATACCTTTAACATCAAACAAATAACATAAGATATCTTATGAATTATAGGAGATATTTTATAAACTATAAATGACATCTTATAAAGTATATAAGCTATCTTTCAAACTATATACGATATATTATACACTATATGAGATATCTTTTGAGATACATTTTATGATAAATAAGATATCTTATATAATATGGTATATATGAGATATCTTTTTAATATGGTAAACATGATATATATTATATAATTTAGCTGGTATAATATAACGTATACTATCTAGTTTCTATAAGATATATTATATAATAAATCAGATACTTTAAGATATGTTATGTATTATATAAGATATCTCCTACAGTTCATTAGATATGATATAAACTTGTAAAGATATGTTCTAAAATTTATAAGATATCTTATTAGGTATAAAGTATATAAGATGTCTTTTAAAGTATAAAAGATATCTTTTAAAGTATACAAGATGTATTGTACAGTATATGAAATATCATATACAGTATACGAATTGTTATTAATACATAATGTATATAAGATTTGTTATAAATAGATAGTTTTATATAAGAAACGTTTGAAATATATTGCTTTATTAAAAGATATTTTTTAAATAATAGTTTTATATAAAATATCTTATTTATTATATTATATATCTTATAAATACATATTTTTATTTAATATGTCTTATTTGACTAACACGGCAATGTATTTTTGTAATGTATCTTTTTTTTCCTGTAGCAAGTCACCACTTCAGTTAATCATGTATATGTATTATATAGCCGTTTTATAAAAATAAAAGTTTGCAAAAGTATGAACTATTCTAAATAATAAGGATGTTCTTGTCCCAGGTGGATTACCCTGACCGTTTTGGTCACAACCTTTTAGAACTTTGGTCCTCGGTAATTTTCAACTTTGTACTTGTTTTGGCTTTCAAACTTTTTTTCATCTAAGCGTCGCTGGTTTGTCTTGTGTAGACGTGGCGCGTGTCTGGCGTTTTAATTTTTTTAAACTGACCTTTTGTTGGCTATTATTCATTTGTTTCTCTGTCGTATATTTTCTCCCATTTATTTGTATTGTAGTCCTGTCATTTTAATGTTATAATTAACATTACCGTTAAAGCGGGAGGTTTGGCAAGCCACAAGATCAGGTTCAACCCACCATTTATTTACTTAAAATACCCTGTACCAAGTCAGGAAAATGACCATTGTTATACTATAGTTCGTTTCTATGTGTGTTACGTTTTAATGCTGTATTTCTGTTGTTTCGTAGTTCTCTTATATATTGATACGTTTCCCTCAGTTTTAAATGTAACCCGGATTTTTTTTTCTCTGTCGATTTATGAATTTTGAACAGCGGTATACTACTGTTGTCTTTATTTACTTCATTAGATATCACATATAAAATATGGTATGTCTTATATAGTTTATAAAATATCTCATATGTTTTTAAAATATCTCATATGTATTTAAAATATCTCATATGTTTTTAAGATATCTCATACACTATTTATTATATATCTTATACAGAAAAATATAAGAGATATCTTATATAATATAAAACAAATATCAAATTTAATATATATGATACCTCTAGTAAAGTTTGATAGATATCTTAATTAAATCTGTTACGGTAAATGATTTTGGCATAAGATCAGATAACTTTAACATATGAAGGACAATTTAAGCTTGTATATGTTTTAGTTGTTTTTCAAAAGACATGTTTTTGTAAATTATGTTTTTTTAGTTTTTATTGTGAATTCCGGTGTACCCCATTTCATTCGGAATAAACATTTTAGTACATAAAACAGGCAATGCGATTCGGTCTCTTCGAAACAACTCACACACATTGAATATAATTGAACCTATAGCTAAACTGTAAGAAAAACGAATGTTTAATATTGTACCCAGGAAGAAAAAAAAAAACACTTGGACAGTACTTGAAGTCATAACTTTTTTTTTCTAAATTGTCCGTTGATCAATTAACAAATGATCGTGAAACTAAAAGTCAATCTCAGCCAAAATTTGTGCTAGATAGAAGGCTTCATACATCTTTGATCGTGTTTTAACAAGTGTACATCCTTGGATTTTGTAAACTTACTTTGGAGTGTTCTGAAGGAAGGTAAATCCAGAAAAGCCATTCGGACACATTCGATATTTGTATTATATTTCATTTTAAACTAGATTCATGAACGTTTAAACGCGGCAGACTTCTGGTGCCTTAATTGAAACATTTGAAATAATTAATAGCATTTAAAAATGATACTTTTGTATACGTAGGATGATCATGATTTATTAGGTTTTCGCTTTTTGGTTCAAACTTGAAACAACAACTGAAATAACAAGAATATAAAGGTAACAGTAATGAAAAGGGGTATATAGGAATTATATATTATTTATAGTAATCAGTATGACACAGTTTGTACGTGTCCACTGATGAAGTTGCAGTTATTGAGAAAGTAAGGATCAAATTATCTCCGACAAATGTTTACCTTACATGCATTTGGTTTATTGTTTTATGTCCCGTTTGGTCATATGAGTCTTGAAATAGTCAGGTACTTAGATATAATTGACGCTAAACTTTTCGGTTTCAGCACTCAAATTGGTCATTGTTATTTTCAATATTATGGCAGTACTACCTATATAGGTGAGCTATACCTTTACCATCTAACATCATTGTCATATATATAATGACAGCATAACTAACGTATTCATACGAGTTTTGCAATAGATATTGATGGCTATAATCATGATAATGCACAAAATTATGTTTTTCCTAACAATCCAACTTTTTAAATAAGTTATCCAAACTCCTTTTGTCACACGATTTAAAAAAAACAACAAAAAAAAAACGTGGCGGATACTGAAATACAATGTTTTGTGAAATTCTTTTTGTCAAGTGCTTTTAATATATGTCCAAAGTTTTTACTGTTGGGGATAATATACCGACAATATATGTTTGCACAGATAAAAACCTACCATGATTCATTTGAAGTGCGACAATTTAATCACGTTTTAATTGTAGAATAACATGCATGTAAAGTCACGACAACTTTGTAACGCTAAACTATATTATTTTCATCAAACTAATTATTCTATTTTCAATATTTTTAATACCAGTGTACAATTATATGTTTAATTATGATGAAAATAAGAACTATTATCCTATTTTCTTTTATAGTGACTATTTTATGCTCAACTTACAATGTCCAAATATACATTTAATGAACATTTTTGACAGAATCGTTCCAATATACCTTCCTGTCTACTTTTTGCTGAATTTTACATCACTGAATCGACATCTTACCACATTTATCCAGAATTTTGTCACCGGTGCACTATAGAACAAATACAAGGCATCAACGATGCCTAATTTGCCCTTAGATGAGTCTGTACAACCACACCAATTAATTCTTAAAAAAGGTTCTTTATGATCACATTTTCCTCCAGTTGTGTGTCTCAAAAATTTAATACGTGGTATTAAAAAGGGTAAGAAAATGCAAAGCCAGATCTGAAATGTAAACATGTAAAATTAAATAAAATGTTATCATTTAAAAGAAATTCCTGACAATCAATTATTTAGAAAACAGCTATTTGTTAAAACAAAACATGCAAATTGCTAAGGTAAACATTAAATACATCGAATTTCACAAACAAGTTCTTTGATATCATTATCATGTTGTATTGTAAATTATGTTTAAAACGAATCTTTCCCTTAGATCCATTTATTTTTGATTTGTGCAGTCAACAGGTGTTATATGTAGAAGGTTATAGTGTTTCTGTAACATTTGTCCTGTTGGATCATTTAAATATGTTTTCTGATAGTACTTTGATTATATGTCAATGAAACTGCTTTTAAATAACAGTAGTTGGTCGGTTTTCAAATATATTAATCACTTCTGAAGTTACAAATCAAGATACCAACCAAACACAGAGAAAATCGCATGGATTGCATATAGAATGAACGTGATTACATCAACAAGTCAATGTATCTTAACCTGTACAAACGAATTTATTACTACTTTCCAAGTTAACAAAAGAAATTCTAACATGTTTAATCAGACAAGCAATGCTAGTTTTTCGTTGGTAGACCAGAACTAGGTCTGCTTTTTTAGGACTGCTGCAGACCTATTGACAAGTCTGCTCAAAATCAGAACTGTGTGTGGACAAGTCTGTTAATGATAATTCCTGAGGACAGGTCTGCCCTTAGCCAAACCTAAGGACAGGTTTGTACCAGACCGGACAAGGTTTTCTTAAATTTCATGTGGACGAAGAGCTCAGAGAATAGTACATCAATGTATATTCGTACCATTTCTCTGGACGTTAATATAGACATACGTCCTCTCCAAATACTTTTAAGTTTCGTTTGGCATGCTGTTGTACCCATAAACTGCATAAGCTTATTATTTGCCGAAATCTTCATTACAGTTTTCATTGAACAACCATATTCTTCAACAGGTAGGACAAGTATTTTCTGTGATTTTGGTCTGTCGTTCACATACATCTGCGCTATACCATTGCTTGCTAAAACCTCAAAAAACCTCGATAGGAAAACAAGTTGACGTTGTAAGAGAAGAATCATTATACAATCTTACCATTTAATGACTAAATTGCAAACACACATTTCGACGTTTTTATTTTCAAATGTATTTAACTAAGGTGTAAGGTAATGACCATATAATTACGTTTAAATACATGTATAGCCGACAGTCCGTTTGCCAAATCCCTGTTATGTCAAATATTCCAGCCAGAAATCTGTGTTTTTTTTAAATTGAAGACTTTTGCATGGAATACCTTAATTTCGTATAATTGTCTAAAAAAAGATAAAAGAAGAAGTTGGATGCATATCAACATAATGTCCTAGCACATCCTATATCTAGATTAGTGCCGTTGGTTTAAACAAAAAATAAGGCTTTTACTCTTAATAAAGCATAACTTGTAAGCTACATAAATCAAAACCTAAATCACATCTTGTAATTGATATCCTTGGTGTTTTGTTGTCTCTTAGTTTGGTTTAAATCAGAATATTAACATTGTACATATACATTGTTGTAACTTAATTTTCAAGGTCATTACAATATTTACGCACTAAACAAGGTATTTTTTAGCTAAAAGTGATACAAATTTTAACTTGTTAAGATTAAATGAAAATATATCAATAATTGTCTTTTGCTTTTTTATAGGGGATATAGAAATTATGTTCATATTCCTAAATAAAAAAAAGAACCAAGCAATTTAAACTTGTATACTTACCAAATTAGAGTTGAGTAAGGTAAATATTTAGTTAACATCATAATCATATTGATGTAGGATATCTGTTATCCGAAATATTCATAAATAATTACATTTATATTGTTCTTTTCTTGTTTTTTTATTGGTGATGTTTTGTACATTTTTTAGGCGCTTATATAATTTATTGATTGTGTACATGTATCAAGATCGATTAAGTCAGTTATATTGTATGTCTGTGATATATGCTGAAACAGTTTTGACATCTGGATCCAAAATATTGTCATATTACTTATCATGTCTGTTTGCGTTGCTTACAAAATGTTGCCATTATAACAGCACTACAAACAACTGACAAACAAGTTGGAGGTTTCGCAAAAGTAAAAAAAAACTAGGTTTCATCAAACATTTCTTTGCGAAAATGCTTGTACCAACATGGCAATTTTAGGAATATGGCCGTTTTTTGTTTTTTTTTACTTTTGTTACCTTTTAATTGATAACGTTTAGTTCTTATTGACTTCTCCTTTTTTAAAATGCCTTTGATATTGATAATTTTTTGATACTTTTTTATTTACCAAAGTGACATGTACTTTTCATACATTGTTAACATGCATTAGTGTCCTACTTACAGGTCTTATGATTTAAATACAGTAGCACATTCCTTTATCTGAAGAGTTATTATTTACGCAATTTGTGTTATATAGATCAGTGAGTTTGATTTGACCTTATAATTGAGCTGTTGGACGTATTTGTGCCTTAAAGCATTAAAAAGAACCTAATGTCATGTTATCAGCAAAATGGATAGAACTTCCGATACCTCTAGACCTAATTGTTTTTTATCTGATATATCAGTCAGGATTTTCAAATGAAAGATTGACTGTTTCATCGTGTTTTGGGGTAAATTTGACACCCAAGGTGTGTATTACAAGAAAAAAACCTGCAAATATGAAATACCTGTAAGCGAAATATGCATAAAACGTAAATTATTTTATATGTGATATAAATGCTTGCTTTTTATCAAAAACACATTTAATGTTTATAATTATGGTTTTCTAACGGTGTACGTTTAATGCTACGTGTTAATTTGGCTGATATAACTCAAAGATGATGGCTTACTATAGTATACTTTTGTACATTTATCAACTTCAAAACCTTATTTATATAATGCACAAGATACTACTGCATGAAAAAAGTTGCAGGGGTATTGTAGAATAAAGGAACATGTTGAGTGTACAGCCACTGGACTGCTAATTGCGCTATCCCAATACGTGGTTTTGAATATAGATATGAGGAAAGTTGTTGATGATACCAAAAATACCAGAAACGGGTACAATTCCAGGTGTCTTGACGACCTTTTTATAGATATGAGTCAAACCTATATTGTATTGACGGATAAATCTGTCCTTCATGGCTATATATTTTCTTAATCATGTTAATAGCCGGATACAAGCAAATTATTTGAGTTAACAAAGATATAAAGACAGAAATATTATCTTAGAAATGCTTCAAACTTCTGTGATATTTGATATACCTCGAGTTCTCCATAAATGATTCACCAAGATCCATGTTTTCTGCAGCTTCTGCCTTTTTGGATAAAACCCTGAACATTGCACTTGCAAACAAAGCTGCATCTGTTTAAATATAAACTAATTATGAGTAAAAAAACACATTTGGAGATAAATAAATTGAATATAAGCGTTTGTGTATGTATGCATTTTTGTAATATGACACTTTTAAACAATGGAATGCTTTAATATGGCACCAATCGGAACTGTTGAAAATGATTTCAGGATAATTACAGCCATACTTATCAGTACATGTCAGCAGTCTTTTAAGAGCTGGTCACTAGTTAATAATAACTGGTAACAGTACAATACTAAGGTTAGCTATAAACAAGTTCAATCCGGATAGTGCGGATCAAGGTTAACTTGTTGACACTGAGTGCTGGCTTTGAAGATAAAGTAATGTAGCTTCTTCACGAATTTACTTGGGTGGTTTACTGTTTTGGGGTTGGGTATGCATCTTAATAACCCTAGAATTTAGGCTGCTTATAAGATTGACACTGCTTGTAAAGAAGTGATCGAAGCAGTCATAAAAACTGATCAAAATATTAGATATCAAGTTAAATCTGTTTACAGCTTATTACAACACAGTCTTCCAACTAAGCCCTTCAGAGTGAAAATTTCATATCTTCTCTCAATAATAAAATGGTTAAGTAGAGGTATAAATATGTCATCCACAACTGATTAGGGGACAGATGATATTACATAAAACAGATGTTTAAAACAAAAACTGAGTGTGTAAATTTTTTATAAACCCTCAAGTAAAGAAATTACAAAGTAAAAAGTAAATATTCTGATTTAGTTTTACATCTACATGTACACATTACCTCATCAGATATTAAAAAGAAGAAGCACGAGTTTTGAATAATGTATTATTTTTCATAGTTTTATATGTTATATTTAAGCTTTGAATCTTTAATATGGTAAATTTCAGTAAATTTAAACAGCTTAATTAATTTCATTACATATACATTAATTTGTTGTTACTAAAATACTATGAGAGCTCAGCCACACCTCTTATTGCATGTATTGATAGATTGTCAAAAGATGTTAAGAAGAAAAAACAGGGAAAAAAAAGAATATATTAGAAGAACAATTAGGGGTTTTCTCATCTAGGGGATATATTTATAGATCCCATTGATACTAAATGATACCTCAATATTTTTATGGTAGGGGTGTGCCATTCTGGCCTAAAAAATGTATCAATTTTAATATACATGTAACATAACGTTCAGCACCTATAGTCAGGAGCAGATCCAAAACTTTTTCTAAAATGGGGGGGGGGGGGGGGGGGCTCTGACTGATCTAATAGGGGGCTACTCTAGTCATCAGTGATTCCCTACATAATAAACAAAATTTTTCCCATGAAAAAAAAGGGGGGGGGCATTTGGAATTTATTCTGAAGAACATATATTAATTCATATATTAGTTTAATTTAGTATATTATAATTTTAAGATTCTGAATAGCATATTCTTATATGAAATGAAGATCAAACATACCCCAAATCAATATATAGTTATCAAACGTAATTGCATTTTTATATAGTATGTTATAAAAAGGAGGGTCATTATTATATAAAACGTACCTCTCAAAAAAGGGGGAGGCAGTGTCGTGTGTTTTTACTTTTAATCCATTTACTAGTATGCAACAATTACCACTTGTGGATCAGGATAAAATAACATGTGCTTCCTGTCATCTAACAAATTTTAATTGGAGTGACAGTTTAATTTGAAATTATGGTGTTTTTCTAAGTGGTGCAGATGATAAGCAATGATAAGCCCAACATCATTTTGATGTGATTTCTCGGGCTTAGTTGTAAGACTGAACACCATTTCGCATTATGTGTGCTGATCGATTTGACTTATTTTTAATTCAGTACATACTTTTTTTGAAAAAATACATTTTAGTTCTTAAATTTTAGTATTTTTGGCAACTTCCAATTTCACTGGAAGTATACACTCTTTGTCCTCATAGACATTTACACGCGTATGTTAACGGACTACTAAAGTTACACGGGCATACTGAGATAAAAGTGTTATAATGTACAACGACACGTAAATTGTACACTCGAAATTTTTGAAAAGATAAAATGACCAGTGTTTGCAATGAGAAATCTGGACACATAATATGTGCAACTTGTATTTTGTCATATGGATGCATATGCCGGCTGATGAATTTATATCAAAGAACGCTTGTTCATTTGACACACCTGGCATCAGCAGATTTCTTTTCTTGGTTTGTACATCAAAAACTAAATAATGAGGTTCAATTATTGGCTAACTTATGATGTCTTTAATTAATTATATACACTTAATAATAATAATATATAAGCATATTTACATATACATGTCCCTTTGTTTGATTGAGTCTCTATTGTTGATTCGTCTTTCAATATATCAATTGCATAATCTCGTCTATTCAATAAGACTGACCAGATTAAAACATCCCTTCTTTGTATGTTGTCGCTCCCGTTTACATCTACAAATAGTTAATAAAATCGTCATTTTTAAAGAAACAAATATGATACAAACCCTTTTGGTCATTTTGATGATATATGTTAAAATGATGGTGACATTTTTATAGACATGAATCATTTAAGAAGTCTTTGGAAGTTTTGCAAAAGGTACTCATTGGATGTCAAGACAATTAAAAGAAAATGTGGCATGATTTCTATTGAGATAGCTGAAAACCAGAGACCAAATGACTTTGTAGGTATTTATCATGTGTCGCCATGTGGTCTTTGGGATCGAGGAAAATCCATATCACACAGCCAGCTATAACATATATACTGCAACAACTAAATTGTAAAACTTAAAAAAAAAAAAAAGAGAACTAAAGGTCTTTTATGTGGAAAACAATAACTGGATCTGTTGAAGTGCCTTATTTTAAAAAATTCTTGTTGTTCTTTGTTGTACTATATAAATTTATCTTGCAGTGTCTTTTTTGGTCACATTGTTGCAAGCTTAAGATGTTTAACACATTTACATTTTCTTATATTTAGACTCCACACGGAGTATTACATTACTAGAATATAATCATTGCTTTTAATCGAATTTTAACATAATCATATGTGTTTAAACCAAATAATCACCTTTGTAAACTTCATACGATTCGTCCTTCAAAATACGTTTTACAAATTTACCAATGTCTTTAAAAAAATCTTTTACATCTGCATCAATATAGTTGATATCTCGATCGTGTCGTCCGCAGCATGAGGATGAAGATTTCTGTGTAAAAAAAAAGCATCACTAGATATACTACTGAAGTTTATGTATTGAAATATTTTTTTTTGACGACAATGTTGATTTGACCCTGTCTTTAGGTGTTTTTATGTCCCACCCCCTTGCTATTTCCGTATCTGTGGTGACATTTTAAACTTCTGTTATCGTAATCTATGTATGTTGTTCAGTCCGCAATTTTGATACCACAACTTACATCTATTCGTTCTTATATGGAATTGCAGATTTCAAATGGAAGTTTGGATATACCCGTTGAAAACTTATTTCAACCGGAAAAAAACACATCCTTATTTGTACGGTGAGGTTGTTAACCGAGTCTGGAAGTTTCTATATTATCCGGGTAAACTTGTCAATCCTTGAAAATTTACCTATAAGGGTTTACTTTTATAAATTGTTATTTGGATGGAGAGTTGTCTCATTGGCACTTACACCAGATCTTCCTATATATATTATTCTAAAATGTTACAAATTCAAAACTGAAATAATATCTTTGAATAATAGTTTTATTGGTGTATATATTGATTTTGTGTTTTAGTAAATTAATACCATACTTAATGGTATTGTTATTACTGTTATCATTATTATAAATATTATGCACTTCCACGGTACTACAAGCTATCGATACCTATATTTTAGTCAATATTTTTCTCTGACTGTTAAAGACGTGTTTACACTAAATCCATAAGATGTTGTATATGCACTGATTACTTTTTTTTTCTTAGATACATGATTTTTTGTATGAGTTGGTATTGGCTTTGAACTAGCTGTCAGTCCTTGTGAGTACTCTCAGATAGTTTGATCTTATGTTGTGCTGTAACACCTGAAGTCCAATAGTTGTCGCTGGTTCATGTCTTAGAATAGTTTAGGCTGTTAATTTTGTTATCAATTTAAATGGTTCATATTCTTCATCTAAAGGTTATCAAACGCCGTCTATACAGTATGCTATCCCCATTGTAAAAGGCCTACGGTTTCTTATAATTGTTGATATTCGCTTCATTTGAAGTTTGGTGGATAGGTGTCTTATTAAAAAACATTCCAAATCTCCTTTTATATATATATATATGATGTTTTTGGGGTAAGCAAATAGTATTTCTGCAGCATTCTACATATTAGCGCAGCATCTACTGTTACAGTATATAATTGTCTACAAACGGGTTTGATCTTTTCTAAAACAATAGGAAAGATAATATATTGACGGACGTTAAAAATGAACAGCGCATTTTTGAGATTTGTTTTCCCTTCAAAATCGTGATTTATTTCCATATAACTACTCTTCAAGATTACAACACTTCTTTTTGTTTAGAAAGATACAATACCTGAATTACCTGGGTTAATTACACATATCGATTTATTGACGTCGCACACATTTTTCTAAGCAATGTTTGAAGAACATAAATGACTTTAAGAGGGTTTTTTTTTCTTCATGAAACATTTCTGACAGTTTTTTTTTTTCACAATAACATCAAACAGATAATGTTTCATTTTTCTTCAAAAAGACCGAGTTAGATAATTTTGATTCGTGTCATTAGAATACTCCAGGCAGGAATGCATGAACGTCCGGTTGCTGGACAACGGTACAGGTAGACTAGGTTTGTTGATGACCACCATTGACTAGATCGATATGTTGTGACAACGCCAAGATAATAAAATGTGATTATGCAACGTCATTTTCAAGACATTTTTCGAAAATTTATAGATCACACTTTGTTGAGCTAAGTCTGAGACTAAATATGCTAGTGCACCACTTATGGTGTTAGATCTGTGAAATCACTGTTTATCAAACGAAGAATTTTTGTCGTAAAATTGTAACTTAGTAAGACGTAAATACGTGTAAAAACAACGCTTATATTAAAAAACGATACATCTGATGATGGATATATGTTATTTGAAATATCTATTAATCCTAACATTTATTGTTTACTTTTTTTAATATTGGTATAGTTTCGTACACTTTTTCATGCGTATCTATAAAACTTATTTATTGTGTATTGAGTCGTTTCTCATAACGACCCAATGCCCTTGTAATAAGATCATTGACTCTACATACCAATTTTGTGTGGTATTGTAGTCTTGCCTTTAAAAATTCTCCAGCGATGTCATCACTGTCCATATACTAAAACAAAATGTTTTTGAGATAAGTCGTTAGTAAGGTTACTCTCGATTTTTTACTAAGTGTTAGCGCTTTATTATGACCATAGGTAAGTTAAACCAGAAAAGCGTAAAGATTCCTTCATCATCAATATTTGAGTTAAACTTAGAAATAAGATGTTCAGATGTTCAAACAAAATGATATCTACGTTTTGTTTTCTTTTTTCCAGTATGAACTACAAATGCTCTACATAACTTTAATAAAACTGTTTTTAAATATAAATTACATATCCAATTTAGTGTACATAACATCATATTTTAGTTACCTTGATATATATGTTATATGGAATTATCCATTACATGTATCGTTCCTTACTAAGCCCGGAGACTTAAGTCAAAGGTCAAATGCATGTCCAGGAAATATATAAAGGTCAGTGTCAAAATATCATGTACTTATAAACTAATAGCAATATAAAGTTTGAACGATAAAATGGAATACACAATGAAATACAGACACTTTTTGTATTCAATTTCCTTTTGCTTGTGTGTTTACATGATTGATTTTATGTCTCAATTATCCCTCAATAATATCAATAACCATATAGTGTCTTCCCCGAAAACCACTGTTAGCATCGACGTCGTATTTAGAGGACTTGGTTGTAGGATGGTTTTGATATCGATGTAAATGGTAGTGTTTCAGATCATTAATCAATCCTGTATTGCTGTGTATTACATTTCTTTTTCGTTTACCGCATTTGATCTTTTTAGGCTGTTAGTTTTTTTTCTTCGTTTGAACTGTTTTACATTTGCCAGTTCGGTGCTTTTTATATGTTAGTTTGCTACATGTGTTGTTAATTTTTGAAGGCCGTACGATGCCCGAGAGTTTTTCACTTTCCACTGCAGTTTGATTTTATGGTTTATGGTTTAAATGGCTCCCTGACAATCATACCACATCCAAACAAGAGTATTACTAATACGACATGGGCGGTTATATGACCTAGTTCAATAAACAGTTATGAAACATGCACAATACAATGATTTTGTAACAATGATGTCGTACAAGCTTATTCAACATATCTATTTTCTTTATATATCGTGTAGATGCTGATCTTTCTAGGCTCGTGTTCGTCCAATATCTATACTAGTACATTAAATCAAATGTCTTAGAGCCTAACAAATCTGAACCAGTAACACAGTTGTGTTCTTCATTTAGGCTGTTATTTTGAAAAAAATATTTTGTATGTGTAACAGTTGGTTTTATATGTCATTTCAACATTGCATAAATTAAATGACAAGACTTAGTGTTTAATGAAATTCGACAGTTGCATTAGTACAATACTGATTGGGTTATCTTTTCATATTTTAGGTAAAGTGTTTTTAAATTTGCCTATATACAACTCTAAAAAAGCTGGTTTCATTTTGTACATAGCTGCGGAACCATTCTAAACTGTCAAATAGACCAAACATATAGATAAAAGGACAGGGTCACAATGTATAATCTAGGCGACTTAGAGTCCATTAGCTACTGACTTCAGTTTTGAAAATATTCCCTATTTTTCAATTTGTTCTACATTTTGTGTGTTCGATGTTCATGATGTACATTTAGATAAAAATGATAAAGGCTCAATGGTATATCCTCATAATAATCTGGGACCGAGAAAAACTGATAACTGCATCGATAGTTATATGTGTATATAACATATTAGGCGTGTATAAACTGTGCATCGACATTTATCTATGTTTAAGGGGATTCATGTAACATATATTTGATGTTAAATTATACACCTCTTACTTTTTTAATTCGAAAAAAACACCAATGAGATATCGATCGAAAAGCTGAGTTGGATTTTTCTTATCATAGAACTTAAAATAACTTAATATGATATTAATCCGTAGGGACACTACATTCTCCAGTAGTATTATCATCTGACTTATTGTTTTGAATACCGTGGAACGGGTTTCTTTTCAATTGATTTCAAATCAAAAAACATCCTTCATGTAGGTTAATTAAAATATTACTAGTTTGTAATTGTGATGGAGTATTTTATATGTCCAGGATGTCCACGTTTGCAAGTCAATATCTTCAATATTTCCATCGTCTTCCTCGTTATGTGACTCCATGCTTTGATATTCTACAAGCGAAATTAATACAGATTGAATATGTATACGTTTGATTCGTTTCAGAACATAATAAGGCTACTCAACGGGAGTTAAACAAAAGAGATTGTTTGTATCGTATACTCTACGTATCATGAAGATAAACACGCTTTACTAAAGATTTCCAATACATTGACATTACTCGACATAACCAAACTAGCAGACCGTATCTCGGCCTATTGCACTGAAGGAGCATATACTGCATGAATTGTTGGTTCGTTGAATACAAATATTTTTTTGGAATAGATGCTATTTAAAAAATAGCACAAGCTTCTATTTTAATTAGGTCTTTCCACTTCCACTTTTCTGTGGAAAGACCTATTGGTTTTCTTCTGTTTATTATTATTAGGTCTTTCCATTTTTCTGTGGAAAGACCAATTGTATTTATTTTGATTATTAGGTCGTTCCACTTTTCCCTGGAAAGACCAATTGCTTTTGAGTTTTTTTTTTCTTCCGTAAGGTGTTCAAAGTTCAAAATACTTGGTCGAGTGACACATTAGTTACCAATAGTAAATCAAATAAAAAAATATATTGTTTTTATATATCGTTTAATGTAACTAAGGGAAGCAACTCTCGATTGGTATATGGCAAAACCATCATTAGCAAACATGACAAGTTTATGATCCATGTATGTACATTTCAAAAGATTAGACAATGTGGTATTATCTATATTATACGGAACGGAGAAAGCACCAAATTTAAAGGTAAGTAAGGAACATAATTATCAAACCGTATATGTCATAATCATTGATATCAAACTCAACCTGTATTATATGGGCTAATTTGATTTCAAGTTTGAAAACATTTGGTTAAATAGTATTATTGTTTTAATCCAAAATTATTAAAAAAAACTTTGGTTGAAGGTAAGTATGAGCTATAATGTTTAATGGTTATTTCTTAGCCATTAAAATTTAAAAAAAAAAAAGTAGTTGCTTTAATTATCATCTGGAAATCATACTTGCGAGTCAATATATCATGTTCCACCAACACAAATTATAACGCAATATTGAGAGCCAACATTACAGTAGATAAACAAGATTGCAGACTCACATTAATGAATAGGCAGACAAAGTTAAGACACGTTATGCAAAAAAAATCTTCTGTACAGTAAATTTTCGGCAAATTTATGAGCATCAGTAATTGGAAAACAATAGGCCGTAAACATATGTCTCACCTATAAAAATTTGTATAATATGTATAGTGAACTCTGTCTTGGTTGTCTGAATCTTTGTACCAAAAAAGTCACCAAGACAATCAATACTAATAATATCCAAGGAGATAGAATGAAAAGTAAAAAACCATGAACAAAGTAAAACAAAGACTGTATATTCAGTTTATGGTTTGCTTACATTTAGCCTTAAGTTAGATTTAATGAATCCGTATCATGTGATCGAAAATATTCGATGAAACAGATATAACAAAAATGGTACAATCAAAATTAAATCAATTGCCAAATACACTTACATGTCCAAGCTATATATATAATAGACAAAAATGACTCTACAAAACACTACATGGGATCCCAAAAAACTTCCATATCAATTGAAAATAAAAAAAATTAAGAAAACACAGACTAATATAAACACAAAAACGTTTTATATTGACAAGACTGCTATGAAATAATCGTGAAGGTACCTGAACTCATAACATCATTGTTGAAAAAGAATAAATCTTGGCACTACCATCACACGGACAGAATGAAATTCTATGAATTAGGTCAAAGTAATGCCTACAATTATAGTTATAGTTAATGTTATCACGCTCAACTCTTGTCGTGATCATCGAAACTGTCAGCACACACTGATTTGATATGCCTGGATACATGTAATGGACCTTCCAATACTTTAGTCAACTTAAAATCCAACCAAAGACGAAACACTAAGTCTTGCTGATCAATTTTTTGAAGGTTTAACTGTTTCCTTTTCTAAAAGTTTTTTAACAAATGTATATAATTGTTAACATAATTACAAGCACTTTATAAACGCGGAAATCTTCGGTAGATCCGATTAACAAATATCAACATAGACCTCAATTTATCGGTTTCACTAAACGAGAATCTGTATTCTTTTGAAAAAGAAAAAAAACTAATAATCATTGTTAAATAAGTTGCATATGTTTGAGATCAAATGTCGTTTCAAAAGGCCTCAATTTTTTTTCCTTAGGAAATATTAACTGCAAACGAGAGTAGCATTTTGGTTAAACTTATCTTAGCAATTGATGCGACATCGATATGGCAAGATTAAACAGTGTCGTCTGTAGGAGGACTGTTACAAATATCAGACACCTTCAATACCTAAAAGGTGTTTATTAAATTCTTCATTGTATATACATGTAGTAAGTGCGGAATAATTGTCATTAGATTTTATTAGTAAATAACTTCCGAGGCGATTATTTAATCAATACATACATGTACTCGACAAATAATTCCTTAATTTTTTAATGAGTATTAATCGCTAATTAATCAATAGATGAATATATATTGGTAAGATGTTTAAAGCACAGAAAACATCTTATTTATCTAAGATGTTGACTGCAATCACTTTAATTAAACTTGATGAAATAATAGCAATAATTAAAGATGTGCATTTGCCATTTAGTATCGCATATTTCTGCAAAGACTTTTTATACACTGATTGTGCTGTAAATGTCGAAATCAATTAGATTATATTATGTGTTGCTACTGGCAATTTTTCTCATTTTTTCCAAAATTTACTTAAAAATTCTAATTTTGTTTTTGTTTATTATTACAGCACTAACCTTTTAATATCCTTCAATGGTTTCCAAAATGTTCAATTGTAAACGTTTTGTCACGTTACTTGATCAATCGCAAAAAATCCTGATAAGAAGAATATTAATGTGGGTTAAAAATCTCCATGTTAAAATCAAAGTAAACACAATTATTGACATTATTGATTTTATATTTTATACCGTGGTACAATAAAAATTTCTGTTATCAAAAACATTCGTATTCTATATATTATATCTATATATGATATAAACTATATTACACATGTTACAGTTCGTAAATGTGTATATTAATTATCTTTGAGATATAAATGTTTTATTTTTGAATACGATCTATCGACAGAAAGTGCTTATGCTAATCTGTTATCAAGGGATAAGGTTTAGTAATAGCCATTGTCACTATTTGGAGGATTTTTTTTATATTTCTTTACTTCTCACTTTAGATACACAATTATCGCAGGCGTATAGGTCCAGTCAGCAACCGTCTATGTTGTCGCAGTCGAGAGAATGAGAATAAGTGATGAAATAAGCTACGCCAATGTCATTACCTATGCAATTAACCTTTTACAGGTTGGCAATGGCCTTACAAACTCGGAGATGTAACTTGGCTACATCTTATATAAGGGATGTCGACCTTCGAAGAAAACGTGTATTCATCTTATTAAAAGAAAATTGGTGTCTTATACATTTAATAGTTTAAGGCAAAAAATATCACCTATAGTGTCTTTATAACATCTCCCAGTAAATTCTCTATTCCATAACTTGCGTTTTATAAATCTAAATTGAGAATTATTCATGGTATTGTAATTGCATTAAGGGTTGCGAACGGTTTTGTTGGCCATTATTGGATATATATGTCATATATAACCACATATGCATGTATGTTCCACCTCCTGTCCTTCATTTGCCAAAATGGAAATCGAAAGTAACGTTATACCAGATTTTAACTTGTTTGGACAATACTACGGCTGCAACATGTGGATCAAAAACGACATACCTTTTCATAGCAACTTAAATCATATCTAAAATTTGTGAAGAGTATCTTGCAAATATTTATATTTTCTATATTCTGTTTTGCTATGTATGTTTATTCGTTTGTCGCTGTATCTATTTTTCTATTTTGCCGTTTTATTTAGAAATTGTATTGCAGCTACAATTGTGAAGGCTCCCAAAGTCAATGTTCCCTCTCTTTTATTTAAATATTGTCTCATGTTTCATTTTAAAGTTATGTCCTGTCTTTTTCATGTTTTTCTTTCTGTATCCAACTTACATTGGCTGTTCGAGAATAAACTATAGTTAGGCAAAACATAAAAACATTATTCGCTGTATGTTGATTTCTCGATTGAATTTACGTGAAAGATAGGTTGTTTGTATTTTGTACACAAAACAAGCGAGTTGTATCTATATTATAACATAGAAAGGCAGCGGTAGTAATGGTAGTCATCATGACTATATAGAAAGTAAATAACATATCATGTTTAAATGTCTTTTTCTCTTACTTCTTAGTACTTTCATCGATTATGTCCGTGAGAGAGATTTGTTATTTTCATTGATGGAAGAACTTTGAATGCCTTCATATGTATCTCTATTCCCTCTATATATGCTTTATATGATATACTCTCATATTTAAGTTTAATCCTTTTTATTGTTCGTTTCCCTTGTGTATCCATAACTACATATTATTATTTATATTGTGAATAAACAGCACAACAAAGACATCTTTCCTAGAACCTAAACATCTTAACACTTTAAACATGTGGATTGTTTTGTTTTTATAACTTTTCGAAGAAGACTAAACTATGGATCTTCTGAATATTTCCTTAACAAATAAAAGTAATAAGCAAATAATGAATATTTTAAAATATGAAAATATGAAAGTATATGTACTTCGCCACGATATTAAAATGTGGCAGCGTCAAATTAGTTATTTTTTCAGGTTTTTAACTATTTTCGATACGAAAGTAGTAATTTGTCTTATGTTCTGTTTTGATCAAATGAATAGGATGACCAATGTATGTTGCGAATCTATTTGTATGCATGTTGTTACAATCAATTGTTTGTGTCAGATATTACGTGGTTACTAAAATGAAGGATCACAATATTTACTTCTGATTTAGATAACCACAACTTCAATCGTATTTTTGAAGTAGGATTACCTACCGTACTTATTTAAATAGAAAATAAACTTCAACAATAATGATTGCAGACTGTTTAACTAATACATGTATTCCAAATACAAGCCAGCAATGCAGACATCATATTTGTTTATGATAATTATCTTAAGGGAGTTTGCTGGTCAGCTTTTGGCTGCGGTAAATCAGTTGTTTATCGTAAAACGAGGTCGATTTTTTTTTTATTTAGATAATAAAGGAATAATATTACTAACAAAAATATTATTTTTATATATTCCAGAATAATAAAAAATATTTTTTTTTTTAAATAAAGTAGTTATAACGAGTTTTACGACACTTCGAATGACGAGCCGTTTCCCAGCAATGTAAACAAATCACCATACAAAACAATGGGACGATTCAAGAAAGGTGGTTTCTCCCACAAAAAGTACAAGTCACGATACGAGAAAGTTTCTGAGGCACAGAACAAACGGTGGAATGTACCGCGAGAAGATCACTCTTATTCGACATAACAGAGTACGACGAGTAAGTGAGAAAGGGTCTGTGGCAGTGGAACTTGAAAATAACATCATCATAAAGATAATCCTAACCTAGTCAAAATAATTATGAAGTCTGGCAAGGCTATTTTTTTTTCTTTCTAGGAAGCCTTCCTACAACGTCGTAGAAAGGCGCCAAAGAAAAATAATAATATAGCCTTGCCAGACGTCATTATTGATTGGACTAATCCTAACCCTGAACATCACATTGAATTTTCGAAATGTCAGATTTTTTAAGAAATGCCTCATATATTTACGAAATGCCTGCATACATATTGTAATATATGTAAATTAGAATAAAAAAAAAACTATGTAAGTAACTTAACTTTCTTTATAAGATAGGAAGATGTGAAACAACTCAGATCTCCATCCAAATAACAATTTATAAAAGTAAACCATTATAGGTCAATGTACGGCCATAAACACGGAGCCTTGGTTCACACCGAACAACAAGCTATAAAGGGCCCCAACATTACCAGTGTAAAACCATTCAAACAGGAAAACCAACGGTCTAATCTATATAAAAAATGAGAAACGAGAATCACGTATAAGTTACATACACAAACGACAACTACTGTACATCAGATTCCTGACTTAGGACAGGTGCTAACATTTGCAGCGGGATTAAGTATGGAAGTGGGGTAGTCCAAATAAATATGGTGTCTTGAAGCCATGACGGCTATAATATTATTTTTCTTAGAAAGCAAAATTTTGTTCTAGGAAGTCAAGTGGGGCAGTTCACAAATTCAATGTCAAGATGTATGCATACAACCCAAGATAAAACAAATCTGTCCTGTTCAAACCTTTATATAAAAAAGAAGATGTGGTATGATTGCCAATGAGACAACTATCCACAAGAGACCAAAGACACAGACATTAACTATAAGTCACTGTACGGCCTTCATCAAAGAGCAATATGACAATGTAAAACAATTGAAACGAGAAAACCAACGCCCTCATTTATATAAAAAATGAACGAAAAACAAATATGTAACACATAAACAAACGACAAACACTGAATTACAGGTTACTGACTTGGGACAGGCACATACATAAATAATGTTTAACATGTTAGCGGGATCCCAACCTTCTCCTAACCTGAGACAGTGGTATAACAGTACAACATAAGAACGAACTATAAAACAGTTGAAAAAGGCTTATAAATCTCTTCAGATGGACAAAAATACAATTCGACATGGCCGGGTACATCCCGACAATAAAAAGACACTAGGAACAGATCTGAGAGTACTCACAGTTATCTGACAGCTAGTTCAAAGCCACTAACAACTAATAAAAAATCGTGCATGTACGACTAAACATGCATGGAATAAAAAAAATAAGAATTAGGTTTTTATGCATCACAATTATGACCTTTAATACTATATTTTGTCCAAAATGTGGCAATACAATCATGATAATAGGGGGAGGTCTGAACACGGAAATCAGTGGAGGTTCCAGAAACTTTCATAACTTCCTTAGAGGGGGAGGGGGTTTGGGGCTCTGGTCATGCTTTAGTGAATCCCTATATAATCAACAATCAATAACTTCCCAAGAAAAGTCCCCCCCCCCTAAATCCGCCTCTGGGAATCCGTGTCCGTTTGCCCAAAAACATGTTTCGCCCATTCTCTTTTGCCCCCTTTCACTTTTTCACCTTACACGTTCACACCCAAAGTCCAATCAAACCCTTTTTATTTGTTTTGTCAAGGATTTGTATGGTAAGATGTTTTTTGTTTAATAATTTTGTAATCCAATTTTAAAGAAATCTTAATCATGTTTTGGTCAGTGAATGTAGTGCTTATTTTTTTTTTTCCATTGCTTCAAAATAAAGTATATAAGATACTGATTTTTATTTCTTCAATAAATCCTAATCATCATGATCATGATGTGGTTTGTGTATTGTGCATGGTTATAAATATTTTTTTCATTGAATTTATTTCAAAATAAAGTGTCATTCTGAGTCAGTGACAACATTTTTTTTGTGTTGAATAAATCTTAATCAAATTTCGGTTAGTGCATTAATTGTTTTTACTCATACCAAGCTAAACATACATGCAGTATTTACAGATCTTAACATCAAAGTATATAATTTTTATGGTATACATAGAATGTACATTTGTACACATACATATTTAATAATTCAACTGCAATTTTATGAAAATTTGAATTGAACATACATACGGTGCGAACCAACCTAGGGGCGAACATGAGAGGTGTAAACATGTAGGGTGCGAAGGTGTATTAAGCGTGAACAGACCTGATACCGGAACACTGTAACACATAAAATTAAAATCGCAAAAACATTGCACAGAAATAATTGCTGAGCTGTTTTGATGATGTTCACGAAGTACTGTAAGTAAAGACCATCTGGCAAGGAAACACGTGAAACAAAAAGGAAGAAAATCCCTTTACCGCCCTCTGATATTTGTCTGAAAAATTGAATCACTTTCATTTCGCCTCCCCAAAATCGCCTCCTTACTGTGCGAAAACAAGAGATCTGGCATCATCTAGGAACTTGATATATATATATATATATATATATATACAACTCGTCTAAACATCAACCCAACAATGTTAGATCTGTAAATTTGCTTTCGCAAATTTTTGGTTCTTCCCTCGCCGGGATTCGAACCCATGCTACTGTGATATCGTGACACCAAATCGCCTGCACTGCAGCCGTCCCGCTAGACCACACGACCACCTGGGCTCTCAAAAAAAGAGCTTTCGGTGGGCATGTGTTACCTTTCCACGTCAGTTTTAATCTAGCGGCGTACTACAGTACATGATATATAAGGCATGAAGATGTTATTGTTACAGATCAGCTAAATTATCTATAGTAAAGGATCCTACAAATTAATGTAAGATACAGTCACAGAAAATAATTATATTCATATATATATATATATATATATATATATATATATATATATGTGTGTGCAATTCTATGATGACCCTTTGCTTTTATGATTATACCGAAATTATCAACATAACTAATAAATCAATACTGTTTCTGGAATGTGTAATGCAGTGAACCACTTTTACACATCTGCAACCGCCTGCATCTTGCATTTACATGTAAGCTGAACTTTCATAGCAATTCTTGACACAGAAAAATATATTAAATAATTTATTTCTTTTGATGGAATATAAATTTATCCTGTAGAACTTGAAATGTTTATATATATATATAGTTTGTCAGTGTTATACTGTAATGGAAATTGATCTATTTACTTTCAGAAATAAAGACCAAGATAGTATAACAGCTGCTGTAGATAAGGGGTGGCAAATGAGGGGCAGTGGAAGGTCTTATAACAGTTTATCTAGTAGGTCATTATCTAAATGATGTCTGTATAAATATTCCCAGAAAAGGCTCTGTGTTGAAGGCCGTACATTGACCTATAATTGTTTACCTTTATAAATTGTTATTAATATTTGGATGGAGAGTTGTATCCTTTGGCAATCACACTACATCTTCATATATCTAATGACACACCAACCAATCACATTTAGGTCAAACAGCAAACCACACTTAATAAATGAAAGATATCCATATAATTTTCAACTTTATAATGTTGCAAACAAAATTTTAACTTTCTACACCTCTGGTTTACCAAAGGCCACAATGCAATGAATACAATTTTAAGTATGTGCATTGTTAATGAATAAGGGCAATCTGTTCATTGCTGAGTTTGCTCTTGTTAGATTTTTAAACCATAAACATGCCAAACAAATATAGAATGGCAAAGTTTTGTGACTGCATTGACCCTATTCATACATGGATGAACTTGACTGGATAAACAGTGTTTAATTCTAAAATCAATGCACGTTAAACATAACATGTGGACACTGTAGAAATTTATAGAACTTGTTCGCCAACTCATAGATTCATAGTTTCATGGAGAATTCATGATCCTTTTGTTTTTATACGAACAAAAACCATTTTGCTGTTGTATATTGGTATCACCTCATCGTTGTCTGCATGGTCTGAAGACACTAAGTTTCCGGAAAATAACTTAAGTTTAAGTGAATGGATCTATATTAGATTTTAACACAAGGTTTAAAACCACAAAAGACAGGTTTGGATAGATGTTTGGGGTTATGGTCCCATCAGTTTAGGAATTTTGGGCCAAAAAAAAGGTAAAAAAAACAACATTTTTCTTGTTTCCAGATAATAACTTCTGTGAGAGTGTATTAAACTTGTACCACAAGGTTCCATTCAAAAAAAGGAACGTTAGGATTGATTTGGGTGGTATGGCCCTAACTGTTTAGGAATTAGGGGCAAACAACAATACTTATCTTATACTTTGTATAAATTACTTATGTCATGACCAATTTCATGGGGTTTTATTCCTGAATTCTTTAATATGCTGAATTTAACCCTGTACGTGTTTGAAGTTTTTAAATTGTTCCACAATGGGAATGGAATGCCTTTGCTTTGGAAATATACATGTATACCAGATTTAAAAGTAAGGAATTATAATTTTACAGAATATATATGTATGCTGACAATTGTGGACTTCTTAAAATATTTTTATAAATGTCTGAAATTTATTATCAATTTATTGAATCTTCATTTTTTTCAGATCATTGTTCTATGATAGGTACTGAAACTGGAAAAATAGTCAATTATGCAGTCCGATTCAAATCATGCAGATTTTGCTCTTTGGCTGAAAAATCTAAATGCTCACCACCTGTGCACGAGTGTCACATGAATTGGTCTGGGAGTGCAAAGAGTATGGAAGCAGACATGGTCACAGAAATGGTAAAAGATGTGGGAAAAAAGGGCGTTAGTGTTAGCTGCATAGTAGGTGATGAAGATTTGATGAAGAGCAAATGTTGACAAGAATATAACAAAGGTGTCGGACTCAAACCATGTTAAGAAACTGCTTGGAAAAAGTCTCTATGGAATAAAGAAGAAACATAAAACATTGACAATAAAAGACATTCAGTATTTACACCGCTGTTTCAACTATATACTGGCTCAAGGCAAAGGAAACCCAGACATGATAAAACAAAGCATACTGACTCTTTCTGGTCACCCTTTTGGACAGTATCAGAGTTGTAACAACAGTTGGTGTAGGTTCGTGGACAATCCAAATGAGAAGTTTAGCTCATTGCCACATGGTAAACCCCTTTCAGACGGGGCCCTTCAGAATGCTTTAAGAAGTGTGTTCACCACCTATGCTGAGAATGCTGTTAAACTTTCGTCACTAGGAAGTACGCAACCAAACAAAAGTTTAAACAGAATTGTGGCTTCCAAGGCCCCTAAACAACAACACCACAGTTCTTCTGGTTCCTTGAATTATAGAATAGCCGCTTGTGTTGCTCAGAAGAATGAAGGGAATGAATATATATTAGATGTAAGATTTTACTTTTAATCATTCTAGCTCCTATATACATGTATTTAAATATAAAAAAAATAAGTTAAAGGAGCCAATAATAAATTTCACAAATACCATGATAATGATAATTGGAAATATCCTACTGATAAATTAATTTTGCCTTGATCATAACTGATGAATTCTTACTTGAAAGAAATGAGACAAAGGATAATAGGCCAAACAAAAAATAACACATCAATTGACCAAAGACAACAGACCACTCTCCTAATTAAAAAAAAAATAAATACATAAAAAACAAATTCAGAATTAAGTTATACTAATTAAGATTGCAATTTACATATCATCATCTATCATGTTGAAATAGGTGCCTATGTGCAGGATATATCAAAATGTTATTATTAATCTTAATGGCTGATTGTTTATGACATCAATGTGGATTGAAGGAAGCTGTGTCCACAGGTAGCTGTGTTACCTTTGTAATATCTTTATAACAATATATCTCTTTCAATATGCAGGAATGAAAGTATTGCAACTACAATAAGAGATAATAACATGAATAGTAATGATAATTTATAATGTGATATTTCTATATTTCAGGTTAACAAGAACATGTCAATATCTCAAGGATATTATACTCTACGTTTGGCAGTCCTTAGAGATATTCTACACCGAAAAAGAAAGGCAATAGCAAATACCTACAGTTTCAAACAAAGACGAAGAAATTTAAAGTCGACAAGGTATCTAAATTTTTAATGCTTTTTGAAATTAGCGGAATGTTCTCCCAAAAAAGGGCCTATCTTTTGAGGGATTTTTTCTGTGGTGCTATTTTTCAGTTATGAGGATCAGATTACCAATGAACTGACTATCAAATAAGTTTATTTGATTGATGAATGTCACAATAAACACACAAACACACTGCACTTGTGACAATAATTTCCTGCAACCAATTGGAAAAATATTTATACATTGGCTGCATATAATAATGATAAATATAAAAAAGAAGGTGTAGTATGATTGCCAATGAGACAACTATCCACAAAAGACCAAAATAACACAGACATTTACAACTATTGGTCACCGTACGGCCTTCAACAATGAGCAAAGCCCATACCGCATAGTCAGCTATACTAGGCCCCGATAAGACAATGTAAAACAATTCAAACGAGAAAACTAACGGCCTTATTTATGTTAAAAAATCATGCTTTAAAAAAAAACCACCAAAATGTCAGGACTGTATTCCGTTTGTGAGTAAAACGATCAAGTCCTCCTACAGTTCATTATCATATGTGAAATAATATAGATAATAAGGACATACCCTTATTGCTCTATACATGTAGTAGCTACTCTATCCATATGTCTGTCCTTCACAAATACCTATGTTGTTTGATAACTCAATGTATTTTGACTGATTGACATACAATGTATTTACAATGCATATGTAAAGCATCATTTGATTTTGAAGTGTTTGAGATTGAATTGACTAAGGCTGAAGAGACCCTTTATGATGCCTCATTTTGTAAGTAATTCCTTTGGATTATTTCAGACATCAAAAGCTTGCCACAAAAGAAGTTAGGGAAGGTGTCACTTATTCTTCTGGCATTGGTTTGGAAGACCACCTTTCAGATGACATTTAAGAAATTCCAAGTCCATCACTGCAACCGGCATACCAAATCATTGAATGGTCCACTACAGTTAATAAAATTTTATTCGACAATGAAGCAACAGGCTTAGGTATGATTGCAGTAAAAAGATATATCTTTACTATAGAAATTTTTATCTGACATATGTTTTCAGAATTGCTTTGATATGGTGATCTGTTGAAATTGCAACCCTATTTTTCATAAAAAAAATTGAAACTGCATACATGTGTCTAAATTATCAGAGAAATTCGTTTTAAAATTGATCAACTACAAAAGCGATGAACCACACTAAAAACATAAATGATATTCAGGTACTTTAAAAGGGTGAGCCGTTTGTGCTATATATTATACTTGTATGCCTCCAAGATATTGTGTGGTATGATTGCCACTGAAAGAACTCTCCACAAGAGACCAAATAGCATAGAAATTAACAACCATAGGTCACTGTATTCCCTTCAACAATGAGCAAAGCCCATACTTCATAGTAAGCTATAAAAAGATAGAAATATGTATGGCTACTATGCTCAAACAACAATGTCTGGTCAAATATTAGGTCTCATATTTACAAAACAAATTTATTCTCAAAATGAACTGTTCAGTACCCAGGTTAAGTTAAAGTCCCTGCTTTGACAAGTTTAGCTTCAGTTTACTACTATCTTGAAAACAAAAACGGAGATCAATGAGCAATCAAATAGTATAGATAACAAGAATGACAGGCTTCAAAAGCTTGGTCTTGTAAAGTTTTAAAAAAATCTAGTTAATGCTTAATTCAATTCTTATTGGTATGATTCTGTTAGCTAGTGCTTTTTTCAACATGCCTATCATGAAAGTGATTTACTAATGTTATGCAGTTTATATTTCAGCAAGAAACTCTCACATAACACAGATTTCTGCAACATCTGACAAAGGTTCCATCAACACATATGTACTTGCAAAGAAACCAATAACACCTAAGGCACAGGAAATAACAGGGATCAAAGTTGAAGGGAGCAAGATGTTTTGCCATGACAAGGAAGTGAAATCTGTTGGCATCAAAGAGGCTTTAAAGATGTTTATATTATTTTTAGCGCAATACAAGAAAAAAATAATTATTGGTCATAACATCAAATCATATGACATTCCAGTGCTATTTTGTGCTTTAAATAATTGTTCAATTATGAATGAATTTTCATGTTCCATTCTTGGATTTTTAGACACGCTACAACTATTCAAATCTTTATTACCTTTATTAACCTCATATTCACAATCAAATTTGTACAATACAGTATTAAATGAAACATATGACGGTCATGATTCAATGGAGGACGTTATTGCTTTGAGTCGTCTTTTCCATCACTTGGCTCCATCAACAGAAGCAAAACAATTGTCATCTTTTCCCTTTGATTCAGCTGCAAGGAGATATGACCACAACCAGAAAACGAAACTACTTCTCCCTACTTTGACACATCTTACAGAAAAGAAAGTAATCACACTAAGAACTGCAAATGTAATAGCAGCGAGTGGCATGTCTTTTTCTCATTTACGCATTTCATATGCCAGAGATGGCCGCCAAAGAATAGAAGATGTTCTGAAAGAGGAGGATGTAAATGGAAAAGTGCGTGTCACCAAATCAAAGAAGATAGTGGATGCCATATCTGACTTTTTCAAAAGTTTAAAACCAGATGCTTGGTGTACTTTAGCATTTATCTTTCATATATTTATACCCGAATTAGAACTACATTCCAATCTTGCATGGAATTGATATCATAATCCAAAAGATCTAAATTTGCTACCCATTTGATTTCTTTCGGATTGGGGCTTTTAAGACAATTCTTGTGTATACATGTATGGGAGAGTGCTCACTATATTTTAGGTTATTTCATATTCAAAATTTACTATAAATGTCTACAGATTAGGGTCTTCAGAGGATGAATTTGTTTTCTTAAAAAAAACTAATTGGCATGTAAAATAATGTTCCGGTATTTTTTTGTTATTTAGAATGCCCTCAACTAATGTCTGTCGTCGCTTCTATAATTCACACTTTTTCTGATTGAGTGACGTCACATTAATTTCGCTAGGGTTTAAATTTACACTGTTTTCTAAAGACTGGATTTCTAACGCCAGTCCCTGGAAAACATCCTTTTCTTCCCTTGATTTTTTACTACAGAAGAAGATAGCAAGACTACGAATCTTCATTTTTAGAACCTTTAAAAATAGCTGATCACTGTAAGATAACTAAACATGAAAACAAAAAGAAGAAAATCTTCGAAACTACCCCAGAAAAATACTAAGAAACATTGTCTCTACTGCAGTTGATAACTAAATCTCTGTATGCAGGTTCTCTTAAAAGCTGAGAATTAAATTTCCAAAATCCTTTGTCCCACTTACCTGAGGATGCTGAAAAAGTAAATATAATGGCAGAGTGATCTGTCCTGTATCCAGGAATACTTTGTGTTGATTCAATCAATGTAAAAAGGTCCTCATATACAATATAATGATCAAGACGACTCTGTTTAATGAGAGATTTCTGACGCCCTGTACATTTTCTATCACTAGGATAACAATTCCTGCAAGGGTCTAACAGTAAAATTGTTTCCTTAATTTCATCAATCTTTTTCCTTGAGGTCGGGTTTCTGTTATGTATTACATTATAAGTATCATTTTCTTATCCTGCACTGCATTCCAGTCACCCAAGAGGAGGAAACTTGTATTCGAAAATCTCATAGTTTTCTGTAGGATATCACAGAAAAAATCTGGTTTATCTGTGTTATAACCAAATAAACATACCAAAGTTAACCTTTGTTTGTATAGAGTCAAGTCTTATTTGATGTATTGTCCATGTTGGTCTATAACATATTCACGAAGTTCGTAATCATAACCACCCCTGAACATGACACAAACTCCCGCACTTCTACTATCATCATGACTGAAGTAACAATGATGACCCCATTCATCCCCCAATAAAGTTTCAATATCTCTTGTACTGTGTGTCAAAACATACAATCGAACTATTTTTTTATTTCGCCCAGTTGAAGACATCAGATCTTTTCTTAGCACTAAAGATAAGACTCTTACATTCATTGACAACATTTGTATATGATTATCCATTATGTTATATTGACTTGAGATACAATATTTTTGTCTATACACAAGAGCAAGCAAAACAATGTTATACAATGAAATAAACTTAAATAAACTACATTTGCACAATCATTTACACAATCATTCACTCTCACATTTATACTATTAAGATATCAAACATCCATATAGATATTCTCTTTAATGTGTTGCAGCTTTTATGGCATTACATACTACTATTCTGAAATGCATGTTATTCACACTAACAAACATGACTTTCTCTTTAAATTGATTTGAAAAAAACAAACAAAAACAGAAACTCTTATAATTTCACAATGCACAAGAGATAAACAAAAAGCTTAACTAAGTAAATATGTCGAAACAAGGAATTGACTTCTTGCCAAAACATAATAATTGAAAGTTCATTATTAATCATAAATGTTCGCATTGAAAAAACATTAAAATAAAAATGTTAGGTCGGAAAAAAAAACCCTAAGAAAACCCCAATGATAAATTACTACTAATAACTCAAGTAGAACAAAAACAAGTATATTTTTCTTTAGAATTGAGATGTGCATATACACCCGATTTTTCTACTTATCATTTTATCATTTTTTTTTATATATAGTACTTACATGACTTAATTATCCTATTTTTTTAAGTCAGAAATTACCAATCAGATACTTGTGATACGATAGATTAAATAGACATCACATATCAATTTTAAACAAACAAAAACATGGAAAAAAAACTCACAAATTGTAACCAGAATCGTCACAGAGTATAACTGTACGTACATTGAAAACAAAAGGCAAACTAGAAATATAGTTGACATTTTGCCTATGGCATTGGTAAAACAGACCAATGCACACGCACACTAACAATTGACCAATGAACCATGAAAACAGGATCAAGGTCCAATTATACCTGCGATATTGACATGTGCTCCTTAAAATTATTCAATACACCTAGTATAGTTTACGTATTACTATTATTATTTGAAAAACAGTTAATAACACTAAAAATGAACCAATTAAATGAGGTCAAAATCAGACATACATTAACACCTTATATTTCACAATCATTCAATACTAAACAATAGAATTATGGTCTTAATGCTTCTAATATATGACAAAACAAACAAAAAATATATAGTGTCTGATGAACCATAAACAAGGAGAAAACAAGACTTACACACAAAAAAATTGATATTTACCAATTAACCATTAAAAAGAGGCCAACGTCCGATTATAGCAATTGATTTACGTATCTTACAATGTAAATTTAATCTTGAGCACTGATCAATCAGGCGAGGACAAGGTGAGAAGAAACCTGTCTGACGAAGATGAGGACGTTGCATGGAACACAGTTGATGAACCGTGAAAGTATGATCAAGGACGATGAACACATGCCAGACGGAAACTCCATAACATAAGGTATCTGCATACAAGATATGAAGGTTTAAGGTTTTCTAAAATCTGAAATATAACTCTGTATATACATAGTTTAATGCCGACGATATCTTTATCATGTTTATAGTCTATAAAGAATTGATGTAATATTTGCAGTACATAACTACAGAGGTGAGTACGTCAATAGAAAATAACTTAAATGTTTCATTTTAATTTCATAATTTTATCAATGGAATCAATTTATCTACTTCAAATAATATAATCAATTTACTTCATAATTCATCAAAATAACTCAATTTAAGGTTGCACTTTGTCAATACAGCTGTTTCTCAAACCACGACTCTTTTGGAGATATCTAGGATATTCATAGAAAATTAATTTTGTTTACATACTGGTTTCCAGTTAAGCTCTCTGTGTTCCATCACATAGAGACATAATTTGGGAATGTTACCAGTAAATATACATGTGCATATTGTTTACATTGAAATATGTGGTAACCCTTTATTCGAGGTAGGGGAAGTTAAGGAAATTAGTGTTAGTCTAAACTTTGAAAAGTTCAGGGCATATAAACGTTGAAAATTTACCACACAGCCCTATATAATTTGATCTTTGAAAAAAATTATAGTGCATGTGAACTTTCAATTCTAGGATAAGATTTTTTTTCAAAACTTCATAGTAAAAGTGGTACAGTCTTAGCCGTAAAAAGAGTTCTTATGGGAAATTGCATTGTCAATATTTACAGAAATGCTACCTATAGAAAATCGTACATGAAATGCTTCAATAAAATAAAATTGGTTGCTTGACAATCAAAAGTACAGTGAAGTTTTTCAATCAACACAATTAATATACTTTTATCAAATAATTATTCTTTGCCCGTTTGATTGTTCTATTTTGTCATTTGGACAATACTATACACAATAAAATAGGTACATTAAATGAGATGATGACCAAATGATGTAGTTATGAAATTCTCCTTGAAAGAAATCTAGATACAATTTGAGGGGAAATGATAACAAAATAAACATTAACAATATGCTTATGATAAATTTAATGTTTACGTTTGATCTGTACGTCCAGGGACATGTTGTCTATATCGCAGTTAAAACTGGGCTTTGAAATTATCTTTATTTACAGCGTGTACTATACTATCAGTACTTTGTGTCTTTTTTCGCTTTGTTAGTGGTTTTGTTTTGTACTTAATATTAATGATCGCATGATCTACGATTTGTACAGTTTGTCTTTTTGTCTTGCCGAAACATTTCTGTCCAAGGTCAGATGAGCCTTGCCCGCTCACAACAACGTATAACGACACAACATGTATACTGTATGTGCCTCTCACATGAAGCCGGTAGTTAGTAGAGTCTCGTTTGTTGGTCTAGTTTTACTTTTTACCTTAACTCTGTATACATGCATCAGGTCGTTTTCTTTCTATATAGAGTTTTTCCACATACTGTTGTATAACATATTTCTATAGCTTACTGTATGTATACTAGGGCTTACTGATACCTGTATTTGGACACTTTGCTGGTAATTGGTCCTTGACGAATCCTTGTCTCTCATGATCAAATCGCATCAGCTAATTTTATATTCGGAATAGACACTACTCATTTGCTGTAAAATGAGAATGAAAATGGGAAATATGTCAAAGAGACACCAACCAAATTACAGCCAAAGGCCACCAATGGGTCACCAACGCAGCGGGATTGTCGCTCCAGAGGTGAACCTTAGCTGACCACTGAATAAAAATGTGTACTTATCCAGTGAAAATGAACGTCATGCTAAACTCCAAAACATATAAATGAACTAAATAAAATAATATACAGGACTACAAATCTAGAGGCTCCTGTCATGGGACAGGCGCAAACAAAGCGGTGGGGTTATACATGTTTTGAGAGATGACAAAACCTATACTCGTTTAGATATTTTAAGTAACACACTAGAGGTAAGTTCATTTGCATATGTTCATTTTGTTCCCAATGTCTATTGAATCGACTCATTTCTTATATTGAAATAGTTTAGTATGTCCATTATGGGGGTAGCAATGCAACCACCCTGCGGATGATTGGCAATTGCCATTCCAATACAGCCTTGAACCTTTTGAACAGAATCAGAAACATAGATGCACATTCCTGAATCTCCAGGCTGAAATCGTATATTGGTTATGTGGATCTGTCCGTACATTCTGCGTGAAATTCTTTTAAAAGATTATTTATCAAAACTCATCTTCAAGAAGGTCTTTTGCATGTGTACATCGCTTATAATTCCCGACAATGTACTAGAGGTGTGTTGAATTGTTGCTGTCTGAAGTAGTTTATTAATGCCAAGTGGTGCATCAACTCCTCCATTTGCTTCTAATTTACAACACACATCATATGCAATGTTGGCAATACTTTGTTTGGTTTCTTTTGAAATTTTTTTATCACTTTCGCCTTCTACTATATCTATGATTTGTTGTTCTAATGGTAAAGATGAGTTAAACGTTTTTGTAATAGTTGCAACTACAGAATTCACCATTTTAGTCATATTTTCCATAATCACATCATTAAATGACTTATCAAACGCTTCTATGTCAACATCAAATGCCTTTTTACTTTCTGACACTTCCGAATCTATCTTGAAGTTTCCTATATCACGTATACGAGAAATGGCTCCAACCGAGACAGTAGCTATAGTTAGTTTTTGATTAGAGAAACAAAACTGTCGATAATCTACACAGCTGTCATTTAGGAACTCCGATTTAAGACCTACATAAGAAAAAAATATTCAAATATATCGAGCCGTCACTATCAACGACCAACATTTCAGTTTTGTAAATTATTATTAAGATTCTATAAATATTGTTTGTTGCATTTGTGTTTCGTCCGTTATTTTTACATAAATTATTTATGAAATTCTTTGTTATTTGGTCTCTTATATAGAGTCTCATTGGCAAGCATACTGCATCTTCCTATTTTTATTACATACACATATGAATATTGCAATCTTACAAAGACGATTAACATGAATCTTTTTTTGTTTGTTAATAAGTATATCAGAGTATTGGTTAAGATTTTAAAAGTTATGTACAGGTACAATCTTTATTTTTTTTATTAGATATTAGTTTTAAGATAGTAAATCAACGTCTGAGTAGAACACAATATCCTGTGTTGTTTACAGACTAACTTTCCATCGTTATTTAAGAAACAAGGACCTTACAATTATCATCCCAAGTTTATCACGTTCTGTCAAAACTATCTCTTAATCAAAACCTAGCTGAGTTATTTTCTAACTCAGTGTATACATCTATTCAATGAACGTGCACACACTATCGAGATGAGCTACTGCATATGTTGGTATACAGGAACCTTCCTTTTTTTCTGAATCGTCTTAACCGTCTTCTAAAACTTGATATCGTGTATTAGTCCTGATTAAGTTTAACTTTAATACTTTCTTTCTCATATATCAGCTTTTCTTTTTAAATTACATAACGATGTTAACAAGATGCAACAACATAGCCGGTTCACACATATATGTCTAAAATTTTCTTTGCATTTCAATAGTCAAATGAAAATGTTGTAATTAAAATGGTTATACCTTTACATGTTAACTATGCAAATAACTCGAAGTCAATAAATTATGCGAATGAAGATTCTACAAACAACGTAGAGTGAGAATGAAATATGTTAATACCAATACAATTGCATGCCTAATATCATTTACTTACCACAAATGATTCCCCTTTTACTGCACTAGTTTGAAAAGAATGCCATCGTTCAGAAGTAAATGTATGCATTAATTCTAATGGGTGCAGGACAAGATTATGTCCATAGAAAGAAGATTGAATGCTGAATCCTGTATACTTATCATCACTTCAATGAACACGAGATAGACTTATACTGTACAACTGTGAAATTAAAATGTTTCACTTACTGAAAGTGGTCACCCGTCAACAGTTCTAATCTCCAACTTAAATATTCTTAACTAAACCAACATTTCAAAATCAAGGATAATGACTAAGGAGGCTAAGTAGGACAGACCTAACAAAAATTAAATGAAAACATGATAAAATATCTGCATACCAAATATCCTATTATTACAATTAATGATTCTATATTAAACAGACAAAACCACACACTTTGACAACTTTTTTTTAGAAATAGATAACACGCTGGTGGTATCAGTCTTGTATCACATCATTTTTGAGTAAAATGAGGTCCAAATTTAATATATTTGCTCAAAATTCGGATTTGTCGACGTAGTTTTCCTTTCGACAAGTATACATATTTTTTTTGTTTTTAAAGATAAACACAAGCTGTTTTTTGTTAAATTACAATTGCCTAAATTTAAAGAACATTTATATAAACCAGATTTTATAAATAATAAAATCAGTTTCATATAAATATTCTTTAAATTTAGGCAATTTGTTTTTCAAATAACTCAAATTTATCAAATGTTCACGAATGTAGAAATAAAACCGTCATTTTTTGCTTTATATCTATCAAATTTAAAGAATTGCACTTGCAATTTGCGTTTTCATGAAAATTGGCACACATAATCTTCTTTTGTAATCAAACCAAATAGCATTTAAAAAAGAGGGGTTAATGAACTCGTTTTCAATAGTTATCAAAGGTACCAGGATTATAATCCAATACGCCAGACGCGCGTTTCGTCTAAATAAGACTCATCAGTGACGCTCAGTAACTTTTCAAGTTAGATACGTTTGAATGATAAAGATCAGTCGAAACTGAATCTGAATAAGTCATAGTTTTTCGTCGCGAAATTAACAATTTACGTTAGCAACGTCATTACCTCCTCTGTAACTGTATCGTATGCCCTTATGCAAACATAGAATAATGGCCACCTACAATTTCTATTTTATATCTCATTACATGTACTTTTTTCAGTGCTTATAATTCAGAAATAAACATGATAAATGTGTTCCATTTGAACTGTATTTAAATTTTAAAATAGGTTTAATTCAGAAATAATCTAACACTACTGCTGTTGCCAAGTATTCAAAAGACTGACAAACCAAATCATTTAGAATGGTAACTTTTTTTTCGTACGTATGCTATCTTACGAGATGAATATGTAAATACATCATATTATTCAATTCATGTTGGTGATCAAATATTTAAATACAGTTAAAATGTAACAACCTTCCAGTTGACAAAACATACCGATTTGTTCATAATTTATAGTATTATGATTACCAGTGACCACGTAGTCTGTTGAACACATCTCGATTTTTTTCTTTACTTTAATCAATGCAGCGTCTATACTAGTTGAGTCAGGGTTATCGGTTTTAAAGGCTATGTCTCGTATTTTTCCACATATGAATGAAGACGAGCTTGAGGCGGCTGGTGTTTCAAAGACTGGATAGCATTTAACCAACAAAGGTTTACTATCATTAAGGCTGATTTTATCTGCAGCCAATTCATCAGCATTCAAAAATATATGGAGACATGTAAGAAAGGCTGTATCCCCCCTTACCTTTACAAACCCTCCAAGAGTTCCTCTTTTGAATTCATCTGTGCCGATCATGTCTCCAACTCTTAGCTTAGTCATAAGTTCTGGGCTTCCTTGTACAACCTTTGTTGGCAATCCACAAAATAATTGAGGGAAACAATATTCTCCAATAGGTACGAACCCTTTAACTCTACAGAATAGAAGGACACATTGTTTTTCAATACCACGTTGTTGAAATGTTGATTTGCTTATAAGAGTAAGTTTGCTGTGTTTTGCGAACAAATTCCTAGCAGAAAGTCCAGTTATTTGCTTGTTATCAGGTAACAGTACTTCTGCATTTGATTCTTCCAGATCTACAGTGTTAGTGTTGTCTTTAGAACTATCCTCATTTACTAGATAAACAATATCAACTGAAAAATATTTAGTTGGCACATGAACATTGTTCATCTTACACTTAAGTTCAACAACTATGACAACCTTTGATGAACAAAATAGCTTTTCAGACTTTTGTATGCGTTTACAGTTTAAGGCTGGCCAAATATCTAGTATGCAATCATGCATAACAACTTTGTTTGCGAGAAAATGTTCTCGTTATAAACCAAGCTAGTGCCATTGCACAACAACTTTCTTTTTCCTCAATGGCTACTGATAAAGCATCGAACAGGTATGAAAGCGGGTTTTGCTTATCAATGATATTGGCAAGCGTTAATCTACATAACAAGTATTGTTTTGACTTCACGGTATGAATAAGCAAGTCTCTGTAAAATGATGATGAACACTGCTTTATTTCTTTTAAAAAAGTGGATACCAAGACTAGATTTTGAAATTCATTCATTCGTCCTTCCTCCATGTCATATCTTAATTTCTGGAAATCTATAAACCAACAAAATGATTATAAATTATTTGGGCAGAAAGTATCTTTTAAGAGAAAAAAAAAAGGAAATCATTTTGAATAAATGTAACCTTGAGCTCCATGCAAAGCTCTGTTTGTCGCATGTTGTCCATCCTTTAGTTTCTTTCCAGTCGTTAATATTAAATTTGACCTTTATTAAGTCACAGGAATGCAGCTTTGATTCAGTGTTTTAAAGAACCGTATATAAATATCCAATGTATGTTGAAATAAAACAAAGTTTAAAATTTTGGACCCCAATTTGGTCCAACTTGAAAACTCAAAATCAGAAATCTTTTTAAAAATCTATAACACATCTGTAATTATCTTCAAAATGTATAATAATGAACAGTAAATTACTGACTATTACTATTTTTATACTGTCATTCAGAGCTTATAATCATCAACACTTCGAAAGCAGAAAATTTTCAAATGAATATATCACTCCAATTATAATTCTGTGATGTATATTTAACATATGCTTCGTATTCTGATAACAGGTGAAAGTTATGTAAAATGCACTTAGTGTAGTCATCTTTATATATATATATATATATATATAGATAACCATTTCTGTTCAAAGGGAAGTAACTCAATCACATTATAAGTTCATTTTTCGGCTACTGAAAAGTGCTAAAACTCAACGACGGGAAAACCTATACCGGTGAACATTGATATTCACCTGCGTTTATTTACAGGAAACAACACATCTTAATTTGAAAACAAATTCGTCAAAGCGTTCTCAGAGTATTAACAGAACCCTGTTTTGTAGCCACCCGATAGCCCAAGAGCCCGCCCTTTGAAAATTATGATAATTGACAATAACTCCTAAAGGAGTTATTTGACAATTTTGGTCACGTTGGCTTATTTGTAGATCTTACTTTTCTGAATATTATTGCTATTAACAAATTATCAATTAATCTCTATCTTAAACTTTGTTAATAATTTAATAACCAAAACCTGCCAAATTCCCCAAAAAATTCTGAGGCAGCAATCCAGCAACACATTTAAAAAAAAAAGAAATATTGGCACTTTTTATTCGTATCGACAAAAATATTAATAACTGTAGACTTATAGATCTCTCAAGTTTTCAAAACAATATTCATCCTTAATGACAAAAAAGAACAGAACTGCTTCTATAATTTTCTGACCAAATGTAAAATCTAGGCATATTTTTTTTAACGTGACATCAAATGTTGCAATTTGAAACTTAAATTTAAATTTTTTTTAAACACGTACTGAATTACCAGGCCAGTACGAGAGTATAATTAAAAAGGAAGTTTGTCCCTTTTATGTTTATCCACATAGTTATTATTACATATTAGTAGCTGTATTCATCCTTAGGCACAACAAGAACAGAATGTGAATGTCGTACATCATTCTTACAAAAATGGAAAGTATTGCCGCCTTTGTTTTATTTTTTAATTACAAGTTTTGCAATTTTAAACTTAAATTACTTCACTTTATGTCTTAAAATCCATTCTGATATATAAAAACTACTCAAACATCACATTGTATCAGGCATAATATATTACAAGTTAAGATGAATCCTGTGAGAAATACAAAAGTTATTAGCATTTTTCATTTTTGTCCGGTCATTGTCAATGTTTCTCAGGTCATGTTAAGCGATCTTTATTTTTTTTGTTCGTTTTCATGTTCTTATATTACAATATTGTATGAACAAAAGCTTATTATATCTAAAATTAGAGACCCTTCCTTTGATACATAAAAAGTGTTAGCATTTCAAGTTTGGCTCATTTTCATTTCATTATCGTGTCATTGGCCATACGTATTGCTCAAATTGCAGATATAACGTGGATTTACTGTTTCTAAAACAGATGGTCTTTGTTTACGCTAACGTGGAAGATAATATGTTATTTAAAGCCTGTTAACTGGGCACACAATTATAAGGTGTAATACCACCAAATCATAGTTCGTCACATCCGATTGCATTACAAAAAGGTAAAAAATAATATTGCCTTGAATTTGACAGTTGTAGATAATTATTCATTGCAGTAAAAATAAATGTGGAATGTGTCCATGGGACACAGATGATGCCCCTGCTTGTCTATCATATTCAGGTATAAATGGATTTCACTGACAACTGTTAAAATGATGCTAACAAAATTTCTACTTGATCTGAATTTGCGGTAATAACAATTGTCTATACGTTTCATAACATTTGGTTGAGGTAAACCTAAGTTATAGAACTAAAGCGAAAAAATCAGCAATTTTCCCATTTTTAAAAAGGTAAAGATCTAGAATAATAAGAGTGACAACCCAAAAGTTGATCGGTATTTTGTAGTCATAAGCATTTTGTATCAAGTAAAATCACAAAAATACTAAACTCCAAGGAAAATTCAAAACGAAAAGAAGTGCGTAATCAAATGTCAAAATCAATAGCTGAAACACATCAAACGAATAGAGAACAACTGTCAATTTCTTGACTTGGTACAGGCATTTTCTAATGAGAACATGGTGGATTGAACCTGGTTTATAGCGCTAAACCTCTCACTTGTACGACCGTTAAATAAAATTTCATTATATTTTCAACAATGCGTGAACAAAATGAACAGACATAATGAGTAAACAAGTCAAAATTAGGAGTACAGCAGTCAATATGGTGTTATAATATTAATCACAATTAAAACAAACACATATTTAACAAAAAAGCTTAAAAAGGCATATAAGCTACATAACATTTGGTTTAGACCAACTAAAGTTAGAGAACGGAAACGAACAAATCAGCATTTTTTCATTTGTAAAGGGGTATGACTCTAGAACAATAACATAGATACCCCAAACAATCAAACTAGATCTGTATTTTGTGAAAATAAGCATTGTGTATATTTTTTATAACATTTGTGTTAAAGCTACTTTAAGTTAGAGAACAGAAATAAAAAAATCAGCATTTTTTTCTATTTGTCAAGGGGTATAACTGTAAAGCAATTACAGTGACACCCCAAAATTAAACTTGATCTGTAGTTTGTTGAAATACGTAATGCGTATAAGTTGCATAACATTTGGTTGAGGAAAACTTTAGTTAGAGAATGGAAACAAAAAAATCTGCAATTTTTCGATTTGTAAATGGGCATTACTCTGGAACAGTTGAATTGACGTCACCAAAATTCAAACTTGATCTGTATTTTGTGGTAACAATAATTATGTATGAGTTCTTAACATTTAGTTAAGGCAACCCAAAGTAAAAGAACAGAAACTAACCTCGGGATGAACGGACGGACATAAAGACGGACTCACATAAAGACAGAAAATGGTAAAACTAAAAGCTCCCTTCACTACGGCGAGGGCATACAAATCTGGGTCATAAGCATATGTATTTTTTATTTCAAAGCATCATTATTTTTTGTTTGGGGGTGATGTTTCTGTAGACTATTTTGGAAACATGAGGTTATATAGGTACCAATAAAGCTTTACCACAGATAAACAAGAGGTTAACTTCCGGTAATGGTTATTTTTTATTAGGCAATGAAATGTTATATGACATTTTGTCTATAGAACTGACAGGAGATAACTGTACTCATGCTAATTTTTTTTTATCAAAATTAAAGATATATTCTACACACCTTTTTGAAAAGTGCAAATTTAACAAAGACTAATAGCTGAAAACAATGAAAAACACACCTGAACACTCGCCTTTTTCATATTAACGTAGAGGTGAGCGAGAAATTTAACGCCCGTTTACCTTTATGTCCATAAATATATTTTGTGTTAACGCACAATTAACATGGCATTTAAATGAAGCAAGTGCGCGCGTGTAAACGCATAGTTTAACTTTAACGCGCGTCTGCTTGTAATGCTTAGCTCATACCTAAGTGCACCTACATTTCTCCATCTGTGAAAATATAATAAGATGTGTCCACACTGGTTGAAATGTTAAAAAATGTTGCATAAAAGTTACATTAAGTTTTAGTTCCCAATTTATCATGGGCTTATTTCAGCCTGAAATAGTATTATAACAATAATGTGTCCATATTATACATGTTATATTGATTTCCCCACTTGCCCTATCATTTTCTATGTTCAGTGGACCGTAAAATTATGACTAAAACTCAAATTTAAAATTTAAATAATGATTGGACTTACACTTCATAAAAAAAATTACCTCGACCAAAAACTTTCCATACAGAGTAAGACAGACGAAAGGACGGTCGGATGGACACACAGACAGAAAAACAAAATTCGCTAAGATGGAGCGTCACATGAGCATTACTAATCAAGTTCATTACAACTACACAATTAAATGTTACAAAGATATGTCTCGCTTTTTTGCAATTTTGATTATGCAAATGTTGAAATCAAAATATAGACATTTGTTTACCCTTTTTGGCTTCAAATTCCGTAAGACCTGAACAATTTTGGTAATTTCCCCCTAAAATAAATCCCACTCTTCAATTTGTAGAATTGAACCTTGTGGTACAATTTCAGAGCAAATTAAAATACTAACACACTCTAGTAATTGTCCCGAAACAAGAAAATGTGCTCGTTGTGGCCATGGGGCCATTTTATTGAAAAATCCTCCAAACGAATAAGACAAATGAAATTGACAAATAGCATAAGTGACAACATTTAATTATTTCAATTGTGTACTACTCCTGCAAGAAATCAACTGACCAAATGAAAAAAAAAAATGAAATGTACTTAGTGAGATATGGTTTGTATTTGTATATTAGTATGGCGTTCATTATCACAGGACTAGTATATATTTGTTTAGGGGCCAGCTGAAGGACGCCTCCGGGTGCGGGAATTTCTCGCTACATTGAAGACCTGTTGGTGACCTTCTGCTGTTGTTTTTTATTTGGTCGGGTTGTTGTCTCTTTGACACATTCCCCATTTCCATTCTCAATTTTATTGACAAATAGAAAGTAAATAAGGATTATCATATTTGGAGACGTCCCCTTCATCAGTGCAAGATATAATGTAAGAACTCATTGTTATTTTAAATTATATTCCCATTAATCGCAGTATACCTTTAGATGTCCTTTTCCTCATCTTATGAGAGTCAATCAACCTTCTGTCAATCAAAATATCTATAGCATGCCCATCACATACAATGGGAGTCAATAATAAGGAACCTAAAATACCAAAATTATGAGACTTTTTTAAACAATCATTTTACAAATATTTACAAACGATACACTAATACCAAATTTTAGAACTTTTTAGGTTCGTGACATTTAATGATTGAGATTGTTCATGACGATTATCTTAATCTAACAGTTAACTAATTAAGAAATTTCAATGTCCGTGAATAGAACCCACTTTGTTTCATTTAACATATTTAGGAAACAAATTGTTACATATTCTAACATGACGTCCTTCAAACGGTTTGAGTACACACCCGTGGTAAAATATGAATATATTGCCAGGGCTGTTCCGATTTTACTCCCACGTCATATGCTTTTTAATGAATGAGCTACCCGACGTCATAGAACAATGACGTCAGAATATAAGCATTTTACGGGAAAAACACACTTGTGAAACTGAAAATCATCACAACAAGGAAACGTAAACAAATGATGCTAAAATGTGTTATATTAGCCATTTTTGTATACATATGAGACATATAAGTACAATAATCATTTAGATTCATCCAAAACTTATCGAAATATGTTATTGTAAATACGTTAGGCATCATCATTTATTCAGTTTGCTCCGTTATTTTACGTCAATTTAAAAGTGCGTTTATTTACGGGAACGGCAAATAATACCTTCACCTAGAGCGCCTTGATTCAAAACATTTGCCGAATTTGTCCCATTAGAATCGAAATAATTCATGGGGGCTTGAATATATCGTGATTTTACCACGGGTTGGCCCTTTATGACAAATATTTTGCCCTGAGAGATAGCCAGGGGTAAAATATCGGCATAAAGGGACAACCCGTGGTAAAATCACGATATATTCAAGCCCCCATGAATTATTTCTTAACTATAATGATTATGTCTGTCAAAAAGTTTTTTGTTTAGTTAAATAATCTGTTACGGAAAAGTGGATTGTTTAATGCTTTACGGTGTCCTATAGCTGTTAATTTCCGTGTCATATGGAGTGTTGTCTCCTTTGCAATCGTACAGCATCTTCTTTTTTTATATATGCAACATTAATTAAATGGACATTTACGTGAACAAAATATAAAAAAAGATTGTCACTTAAAAAAGAAAGATGCAGCACGTTTGACTTAACTTTTATGACGCCAAAGAGAACAGAAACGAACAGACGGCGGAATTCAAACAACTAAATCATTCAAAATATTATTTTTCGGATAAAGTATTAAGAATGATGGATTGATTGATGCTTAACATCACTATTGTTGTATTTTTTTGGCGGTCAGTTGTTATTGGGGGAGAAGGCAGAGTGCTCTGAAAATATTGTTATTATGTATAAGTGATGTTTTCAATATAAAAAAAAAAAAACAATTGACAAACATTTATACATGATATATCAAATATGAATAAAATTGTGTGTGCATACATGTGTGCGAAATGAAATAATTGAAATAATGATACCCTCGGAAGTCGCCTCATTTACATCTTCCACTTTTTTTTCATACTTTTGGTGATGCATTTGTGATCGTTTTTCTTTGACAGATTTTTTCATAGTGTTCTCTGAAATACAAATTACTTCTATTAATCCAAGAAACAGATTTATAGAACATTTCATCATGCTTTCATTGTGATCTATTTATGTATTGATATGTTTTTCCTTTGAACATGCCCCGGGTATCTTAACTTTTTGAATCAATGATATGAATAATGAAAGTTATTAGTAAGAAAAACTCTTCAGGGTTATTATATAATTAGACAAACGAATGACAACAACACACAAGTTTTAAGATCGCTACTAATAGTCTAGTCAAAATAGATGAAAAATGTGGCCAACCTAAAAGAAATTGCAACATAATTTGTTTTGGTACTTTTAAATTCTAAAAGGCTTTCTTTGTGATATACTAAAAGTCTACCAAGATCATGAAGATATCTCAGTGGGAAAATTGATTTTTTGGGTGAAAAATAGCAAAAGTTGTCAAAAATAGTGAAAAACTGGAAAAAGCTTGTTAAACATTTATTTTAGAAGATAATCTTTTAAAACCAAAAGTTTTACAACAGTTTATACAGTCTTACTGAAATGACCCATTAAAAAAATGTTTTTATATTATAAACATGAAATTTTAAGTGAAAACATAAAATTTTTGTTGGAATTTGAGAATCACAAAGTGTGAGTTGATTACAAAAACAGACAGGAAAATATAAAAAAAAAGGTAATAGAAGTTCATTTGATATTCAAAAAAAACCATTAAGTTTTGTTTTAATAATTTTAAAACTTTACAGCGATTCTTCATTGGATAAATCATGTTTTTGGGTGAAATTTGGCGAAATCATCCACAAATCGTTAAAAACTGGATAAACACCCATTTGGAGTTTTAACAGTTTTGAAATCGTTCCAAAATTTGAAATTTGAAAAAGCCCTGTTTCGGTTGTTGGTGGTTAATTTTTCACCTGAACCGATTTGATTCCAGTAATTACTCTGGATGTGGATGTTCTCCAGAGAAGAATTTGAAGTCCTTCAAGAGGAAGTCCTCTATATAAACTCGTAAGCGATTCGCATCGTCTTCTGCTTTAATGAATCGTTATTCATGTTAACTTGACCTTTCATTTTCAGATATTCTTGGTTAAGATTTTTTATAATGCAAGTCCTTTGCCTTTTTAAAAAAGCCTAGGTGTTGAGTAACAACCTGTCATTGCATGCAAAAAAGGCAACAATTCACAAAAAAAATTCACAAGAATTTCCTTTATTTAGTCTTGCATTTTTCCATATTTTCATTTATTTGTTTATTGCCATTTTATCAGATTTCAAAATAACCCTTTTGCACTGCTGATTAACATGATGAAGAAGTAAAACCAATAGATCCGCATAGCTGTAAGGGCAAAAATAAGATCTGCATCATAAGTTGCATTCTTACATCGAACGTCATTATCCTTAAGCTTATTACAAAACATGTCAATAAGAGTTTGTTTGTTATATCACTGCTATGCTGGACTTTTTAATTGACAACATATTTTTTTTAATTTGGAGGTTTGGTCTTCCAACAGACTATTGGAATCCCAATGGATACCAATTGCGCTCCTCTACTTGCAGATTTGTTTTTGTATTCCTATGAAGCAGAATTTATCCAAGGGCTTGTACAGAAAGGAGAAAAGAAATTAGCCCAGTCTTTTAATTTCACCTTTCAATATATTGATGATGTACTGTCTATTAATAATAATAGATTCAGTGATCACTTACATTTAATATATCCAAGTGAACTTGAAATTAAAGATACTACTGACACAGATAAATCTGCTTCATATTTAGACCTTTTTCTTGAAATGACTACTGATGGTAGGTTGAATACCAAAATTCGTGACAAACGCGATTATTTTAATTTTCCTATAGTCAACTTTTCATTTCTGTGTAGCAACATCCCAACGGCACCAGCATATGGAGTATATTTGTCTCAAGTGATACGTTACTATAGAGCTAGCTCAAAGTACGTTGATTTTGTTGAACAAGGAATACTGCTTTCTCAAAAGTTGCAAAGACAGGGCTATGAATCAATCAAATTAAGGTCATTACTCAAGAAATTGTACGGTCGCCATCATGAGCTGATTGGCCATTATGCCCTGATTAGCCATTATGATAATAGTGTGTCAGAAATCATATCTGATATTCTTCCTCAGTCATAATAACCTTCCATCATTACTGAACTGAACAAAGAAATAACACGACGGGTACCGTATATGGTGCAGGAAATGCTTACCCTTCCGGAGCACCTGATTTTACTTCTGGTTTTGAGTGGAGTTCTTGTTGCTTCTTATTTATTATTTATAACTGATGATGTAAATGTCCTTTGGTTTATTCCAGTTTGTGTCTACTCTTTGGTTTTGATTGTTATTGTCTTATGACTGTTCTTCTTAGTTATGGATAATAGATGTTTTTCCTTCATCAATACTATGTACTAAGTAGGACAGACCGTTTTTGAAGTGGTCTTTCTACACATCTGACTATAGAACAGATATTGACGAGAAGTGTCAAATCTTCTGGAGGTATAACCAAGGGCACATGAATGGGTGAATTTCAACGAGCACAATGGATACTCTCTATACCAGCTTGTGCAGACTATAACAGTACCATGCAAGATCTCAATGGTGTTGGATACAGTACTAGTGATCAGCACAAATAAGCTACTCGTGCAAGGAAAGAACGACACAGGGTAGACACTCTTGCAATTCTTGAGTACCTTAGTGAAAGAAATCCTTTTACTAATGATGGTTTACTCATAAATATTGAAACAGGTATTGAGGCACAGCCTGATGTCAATGTTGATAAAGCGGAAAGTATTGGAAATCAAAACCGTTAACATTGATAAAAGGCGAAAAAGTTTTGAGTTATGGTTACAAGAAGTCAAACCAATCAATTTTATTGTCAGCAAAAACTAAGACAAAGTCAGATTCAGACTTTATAAATATGGATAAAGATCCTCAATTGATGTTCCAATGCCTGACCACAGCAGCACATGGTCTCTTTGAAAAAAACATCAGAGGTTTCAAGTATGAATTATCAAGCGCTCCTTCTTCTATGTTTGTTTGCAACCGACTACTTCGAAAGGCATGCAAGTCAAAGTTAGCTGATGCGATATGGTTATGCGGAAGTGATTGCATACATGAAATAGATGGTGAGGGTTTTCAGCATGTCCTTGATGGTGGATGACTATTGTAACGACTGTACATCCAGATTAATTACTGTAAACAAATCTTTTCAAGTTAAAAGTTTGCCACGAACATCAGATTCAGGGCAATTTCATTATGTTTCAAAGTGTAATATCAGTGCCAAAAATGCATGTCAGAAGAAGTTGACATAGATCCTATAGACTATGGTTGGAAAATAAAAAGTAGATTTTGTTTTTATGGAACTTTTTCCTGCACCTTATAAACTTCTTAACATTATTAGATACAACTGTATGAAAAAGTGAATCACCAGATGATGTGTCTGTAGAAAAAATAGTCTTCAGTTGAAGGTAGGAAGCGGTTAATGTCATGGTTTGAATGGTTTTAATGCTAATCCCTTTGCTGAGACTAGCCTTACTGATAAATAGATTAATTTTGTATACAGAAAACTATGGAATATTCTTTAAAAAAAATGTTTTCATGTATTTTGTCATTTTCTTTTTGATCATTATCCGTTTTGGTCAATTAGACTTTTTACCTCTCATTATGCATGGTCAACAAATCGTTGATTTTTGCTTAAAAATTTGTAGTTAGAATAGTATGAATTTAAGCATTGTATTTTTCTGATATAAAGAATATAAATTGGTTTTAATCAACATCTTTATTGAATTTCTGAAAAATTATAAATTTTATAATTGTTTTGCAGTTTTGACGATTTTTTACCAAATTTAGATTTGTATTCACCCAAAATAAGTTATTTTCATATTTGTTTTACAATGAGTTTTGTTTCATCTGACTATCATTATATTAAGATTAGTATTTCTATTTTGGAATAATTTAAAAACCGTTAAAACTCCAAATGGGTGTTTTTTTCAGTTTTTAACGATTTTTGGATGATTTCGCAATATTTTACCCAAAAACATCATTTACCCAATTAACAATTGCTGTAAAGTTTCAAATAATTAAAACAAAGGTTTGTGGTTTTTTTAAATATCAAATGAACTTCTATTACCTTTTTTTTTATATTTTCCTGTCTGTTTTTGTAATCAACTCACTCATACTTTGTGATTCACAAATTCCAACAAAAAATTGATTTTGCATCTAAAATTTCATGTTTATAGCATAAAAACATTTTTTTAAACATGTCATTTCATAAAGACTGTTTAAACTGTTGAAAACTTTTGGTTTTAAAAGATTATCTTCTAAAATAAATGTTTAACAAGCTTTTCCCAGTTTTTCACTATTTTTGACAAATTTTGCTATTTTTGACCCAAAAAAATCAATTTTCCCAATTAGATATCTTGGTAGACTTTTAGTAAGTTACAAAGGAAGCCTTTTTGAATTGAAAAATACCAAAACAAATTATGTTACAATTTTTTTTTAGGTCAAATGCTATTTTGAATTAACTATAAGAATAATATTTCTAAGATCTGTAATTTTATGGATGTGTTGATAATTTTCTTCAGAGTGTTCATTTATATAATAGGAGATAGTACATACATTATTCGAATTACTAAACCTATCGGCAGTTATAGTGCTGTTAAGTTGTGTGTTCCTACGAACTACCGTATCATTATTGTTATTGTAATTTGAATATAATTTAGCGTTGTCGAGTTTTATTAAGTTTGTAATGCATACAGAGGAATTCTAAAGAAGCGACATGTGTTATTTTTTATCGAGATTCTGGGCTAGCTTAAATATTACATATGTATACATTTATTATTTCGCGTAAGTTCTATTCAGTTGAAATAAAAACGAAAAACTAAAGAAACCCACATTTTAATTTGATGAATCACACAATAACACTTTTGTATATTGTTTATTCTGTACTCTTAAACATATTTTACGTTCGTTGAAATATATGCTTTTTATTCTGATTTCGTTTTATAACTAATACGTTTGCAAAATCAGCTTGATATTTTTAAGAGTCATAAAAATATAAGACCTGATATACCCCACTCGGAAGAATTGTCGAGTTTTCCTTCTTTCTTGATTATATGCTTCACGAAAAGTATACTTCTATATAAATGATTGAAAATAATCAGGGGTGGTGCGAGAACCGGTCTTTCGTAATGTTCATGCACAAGCGAATATCTGTGGAATTTCAAAATCAGCACAGAATTATCTTCAACTGTCTGAAATGTATTACTGAAACGAAATTGTTTACTGAATAATTATTGTAAGAAAACAATCTAAAAAATAAATTTCATAGTTGTCCTTGAGCATGCTGATCACAAAAGCGATACAGATATTCAATAATAGCATCTTTCTAATATGAATTTATCGTGGGAATAGTTCAACTGTGAACTATGAGAGAAATTATAAATTGAACCTCTGAACAAAAACAATGAGTTTATTATATATTCTATTATATCAGTCTTTGAAAGAATAATTTTCTTTGGTTATGATACTATTACCATGATAAAAAAAAAACTTGATTGATGTCCTTGAACAAAAAATGTGTTTATGAAACACAAAAAAATATTCAGGAAGAAAACTGCATACGCAAGAATGTAAAACAATCTTTGATAAACTCTGATGAAAACATGCTGAATTCTGAAAAATATGAAACGCATCTTAGAAAATTAACAATAAAACACGGTATTGGTTGTGATTTCAAAACAAATTATTGATAATCACGAAAACTTAAACAAACCATCTATATTTGACTTCTAATTATTAATCTTAATAATTTAAAATACCATCGTGATTTTTGGAGTTTCAACTAGTTAAGAATAGAATGAATGGTACAATATCCTCAATACGGAACTCTGATGACAGTTCAAAACAACAAGTCCATATTCAAATAAAAAAAATCAAAAGGTCACACATACGAAACTAGAGAATAGCATAAGTATTATTTCTGCCTTGGTATATAATAATTTGCTAACATTTAATATGATGGAGTAACTTTCGGTTAATAGCTAGTTAAACCTCTCACTTGTATTGTATGACAATTGCAACACATAATTTGAACAAAACAAACAGACATAATAGGTAAACGTGTTAAATAAAGGGGTTAAATCTTAATCACCTCAAATATTGTTTACAGAAAACTAAGAAAATCACATAGGTATATAAACAAAACTCACCAGCCAAAACTAAATACAAGAACACAAAAACACAAAATAACTTATCGGCTCGGTATTGTGTCGTATTTTGCCAGTTTTAATGATAGTTAGTCATAAAAACAGCTCATAGGTCTTTGTGACGACCCTGATGGATATGCATTTATGTTTTTGTAAAAAATGTAAATGAGTATTGATTATACTTACCAAAACATGGCTAACAGTAAATTCACTATAACAAGGTTTGTTATTATCGTGTATAAACCTTGCGCAAGAGGATGCACTATTGTTGTATCCGGACATCTAGATAAAGTGCCATTTGTATAAATGAATGGTTCCGTTGTACAAGGTGATGACTGGAGCCCTGTAAAGAAACACCCCAAAAACGAGGGTACATACGTTTTCCATATAATGATATTGTTGTTTTTACTCCAACTGTTCTGTTCTCTCTCTTTCTTTTATTTATTTTCCGATATATTAATCTCCTTATAAGCTTTTTTATTGTTAAAATTAATGTTTTTCTTTATACACAAAAAGTGACTCATGTTTCGACCTAAACTGAATTAGTTCAATGTCGCTTTTCCTAATATGTCACAATACAAACATGAAAAAAACATATCATATATCGGAGCTTGTTAATTGATTGTTTTAACAAACAAATACGTGTGAGGTATGGCTAAACTTGAGATATGAAATAAATGTGTTGCGAGAGACAAATTCTAAAATGACTACTTGACAGCGGACGCCCTAAACAACTTTTTTTTCTGACCATAAAAACGGACTACTCAAAGACGTGTGTTATTTCAAACATAACCAATTTATTGTAATACGGAATTCGCGATTTTGATCATGTAGTTCCATTAGCTCATTTAAGGTTTTCGTAATCTCATTGATTTATTTATGATATCTTTAAAGTGTTATCTTTATCGATTAAAAAAGTGTTGTACTAAGTTTCGTTATATCGACATATATTCAATTATTTCGATGTATTTCCATACGCATTCTTATTTCTCAAATATATTGTAGGAGATTGACACATGGTTTATTTTTGGTTTTAGATTTGGAGGAATTTGTTTTTATTAAATGTCGGCATTTCAGGAGGGAACGGCATCGGATATACATAGTATGACTTGGAATCATATCAATGTAGGTGGAAAATTTAACTTTGACTTAAAAAAAAATAGTTGTATGTAAATCTAAATTGTTGCAAACTTATTTTCATGTTATGTTTATTGAAATTATCAAACATTGCTATGAAGGATCATGTACAACTATGCTTTGATATTACCATAATGCACAAAATCCTTGTTTGAAAATTGAAATGAATTGATTATGTAAAAATCCACTCAATAGAATAAATCAACTAGTATGCATTACCAATCGATAAAAAAACACTGTAATGCTTGAAAATGCATCAAAATCTTACCTAAAAAAAAACCACCGAACATTTGCAAATACATGTATGGCAAATGAACTGCATTTCTTAGAAGCTGCCATGTTGTTTCAGGATTTTGATACCAATTAACTTGCGTAATAATTCCAAACCCCAGAAAAACAATCGTAAACATCATGCTGACATAATGCAAATTATTTACCTGAAATATACATTATAATGTATTAACAAATGAATCTTAATATTCACATATGTGTTATCAGTGCATTTGGCGTTTTGAAAAAAACCTACTGTCTTTCGTTTCTTTGATATTTCTATGATTTCCAGATATATACTGTATTCGATTATTTTTTGATGAAGGTACCAATAGCTTCAAACCTACGGGTTTATATGCTACATATTGTCGTGTTCAATTCAATTCACACAACTAGTTTATACTTAAATACACATAACTGATAACGCGTTACAAACATGCTTTCACATAGACAATATAATCGACTATCAACGTGGATAAACTGTACTACAGTAGATGTTATAATTTGGACTGCAATGAGTGTCAATACGTTGATATGAGTTTTGAAAGTGTCGTCCTTTTCTCATTTACGACTAGTTTACACGAAAATGAATAAACCAACCAGAATTCAAAAGAAACAAAAATACTTCAAAATAAACAGTTTAACCAGATGTTACACAAAGTAATGTATATGAGCATTGTCTAGTTCGTCTTTTCAATGAAAGTTCAACTACTATGTTATAGATTATTACTTGCGTAATAAGTTTCTTACCATTTTACCTTTTATCCTGAAAATCTTCGGTTCAGTAATGTTTGCAATATAGACAAATTTTTTGTAATGTGTGCAAGATAAAGAAATCAAGGGTTATACAGTACGTTATCTGCGCCCATACGAAATTATCTTTTTGCAATGTGAATCTCAGAACGACTGACAATAAAAACATAATGTACATGATTGTGTCAAACTTGTTCCATCTGTCTGTCCACCAGCTACTAATTCTATTTGATAGAAGACGTTGCTCTCTTTGAAATATCTAAAAGTAAGTAATATGAAAACTAATTTTAACAAGGGATACACAAACATTAGCACAGAACTGTTTTCAATTATCATATTGACTGTTGATTTTAAATGTCTTGTGATTTTATATAATTTTGCACCTCAATTTACTAAATACGAAACGACACAAACAATACAACCCAACCAACATGATCAGTACGTTGGATCTCTTTAATCTGTTAGATATGATTGGTATCATTATATTTGTGTTCCTACATGTAGTTTCAGTGCTCTACCCACTTAGAAACGTTCAACACTATGCCAACGCTGCAATTTTGGAAATCTTTGAATAATTTTAAAAACTTTACTTACAATTCAACGGTATGTTTAAACAAAAGCTCATAACAATACTGTCATCGAATTATATGAAAAAAAAACATTTGATTAAATATTGAAAAAAAATAATTGAATGACAAATTTTCGTCTTCTCTCGTCACATCTTATATCTCAATAAATCCTTTGATTTGAGTCTGGTCTCTAGCTAGTGCATCAATGGTATAAAAAGACGAAAACATGTACATAGAACATTTTGATATAATAATAACCAACAAACTAAAAATCCACAATTCTGGAAGCTTTTTGTGTTTGTAGAATGTTTAATTTAAATTCAGAAAACCTATACACAGAGTTATGCAATCACATTATGCTTATTTAAACCACCTCCCTCTTTTTAGAAACGGGTTAATACAAGGCTAAACACAATATTATGTTAAATTCATCAAACTTTATAATGTCTGAGCATATACATGAATAAAAAACAAAACAAGTAATACATTTGTTCTCATTGATTATCTTTGTATCCGCTCGTATACTTTCATATCTTCAAATACAAAATTTTAAAAACTAGACCTCCACAAAAATAAGATTCAAATCGCATAAGACTCGATTAGTCAAACTCAATTTATTTTAAGGGAAAAAAATCAATATCTAAATAGAGTTCTTGCATCCCTCAGGCGTTCCTATTTGACGTGAACTTGATTGATAAATGAACGGTGACGGATGTTTGACTGATCGATGAGTGATCGGTGATCGGTGACAGATAGAATCCGTCAGATAATTCAAATAAGCTATATGAGAGATACCCGAAAAACGGTCAGCGAACTAATTAATTAATCGGATCGTACTGATACGCATATATTTAATGATGAACGAGGGATTTTTGTGTATTTTATAGTTTAGGAATGGTGGTTTTGCATTAAATTAAAAGATTGTAAGAGGAAATATACTTAGATATTGTTCGCATTTTTCAAAACTAACAAAATTATTTTTCTTTTGATAAAAAAAACTATGCTATTTTATTTGTAATTAGTTATTTTAAAGATCTCAATATTAGTCTTGTTTTAGAATTTAGATATTTTCAGAATTTAAATGCTTAAACTTTTGATTTTTTTGGAATAAAAATGCAGTTATTGCTTTATTTCAATACAAATTTTAAACCGCCATAAGATTTCAGTACTTTCTGAACACAAGTATTGGTTGTTTTTCATAAGATATGCTGAATTTTAGGGAAAAGATACTAATTTCTTGTACGCGTTACCTTAAATGCAAATATTTTTTTCTCATATTTGAAAAACTGTTAGGTTAATTATTAAACGTGTTTTTTTCATTTTTTTTCTTTGGTTTTTTATACGTTTCTCAAAATGAATATGTCTCTCCGAACCAGAAGAGGGCCTATATGAGTTTTGCACATTGGGTTTCAAAAAAGTTACTTAATCTTCAATTACACCAACCAACGACGAATTTGATAAATACTATTAGAAGAATAAGCATGGTAATAACCAAGAGGATATAAAATTATAAATCATACTAGTTATATTAAACATTACCTTTTTGTACTTTTCATGGAGTATGGTATATGTCCATGAGGGCCAATCTTCCAAGTCATCTTCCACATTATCTTCCTCGTCTTTATTTGATGACAGCATGATTTGTTTTGCTAGGGAAATTGTTATAGATTAAGTAAACAAGGAAACACGATCTTCTCATTATTTCCTATAAATAAAATGAAGTAGTGAACTCTTGAAATAAAGCCATGTTAAGGGCATATCCAACAGTTTATTTCTGACGGTGAGAATTTTTTCCCATTAAGATATTTTATTCTTCAATTGACAGAGAATCAAATTTTGCCCAAAAAAATATATGTTGTCGATTTCGTTTTTGCAAAAAATGCTACTGAAAATTGAACATTTTTGCAATTTTGGAGTAAAAAACGTTTTTTATTTAAAAAAATTAAATATGATTTTTTAATCAACATATACTTATATATTTGGGCTCAAATTGAAGCAAAATAATTCAAGATGGTAAGAAAAATCTAACTTTACCATTTAAAGCACTAATTCTTATTCAAATAAAGCCAAAAACGTTATGGTGGACCCAAACAACGGCAAGAAATTAACATTTGAAATGCACATTTTTGATTTTTTTTAATATTTCTAACGGTGTCGATTTGACCAAAGTAAGATATGTTATTCTTTGAAAAAAATGGAACGTCATAACGTTTTGAAAAATATTTGTCACCATACTCGTTTTTGAAGAAAATTGAGAAATATAATATTGTTTACGCAATCCCTCCCGTAAGCCTCACAAATTGCGCCAAAAAGACGTTTTCCGAAAATAACGTTATATTTCCCCGCTAATTTTTCAAAGGAAGTGCGACGGTGTGGTAGACAAATGTATTCACACTGTGACTTTGTTGGGAAGTTGTCTCGATAGCACTCATATCGCATCTTCTTGTTTATAATGAACCAGTATCTGGACGAGATAACAATTCAGTTAGTTTTACTATTATGTTCGTCAAAATTTTGAAACCCTGGTGTGAAACATACAATCCGTGGAATTACAAACTATCAAAATAGTCCCTCTGGTATCTTGCATCCCTCTTTTAAAAACAAAAGTATTACACGTTAGAAATCCGTTTCTGTGTCTCAGTCTATAGTACAAAGCAGGATTAGTTTTCATATTATATTTCCATTTGATTTTTTTGTTCTGAATATTCATTTAGTATGCCACTTGACGTCCGTCATCCATAATCATTATTTCTTTTACCGTTACTTTACAATGAAGCGTTTTGCTTTTACTGATTTATATTACACCGTCTATAATTTCACATATCGAAATTAACAAAGAGCACGTGAAATTTTGCAACCAAACACTTGTCTAAAAACTCAATGACTCCGTATTATTTATTCATTTTGCAGTTTCGGGCTTTTTATTCTTTATAGGCTTCTAGCCATAACAAAAATCTGTATGTTGACTCGTTTAGTCGAAATAAAAATGTATATCCGATGCATAGTGCAGTGAGAGTTTCGCGCTATCTATACGCTAAAAGAACATCTAAATAAATGATTGAAGGAATATACGAACTTCGAATAAAATCTCTAAACAACAACAAAGGTTACATGAATCTTCAAATAAGTCACATTGCTGATTTTAACTCATCTGTTGCGCCATTTGCAGTTGTAGATGAAAACAAAAACTTTTTTTAATAAAAGAGATCAGTAAAACAATAAATTGAGAATAAACGAAAGGGCCGAAAAGCGAGCCTGACTGTCGCTGTTTTACGCTTCAATATATGAGTTATTGCATATACACAATTGAGATTGTTTTCTGTTCTACTGCCCTCGAGCTAGTTTGGCTGCATACAAAGTAACCACTGATGTTGACAACTATTTTATTATTGATTATTCATACAAATGAATTAAAAAAAAAAAATGCAGAAAGAAAGTCTAAAATTTTCGTTTAAAAATAAAATATAAAGAAAAATAAAATACCATTGATAAATTATCATGATAAAGAGTTTGCTAGCGGTAAAACGTATGCCGTACTAGAATAAAGTTGAATAAGATCAAAATTTTGAGATAAGCTATTAGCCCCCCCCCCCCCCCCCCTCCTTTCCCCAATTGTGAATTAGGTATTTCGATGGCTGTTTTTTTTTTTCCTATCCTATTATGGATCCGCTGATTTTGTTAGGGTGTGTCTTATTAGCCGAGACCTAAATGAAGACCTACACCGTTTTTTTTTTGCTAATGCATAAATGTTTCCTCATACACCTTAAACACCAAAATCGTCAGATATTTTCTACTTGTATGTCAGTGTATATATTACAATGTTTTCCTATTTCATTTTGTTTTCATTTTTTTTTATTACAGTGTCATCTTTTGTTTTACATTGTTTACGAGTTAAAGGTCGTAGTCATTTAAAGAGCTACTGTACATTAATTGCACTTCAAGGCAAAGCTAGATGCATGATGAATTAGTTTACACCGTATTTTATTTTTCTCAAGAAACCTTATATCATCTTTCTCAAGTAAAACCAAACTTTTCTATTCTGAATGACAAAATCTCGGAAAAGTTTGGTAAAGAATTAATCATAATTTGCATTCTAATGCCATATTAAATAATAAATCATTACGTATTTGTTCTCGTTGTTTCTTCTGCATGTATTGAAGATATATAGACCAAGATAATTGCAGTTCTTTTATGATAGACGAAGAGGACAAAAATATCTTTAAAATATTTGAGTTTAATTTTCTGTTAATATTCCGTCATCCATAATCATTATTTCTTTTACCGTTACTTTACAATGAAGCGTTTTGCTTTTACTGATTTATATTACACCGTCTATAATTTCACATATCGAAATTAACAAAGAGCACGTGAAATTTTGCAACCAAACACTTGTCTAAAAACTCAATGACTCCGTATTATTTATTCATTTTGCAGTTTCGGGCTTTTTATTCTTTATAAGCTTCTAGCTATAACAAAAATCTGTATGTTGACTCGTTTAGTCGAAATAAAAATGTATATCCGATGCATAGTGCAGTGAGAGTTTCGCGCTATCTATACGCTAAAAGAACATCTAAATAAATGATTGAAGGAATATACGAACTTCGAATAAAATCTCTAAACAACAACAAAGGTTACATGAATCTTCAAATAAGTCACATTGCTGATTTTAACTCATCTGTTGCGCCATTTGCAGTTGTAGATGAAAACAAAAACTTTTTTTAATAAAAGAGATCAGTAAAACAATAAATTGAGAATAAACGAAAGGGCCGAAAAGCGAGCCTGACTGTCGCTGTTTTACGCTTCAATATATGAGTTATTGCATATACACAATTGAGATTGTTTTCTGTTCTACTGCCCTCCAGCTAGTTTGGCTGCATACAAAGTAACCACTGATGTTGACAACTATTTTATTATTGATTATTCATACAAATGAATTAAAAAAAAAATGCAGAAAGAAAGTCTAAAATTTTCGTTTAAAAATAAAATATAAAGAAAAATAAAATACCAAAACTGAAAAACTGAGAAACAATTATCAGTTGAGAACTAATGATTGTGCATCACTATATGAAACTGATAAATTGATTGCTCCCGTGCTCCAGTGGCAAATATATCACGCATATTTACGACGTGGCGAAAGTGGATCTGAAGTAAATCATTGATAAATTATCATGATAAAGAGTTTGCTAGCGGTAAAACGTATGCCGTACTAGAATAAAGTTGAATAAGATCAAAATTTTGAGATAAGCTATTAGCCCCCCCCAACCCCCCCCCCCTTTTCCCCAATTGTGAATTAGGTATTTCGATGGCTGTTTTTTCTTCCTATCCTATTATGGATCCGCTGATTTTGTTAGGGTGTGTCTTATTAGCCGATACCTAAATGAAGACCTACACCGTTTTTTTTTTGCTAAATTATAAATGTTTCCTCATACACCTTAAACACCAAAATAGTCAGATATTTTCTACTTGTATGTCAGTGTATATATTACAATGTTTTCCTATTTCATTTTGTTTTCATTTTTTTTTATTACAGTGTCATCTTTTGTTTTACATTGTTTACGAGTTAAAGGTCGTAGTCATTTAAAGAGCTACTGTACATTAATAGCACTTCAAGGCAAAGCTAGATGCATGATGAATTAGTTTACACCGTATTTTATTTTTCTCAAGAAACCTTATATCATCTTTCTCAAGTAAAACCAAACTTTTCTATTCTGAATGACAAAATCTCGGAAAAGTTTGGTAAAGAATTAATCATAATTTGCATTCTAATGCAATATTAAATAATAAATCATTACGTATTTGTTGTCGTTGTTTCTTCTGCATGTATTGAAGATATATAGACCAAGATAATTGCAGTTCTTTTATGATAGACGAAGAGGACAAAAATATCTTTAAAATATTTGAGTTTAATTTTCTGTTAATATTCTGTATGAGTCTTTTGCCGATTCCCGCCGTGCTCTTTCATCTGATGAAAGAACCCTCCCTTTCCAGACGGCCATAGCAATTCCAATGGTGATTCCGTTATGACGTCGTTGAAACAACGTTAAATTACGGGAAACAATAGACGACGTTTACGTTTGTTATTACCTCCCCTGAAACTGTTGAATATGCCCTTAAAAGAACGTATTTATGGGAAGAAAAATACACATGTCTTAAAAATAAGTATTTTCTAAATTATTCCATCCTTTTCCTGGAATGTGACTAATATAAATTAGACTGAAAATGAAAACCAACTTCGTGACGACTAATGTACTGACGGATATGTGTGAAACGTACCCCTCCTCCCCAACCCCAACCACTGCGGCTCGGCCATAAAAGTGTTTATTTTAGTTTTTGCCCTTGAACCTTGAAAAAATAAAACGTGTGCAATGTGCGGGACATTGGCATTTTTTTATTTTGTTTCACATGGGAGTCTTGTATTCATGAATGATTACAACTTGTTGGGACTAGAAAGCATCGATAATTACAAAGAAAAATAAGATTGGTATGTTCTGAGCTGTTTCTAGTGTTACAGTTAATTGAATAAGACCATGTCGGCAATTTGTCTTCAAATTAACTGTTATTTATTTTGTATTTATGGAAGCTAAGTGGTTTCATTCCAAATCTCAGGATTTAAGCACAGTCTTTTGTAAAGGTTACAGAGACAGATACTAGAAATAGGGGCATAGTTCATGAACCAACAACGCAGATATTATTGATGAGGACTTTCATAGCATTAAACAAGCTGTTGGGGAAGAGGAAATCAGGATTTTGTTACAGCTACAGTGAGTGAATGAACAAAGTTACAAAAGAATATTTTATTCTTTTTCGTAAATTTGTATTTCATTCTTACAGACGAACTGTGTTAGTTCTCATTACTGATTAAAGTTAACATCTAAATTTGTGATAATTGAACCTTGCGGATTTAGATATCTATAGTTGTCAGTATTTGAAACAATTTCGAAGTTTTAAGATTTATAGTAATTTCATTTTGGTAATTTCTATATATAATTGACAAATTCTAAAATATGTCATGTTATAATCTATTTGCTACCACCCTTATTAAAGAAATTGTACTCAGTATTTAGAATTATGCAGATAAGTATGTTTGATTGAAATAAATTCATACAATAAATTTAAAGTTTACAGGTTGTTATTGTTGGCATTTTTTTTCTGTTTGGACAAATGGAAGTATGGATCTGAATAGTACTAATTATTGAAGACTTGATCTCTTTGATAGGCCGCTAGTAAAAAAAACACATCCGTAGATAGTCGGTAAGACAAATTCATTACATTGTGTGCTATCGCTTCGCTCTCAACCCATATGGAATTCCCGATATATCTCGTATTAAATCACTAACACAAAATGTAACTAAAAATATATGTATAACAAGTGTACTGTTGTCATTCAGTACATTATGACAACTGTTGTTACCTTGAGGAATCCTTATATTTCCAATCGGTCATAAAGGTTTCCTGAAATGATTGAAATTAAACTTGAAAGATGAATAGTAAAGTCAAAATGACTTTGAGTTGGGCAGATCAACAGTAAAATAACAATGTCTATCAATAGATGTGTCACTGGAAAATTGTTTCCCGATGATACTGTAAATTCTGAAATTAGAAAATTGAAAACACGTTTGTTAATTTCTTGCGTCGGTACCGCTTATCTGGATTTGACTTCCTCAGGAACGCCCAAAGCCAATCATTTGAAATCTGAAAATGTTTAAGTACCACATGCCTTACTTTTACGATTCTAGACCAAAATGCAATTTTGAGATATTGAGAAAAATCCAGGAATAAAAATGTTTGAGGAACCACCAAATTTAGCAGTCCTACATTATTAACTCTGTCTCTCCATCTAAAATTACTATGCCATACATTGTTATTACAATAACTAAATGACCCTTTCGTGAAATCAAGAGATATGAGTTGCAAATATAGATGAATATAATTGCTTGTTGATTATGGTTGGAAGAAGTCCATTTACAGTGCTGCAAAACAGATATTATAAGGTATATAATGGTTTGTATCAAATCTGAACGTTTTTGTTCCAATGGTTACAAAAAGCAGATCTAGTGTTAACTATCTAACTGTTGAGTATATAATTCAAACTCCATTATTTATATGCATCCAATACCTAGAAAACAATGTATTTGATGCTGATTCTGAATTAATTCAGCAATTTCAGACCGGTTGCTAGGGCTTTTTTTTATGTTGCAATGGTCTTTCAGCCATTTAAATTAAAGCTAATATATATTTATCTTTTTCGAACAAATTATAAGTCCTGTTTTAAAAAAATCAATATATGAACTTTAAGATACAATCATAGTTTGTAATGAACTTGTCTGCCCAATGTCAAATTTTCTTGATTTAAAATATGATATTTAAGCTATTTTCAGAAAATGTCAAAATACAGACTTTTGCAACTTTTCAAATACCATTTTAGCCTTATACAATGTTATAACAAAAACAAAATCGCAACATTAAAGTCAAAATATAAAATTTAAATAATGCTTAATTATATGTTGACATTTTTTTTTTCTTGAAATTGTCATTATCATAAAATTGCGAACACCGAAAAGTAGACATTTTACAATTTTCATGTCTGATTTAATCATAAATTCCTCCAAAAAATGGCGGCGTGTTTCCATAGCAACCGTTCAACAAAAAAAAGCTTGCAAACTTTATTTCAATCTTAGCTGCCTACTATATAAAAGAATAAAGTAGTTATGAGACATACATGAATCACACCCTGTCTGGATCTTACAAATAGTTGTACTTAAATATAAAAAAAAATTCCAACGGTGGTAAAATGACTTTGAATGTATTATTCATTAGCATGATGATATAGATAATATACTGGTACCAAGAGCAAATATAAATATTATCAGACAAAACCAACGACTTTGATAAAATTGTGTAATAATTTAGTATCAAACACAAATAAAACTTCCAGGTTGCACTTTGTAAAAACAGCTGTTTCTCAAAACACGCCTCTTTTAGGGAGATCTTGAATATTCTGAAAAAATCATTTTGTTTACATACTGGTTCCCAGTTATTCTCTCTGTGTTCCATCTCACAGAGACATAACTTGGGAATGTTACCAGTAAATATACATGTGCATATTGTTTACATTGAAATCTATGGTAACCTTTTATTCGAGGTAGGGGTAGTTAAAACTATGATAAGTTCAGGACATATAAATGTTGAAAATATGCCGCACAGCCCTATATTTTGACCTTTGAAAAAATTGTGGTGCATATGAACTTTCAATTCTAGGATAAGATTTTTTTCAAAACTTCATAGGAAAAGTGGTACAGTTTTAGTCGTAAAAGGAGTTCCTACGGGAAATTGCATTGTCAATATTTACAGAAATGCAACCCCCAACAGTGGTTACATTACTTTGAATGGATCGTTAATTAGCATGATTATATATTAGATAAATAATCATCAAGATATGTTTTTTATTTCCAAGACGTTTTTTATTGTAACACAAATACTGTTATACCACTGTCCCAGGTTAGGGGGAGGGTTGGGATCCCGCTAACATGTTTAATCCCGCCACATTATTTATGTATGTGCCTGTCCCAAGTCAGGAGCCTGTAATTCAGTGGTTGTCGTTTGTTTATGTGTTACATATTTGTTTTTTGTTCATTTTTTTACATAAATAAGGCCATTAGTTTTCTCGTTTGAATTGTTTTACATTGTCTTAGCGGGGCCTTTTATAGCTGACTATGCGGTATGGGCTTTGCTCATTGTTGAAGACCATACGGTGACCTATAGTTGTTAATGTTTGTGTCATTTTGGTCTTTTGTGGATAGCTGTGTCATTGGCAATCATACCACATCTTCTTTTTTATATTATCAGACAAAACCAACGACTTTGATAACATTTTGTAATAGTTTAGTATCAAATATAAATAAAACCGCCAACAGTGGTTACATTACTTTGAATGGAGCGTTAATTGGCATGATTGTATAGATAAAAATCATCAAGATAATTATTTATGTTCAAGACGTTTCTCATTGTATCAGAGCTTGTTCTGTCCTAGAAAAAAATGACTCGCATCAGGCATAGCAATATGTTATCCTAATACATTAGGTTTAAGCTTAATTCATGGCTTTGACTGTTATGCTAATGCTGATGTTTCAATTATAGAGACAGGATGAGATGTTAGTTCATTCTCCTTTAATGTTAGTTAATTGTATTAATAGTTTATGCAAATGACTATCATCTGTTTGAGCGGGGTGCCAGGATATGCACACAGTTGGGGTTAAAACAAAACAAAAAGATTTTAAAATGTATAAAAAAATAATGATACACAAATGATCAATTGAAAAAATCTGGTCAAACACGCAATGCTACGGAACTGTCATTATTGTTTTCTTTTTATACTGCATTAGGATATAGAAAATGAAAAACATCTCGGTTAGTTCTCGTACTGCAGTTTAGTAATCATAATAAAGAGTTACGGTAGCTCATTACTTCTGTCTTGGTAATTTTAATTATAACTTACATTTAGAATTCAAAAAAACAATTACTTAAGGAAACAACATAGACTAAATTGAAAATATTTTAAAAAGTTTGATTGTATTGACAACAATAGTCGATATCATTTAACATTCGAAAAGGTATGTTAATTTTTTTTTTATCGTATTTAAACAAGACTGAATAACAAATAACCTTATTTTAAACGACTGCATTGTGATTACAAATATAAAATATATGTTTTTTAAAAATACATGTTGTAATACATATTACATTTAAACACACACAACAGTACGATAACTTGTGCATGTATTATCATATAAGCTAACCGAAAAAAAAGTTTGGGGTTAATAACCTTATTATTGTGTAAGCAATTAATATAACATGTATAAGACCTAAAAATCATAGATTTAGTATTTTGAATAATTAGTAATTGAACAAATAAGAAGACAATCACATTACAATCTATCAAGAATCATGATCAATCAAATATTACACTTAATTTAATTTTAATTTGTCACTATTATGCTGAAATATTAAAACCAAACCTTACTCTTCACAGTAGCATGTTCATTCACAACGTCATGTGATCTCTGTATACCTGTAAAGTTACCAAGTAACAGTGTCATTAAGTTTAAATGAATCATCCATGACCGAAACTCATTTAAATCGCTTAAACTATACAGTGACAGAATTGGAATTATGGTGCCCTGACGGAAAAAGAAAGGAAAATAGAAAAAAAAATAGAACGAGATAAAACCTAATGTTACATTTAGCTTAACACGAATGATTTCACAATATGACTTATACACAAATATAGTTGTGCACGATCATGTTATTTTATAGCTGACCATTTTAAAAATTTAAAGTATATAACTATTGCAGTAATATTACAATAAAATGACAATAAAATAAAATTATATATAACAATGTTGCCGGATATAAACTGTTTTGCATGTAACATATGTTGAGGCTAATCAAACATAAAAATGTTTCCTTCTATTATCAGAACATTCGTTTAAGATTCAACATTAGAATTTGATCTTGTCACTTTGAGATAAATATAGTTTCTGACACAGTCGTATATAATGGAAGCATACACTAACTTACCGCTTGTTCCATCAACCCGCGTTCTAATTGAATGCGAAACTATATAAAGCTAGATGTGATCAATGGCTAGACTGTTCTGCTAGTATTTATTAGTTTAAAACACGTATGGTGACACGGTACACACTGTTTGGTAGCACGTTTAAAATCTAACTGACCATGCAAGTATATTACAATGAAAGCATATTGTTCAATTCATAAAGTTTAAATACTCAAATTTAAAAGGAAAATGTAAGAACATATTCATAATATAATTATATGTTATACTGCGTTAACATACAGTTATGCAGATGCATTGACAGGTGAATCGTATATGTAATTGTTAAGGTCTTTCTGTATGTTCGAATACGTCTTTGAATTACTTTATTTGTCATTTTTGTATTATTGTCAACGAAAAAGAGAAAGATATTTATGATTCGTATGCGTTAATATTCTCTTCTATCATTTTTTTTTTTATTATTCTACTAAATTCTATCACATCGAACAGCAAGCTATAAAGGTCCCCACAAATTACTAGTGTAAATCAAATTCAAACGGGACAACCAACGGAATAATCTCTATACGAACGAGAAATGAGAAACAGACGACAACCAATGTGTAATGATGACCGGACAACTTATGTTACATGTGACGACATGAAAGCAAAGAACAGGAATCAAACCAATTTGAAAAAGGTATATGTTCTGGAATATGCGTAGATAAATATATATCTATAAATAATTTCATTGAAAACGTGAATGAAAAATGTGTTGTAATGCATATTTACCCGACACTGTAAATCATTTTGAAACCCCTAATGAATACATTGGAAATTTGACAGCTTCTTCCATCTCCTTGTTTAACGATTACCTTGTTAGACAGATAATGACATCGTATTTACTAATAGACCGACAAATAAAAGACGAAATTCTCAATAATATGACATGTTGATTCGTATGATCTTCTGCACAATATTCCAATGCTAAAACGCAGTGCGATAAATTTGATTCAAACTGTTAAGGTAACAAACGAATGAACTCAATGATGTTTATGACATTTTGTTTGCAATTATATGAAAAAGAAGACAGCATACAAGTATGTAATTGTTCCAAACAATTTCGACTTTATAATTTGACTCAAAATATTGTTCCCAAAAAAATTCCTGTAAAAATCACATGTCATGGATATAAAAGGCGTAGGGTAAAACCAGATTCAATCCACCATTTTCTACATTTGAAAATGCCTGCACCAAGTCAGGAATATGACATTTGTTGTCCATTCGGTTTGTATGTGTTTTGTTATTTGATTTTGCCATGTGATTAGGGACTTCCCGATTTGATTCTTCATCTGAGTTCAGTATGTTTGTGATTTTACTTTTTACCAATTTTTTTTTTTTTGTATACACATTCGAATTGTACATTTTGATATAATTTGTCGTTGTTATTAGATGTTTTAGTTATACTCGAATGATTTATATGAAACAATATCTGAAAAAGTCTAATTTTTGGCAATAAGGGAAAAAAAGTGTTTAGACCCGGTATTATAATAACACAAATCGAAGAACACATAGAGGATCTAGGAACTGTTGTCTGTAATTCAAATAATTGTTAATGTGGTAACAATTGCAATTTCAGAAATGGTACAAAATAATTCCAGTTCTTTTCTGTTACCAAAATGAATCAATTTTTTTCGGTTTTCATTTCCTTTGTGTATACAAAAGTAAATCGGTAAGTTATAAGTTCAATGGCTTTTAAAAATTGGATGAAAAACCTAGTTTAAACACCATGTTTACCTGTTAGTAGGCTAATCATGTAATGTATTTTTCAAATTTACACACATAGCAGCATACCACAAAAGTACAATGTTGATCGTTCGGAATATATGATGATAAAAATAGTCGAATATATATTTTAAGAATATGTTAAGTTTGTTCATAAAGTTGTTTGAATTCGGAAAAATACTATCATTTCTTTCATCAAAATCACTTTAAAATGCATTAAAACAACGTATTTACAGGGGAAAAAATTGATGAATACGAAGCGAGTATATGTCATCAAAATTTCAAATTATAAGTTAGAAAAATCGTAAATAAATAGTGATGCCCATTGACAGTTTGACTTTTAAGATATCAAATATGTGCTTAATTCATGTTGAAGGCCGTACCTTGGCATTTGGTTCTTTATATCTACATAATTAAGTACTGCTATGATGAATAGATGCTGGTTTGTACTTAAAACCACGTCTTATTATTTTTAAATTCAAAACAAAACACTCATTTCATTATGACTTTCATTTCTATATAAAATGGTCATACTAAAATATAACTATTGAATGAAATATTTATTAAGTACCATGATATTTGTTTTCTTTTGACCAAAAGTACATGCCTTTCTGTTTTAATTGCAATTTTTAGAAAACCAAAATGACAGGTCTGAAAAACCATGCTTAGATATGATTTTTCAGAAACCTTTAATAGAGAGTTTATTCACCCAAATTCTTAAATTACCCCAATAAAAAACAGATACCTAAACCAAAAGAGCTGTGCCTGTTTGGAATTTAGAAATTTAACATAAAAAGCAATCGGGCCATCAATTAGTGGTGTATTTCCAAAAGATGCTTTGATAAGTTAGATTTACAATAGCCTCTACTTCTACATGAGGTGTGTATGTAATGTTTGTTAAATCTAGTTAAGATAAAAGTTGTGTTGAGGATAATACTATATGATTGGACTTTAAGTTACATGTAAGTTAACATTTTCATTTGTTTAATATGATTACAAAGCATTGTACAATAAATCTTGTTTAAATTTATTAAGGGAGCTACCATTTAATTTTTAAGAAGGTGTGATGATAACATTTGTAAAAAAGAGTCAAGAGTTGTGAGGGGAAAAAAGCAGGTTGAGGCACTTTGGAAAAAAAAATTGATAAAGCCAATACTTACAATGAACACTGTTCTTTCCTTTGATCTTGATATTTACATCTTTAACAGCAAGCTTAATACCAAAATGTATAATCATTTCCTACTGTGAATTATCAATTTTTATATGGTGAGGTTCCCTTGTCACCATCTTATTGAGTGTATATATCTCAACTTTTTCGGATCACTCCTGTATGGAACAACGTATTATATTTCAACAAAAGAAATCACTGTATTACTGAAAAATTATCACACAAGGGTTTTTGATATCAAAAATTACTCAAAACATACACCTAATTATATTATCGGCAGAAGAACATCATTCGTAAATACTAATCAATATGCATACATTAATTTATTTTAATTCCAATATGTTATGGTTCTATTCTTTACAAAGCACAAAAATGTTGGCATTCAACTCAAAAGCTTATAAAAACATTTAAACAGACTTTTCCGAAAGGGATATAGTTACGATACTGTTGTCAAGTCATTAAGGATTGTACATTTTGGCTTTAATACTGGTTCGCTTATAAGGTGTTTGCATCTGAAATGAACACATTTATTCTAAAACCCGATGATACGGGTTATGTTCTTTCAATATATGTTATGCTGGTAAGATTTTCAACCCCTAACGAAAGGGATTGTGCCTGATTTTCATATGATGAAAACATAACATTTTGATTACTTAAATTGCGCTCTGGAGCTAGCATGTCAGTAACTGCTAGTAGTCCTTTCTAAATGTATGTATCATTGTCATTTGGCTTAGTTTCTTTTGTTACATATCTTGACATTGGACACTAACTTCTTTTAAACTGAGTTTTACTATGAACATTGCTATGTTTTTCTTTGTTCTACATTACTTAAATGCACGAGGGGGTTAACATCTCACTCTTTAATCATGAATAATTTCCAACCAGGTGATAAACGTCAATTAAGCTGAATTAAGAAATAATTCAAGCCCCCATGAATTATTTCGATTCTAATAGGACAAATACAGCAATTCTTTTGGATCGAATCGCTCTAGGTAAAGGCAAATGTTTGCCCTTCCCGTAAATAAACGCACTATTAAATTGGCGTAAAAGAACGGAACAAACTGAATAAGTGACATGTATAAATTATTTACAATAACGTATTTAGATAGTTTTGGATAAATGTAAATGATAATTTACTAATATGTCTTATATGTTTAAAACAAGAGTGCACACGCTGAAATGTCTCGCCTTCTATACTAATCATTGATATTATGTTGATAGTCCTAAGTATAAAGCTAAGCTTTAATACAACTGTCACATAAACTTAACATTAACCAAGATAACGAAACAAAGACCAATGAACCTTGAAAATGAGGTCAAGGTCAGATGAACCATGCCAGGCAGACATGTACAGCTAACAATGCTTCTATACAACATATATAGTTGACTTATTACTTATAGTTTAAGAAAAATAGACCAAAACACAAAAACTTAACACTGTGCAATGAACCGTGAAAATGAGGTCAGGGTCAAATAAAACTTGCGCGACTGACATAAAGATCATAAAATATTTCCATACACCAAATATAGATGACCTATGGCATATAGTATTAGATAAAAAGACCAAAACTCAAAAACTTAACTTTGACCAATGAACCATGAAAATGAGGTCAAGGTCACATGACATCTGCCCGCTAGATAGGTACACCTCACAATCATTCCATACAACAAATATAGTAGACCTATTGCATATAGTATGAGAAAAACAGACCAAAACACAAAAATTTAACTATAACGACTGAACCATGAAAATGAGGTCAAGGTCAGATGACACCTGCCAGTTGGACATGTACACCTTACAGTCCTTCCATACACCAAATATACTAGCCCTATTGCTTGTAGTATCTGAGATATGGACTTGACCACCAAAACTTAACCTTGTTCACTGATCCATGAAATGAGGTCGAGGTCAAGTGAAAACTGTCTGACAGAGATGAGGACCTTTCAAGGTACGCACATATCAAATATAGTTATCCTATTACTTATAATAAGAGAGAATTCAACATTACAAAAAATCTGAACTTTTTTTTCAAGTGGTCACTGAACCATGAAAATGAGGTCAAGGACATTGGACATGAGACTGACGGAAACTTCGTAACATGAGGCATCTATATACAAAGTATGAAGCATCCAGGTCTTCCACCTTCTAAAATATAAAGCTTTTAAGAAGTTAGCTAACACCGCCGCCGCCGCCGTAGCCGCCGCCAGATCACTATCCCTATGTCGAGCTTTCTGCAACAAAAGTTGCAGGCTCGACAAAAAATGGCTTATACCACATTTTAGAATCGTTAGTTTACGTTTCCTTGTTATGATGATTTTCGGTTTAACAAGCATGTAATTTGCCGTAAAATGCTTATATTATTACGTCATCGTTCTATGACGTCGGGAAGCTCATTCATAAAAAAGCATATGACGTGGGAGTACGATCGGAACAGCACAGCAAGTATATTCATATTTTAACCACGGGTGTGTACTCAAAGCGTTTGACGGACGTCATGTTAGAATAAAAAATATGATTTGTTATTCAGGAATGTAGTTAACAATGTGTTTGTCATTGTGCACACAATTCATTATATACCACATATTGTTTGCCACAAAAGATATCCGACGGCCTTCCCAAATTAGCAAAACCAATACTGCATAAAAAGCTTATACAAAATGTAGACACGATTAGCTTTAAAACAATTTAAACTTGAAGACTAATGACCTTATCATGTTCAAAACACATGGGATTAATCGCAAACGACTACAACTGAATTAATGTCTTTTCAACATAGATGGTCCTTGTCATTGTATCGTATGTCGCGTGTTGGACATAGTTAATGAAGTCAAAACGCCCCCAATAGACAGTTAGGTAACAGCTCCATTGGTAATAACACAACGTAGAAACAATCATTACACAATTGGGTGTGCAAAGTATAACGATATTTGGAGGGGCTTAAAGATACAAAATATCAAATAACGAACTTTAATAAAGGAAGAAATGTTATAAAACAAGTGATGAAAAACAGTTGAACTGCACCAACTCCCCCTCAGGTCCCTTTTCAAGACATGCATTATGTAGATGCTTTGTTAATCATTAGAAGAACTAAACTTCGTATTATATGGTGTTGGTACACTTAGAATTGAGTCGATAATTTACCGAGATTATATGAAGAGAAATAGCCAATAGGTCGTTCCTGTCATATATTTTGAAATGAGTAGGCACATATTTGTCAATACTTTTGTACCAAGCTTTATTGAATTTTAAAAATTTACAAATGTTATAATAATTATGTATGCCAGATAAGTGTAATCACTTTGGCTAAATTAAAAGATGTATTTAATAAGATTGTCTCAAAATGCACACTGTATTCGAAGTCCAGAAATGCAAAATGTTATTGCTAATACGATTTTGAAAGATTGACATAAGTGTTCTGAAATTATTTTGCATGCTGTAAACGACATCAGATATGTATTTTTGTTTTTCTATTCCCCAAGTAACAATAAGAATCATTTGTTTCTACGTCTAATGACAATCAGTATCATCAGTTATGACATATAAATCATGTTAACGACGACGTCGAATCATCATTTGTGTCTTCTTAAGGGAATAGTTGTAACCCCTCCAAGTGAACCAATTAATACCATTTGCATATGTCTGGTGAGAACCATTGAGATACAGTCCATTCAGGTTAGATGTATGACAGTTGTCGTACCACCATCCACCTTTAAACTGCTCTACACAATTGCTTGAACTGTCTCTATCCAATGTTGAAAACGGCTGACTTTTGTGATGGATTGTGTCCAACGAATCCCCTATAAAAGATGGAAAATATCACAAATAAATTGTCTAGATATTGGTACAAAATTACAATTATACGTTGGACATATGTCATTCATGTAAATATTTGTGTAGGCCGGATTACAATTTGCCTTATTTTTGAGCTGTGTCCGTTTAATCCCTTCCCAACTAAACAAATTGAACATAGTAAGTTTTTTGCTATTTTATTACTTAAGAAATAATTCATGGAACCCATAGATAGTTGGAAGTTTACACATGGCCTGGGCCGTGTTATTCGAATGTTATCCTGAGCGTTAGCGAGGGATAAAATTAATGAATATCACGGCCCAGGCCATGTGTAAATTTCCAACAATCTATGGCTTCCATGAATTATTTCGATTCTAATAGGACAAATACGGTCATTAAAAAACTGAAGCGAGGGTGGGTATGCTGTGTGTGTGGCTGTTCTTTTTTACTCCCTGTTAGATAAAGCTCAAATATCTTTATGAATATGTAGCTTGCGTAGGTTATTTCGTGAATAACTGCTAGAAAAAAACTTTTTAATTCTTTAAATTCTCAAACACAATATTTGCCATTTTTTATTTACATGTTTTTCTCGTAAGCTTCCGTCAAATTCAAAGTTGACATTTTGTAACTAAGGAGCCGCCATGTTGACTTGCTGAAATGAGTAAATATGCGAATAATGCAATAGAATAGAAAATAAAACAGAACCTACCTCAAAAATCAGTTTTAATAAAATATCATACGAATTCCGATGGTTCACGTAACAGAAAATTTTCAACTTTAGCGGTTTCATTTGTATGACGTCATGTTTTGAAATGACTTAAATGCGCCAAAAAGATTATTAGACTTTCGCGGAATTTTATTTCATTTTTATTTTGTTGATTTCTCCGAGCTCTTGTGCATTACTTCTTTTTATTATGCATACGAATAAGAATAAAAGTTATTCTGTCTTTTTGTAATTGCACTTTTTAAAACAATAAAATCGGCAAAGGGTCTGCAAATAGGTACCAATACATGTAGATTTACGTGGGAAGTATATTGTAACAGCCATTATTATTTATATCTCTGAGTCTGCGCTAAGTATATTTTATCGAGAATTTTATCACAGTGTTGTTTACAAAGCTACAGAAGTACGTCATATTTGAATGGTAATCAAATATTTCTGCATAAAATGTATGTGATTTAAAATGATTGATGGTAATCACACGATCACTAACCAGCGCTTACTTGTTTACCAATGCTGAAAACAAGTTTTTAGTTGATGAACATGAATGGTAGTGTCAGAAACGAGGTATATAATATTTGTATGCATAATATACATGATATAAACATAGCTGGAATTTCAGTTAGCCATATTATCTTCATTTAAAGTTTCAAAATGTAGATTTGGCAAAAGTTTTTCTTATTTTAAAGTCGTAGGTCGTGGTAAGATTGTTGATTTTATGTTTCATATTTGAAAATCATTTCAAATGACCATAATCTTTTTAAATCCCTGCAAGGTACATTAGACTTTGAAGTGATTTTAGAACTATATCAAACATACACTGTTTTGTTGGTGTTTTTTTTTTAATTATTGCTCTGTGCAAATTCATAGAATATTAAGTAAAGGTTGTATATTATGTCTTTAATGAGGCAACAGACCATATTTGCTAGAAAGAATAGAGTATGATAATGTTACTTTATTTAAGTATTACATTATTCGCAAACCAAATTTTTAGATTTATGATATTCTTTAAGCCTTGTCCCTCTGGAACTGACGTAAAGGTGGGCGGACCACTTACAACTGTAATGTATGTTATATAACTTATATTCTTTTTGTACCTCAGGATGGATAGTTTTACACATATTCAAAGCTCTAAACGTGCTAACAGACTACGGTTACTAAAACATGTGTCTACACAATAAAAAGTGCCAACATTTCTTCTTTTTTTACAATATTCATGTAATTGCCAGATAATTTAGTACTTTTATACCACGAATTAGATCTTATACATGCAAGGAAAGGACTTTAAGTTTTATTTGCAAAATTAGTTGTCGGTTTTAATATAAGGTGCCAATTTGTTTACCTTTTTCTAACATATTAATATGTAACAGCACTTTTCTCTTTATAATTTTTTCACTTTAGGATCTATACTTTTGCACAAATTGAACGCTCTAAACGTCTGTAGCTACGGTTACTAAAACGTGTGCCGACAACAATAAAAATTGTCAGTATGTTGTCTTTTTATAATATTCATTTACTGGCCTGAAAATTGAGTTCTTTCATATTTTAGTGTGGATTGTTTGACATGAAGATGAAGGGTTTAAAATTTCATACTATGTTGTCGGCTTTGATAAAAGTGCCACAGTTGTCCCTATGTCTAGAATATTATATTATTTAGATAACAGCATTCATTTTTCTTTTGGTACCTCAGGGTGGAAAGTTTGAAATAAATCCTGTGTTCTTTATATATAAATCTACTGTTATCAAAATTTATGTCGACAATAATTAAAAGTTCCTATATTTTTTCTGTCTCTATTCATTCGTGTGCTTTCCTGATAATTGAGAATATCTCAGAATAAATTTGTTTACATGAAAGGTGAGGCCTAAAGTTGAAAATTGCACAAGTTGAAGTTAGCATCAAAATAAGGGGCCAATATTTTCCCTTCTGTTAGATAATTGAATAACGGCACTAAGTTCAGTTTTGTTTTGTACCCTAGGGTAGAGCTCTTTTAGTCTATGGTTACTAATACATGTTATAGTTATGTTGAAAACAATAAAAAGTGCCTATATATTTTTTGAATATTATATTCTTGTACAGTCCTGATAATTGAGTACTGTAGATACCTCTAGATGGTTTGTTGACAAAATTGAAAGAATTATTACGATGTTTTCATAAAAATTAATTGCTGTGGTCTGCAGGATGAATAGGTTAATTAAATTTGACATCATACAAGGAATATATAGGTCGATCAATAAAATCATGTGTGAATTCAATGAACCATGTACTACGGTAATAATTTTAAATTGAGGGTACTCTCTGAAAAAATATTTTTCAGTGGCCATTTTTTGTCGCCTGATTGAAACAAATGACACAACTTGCAACATTAAGTTAAAACAATTACACAAATATTCACGTCGCAATATTTATTTTCGGAGCGCCTCGTTATAGGAGGTTTACTATGTATGTTTCAATAAATGAAAACAACCATTACTAATTTGAACAATATAGTAAACAATTGAATAAGGTGCATTATTCTCTGAGGGTCATAAGGAAAACAAATCACATATAACTGTCATGTTTAACTCATAGTTTAATTATAAATCGTTCTAATATATGTTCGATCATGTTTTTTTTGCATACAATCTTATAAGGAATCAGTTATTAGTTTAATCAGTTAATAATTTCCGGCTTCATCAGTGCGTTTATGAATTTTTCTTGAAGTTCATAAAAACGATCAAACCTAACATTTGAAAGCCAAGGGTTTATATACGCAAACATGTCAGGAGCTTTATAAATACATTTTGAATTAGGCGTCAGAAGTGCATTAATCACACAAAATAGAGTCTGTAGGAGGGAGTTTCAGCCAGAATTACCGAAACAAATAAAGCATTAATTCCAGTATAAATAATAATTTTCCCGATTTCTTACGAAAATAAAGGCCCAATCCCTAATTCCCGCAAAAAAATAAAGGCCTAAAATCACGACGTCCTGCAACAGGTTCTTTCACCCTTCAAGATATAAAGGTATTACATATGAACTTACTGCTACAAATACGTGTGCAGCTGAATCAAACTATTATTAATTGTATTTGTCGAATTAGTTATTATTTTGCACGCTTGTTTAAAATAGGCCTAGTGAATTGGTTATCATCTTGCATGCATGTTCGAAATATGCTAGGTGAATTGGTTATCGTTTGCACGCATGTTCGAAATAGGCCTGCAGAATTGGTCTAGTTTTGTATTTTGAATATCCCTCTGAAGTATTGAAAAAATTGATATCATATTTGATGTCGAAATTTTTTCAAGGCACCCCTTAATATCTTCCAAGACCCCCATTAGGTTATAACTGGTCCCTTAATCATAGCGAGACAAAAAAGGCACAAACCTGCGTTTCCGCTGTAGCCTCCGATTTCTAAAGTGAATTTTGACTGTATGTCTCCTATATAAAACGTCTTGTACCTCGCATATCTCTGTTCTCCTTCGAGATCCTCCATTAGTATGTACAGTTCATATTCATTTTTTGTGGTAATTTCATGGATTTTAGAATTACCTATAAGGTAAATAAAATGAAAAATATATAAAGTCTTATATCGTTATAGGTGTCAAAGCGTTACTGGGTTTCGACAATGTAGTAAATAAAAAAAGAATTCAACAAACAAACAAAAACACACCAAAAATATATTAGTTGGAATGTCTGCTTTAGACATGTTAGAATGTCGAATGTTAACTTGAATATTTTTGTAAATGGATGAAAAATAGAAACCTGGACATTTCTGCATAAAAATAAAAAAACTAACCTGATTTTCACATACATAAAGAAATGTAAAAGTTTTTTTTCCAGTTCAATTATGCAACAATTTTCAAGTTTACATACAAAGTTTTGGAGGCAAACTTATTTCAATTGCTTTGATTGGTTTAAATGTATGATGTTTTAGAAAGCAGCAATTGTTATCCGCCAAGTTTGTTTATGTGAAAAAGTATTTTTATTATAAAAAAAAGTCATGAACGACATTATGAAAACCCAGCAACGATAATTTTAAAAAGGCATTTTTTTTACATTTCTTCATAAACAATATATTTCTCTAAAAGAACAAAACATTCGATGAAAAAAAAATCAAATATGATTAACATGTAAAAATAAAAATATGTGGTATGATTGCAAATGAGACAACTCTCAACAAAGAGACCAAATGACACAGTAACAACTGTAGGGCACCGTACACCGTCCAGAATGAGCAAAACCACACTGCATAGTAACCTATAAAAGGCCCCGACATTACAAAGCAATTCAAACGAGAAATCTGATTGCCTAGTTTGTGTACAAAATAATGAATGCAAAACAAATATGATACACACAAAACACCATACAATCACTGAATAAGAGATTTAATAAAAATAAAATGCATGTATCTAATACTAAAATATCAATCAGTACACATCCAACATGCAATAGATTTAGTGTTCAGATGTCATTAATAGTCAAACACATGATCTAGTGCAATGCCAAGATACAGGTACCGACATATTGTAGAGCCATGGATGTGCATACATGTATGTATATAAAAATAATATTTAGTTTGTTTTTATTACTGATAACAAAATAAATATTAATACTAATACCAACAATATTCAAACATCTAGTTTCAGTGTTGAATTGGTAACTCTTAGAATTAGTTTACTTAAAGGATCGATAGGTTTACCCTAATTGCATCTCAATTTCAGGGCTCGATAACCACATTTCCGTAAAAATTAGGATGTGTTATCCCGTTTTAAGTAAGTTTTCTGCAGGTACAATCAAACTTCAAATCCAAATTTATGGAAGAATTTAGCAAAGGTTTTAAGTAATTTGTGGTAACGAAATACCTGACTTAATATTATACCAATAATACATAGAAAACCTTCACTGAAATCCAAAACGTAATAACTGACACGGGCATAGCAAACGAGTTATATATAAACACAGAAAGATGATGTCAAAGGGACATCACCGTCCAAAAAGGAAAATTATTAAAAGGGAAATAACAAATTCGTCCCGTTTGCATGTTTTGTACACTAAGATGTCTTGAGAATGAATATTATCTAATTGTAGTCTTTTTTTCATTTGTTTTCTCTAGGACAATTATTCATATTCAAAGCAAAATGCGCAAATATTAAAAGTATTTACTAATATGACTGACATAAAATTTTAATACAGTAATAGTGCAGTCTATCTTTATGTTTGATCTAAAGCATGATAATAAATTTTCCTACCTAACCAGAATTCTCCTGTTAAGTCACCAAACCCGTTTTTGTAATCCGTCCAGTTCCTAAAGAAGTCAACACTCCCATCCTGCCTTTTCTGGAAAACCTGTAATTCACAATAAACAGTAATTGGTACTTGTCACGTGTTTCGTACGATACTAAATTGTCTGAAATATAATCATTGTAATTTTATTAAAAAAAAAATTATATTATTTTAACATTGTGTTTAATTGTTAAGTTATCACTTTTTTTGGGAAAAATTGACAGGAGAAATACGTATGAGTGGGTTACTATTGCTTGTGAAAAATGTTATCTTCTGCATTCGGTTCTATCCTTTTGGTTTTATATGTTCTGATCTAAGTATCACTAACGGGATTCTCTTTTTATTAATTGTTTTTATCAAAGAGAATAAAGACTTAAATACAATTAGCTGATTGACAATATGATGGGAAAGTAAATTGAAATTACGCACCAAATACACTGAATACATCAATATAACAAATTCATCAGTTAATTCAAAGATAAAAAGAGCTTTCAGTTGTCAGAGAACAACTACAATTTTGATAAGAGCTTAAATAAAATATACGTAAAATACACATTTGCTTTGTACTTTGTTTGAGATAAAACCACAACTTCTTTCGATGTACAAAATGCTACTTCTGGTTTTCAATTTTCCAGGTAACATTCATTAAATCATACTCATGGTTATATCACTCCTGTTAGAACAAATTCCGTAATAAGTCTTTTTCGTTACGTCACATTTTGAGAAAGTGGACAAAATTGTAGTGTCGAAAATTTTAACATATCCGCTGTCATCAGTGAAACGGATTTTTCTTAACTGTTAAAAATGTTAAACTTGTGATCATTGGTAAATGCACTTAAAATCAACCTTACCAACCAACCCCCGCCTGCGGTCTTCATGTCACAGTATGTTTCAAATCCACGGATGTCTGGAGGATATATTTTGTATATACCACTTTTTGACTCTCTGATATCTTCGCAATCTCTAGGATATCTTTCTGTATAATGAAATTGTACAATCTTTTTAAATGTTATAAATTTCAATTTTAGGTATAAGTATCAGTGCTAGGTGCTGAACCATTTTTTTTTGTAATCTAACGGAACTATAAACAACTGTCATACAAGTTGGAGGTTTAGCTAGCGATACAAAAAGGTTTATATCACCATTTTCATCGAAAAAATGCCTCTACCAAGTCAAGAATATGGCAGTTGTTTTCCCACTTGTTTTGTCGATTAATAGCGTTTTATTTTGTCAGTTTTTCAATTTTCCTTGAAGCTCTGTATTTGTTCTATACTTTTTATAATGTGTTAGTGCCTCAGTATCCGAGAGTATCTGAGAGGTCTAAGTAGTTTATTTACAGTATCATTTGTCTGTCAAAATTGAGGTTATGAGATCGAACCCCGCAATAGGAAGGTTAGTTCAACTTTTAGCTGAAATGACTAGGACTGCCATTTTTTTTTTCTGCCGTAAGAAAAGAAACGTTACCCGCTACAATTGGCCGAGAGGAGGGACTCATACATGTCATATACATCTCTCTTTGCGACGATAAATTGCGTTCAGTATGTTACACTCGAATAAAAAATGACGGGACTGTCGTTAAGACTTGCTAACCGTATAGTGGTAATCTGCGACACTGATAACCAATGACAGTAAACCAAAATATGTACGTAAACTTTCGTAGGGGTGAGATCAACGTTATAACTTGGAACCCTTGGAAGCAATATTTAGCATGAACACTAACCATCCAAGTTAATTACGTTGGAATATTATTAGCTATATACATTTCTGTTGCTTCTGTTTAATTGATCTCAAATATGAAGTTAAGAAACAAAAGCTTATCAAATTGACGCAATGCATTTGATTAAGGCAAACTATACACTTTATTTATGAAACATCTAAGCTATATTATCGACTAAATTACAACATATTAAAGCGGTTTATGTAGGGCCCTTGATTTAAGCTGCCCGTTGTGATAAAGAATGGAATTAAAGTCACCATATGACAGCTTGATGTACATACTCATGATACTTGTGGTTTATTCGATTGTCATACAAGTGAGAGGTTTAGCTATTGCTATAAAACCAGGTTTATTCACCATTTTCTATATAAGAACTTTGGAATAAGATTGCATTAGTTCTTTATTTTAATACAAATTATAAACCGCCATAATATTTCAGCACTTTTTGTAAATCAGGATTGGTTGTTATTCATAAAATATGCTAGATTTTAGGGAAAAAAATACAAAAAAATGTGTACGTGTTGCCTAAAATGCAAATATTTCTTCTCATATTTGACAAAATGCAACGTCAATTGCAATCAGTCTATTAAAATGCCTTTTGACAAGTTATTTTCTATCAAATGTGAATATTTGAAGGATAGATATCTAGTTTTTATTAAATGAGAAAGATTTTTTTGTTTCCTTATTTGAATGGAAATTATTAACAGATTAACCGCCATTTGATTTTGTACTTTTTATAATTCACGATTGGTTATTTTTTATTAAGGCAAATAAAAATCAGAAAAAAATATACTATTATGTTCTTCGCATTGTTTAAAATTACCAAAATTTCTTATCTTTTGAAAGATAATGCAGCAATTTTATTTGTATTTTTTATCTTAAAGGCCTCAAGATATTTTTTATCTAAAATTAAGTTGAAATCAGAATAAAAATACTCAAACTTTTGTTTTTGTGGAATAAGAATGTCATATTTTGATAAAAATTATAAACCAGCATTAGATTTCAGTACTTTTTGTACATCAGCATTGGTTGTTATTTACAAAATATGCTGGATTTTAGGGAAAAGATACAAAATTTGTGTACGCGTTGCCTAAAATGCAAATATTTCTTCTCATATTTGACATAATGCAACATCATTTGCAATCAGTCATTAAAATGCCTTTTGATGAGTTATTTTGTATCAAATGTGAATATTTGAAGGACAAACATGCATAGATTTTTGATTTTGTTAAATAAGAATGCATTTTTTTTTTAATGGATAGTATAGACCCCGATAGGATTTTTTTTATAGTTTGAGATTTGTTATTTTTCATTACTGCAAAAGAATATAAAAAAAAATATTCTATAATAATCTTCGCATTGTTTAAAATTACCAATAATTCTGAACTTTTGAAAGATAATGCAACAATTTTTTTGGTAATTTGTTATTTAAATGGCCTCGATTGTGATACGTCTATTTTTAAAGGATTTCAAGATTATAAGGATACAAAACTCTAAAATATTTAAAAAAAAATTTACACCAGCAGTTTTAAGAACTGCTTATCTATTTCATATTCCAATCTTATTACGGGAAGAAGAAAATAATCACAATATGAACACCCTTTCTAGATCTGTCCGAGTTTAAAAATATGTAACATAAATAAAAACGAAAATGACCATTCTGTTATGATAATATTCGAATTTATGTTTTATCTGAATATTTCTTAAACTTCATTAAACTTTGCTGAATATTTTAATAAAACAGATGTTGTTGATCAGTTGTACTTGAACGTTTCGTACTTTACAAGTCGCCATTTTAATTTAAGAAATCGAAACTACGATTCCGTAATTTCTATTAGTTTATCATGTGACTTAGTAGAGTTCAATCCGTCAGAAAGGTCGATCGGACCTATCAGTCCGATCCGTCCGATCAGTCAATGACTTTTACTATAAGTCTTACGGATTGGTGACGTGAGTTTAACGCGAACTTGACTGATCGGTGACTGATCGATGACCGCTGATTGATCGCTAAAACAGTAACGCCTAAGGTTGCAAGTACTGTATTATAAACAAACAAAAAACGGATAAGAAAACAATTATGTAAATTAATATCTTATGTTCAGAAGTAAAAAAAAGGTATAGGCAGTGGAATAAAACATTCATTTACCTTGGCTTAGGCAGATATGAAGATTTGTTCACCCTCGAAAAGTTATATTTCCCTCGGGCGATGTCCTCGTGAAATATGATTTTTCTTGGGTGAACAATTCTTCATATCTCCGACAGGCACGGGAAATACATTTATATTGTTATATTCTGTGAGAAAGCTAAACAATACAACGGTAGTAGATGTTGTCAAAGTTTTATTTATCGTAAAAATTTAAAAGATGACATACTCATTAATCAAAACAATTATTGTATTTCAAATAAAGCTAGATTTTGTTTTCATATACAAATAGCTATTTATGTTGGTTTAGGATATAAATCTGTTTTTTTACAAAAAACGGTTTGCAAGGTTGTATATGATCTGGATTCCAAAAAAGTACTAAATGCGTATTACGTTGTTCTTCTTTTCGCATTCCAGAACTTTCCAATTGTTTGAAAACTTCATCTACTTAAGCATGTAAAGAGAATGTTTAGATCCAGTTACATTTTTTAATGTTAAATGTGTTCATAAAGAATATAATATCAGTGAAAATACACCTACATGTAATTGCAGTAATTCAGCATACATTTATGGACCCATTTCCCATGTTATAACAGGAGATCTTAACATCGTTCAAGACCGAGAGTTAAAATCATTCCTCAATAAAGGACCTAAATATTGTCCTTCGTAAATTATCAATTGGAATGAGTGTCGTAATATCATCCACGACTCACTCCGTACTTACTGTTTGAAATGGATAAAACGGGGAAAAGCTGACAAAAAATCTTTGGACTCTTTTTTAATTCAGTAATGAACATAGTTGATATACGTATTCAAAATTTGAAAGAATATTTTACTCTTAACATTAACAAAAATAAATCTCTTTCTCGTATCAAACATAAACTAAAAGAACTAGCCAAGGAATTTGTTTTTGTCCCGACCGATAAAGCTACTAATAATATTATTATTGTTTGACATAAATTTTACATGGAGGTTCTACAAAATGAGATCACCAGTTCACCAACATTCCAACTGACTCCATTTTCAGAAAACGACATCTGTAACAAACATAAACTTTTAGCTACCGCTTTACAAGCAGAACCAAAAACAATGAAAGTCCAAACTATGTATTGGCTTCCGAAGCTACACAAAACACCATACAAATATATTTTTATTTCGTCTTCAAGCCATTGTTCCACTACTAAATTATCTATTCTACTTACCACTTCACATGGTACAATCAAAAACCTGATAATTAATTGTTGAAATAAGGCCTTCGAAAATAGTGGAATTAATTACGTTTTGAGTGTCAAAACTCGTTAGAAGTACTTGATAAATTGCATGCTTATATTAGTGATTTTTAATCTGTTCAAAGTTTTGATTTTTCTACCCTATATACCACATTGCCTCACATTCTCATTAAGAAAAAAATCACACACCTAATTAAATGGGCATTTAAAAAGTCAGAATGTGAATATATATGTTTAAACTCTTTTAGGTCATCTTTTAGTAGCAATAAACAAAAAAACTATGTCAATTTGACATGCTTTGATACTATATCTGCCCTTGAAATTTTACTAGATAACATTTTTGTTCGCTTTGGAGATTCCGTATATCGTCAGGTTATCGGAATTCCATTGGGAACTAACTGTGCACCACTTATTTCGGACCTGTTTTTGTATTGATATGAGTTACAATTCATGACAAAAATCAGCAAAGACCCATCGAAACAACATCTGATACACAAATTTAATAATACTTTTAGATATTTACATGATATTTTGGCTCTCAATAATGACGACTTCAGTATGTACAATGTATACTAAAGAAATTTATCCTGTTGAACTTTAAATAAAGCTAATACTAACAATGACCACTGCCCTTTCCTCGATCTTGATATCTATCTCATTAACGGAAAGCTTAATACTAAAAGTAATGAAAAAAGAGATGATTTCTCATTTCATATCGTTATTTGTCCAATTTTAGATGGTGACGTTCCCTTGTCACCATCGTACGGTGTTTATATATCTCAACTTGTACGATTCGCTCGTGTATGTAACAATGTTTTAGATTTTAATGACAGAAATTTATGTATTACTGAAAAATTATTACAACAGGGTTTTCGATATCACAGACTAGTCAAAACATTTACTAAATTTTATCATCTGTATAAGGATATCATTCGTAAATATAGCTCAACATGCAGACTTCTTATACTTTCAGGTTTTTCACATCCAATATTTTATGGAAATATTCTTTATACATATTATAAAGCACAAAAAAGTCAGTAGTCACCTCAGAAGCTAACAAAACCTTTAAATAGACTTATTAAGAAGGGATATAGTTACGATACTGTTGTCAAGTCATTAAAAATTGCATAATTTGGCGTTAATATTGATTCACTTACAGGGTCTTTGCATCGGAACTAAACACATTTATCTAAAAACCAGTTGTTGGCATGACACGGGTTATGTTCTTCTCATATATTTTATGATTGTATGTTACTAAACACCTCACGGGAAGGATTGTGCCTGATATTCATATGATGAAGACATAATCATTCAATCAGTTTAATTGAAGTCTGGAGCTGGCATGTCAGTTAACTGCTAGTAGTCTGATGTTATTTATGTATTTTTGTCATTTTGTTTATTTTCTTTGGTTACATCTTCTGACATCAGACTCGGACTTCTCTTGAACTGATTTTTAATGTGCGTATTGTTATGCGTTTACTTTTCTGCATTGGCTAGAAGTATAGGGGGAGGGTTGAGATATCTTAAACATGTTTAACCCCGCCCCAATTTTGCGCCTGTCCCAAGTCAGGAGCCTCTGGCCTTTGTTAGTCTTGTATTATTTTTAATTTTAGTTTCTTGTGTACAATTTGGAGTTTAGTATGGCGTTCATTTCCACTGAACTAGTATATTTATTTGTTTAAAGGACAGCTGAAGGACGCCTCCGGGTGCGGGAATTTCTCGCTGCATTGAAGACCTGTTGGTGACCTTTTGCTGTTGTTTGCTCTATGGTCGGGTTGTTGTCTCTTTGACACATTCCCCATTTCAATTCTCAATTTTATCAAACAGTCAGACAGATTATGATATTACGTTAGATAATGATAATTCAAAAATTTTTATTTTCAATAATGACGTCAAATAACAAAGTATTAAATCAAGGAGAATAACATACAATTGATATAATATTGATACATACTTGGTAACATTGATAATTTAATTCTTTGAAAACATAATAGTTCTAAAAAACCCTTGTTGATGTTATTGATGTTATATTATAATAAAATACTAAAGATATTTATAATTACCTGTCTTAATTTTAGACAATATATCCAATATATTTAATCCGGAAAAATGTTCCAGAACAGTCTTTTCCACAGTTGTATTAATGTATGTCTTTATTGCCTTATTCAGATTTGTAGTATCCAACTTAGCAACCAGCGGAACATCGTCGTACCTGATGAGTGGCATCTCAACTTTCGTATCCGGGTTTTCGGGTATAACTGATCCATATACAAGTCCAATACACAATATTAATGACAACATTACGGCTATAACTGTACAATGACAGAACAGATAAGTAATTCAATATAATTCACAGAATCGTCAGAATTCACTAAATAAAATTCAAATTCATGGCTAGCGCTATTTTTCGACTAAAATTCTACCCCGAAACGTGTTTTAGGGAAATCTTTTTAACAATATGTGTTTCTGAGGACAAGCGTTTGTTATATGCACTTTTCTACAGTACATGTTAGGATTCATTTTGGCAATAACAACAATTTATCAATTAGAATACAATTCATCATATGTCTAGAGAAAATTTCAAGTTGCGTCAGAAATCATAAACTATCTGATGTTTTTCTGATTGAAAACAAATCGTGTTGAAATTACTTTCGCAAAACGTCTTCAGAGAAACATATTAAACAAACTGTTTTTATGATGAGATTCAATTTGGCACTAACAACAATTTATCAATTAGAAGACAGTTAATTATCTTTCTCAAGAATGTTTTAACTACTATCAGATAAACTTTCTGATGACTAACTGGGGAAAACAAATTGTTTATTCTTTATGTGTTTTTCAGATTGTCTTATAATATTTTGTTGGTTTTTTTATTCTCTAAAAGTAAAGTACAAACAGAGTACTGGAGTATTGACTATCGGTATAATGATACCCTCGGGAATTTATTGTCTACCAACAGATAGCAAAAGTTATGATACATATACATTCGTTTGCATTATCCTTGGAACGAGTTTTTCGTTTATGTGCGTGTTACATTTTAATGTTGTGTCGTCATTCTCTTATATTTAACATGTTTAATGCGTTTCCCTCGGTTTTGGTTTGTGACCCGGATTTGTTTTTTTTGTATATCGATTTATGAGTTTTGAGCATCGTAATACTACTGTTGCCTTTTTTAATCACATTGAACAACAATATGCAAACTCACTGAAACTCACGCCTTATGTAGTTTGTGGATCCGGTCTTCTTTTCTAAACTATCATCGGGACAAATCTTTGTTTATCAGTTCATTAAGCGTGTTAAGTCAGAAATTTGATACTAACATGAACATATACAGATTGTTTTTATGACATCAACAGTGATATTTTTTTCAAATTCATTTATAGTTAAGGTGTATATATCCCTATTCATACTATTTCATAACCAGAAATTTATTATCAATATTAAGGAACTCAAACCTTACCGCTGACATTATTTGTCAGCAAAAACAACGTATGCAGTGAATTGAAACCGTTTGATTGAACATTATAATCTCTAAATGTATATATTTGTTTTGATTTTGATCCAATGACCTATTACTTTTACAATAAAGAAACCACATATTGTGCACATTATCAACTCTTCAGTATAAAATATCTGTTAAAATCATAGTAAATTGAGTGTGATAATTGGCAAAGGCAACGATATCCGGTCATCTCTTTGTTAAAATAATAAATTGACCTGATAAGCTGAAATGATCAGTTGGAATTGATTTTTTGGAATCACAAAATTTCAGATAGGTCGTTTAAGATGATATTTCCTCGTTAGAATATTATAAAGTCTTTTCATAATACAAAGCACACACAAATATAACACAATTAACCATATCTTTTTTTATATACAACAATTATAATAATATCCAATTTATATGTTTTATTACAATTGCAATGATTACTTAATAGTTAATCTAAATGGCTCAGCATAAAATTGGTGCATGTTCATAGTTCTCATACGCAGAAAATATATGTTACACAAAATAAAACATATATAAAGCCAAGGCTCCGTGTTGAAGGCCGTACATTGACCTTTTTATAATGGTTTACTTTTATAAAATGTTATTTAGATGGAGATTTTTCTCATTGGCACTCACAACACATCTTCCTATATCTATAAATAAAATACAGGGAACAAACTTTTAACAAGATAAAAGTTCATTCTGAAAGTATAAAAGACTAAAAAAAAAACATTGACAGTATGTTCTTTGAAAAGTTAACGTTAACTGATGAAAACAATAAAATGTTCTTGAACAGCCAAATTAAAACAAAATATGAGCTCGAAATGCTATAGTAAGTAATGATTTCTTAGAAGTTGAAAAAAGTGAAAGAGAAAAGAAATGTGTATTCATTGTGTATATAAATGTAAGTTTGTTTGTGATTAAGAAATTTTGATTTGAGAATTCAATGAAATTATGCATTTGTAAAAATAAGTCCGTATGTCTATTACAAAGATTTTATAAAGACCACGATTCTTCTGCAATATTTTATATAAAACGATCCAAGAACTATACATTTAAAAGAAAATAGTTTCCAAATGGATAATATGAAGATAAATGATACATGTACATATAGACATACGCAAGGTATCGAAAGAAGTTTATCTTCCCTTGAAAATACGGCAATTTTGTTGCACTGGATTTGCCAGAGAGACCCCCCCCCCCTTTCCCCCCAACCGAAATAAAACTTGCTATTTAAATCTTTTATCTTTTGTGAAACCATAAAAACAGAAATATCTGCAATTGAAAACGGGACGCGAACGCAATAACTTAACATTTAAATTGACTTTTAATACCACAAGTGATTAAAGTAAACTTTATACATGTAGTTGGAACGTACGTACAAATGTACGACAAAAATAGTCAAGAATCAATATTTGTTTCAAAAAATTCAAATCAATATCATATAATATGTGCATTAAATTGTATACATTTTAATAATCAATAGTGAAATAATGTTTATATATTCGTTCCAGTATTTAATGGACAAACAAAGAAAACTTTCCTTCCTGAAAGCTCACAATCCGCTCATACAAATTTACAATAAATTCGTGCAACAGGTATAAATGCAGATGGCCCAAAAGGTTCAAACATTTCTTGGCTCCACACTTCTACTGGTCTCCCACAGCTATACCTGTATCTAGCTGGTAGAGCACGTAACCACTTTACCCTTGCAAATAAGTGAATGTTGTTATCACCTCTGACCAACAGGTTATGTAAGTAATAAGTCTGGATAATGCCGGGTGTAAGATCCCCAGTGCCGGTCTCAGTAATTATTTCCCCGTCTTTTGTATGCCAATAAGCCATTACAAATGATGAACGCTTGTGTCTAGAGTCCCATGAACCATATACCTCATTGCCTAAACTAACTGCTGTGCATTTTCTACAAGATTCTGGAATTACAGCTTCCGACAAATCTGGATACATGACACTGTAAGTACGAGAAATAATACGGTGTTCGTCATATGTAAGACAGTGTCGTGATGCCTTTGGGTATTGATATGCACCAATGTGTGACCAGTCCTGGTTTTAAATTAGGGCACTTCGTTTTGCTAAATAGAGAAGATGTATAACCTCTTCATCAGCTATGGCTGCTACTGCTCCAAGGGTATCCATCTGTTAAAAGTGTTTTATTAGAGTGATTTCGTATTTTTCTGGTAGTTTTACAGATTTTACAAAGGAATCTCGAGTAAAACGTCGCATCATCTGCAATTCAACCGATCGATTGTTTTTCGGCAGTGAACCAAGGTGACCATTATATCGTTCGAAGCTAAAAAGCCAAAACGAATAAACTGGCCCATAATCTCTTATACAATCGCTCAAATGATAGTGCAAATGCATGTTCGGTGTAACTCGATCCTTGCCATACTTAGCTTCAAAGTCTTTGCAAAACTGTAGGATGCTATCCTCATATTGCCTTATATCTGCCTCTGTAACATACTTAGAAGCGATTGTATGACTTGAAATATAAAAATAAATTGATTGATTGTTGGGTGCTTAATGTCCAGTAGCAAATATGTCATGCATGTTTAGGACGAATATTATAGAGACCAATTGAAATGCTAACAATATCAGATATTGAACTTTAGAAACGATGATCTGACCCCCTTCCATCATTACCACCTACACTCGCATATATACATCTTAAAATAAATATTCTAATTTGGTTTCATGGTGCCCCAATTTTCCCGTCAGAACTCAAGTTTCTGGATCCGCGCCTTGACTACTGATGCAAAATTTTATTGAACGATAATAATATGAATAGAAATTGTATGTTTGTACTTTTGCTATTAATAAGAAATAAAAGTATCTATACTTTTTTTTTTTTGGGGGGGGGAGTAAATTTTAATGTCTATATAAAGGGGTCTTGAATTAATTTTCATTCTTCAAAAGTAGGGATATGACGAAAAATCAGAAATATTCCCCTGCTGCCTCCCATCCCCCAATCCAAGAAAATGACCGTTCCGTTAGATTGTAGAAAGTTGGTCCGAAAATTTCACCCTGAATTCAACATGTAAAGAAGATTTTCATTGGACAATGCGATCATTTTTGCCATACCGTTAATGTATTGCATTTATAAAAATGCGATCGCATAGATAATTAACGTCAGTATTTCTGTCAAACCTTCACAGAATGTATTTAACTAACAGACATACATGTATCTTATATACAATGCGGCGCAGGACATTTGCGATTTTTCATATGAAATTTGAGCTTTTTTAATTAGACATTTGTGAGTTTTATAAAGGACAAATGTACTTTTATAATATTTGCTTCTTATGACTTCTCCGTTCTATTTTAATTGGGCTTAAGGTCCGGTAATTTAATTTATCAATTTTCATTATTGCTTATAATTGAATAAAATTGAGAATTTTTTTTTAAATGCTGATTAGATATTATGTCTAAATGTGTCAAAGAGACAACAACCCGACCATAGAGCAGACAACAGCAGAAGGTCACCAACCGGCGTTTTGCATTTGCGCCGATCTGCATTTCATTTGCGCCCATTTTTTTTCTTCATTTGCGCCGATTTGTTTACAGGTAAATTACAGGTGAATAGATATAAGAAGATGTGGTATGAGTGCCAATGAGAGAACTCTCCATCCAAGTCATGTTATTTTTCATTTATCATTATAGACCTCTTCCGTTAGCAACTTGTACAAATTTAATGAATCACCATGGGGAGGTTGAAGAAGGCCTACAAGATACATCTCTAGACTTATTCCTTGACCGTAACCATAGTTCGTTAGCCTCTGTCTTTCGGACATCTGCCACATGATTATGCTCGTTCTGTGGTATGACAATAGAATCCGTGGTGACTCTGGCTTTACACGATTTTATGATACATTTGTAGGATATGTTGTTATGTTTCAGGACACTAACCTTTCGATATGTATGGCCCTCTTTGGCTCCTTTCAGTGTGCAATATGTCTTTCGTGTTGCAACGAAGTTCCAGAATAATATAAATCAAAATTAACATAAATGAACAAGATTTATAACCAGATTTTACCAATGGTACTATATAGTATAGTACATGTACAAGTATTAACGTACCTGTAAATCTAATTAGGAGCAAATATAAAATCGGCGCAAATGAAAAAATGAAATCGGCGCAAATGAAAGAATGAATATTTTTAAAATCGGCGCAAATGTCATACGCCCTCACCCTCGCACCCGGAGGCGATAGTCGATTCCTATAGCTAAGACATTCGTGTTTAAAAGTAATTTTGTAGCACATCGATATAGTTGTATATAGATAAACAAAATGAAAAGTATACATTATAAAGACATAAAGACAAACATAGTTATCAGGGGTCAATTTTTGCTTGTGTCCTTTTATCTTTCTGTCCATCTGTCCCATTTTGAGTATAAGCTGTTCGGGGTAAATTATCCTACAGTTTGAATGCTAGGAAGTTATCACTTTGCTGGCTGTGGATATACATATATTGGAGGTGTCTTTGCGGTCAGGACTTTAAATTTAAATAATATTTCTTATGTGTGGAACACAGTTGACCTTTGTCATTTTTTGTGTATAAACTTGCATAAGATTGATTATTGGTTGCTTAACATCCTGTTGCTAATGGTTCATACATGTTCAGAACGAGAACAAGTTAACAATAAATTCTATAGGAAGGTCTTGTAATAAATAAAATTGAGAATAGAAATGGGGAATGTGTCAAAGAGACAACAACCCGACCATGGAACAGACAACAGCAGAAGGTCACCTATAGGTCTTCAATGCAGCGAGAAACGCCCCGCACAGTGGCGGATCCAGAACTTTTCATACAGGGGGGCGGGGGTGGGGCGCTGACTGACCTAAAGGGGGGGGGGGTCTCCAGCCATGCTTCAGTGATTTCCTATATAATCAACCACATTTTCCCCATTAACGGGGGGCCCGGGCCCCCTGACCCCCTCTGGATCCGTCTATGGAGCACCCGGAGGCGTCCTTCAACTGTTTATATATAGCTAATATAAAACACTTAAGTTGATTAACCATTCCAGACCCTTTTGTTTTCCACATAATTAATATTACCAATCATATTGTCATAATATTGTTGTAAAATGATGCCCTTTATAGGTTCTTGGTTAGATTAATAAAATTCTTATCTTATCTTATTACCATAATTGATAAGTTCCAGTTCGAAGAGTTCATACAAGAAAGATTTTCAAAGCATAGAAAACTGTGCATATTATAGTACTAAAAATTCAGGGGAAAATAAGGCTTGCACATAGTTATATACTTTAATTCAGTCACGGACCTGTGATATCGCGGATGTGTTCTAGTGTATACAATAAAAAAAAAAAAGAAGTTAACGATCCCTTTAATTTCATAATGGTAAACTTTGTAACACTTGTGTTTAGGGATCAACCATTTCACTTCGAAGGGAGGGGAGATGTTTTTTTTTTGTCTGAGTCAGACTCCCCCCCTTTTTACGCTATCTGAATATTTTTTTTCAAATTTTTTTTTAAATCTGCTTGACCAGAATATTTTTTAGGAAAATTCTCGGTTCCTTAAATAGTTTATTATTTTTTTTAACATCTGTTACAATTTTTATTGTAAAATGAAAAACATTTTGATTTTTTTCAACTTGATTATTGTACATATAATCAAATGAATAAAGGAAGATGATTACGCACTTTTGAATATGCGAAAAGTACCGTGACATGTCTTATATAGTAATGTGAATTCACACTCAAATATGAGAGGAAACAAACGACGCAAAAGAAACACAACGTTAAAATGTTACACACACAGAAACCAGAATATAACAATGGCCATATTCCTGACTTGGTACAGAATTGTGGGTTGAACCTGGTTTTGTGGCATGCCAAATCTCCCGCTTTAAGGGCAATGTTAAATATAACATTAAAATGACAACATAACATGTCAGGACTACGATACAAATAAATAGGAGAACATATTGGACAAAGAGACACATAAATTATACATGTAGCTAAAAAAGGCACCATGTTTGAAATTCAATACTCCAGAAGTGCGCTTCGTCCACACAAGAATAACCAGTGACGCCCAGATACTAAAGTTCGAAAACCAAAACAGGTACAAAGTTGAACAGCAGTGAGGACCAAAATTTCCAAAACATTGTCCACAATACGGCTAGGGTTTTCTGAATTGGATAAGAACATCCTTATTCTTTAGGATAATTTATTTTTTCTGCTAACAGTAAATTTTATAAAATGACTATATAATAGATATACATGATAAAACTGAAGTTTTAACTAATTAAAGTGAAAAAAAAACAAGAAAAAAAACGGATATATTACATAAACCAATTATGTTCGTTCTAATTTATCCTTCGCTTCCGAATATTCAGTTGTGAACGTTTACGACAAAGCTCAATCAACCGGGAGATGTTTTCAATATTAAGATATCTTTTACATGTGAATCAGAAAATGAAACTAGAGGCTCTAAAGAGCCTGTGTCGTATCTATGTGAATATTAAACAAAGGAAGCAGATGGATTCATTACAAAATTGTGTTTTGGTGATAGTGATGTGTTTGTACATCTTACTTAACTGAATATTCTTGCTGCTTACAGTTATCTCTATCTATAATGAACTTGGCCCAGTAGTTTCAGTGGAAAATGTTAGTAAAAATTTTATAAAGATTGTCAACTAGAGGCTCTAAAGAGTCTGTGTCGCTCACCTTGGTGTTTGTCCATATTAAACAAAGGACACAGATGGATTCATGACAAAATTGTGTTTTGGTGTCAGATGGTGATGTGTTTGAAGTTCTTACTTTACTGAACGTTCTTGCTACTTACAATTATCTCTATCTACAATGAACTTGGCCCATTAGTAACAAAGGAAAATATTTTGTAAATTGACTATAAAGGGCAATAACTCCTTAAGGATTCAACTGACAATTTTGGTCATGTTGACCTATTTGTAGATCTGACTCTGCTGAACTTTATTGATGTTTACAGTTTATCTCTATCTATAAAAATATTCAAGATAATAAGCAGAAACGGTAAAATTTCTTTTAAAAATACCAATTGAGGGGCAGCAATCCAATAACCGGTTGTCTGATTCGTCTGAAAATTTCAGGACAGATAGATCTTGTCTTGATTAACAATTTAACCCAGTCAGATTTGCTCTAAATGCTTTGGTTTTAGAATTATAAGCCAAAATCTACCTTTTACCCCTATGTTCTATTTTTAGCCATAGCCACCATCTTGGTTGGTTGACCGAGTCACCCCACACATTTTTTAAACTAGATACTCCAATGATAATTGTGGCCAAGTTTGGTTAAACTTGGTCCAGTAGTTTCAGAGGAGAAGATTTTTGTAAAAGATTACTAAATACTAGGAAAAAGTGGTAAAAAATGACTATAAAGGGCAATAACTCCTTAAGGGGTCAACTGACCATTTTGGTCATGCTGACTTATTTGTAAATCTCACTTTGCTGAACGTTATCGCTGTTTACAGTTTATCTCTATCTATAATAATATTCAAGATAATAAGCAAGAACTGTGAAATTTCCTTAAAATTACTAATTCAGGGGCAGCAACCAATCAACGGGTTGTCCGATTTGTCTGAAAATTTCAGGGCAGATAGATCTTGACCTAATAAATTATTTTACCCAATGTCAGATTTGCTCTAAATGCTTTGGTTTTAGAGTTATAAGCCAAATCTACATTTTACCCATCTGTTTTATTTTTAGCCATGGCGGCCATCTTGGTTGGTTGACAGGGTCATGCCACACACTTTTAAAACTAGATACCCCAATGATGATTGTGGGTAAGTTTGGTTTAATTTGGCCCAGTAGTTTCAGAGGAGAAGATTTTTGTAAAAGATTACTAAGATTGATGAAAAATGGTTAAATATTTACTATAAAGGACAATAACTCCTAAAGGGGTCAACTGACCATTTCGGTCATGTTGACTTATTAGTAAATCATACTTTGCTGAACATTATTGCTGTTTACAGTTTATCTCTATCTATAATAATATTCAAGATAATAACCAAAAACTGTAAAATTTCCTTAAAATTACCAATTCAGGGGCAGCAACCCAACAACGTGTTGTCCGATTCATCTGAAAATTTTACGGCAGATAGATGTTGACCTGATGAACAATTTTACTTCCTGTCAGATTTGCTCTAAATGCTTTGGTTTTGGAGTTATAAGCCAAAAACTGCATTTTTTCCCTATGTTCTATTTTGAGCCATGGCGGCCATCTTGGGTGGTTGGCTGGGTCACCGGACACATTTTTTAAACAAGATACCCCAATAATGATTGCGGCCAAGTTTGGTTTAATTTGGTCTAGTAGTTTCAGAGGGGAAGTTTTTTGTAAAAGTTAACGACCACGGACGACGGACGACGGACGGAAAGTAATGGGAAAAGCTCACTTGGCCCTGTGGGCCAGGTGAGCTAAAAATTTACTATAAAGGGCAATAACTCCTAAAGGGGTCAACTGACCATTTCAGTCATGTTGACTTATTTGTAAATCTTACTTTGCTGTACATTATTGCTGTTTACAGTTTATCTCTATCTATAATAATATTCAAGATAATAACCCAAAACAGTAAAATGTCCTTAAAATTACCAATGTAGGGGCAGCAACCCAACAAAGGGTTGTTCGATTCATCTGAAAATTTCAGGGCGATAGATTTTGACCTGATGATTAATTTTACCCAATGTCAGATTTGCTCTAAATGCTTTGGTTTTTGAGTTATAAGCCAAAAACTGCATTTTACCCCTATGTTCTATTTTTAGCCATGGCGGTCATCTTGGTTAGATGGCCAGGTCACTGGACACATTTTCTAAATTAGATACCCCAAAGATGATTGTGGCAAAGTTTGGAATAATTTGGCCCAGTAGTTTCAGAGGAGAAGATTTTTGTAAAAGATTATTAAGATTTACGAAAAATGGTTAAAAATTGACTATAAAGGGCAATAACTCCTAAAGGGGTCAACTGACCATTTCGGTCATGTTGACTTATTTGTAAATCTTACTTTGCTGAACATTATTGCTGTAACAGTTTATCTCTATCTATAATAATATTCAAGATAATAACCAAAAACAGTAAAAAATCCTTAAAATTACCAATCTAGGGGCAGCAACCCATCAACGGGTTTTCCGATTCACCTGAAAATTTCAGGGCAGATAGATCTTGACCTGATTAACAAATTTACATTCCGTCAGATTTGCGCTACATGCTTTGGTTTTGGAGTTATAAGCAAAAAAACTGCATTTCACCCCTATGTTATTTTTTTAGCCATGACGGCCATCTTGGATGGTTGGCCGGGTCCCCGGACACATTTTTTAAACTAGATACCCTAATAATGATTGTGGCCAAGTTTGGTTTAATTTGGCCAACTAGTTTCAAAGGAGAAGATTTTTGTAAAAGTTAACGACGACGGACGACGGACCACGGACCACGGAAGCCGGACGCAAAGTGATGGGAAAAGCTCATTTGGCCCTTTGAGCCATGTGAGCTAAAAATGTAATCGGTTCCAAAAAAAAATATTTTGGAAAAAACTAGTAAGCAATTACGCCAAATATTTACAGTTCACCGCCAACAAATCCGACATACATAAACAAGGATAATTTAAATTACTGAACAATTTTATTTATAGCCAACAACATTACCGACGTACAATATTTTCCCATTCTAACAATATGACGATCAACTTAGAAAACATTTCATTTAAAAAAAAACACCAAACTAGAGAAGGACTCGAAAGTGCGATGGGGACGCTGAAGTGTGATGTGGACGCTGAAGTTCGATGGTCTACGCTGAAGTGTGATGGTTCTTTCGCTGAAATGCGATGGTTTAGCGTGACGTTTTCAAATACATTATTATTTAAAAAAAATGGATTGGCAGGCAGAAGAATTAGATTTGTAGATAAAAGTTTAATGCGTACACAGGAAAGGCAGCAGGATGAAAAGAACCATTCTAGCCTGGAACAGTTTTAAGCATCGGAGATGAATGTCACACAAATGTGTAAATCTAAGTCAGGAAGCAAATCATAGGTAACAACGTGAACAAGGCGGCTGAAAGAGAATCTTAGTCTGAAGACAGGCTCACTAGTTCGAATGTTCAAAACATGCAAAAGGTATGCTGCACGACAAATAAAATGTCACAATCTTAATATTAATTTAAACATATCTCTTCAAGTATACTTCACATGCTTTTGTCTGGACAGTTTAATAATGAAATAATATTATTATAAACAACGTTTAAGTTATATCAAGAAAAAATACCCTATTTAGACAAATCCTGCGCTGTAAGAAAATAGGCAATTAAGAAAATTTGATATCTATTAGCCATGAAGATAGAATTGATTGCACATAATCCCAATATATCTTTCTAAAAGGATTTTGAGATTCAGTCAAGAAAATAGTTCTTTTGATGATTAAGTACATCTAACTAAACAAGTGACAACTCTAGGACAGCTCTATCCATTAAATCACAAGTGAAGTTTATACACGGCTGAAAACACATATTACATTCATAACGACTTTAAATATTATCACAAACAGTGTAAAATTTGTATATTTGCTGAAGCAATTTTTTCTTCTTCAAGAACTTTCCTTTGAATATTTATCATAGTTTTGCTAATATCCCAAACCCCATCAATTTACTGAAGTTTAACATGTAAAGTTCATGGGAATTATTACAAAGAATAGGTGATTTGTGTCTTATCAAAATTTGAAAAAATAAAATTGAAAGAATGAGTTGACAGACGAAGAAAAGTCAAAGAATAGATACACAATAATATTTAAAAATACAGAAGAGCATACACATCAAACACTGGCAAATGCTGTTTTTTTTTTACTTTAAACATCACGATAGACACACTCCGTTAATATGATAGGAATACAAAGACTACGGGGTATACATCCATGACGTAAAATCAGTACATGCACAGAAAAACAGAGCAAATTCAAAGAAACAACTCTGTCCAAAGCCATACGACATGGAGCAAAAAAAAAAAAAAACTAACAATTAAAAACTTTTTACAATATGTTTTAGTAATTAAGGTAGCAGATTAAATGTGAAGGACTGTTGATCCTTGTAGAACGCATATGGACTTTTAATTTTGAATAATACAAACAGAAATGAATGAATTCTAAAATTAAGAGCATATATTGGTTTTTTCAGATATGAAGTCCCTGGTTTGGTGTATGTAAAATTTAGTAATAATGATACGCATATTATTATTGAAATCTTTGTAAATTTTATGTCTCCTAGGGATTAATTATTTGAAAATACTGATGGGATGTAAACGATATAAGTTTTTCACAAACTATTTGATATCTAAGTGTCAAATTTTCAGATATTCTTATGTTCCAGCAATGTTTGCAGATTTATTTAAGATAATATAATTTTGATAGAGCAGCTTCGAACATTGGAAGTTGACACTTTTCGCCATCTATTTCATATTCAGGATTTATCGCTAATTCATGCGTAACAGCCGTTAATATCTCCTGAATATGGCTTTTTGGAAGCTCTCTTGCAACAGCTATGAAAGCTTGTATAAACCAAGCTCCTCTCCATGAAGTTGAATCGACTTTTCTGTAGCTATAATATCCTAAAAAAGAAAACATAGGAAAGCGGTTTGAGTTAAGTATATATACAATGCATTTCTTTCAGACATTTGTTGATAAAAAAAATGAAATACGTTTGCAAAGTGTTTATGGAATGTTAATCGTGAATTAAAGACACCAACAGCCATTCAAGGAAAACATATTAAAAGTTAAACAATAATGGTAATTATGGATAGGCCTGAAGACAAATTGTCTCTTTAATTGTAATAGTTGTGATTATCTTCAAGCGATGAAAATGAGTAACATAATAAAAATAAAAAGGGAAGACAATAGACTAGTGAAAGTAGTTCATAGTCAGGTCATGAAATGTCAAATTATATCTCATTTTTAAGTTTAAACATTTCCGTCTTGTCTATTTTAGCTGTTTAACAGTTTGACCAGGTTACCAATATGTTGTATCAGTGTCAAGCGTATCACTTAAACCATAATGTGTGACCGTTTTTATGTAATTGCTTCGAAATTTTACAGCAAAAAGTATAGATTGTTACATTTCTCATATATCTTAGTTTTGAGCCGTCTTTCAGCATCGACATCAAATATAAAGTTAAACTATGAAAGTTTTCTTCTACTCTCACATAAGTATAGAAATAGAAGGATGTGGTATGGTTGCCAAAGGGACAACTTTTAACCACAGTTTAAACGAATAAAATATAATAGATCAAATTTGTTCGTACAGCCTTAAAAATGAGTTATCTATGGGTTATTAAAAAAAAGCACTACATGTGATGTGGGTTATATCGTGACAAGACATTATAATTTTCTGCACGGAAGGAATCAATTCATAATTTAATTCAAACATGCAGACGTTTCAGGTGGTTTGGGTTTTTTAAAACACTTCTCGACAGTTAACGTGTTGACACCTTTGAGACTTTAGGATAACAAAGACTACTTTTGTCAATTTTTCCTGTATCATTTATATAGAAACTAATACTTTTTTTTCGATTTAAACCAAATCAAAACTTCTTAGACAAAATTTATTGGTTTTAAAGCTATTTACTCATCGAAATGTAATGTGTCAAGATGTCAGGTTTTGCGACTCAATGAGTTTAAAGAATTTATCAAAAGAAGGATACACCTGTATATTTGTATGTCATTTTATTCATGTTTTAGTTTTTTTTAAGTTAATTGCTGTTATAATGCTATAGATACTGTGGATTCACTTATTTTCGTGGTATTTAATTGTCTAGGATTCAGGAAAACTTGCATATTCGTGGATATTTGCTATCGTGGTTTTGCTAAAGTCTGCAAACAAGCCTATAGAAAATGTGTTATTCGTTGCACATTTAATTTCGTGGTTCACCAATACCGACGAACCCAACGAAAATTAGTATCGAACGAAAAATAATGAATCCACAGTCGAGTAATTTTGTTTGGCATTGAGCATAAGTTGATTTGCTTTTAAGTTACTTTCATTGTCAGAAAGAAATAACAGCTATTGCTTAATGCACCAACATCATGGAGTTTAATCAAAGACTAGACTTATGAGAACAACAACGCCTAATTTTCATTATAAAATACAAATATGGCCATTGTGATTGATGCAAGCAAACTATCATGTAGTATAAACGTGATGTTGGAACTACTAATTGAATAACGATTCGGTATGTTGAATAACAAGAGGAATAATTGGAACTTTTAATCAAAACCGACAGACTTTATTAGTACTAATTTCTCATCAATACTGATGTACTTTGCATTATACAACCAATCCCGATTAAAAAAAAATCACTGTTCTTTTGTTTTAATACAGTTCACATATGCTACGTTAGGATAAGAGCGGGTACATTTTTTTTGTAAAACAATAAATTTCAAAATAACAAGACTACTAGTAGTAAATGAAGGGTCGGTATTTTGAGAGTAATAAGCAGAAATGGTTAAACTCAATTAAACCACATTTGTGTAGTCAATTTGTATCATTATTGCTGTCATTTGTATTACACAGTCCTTCACGACTTTCCAAATTTACTGATTTACGATACTGACATTTATTTTTTATTATAAAGTACCAATAAATAATGGAAGTTCTGATTAAAGTTTCAATATTCTTTTATTGTTATAAAAACATCTTCAGATATCAAATCTACTGATTTTCAGTGACAATTCTGCATTTTCAACAAATGAAAACATAAAGGCATCTTAATAAAAACCAACACATGTGTGCTATCATTTATATTATAAAATCAAACTTTAATTCTAAAATAAACTTAGTGTTTGTACAGGCATATACTTTTATAATAAAGTACAACCATGAGCAGTGTTAATTGATTCAGACCAACACTTATGGTTTTATGGTTGTTACAAAGTCACTCCTAGACCATAAAACGACTGATTGAAGTTCAAGCAAGTATTTTGAATAAAATACGGAATGTAAACCCACAAAATTGTACAGTGATTTTGTTTCGTAATTATATGTCTGTCAATGTATTACTTAATCTTCCTATAGTTCTTATTCAAAATTTCAACATAAATGTGTTTAAGTTTACGGTACCTATGTTTTGCATATTGCAACAGTTAGAACTTTTATCTCTCAATCAAATATTTTGTCAATACATCAATTGTAGTACAAATGTGGGAATTGGTTAGCTACAAAACCTGGTTAAACATACCTTTCGGTCAAAAAATGCCTGTTGATTTCAATTTCTCCCAATGATTGATAAAGTATAACGTGTGGTTCTGTCCGTTTTTCTACTTCCCCTTTGTAAATTCACCTTTAAGTTCGTCATTTTTGGTTTTACTTTTAATCTTGACTTAATAAATTTCTTTCTCTGAATATGCAATGTCTTTTAACAAACAAGACCGATCAGAATGTATTTGTATGAATAATGTGTTCCTAATTATCAATCAGTGAACAGTGGTCAAGACTACATGCACATATTAACTTGGTGATAAGCTGAACAGACCGACATCTTTAAAACATATATACTTTTTACTAGTTCGTTTGTTAATGTTAAAATTTGGATAGGACTAGATTTGACATTAGCTTTGTATCGAACTGGTTTCGAAGTTAATATCAGTATCTGACCTGTTTCAAATGAACTTTTTCGGTAGTCATTAGAACAATATTTTCTTTTATATTTGTTAAGCTTTTTTGTTAGAACCAGTCGGAGCAGTCCTACAACATGTCAAAAGTAAACTTTCGCCATTCAAAATGCCTGTTAAATCTCTGTATAGGTTAGAAATGAATCTTTATATAGTCAGTTCATTTGTAAAATTGAGAATGGAAATGGGGAATATGACATGTGAACAACAAGCCAACAAAAGAGTAGCTAACAGTCGAATGCCAGCCATGGATTCTCAAAACAGCGAGAGTATAACTCTCCCGGAGGCGGGCTTTATTTTCTAAAAATGCAGTTTAAATTTATACCTGGGGTAGTTGCAAATATCTTAATTATGTCAGCGTCTGTAGGCAATCTTGCACAAACTGTGCTATCTGCTTCGTTAATTATGTTTGGTTCTATATACTGTTCTTTGACTTGGGATCGACCTCCACGGCATGCCTGGATAATGAAAATCTTTGGTTTTCCTGTATATATAGCATTGGCATTTTGAAACATTTTTATATGAAATACTGAATTTTGGAATGATTTTAAAATAACTAATCCTGTATTTTTGTGTTTCACTGATTAAACACTGCTTAAGAAGATATTGTAGAAAAAGGCAAACATAAAACAAATAAGTACAAATGGTGTTAAAATACATGGAATGTGTGTGGTATACATGTGCATATATATAAAGTATCTGAATGATTGTATAAGATTTTAATTGATTCAGATTCAGATATACCCAAGGTAAATATATATTTGTAAAATTTAATTTGATTACACAAAATAAGAGTATATAAGGTCATCCACTAGTCTGTTGGCCAATCAGACCTCGAGACGTTGTTAAAAAATCTACTGTTCTGTATAGTATAACACACAAAGTTTTACTTTTATACTTTTTTGATAGACGCGAAGGAGTGCTTGTCTGGCGCATCATAATTCTAAAGTGCCATTGTAATTTTGAAAATAGTGATGAACGGAACTTCAGAAAATATGTGTTTTATAATACTTTGCTCGCCTACACACTAAAAAAAAATACTTAGTTATTTTTCTTTACTCATTTTGAGTAATTATATTACTTACATATTTACTTACTATTACTTACAATTACTTACTTTTACTTCGTTTTACTAAATATTCTAAAGGAATTACTTGAAATTACTTAATTTATTTTTTTACTTGATTTAAGTAATCCAAATAGTTTTAAGTAAAAAATGATTACTTGAATTTAGTAAAACTATTTCAAAAATTACTTAGTTATTCATTTTTACTTAAATGCAGGAAATGATTTACTAAAATTACTTCTGATTACTTGAAAAAAAATTCTTCTCATTACTAAGTAGTATTAGATAAATTACTTAAAATGATTACTATATAATTTTACTCTATATATTTACAACTTCTGAAATAAATATTGCGTCTAGATAAGATTTCACTTTGATTGATATCAATTTGGTGTTTGCTTTCTAGCCATTTGCTGTAATAATGTCTTGATTGTGAGTTTAGGTCTTGTAAATTGATTTCTTAATACAAATTGCTAATTATTACAAATGTATTTGTTTTGTACAAATTCAAGAATTACAATGTATTTGACGTGTATACATCTTTATATCTATGAATTACTTCTGATAACATGGATATAAAACTTGTTATTACTAAGTAGGTTAAGGCACTATATCATGTTGTTTTCTTGCATAAGGCTTATTATATATAATAATAAATGCTTCCTATGAAATTTGACTCCATAATTTAACAATTTCAACAATATGTAGGTTGAAGTCTGAAAATTGCATAATTTTGGATAGCAATTTTCTTTAAACAGGCAATTATTCCAACTTGGAAATATTTTTAATTATATAAAATTTGCATAATTTCCTGTGCTTGAATTTTTTTATAAATTTCATGTATATTCTGTATTTTAAGGTTCAGTGTGGCGCCCAACACTTTCTATTCCAAAGTAGATAACACATTTTCCATAGAATGTACTGTGCTGCTCACAACACTATCTCTACAAAATACATTGCTTAAAACATTTGATCGGAATTACTTAGTAATAGAATTACTAGTAATTACTTAACCTATTTTCATATCAAAATATCTTCAAATTATTATTATCTATTTTTGATATAATTTTTATAATGTAAAATAACATGACTTAATTTTACTTAAATTAAAAATTAACTATTTATTATAAATGTACAAAATTGTATTATATTTCCTGTGTTTTTAATAAGTAGTTTTTGATTTGAGACTGAAAAAATATTCTGCCAATCAGAATTAAGGTTTCATTTGACTTTGGTAAGCTATTTTTGAAAATTGGCTGGAGCTCATTCAGTTTTGAATTTGAACAAAAGTTTACAGAGTTTGTTGAAATACTTACACGAGTTACACACATAAAAGGAAAGGAGAACCTTACAAAAAGGACACTTTGTGGGTTTTCATGTTTCTGGCTACTCTTTGTGTACTTATTCAATTAAATGGAAATGTAACACAAAGAGTTGCTGTTGAAAATATAATCTGAACGAAAAAAAAATGCTTGTCAAGATGATTAAAAGGTACATTTATATGAATAAACGTTAAGAACAAAAAACTTGTCATGGATACATTTATTGCATTATGAATGTTAAACAAATATCTGGTGCTGGAAAAAAAACATAAATTTAGGGGTATTCCGTAAAATATGTAAAAATTCGGGTCATCGACAGGGTTTATATTCAAGGGTTTATATCGCATTCGCCTTCACAATATTTACCATGTCTGAGAACTAAATAAAGAATAATATTACGGATTTTCACATCAAATAAAAAAATCCTTTACGTATGCGTGTGGTGAAAAGTACAAGTTCTAGCCCCGGTCGGGGAGGAAACAAGACTTAAATCTACTCTTAATTTGTTAGATTGATTTTATAGGCACTTAATATATAAATATATGCATAAATATAAAGAAAAAGTGGAATAACTGTCAATGAGACAACTCGACCCGAAGGACCAAATGATGCAGACATTTAAAACTGTAGATCACCATACAGCCTTCAACAATTAGCAAAACCCTTGATTAGTGGTTATCTTTAAAAGGTCCCGAAATGAAAAAGGCAAACAATATGCAAACGAGAGCTGACTGTCTGACTCGTGTACAAAACAATAAACAAAACATAAATATGTTAAAGATTATTTATAATTGTTTGGCTCATTGCTGTTTTTATAACGAAAATAAAATGACTTCTTTAATACACATTATCTAAAATTATCAGTTATGGTCCACTTTTGTTATACTGTGTAAATGTTGTTAGACATGTTTTATCTAGCCGCTAATCTAGATTCATGACATTTAGTATATCCAATGACACCCTCAGAATGCACTACATTTAAAAATGTAGGTTCAGACATAAAATTTCATGAAAAATTCACAAACTTTTGACAATATTTCAAAAGTATGCTAATCTCAAAATGTACGGTGCACTGGCATTGATATTTGTTTAATTTAGCAATAAAGCTTTTGCGATAAATTGTTAAAAGAATTTTTAACCTTTTTAAATAGCTGATCACATTATTATACAACTATTCACCTATGTTCAAATTAAGTTGATATACATTTTTAGCAATTATAGGCAACCGAACAGCCTTCAATAATGAGAAAACCTATATCACAAAGACAGCTAAAAAAAGGCGCAGAAATAAAAAATAGAAAAAAAAACTAAATCTAGAAAAAATAACGGCCTTACTTGTCATGCTTATAATAATATTTAAGTTTGTATTTTGACTTTTACTTCAGTTTTGTAAATGTACGAATTGTTTTTCTTTCGAGTCGATTATTTGTATAATATTGTTCGAATGGAACAGTAATTACTACTTTAAAACACATCAACATTTTTAATATCGTCTATTTACAAGCTAAACAACAAGCTTGAAAAAAAAAATAACACGGGGACCCAGTAATTTCCACCATTATTTCATTGCAATTTTATCTAAAATTCACGGGCTGATGTTTGTTTTTCCTATATCCGACTGCAAAATTTAAGTTACTTTCTCATACTAGTAGCCCCCATTGTGGTTCCTAAGAAAATGTTTAGGGGTCATGACAGGCATTTAAGAAGGCAATACTGTCGTGGCTATTAATAGGATAATTCTATAAACTTAATGGTTAAAATCGAAAATAAAATTTGAACAATTTATTAAGACAATCATCCATTATAACCATTTCAGAATCATTTAAAAAGTAGCACAATATAAAATTTGAATGAATACCATTTAGAAATACTGCAAATGTAAGCATATTTACATATTTTTATCTCGGTACATAATCTCATTTAAAAGATGGTAGATTTATTAAGTGAAGTCATTCGTGGGTACTGAACTTGTATTCTATAAATTGAATCCTATTCTAGATTTGCATATTTCTAGAACGGATTATGTCTTTAAATAGACAACACGGCGTTCCATTACTTCATTATCGACTAAATAACAATCAAAGGCAAGATACAATACAAAACGCTCTCTTTCTTATATTGTTGGATACATAAAATGTTGAGAATTTCTGAAATGAGTTGGTCATGTATGTAATTTGAAATCTACTTTTAACCTGATATAAAACATGTGAAAGCATAAGTTCCGACGAACCTATTCTTTGCTGTATACGTACCAATGAAACTGAATGCATTATCATTTCTAAACGGTCGGACTAAATCATCTACTTTTATAGTACCATCCTGGGTGGCTATTCCAAGCTGAAATATAAGTTGCATGCCTTTCAATTATTCTATAGTATCAACATATCGCACTGAATTGATATACCTTAACTATTTCAAAGATTTAATTATACAACAAACAAAAGACAGTTTATGCATTTTACTAGTTTTATTTCATTCAAATTACATGATGATATCTGCAAATCTATATTTAGCATGTATTTCTATCATCATTGGACATGTAACTATATAAATGTAACAATCTGCATTAAGATCTGTGAATTCTTCATTTAAAATGTTGTGTAATATATTCCTTAATAACGAATTTTAAATAAAACAAAAAAGATCATTCAGAAAATACAACTTTAACAATGTTTAACATGTTTAAAGTGCAAAACGTCCGGATCAAAAAAAAAGTTGTATTTCAAGTTTGTTTTTTACAATGTACTGGAAAAGAATTGCACCTTACTTTTCAGAATCAAGAATAAGAAGTCAAAAGGTATCACAATATGTATCTGGGGACTTGAAACCAACCCTGGTGTTGATTTTTGCCCAAAGAGAAATGTAAATTGCTAAGACTACAAACGCATGTTAATTTGTCGTATGTTAAGACAACAGTTAGTTCAAACTATTCACTTTTCATACAATGTTGAAGACCCTTCCGTGTTTTCTTTTTTTACAATTAGAAAGCTTATTATAGCTAACAAATGTACCTACTAATCCTAAATGGCATAACTTATTCCCCAACCTTCACCGCTATCACACAACTGCAAAACCTTACCGAAATTAAGTAAACAAAATCTTATATCGATTTATGAATATTGAACAGCGGTATACTACTTTTACCTTTATTTACTCTTTTGTAGAGTTGTTCACCTTAGTGAATTCACCAGACTGTCTAGCTTAAACTTATGACCACTTTCAATAAGCCATGTGAATGCAAGGTTTCAGCAGGGTGTCTGAATACTCATGAGTTTTTTGCAAGAATAGGCAAATTTTGAGACCAAGAAAATGTGTCGGTTTACGCAGGATGTTGGAATACTCAGGTGTTGGATTAGGCAGGTTACAGCATGTACAGTATTTGTTCATTTTCTGTGTACCTTTTCTGAACAATTTTGATTACCTTTTTTTTCGATATGCCAATGTCTTTTTCTGTTGAAATTTAATAGACACTTGAAATGTTATCTATTCTATATATTCTAGCATTTGAACAAATAGCAATATTCTTACAATAATTATGACGAATACTGTAAATTACTACTCACCTCGCTGCCATGACTCATAATAACACAAATGAAACAGTGATACTTGTGTGATTGCCTTGTCAAGTACTCATATCTAATTTTTTCTAAGCTTCTTTTCAATTCATTTGTAGTCATATCAGACTGACAAACAATGTCATAGTCGAGCTCAGAGAAAAATGTATGTAATTTCCGAACATCTTCCTCTGAGGCTGAAAGTAGGAAAAGAAACAAAATATAAACTGCTTAAAGAAAAAAAGAATTCCATACAAATGTGTTTACGGAAGATAAGAACGTATATTTATGATCATCACCTTTTCAGATAATTGAATACTTAATATCTATATGAAATACCAAATTCTTCATTCCTAAGAATCACAAATTTTGACTAACCACAGTCTACTGATCAATCAATACTTTCAGAAAACCCATGTTACTAACCTGTGTGAAAATTGTAAATGCAATGTGTTTAGCAAATATAAAAAAAAATATGGCAATATGCTTGGTCTATGTTAAAAAGTTCAAGATCGTTAACTTAAGTGGTGACTAAAAATTGACTTTGAGCTAGAACAGTTCTAGGATAGCATAAGGCATATTTTGTTAATAAGGAACAAAAGGGTAAAACATACTACACAGAGGAACAAGTGATCAGTATGCTGGAGTTTCTTATTGACAAAATATTTGTTTAATTTGGAGGTAGACTTTTTCAACAAATTGTCGGTATTCCTATGGGAACGAACTGTGCGCCTCTCTTTGCCGACCTCTTCTTATTTTCATATAAATCGGAGTTCCTTCAGACACTTGTCAAAAACAAGAAGATCATAGAAGCCAGGTTATTTAATTTCACTTTCAGATATATTGATGATGTTCTTTCCATTAACAATCCGAACTTTTCTGATTGGATTCCATTAATATACCCACCAGAACTAGAAATTAAAGAGACCACAGACACGGCTTCCTCTGCCTCATTTTTAGACTTATACCTCGAATTTGACATACACAGTCATCTCAGTACCAGAATCTATGACAAACGAGACGATTTTAATTTTGAAATTATCAATTTCCCCCACCTTAGTAGTAATATACCAACTTCACCTGCATATGGAATATACATTTCCCAACTTGCAGCTCCTATTCAGACTTTGTAAAACGTCACCAGTGTCTGAGCAGAAAATTGATGAACCAGGGGTATGTCAAAGAACGTCTCGTCCTTTTTCTAAAAAAGTTCATCGGAAGATACCCAGAACTTGTCTATACATATTCCGTATCAACTTCACAAATAATACAAGATGGTCTTGAAGTATAGATTTTGCGTACTGACGTTTGTTATCATCTTAATTACGTATTATAGTATTCTTTTATATGTCTTTTTTAGATATTCATTAGAAGTGTCTCTGTGGTTACGTAAAACCACATACTTTGAACGGCAAAATTATTTCATTTATTGATATTACTTTTACTTAAGGATCTTGACATATTATGAATGACTAAACTATTTTATTCTATAAGACTACTCTTTCTGTTTAGTCTGTTTTTTATGATATACATTTGACGTGAAACTGTACTTATGTATCCCGTCATACTTTGAACCACACCATTATTTTATTTATTATTATTACTTTTACTGTTAAATCTGGTTTTTGTTATATCTACTTTACGTGAGTCTGCATTTATGTATGCCGTCATACGACAAAATTATTTTTATGTCTACCTGTGCGAATTTCAAACGCGCAATTTTACACCAGTAATGAAAGCCTTCTATCATTTATGGGTAGACTTTACATAGATAAATTCAGCCGTATTTGACGTGAAACTGTACTTATGTGTCCCGTCATACTTTGAACCACACCATTATTTTATTTATTATTTTTACTGTAAGTCTGTTTTTTGTTATATCTACTTTACGTGAGTCTGCATTTATGTTTGCCGTCATACGACAAAATTATTTTTATGTCTACCTGTGCGAATTTCCAAACGCGCAATTTTACACCAGTAATGAAAACCTTCTTTCATTTATGGGTAGACTTTACATAGATAAATTCAGCCGTATAAGAAAAGCAAAATGAGAATGTTAATTTTGATGTATGCCTTTTTGTGTTACTTTGTTACATTTGTTGTTTATGTAGTGATATTAAGATGATAACACAATATTGACTGTTGTACCCCTATTTTTGACATTTTTACTCTTTGAGTATGTTTGTTTTGTTCATGCATCGTTGACAATGTAATGGAATTTGATGCGACTGTCATACAAGTGAGAGGTTTAGCTAGCTATAAAACCAGGTTCAATCCACCATTTTCTACATTAGAAAATGCATGTACCAAGTCAGGAATATGACAGTTGTTATCCATTCGTTTGATGTGTTTGGACTTTTGATTTTGCCTTTTGATTTTTGATTTTCCTTTTTGAATTTTCCTCGGAGTTCAGTATTTTTGTGTTTTTACTTTTTTCTACTTTTACAGTTTACACACATTTTGATATGAACACTTTAACATAGAGATGTCTGGCTTTATATCTTGATTGAATCGTAAGAGATCACACAAGCTCCTTTACTATAATTACTGTTTTTTATGGTTACCTGTACGTTCATTTTGACCAGCAAATTTGAAATTAATCACTAGTAAAAGTCCTCTCTGACCTGCCAATTTGTCATAGGTGTGAAGGAACTAAAACATAGATGTAATATTCACATGATTTATAAAAGATTTATCGGATAGTATAAGTTATATTATATCCAAAATCCAAGAAACCAAAATCACGCAACACTGTTTGGTAAATTAATTCAGCTCAAAAGTGACTTGTGTTTTTTATTGTTAAATAATTCATCTTATTTGAAAGAGGAAAAAACTATATATAGTAAAACCTGCATTACCGGTCAACTAGTTTTAGCAGTCAACTGGCTATAACTGTCACTTTCATGCCATCTCAAACGCTTTTTCTCTTTATATAATCTAACTCAAATGAGCGGTTACCTGTCTCACGCGGTCAGATGTCATCTTTTTGTTTGAAAAAATCTTCATTTCAACTTTAGACAACTGTCACTTTAAGGGCATACGATACAGTTTTGATCCTGTATTTACAGTTTGATGAAAATTTCTATATAGGCTATGTTTTGTCTGATTAAATCAAATATGTAATAAAAGAAATACCTTCATGTGCTACTTTTTGAGTTAAAGGAGGTTGAAATTTTGTATACTTGCTCAAAAATCGGACTTGAGGCCATATTTTTCCTTTCGAAAGAAAGCCATAACTTTTTTTGTTTTAAAAGATAAACACAAATTGTTTTTTGTTAAATATTTCGTTATTTCTGTAATTTATAAGTAACCTAAAAACTTATGCATTTTTTATTCAGAAATAACGCATATTTATTAAATGGTCATACATTGAGAAAAAAAAACGTAATTTTTTACTGCATATTTATCAACATTAAAAAAATTGCACTATTTACAGTTTTATAAAATTTGGTTCCCATAATCTCCCTGCAAAATGAAACCAAATGTAGTTTTATCATTCCTCATTTAATGATGTTGATACCGATTGTTTATGGTCGTTATATTGCGTCCAAGGAGTCGCTGTACCTATATATGTTGCCAAACCAAACAAAAGTATAGCAATGTCCGGATGGATGTTATTTTTTTTATTTATTTATTTTTTTTTAAATATTTTGTTATCAAATCAAAACGTTTCTGCCTTTTATGAACTGTATAGCCCGCCTTTTAATTAAGTGTCCCCTGTATGCAACGTAAATGCACCTATAGTGACAATTTCTTTTTTTTTAATATAAAGGACAAGGAAAACTAGTCCATATTTTTTCTTTCTGTTACAAGTATGTTTAAAGTAATAATAAACGAACTATATGAGTATAGTTTCAAAATAAGGAAATTGATGATGAACATATTCTTATATTCATAGATGCAATTCTGAAAAAAATAAAGCAATGACAGAGGCGATTTTGATCTATGTGAAGGGTCAGCATCAAACTGGTGAAGAGGGCGTGATCAGGTGTAAGTACATCTATAGCTGCAGCACTTATGCTTATAATATTTTGTAACAGTCGTTAGACGATCAAAGTTACCTATTCAATGCGTTTTATCACTTTTTTTCTTAAACTTATGATTGTATGGTGGATTGGGAATAACTTTTTTCAAACGACCCCCCCCCCAAAAAAAAAAATCCAACCAAACACCAAAAAAACACCAAAACAAACAAAGCAACAAAAACAAACAAAAACAATATCAAATAAACCCACTTAGTAAAAAGTAAAAAGAATGATTCGATCATCCCCAAATTCCTCCATGAATATCATATGGCCGTCAATTTATGACAGTATCCGATTTCTTTCTTTACCCTTATTGATTAATTGGCATTACTACATTGCTTTTTTTAATTCTGAGATGTGGCACGTGACCGTCATTTGGTTAAAAAAAAAGGTCCGTTTCAAACTTGAAGTTAGATTCTGCCTCAGATTTGGCTAGCTATGTCTTGAAGACATCACTTTGATGTCGAGATGGTAAACAGCAATAGAAGCGCAGTTCCTTTCCTTTTATTTATTAGTTTATGTACTCACTTTTTAATCAGTATATGCATGTTCGAATATAATTGAGAATTTTTCCAAAGATGTCGTTGAAAGCGTTTGTTTGCGTCTTAACTTTAAAAAAAAATCTTCTATTATTCTTCTAAAGGTTTGCAGTGTATTTATTCGAAACAATTGTAAACACCATATATATGTATATAAATTATATCTGATATCATTTTATTGGTGGTTATATCTACATATTTTAGAATTAAAGTCAAAATGTATTTTCATATAAAAAAGAAGATGTGGTATTGCAAATAAGACAACTTTCCACTAGAGACAAAAATGACACAGAAATTAACAACTATAGGTTACCGTACGGACTTCAACAATGAGCAAAGCCCATACCGCATAATCAGCAATACAAGGCCCCGAAATGACAATGTATAACAATTCAAACGAGAAAACTAACAGCCTAATTTATGAACAGAAAATGAACGAAAAACAAATATGTAACATATACACAAACGAAAACCAATGAATCACTGACTCCTGAAATGTTGGCGGGATCCCAACCCTCCTCAGTTTGTTTATCAATGAGTAACATGTATGGACCTATCATTCAAACTGTACAGGTTTTCGAGGCGTTATTCTGTTTTTTTTTATTATTTCATTTAGGCTTTGGCAGTGAAGTATTAATTTTTGGTTTGATATTTTCACATAGTTTTTTTTTTCTAGGTAGGATTGAAAAATATTTCAATTCTGTTAAACAGAAAGAAATAATGAAGTTAACAGGGAAAAAGGAAGAACATAATAGAAAAATGGTTTCTCTATGGCCGAAAACACAGGGTATGTGCTAAATTAACACTTGAGACAGTTTTAGTCATCTGGATTAGGAATAAACATCGGTGATCATTATTCTTAAGATAGGAATTTCAATAAAGATTGATTAAAGACACATTGAAACTTATATGTTGGATGCTTTTGATGAATTCAAATGAATTAAACGTAATCAATTTGTTGTAGGCAGTTTGATTAAGAGATTTGAAGATTCATGTAACTTTTCCGTATATTATGGTTAATTCATGGTTTTCATCTGTATATATTTTTTTGTAAATGAGAAAATTACCATTTTAACAAATCGCTTATTCAGAGACGGGTCCGGATTTTTCGGAATAAAAGGAGAGCGCCTTTTTTAAAATCTGTTAAAGAGGGCGGACTCATTTTCCCTAAAACCCCACTGTTTTCTTTAATCCGAGTTAAGGGACCCCGTGTTACGCCTATGATATATACGACAACAACTGTACAAGGTACTTAATTATTCATTATTTATAGCGATTTCAATTTCGCTTGTTGATAGTAATGCAAGGGAAATAATCCAAATTATACATCATGTGGTATTTACTTAAATTCTTATTTCACCATCTTCTGGGTATACTGTACATATGTGTCTTTTTTTCCAGAAACTTGTCAACAGAAGAAGAACCCTAAAAGAAAAAAAAATTATCCAAAGGAGGAAGAAAGGTTCATGCAAGCATTGAAGATTGAAACCATGTCCTCAGAAGATTCCGATTCTGAGGACGATTCTATCTTCGTTACACGTCCTCTGTCGTTGGTGTCGACAGAGTTCAAACAGCTGATACAGCGTTTGGATAGAAAATACGATCGTACGTTAAATGCTCAGGGGAAGAGATTAAAATCCAAAAGAACATTCGGGGAGCCATCAGATAGACCGTGTCCCAAAAAGCCCAAGGGACTGGAGTGGATGTTTGGCTATAAGGTGATATGGAGTTTTGACCATCAGTCATTTTAGATACGTGTACTAATGAACATTTTGGCATGCATACATGGTCTTGTTTAACTTATTACGACGAATTAATTTGAACTAATGTTGCCGTCTCGTTTTATTTTGTTTAATTGTGTTTATATTCAGTTTCAGTTAAACATGTAAGAACCACGGGTTATTCTCCCTTAACTTAAAATCATTTGATATGCTTGGTGGGATAGGGAAGCGGCGGATTGGCACGTACGCGCCGCACACAAACATATTTTCACTTTTGTACACAATTGTTTATTTTTTGTAAACTTTTGTTCGCTTATTTTTTCAATAATGTACATGTTTATTTTTTAAATGAAATGTAGCATGTGTATGTCATTGATTATGATTTGTTATTCATTTGTTTTGTCTTATTATCTTTGTCCACTAAAACTATTAATCAATTTACAAAATTCAATACATTTATTTTTGTGGTTTTTATAAATAGATTTGCTTATCCTGCAGGTTGCCCCTTCTCACGAGGAACAGGGTATGGCGAATAATGAACATATATATACACGTCATCAATACGCTGACTTCTCGAAAAAAAAGAAACCATAAATTTAATGTAAAAAATGAATATATAAATATAAAGAACACGTTTTCAGTTTGTCTAGATTTGTATTTATCAAAATAAGGTTTGATCATAATGTGATGCCAAATATGTAACACTTCTTCAAACATGTAGCTATTTGAATGTGTATAATAAAGAATATGACCACATACAATGTATTTACTTTATTATTTATACTTGTAAATAGCTTGTTCCGAGGCTTCTTGTGTAAATAAGAAAAATATAATTTCAGAGTTTTATATTGCAAAATATATATACTTCTTGAGTATCGGAAATATGGTATAGGTGTGCTGCTCGATTTTGGTGTTTATTGTTGCAATTTCGTGATTCTAATTGTTTGATGTGAAAATGTTCTCAGGCAGGGTTTCCAATGGCGGTCGCCATTTTCGCAATTTGCGAAAAAATAAGAATTTTGGCGATTAAAATTCGTCATTGGCGAAAGAATTTGGCGAAAGAAATTTATATAACAATTTATTTTCAGCCATCTTGTTTGTTTACTTTTTTCGGATTTCTCTGTCTTTACCTGGTTAGACAATACTCGGAATTCACCTTGAACTCGTCAAGATTTCGACAGAAAATCAATAATCAGCTGATTGCATTGTATGCCTATCGACATCAAAGGACTAATTAATAAAGGTTTTTATTGTAATGAGAAAATGATATGGTTGAATGGCGTTCGTTACATGTCACTTTTTAAAAGGATCTATTAGCCCCTTTGCGACGCACGTGTTTGAAGCAAAATTTTGACGACTCCTCTCCTTCTTTTAAAGGGAAAATTCGCAAAAAAATAAAAATTTGATATTATGTTCATCCTAAATAAATAAGCATATTCTCAAAATATTAAAGCTTTATTTGTCTAGATAAGTGAGTTATTAGATTTTTAAAATCGACTCTAAATTCTCGGCAAGACGCCATCTTGAAAACTAATGACCACGGATATCTTATTACCACAAAGTCCTAGTACACGGCATGACATGTCCGTTAATCAGTTTTAATATGACTTGTCAAGCTGATGGATTTTCTACCCGACCAAGTAAAGGAAGCTGAAGAAGTCTACATAGTTTTCAAGATCATCAAATCAAGTAATGATTCACTAAGATTGATAAGAATAATATTAAAAAATACTTTAAAGAACATCTTAATTTTTTAAGAGGGTTAAATATTCAACGTACAATACTCAGGTCAGGTTAAAAAGCTGTAAATGACATAATATCGTACAATGGTTTTAGCTGGTCAAAAAATTTACATTTTGGCCCCCAGATACAGTATCAATTGTATGAATTATGCTATAATAATGTTAAAGTATGTCTCAATAAAGTGAAAAAAAAGTCCGGAGATACTTATTATAAACAGATTTATTTGGTATGTACAAGTTTTTTTAAATGCTTTTTTTTCTAACGTATATTTTTAGCTTATTTTGGGTTTTTACCTAACTTGACCTACGTTCAAAAACTTGTCTTCTTGTAATCAGCATGGCTTAATACAGGTAATTACCGGGGTATTGTAAATGTGACATATTCGGGTATTCTAACGGTCGACTTCCTGGCAGGCTTGTTTAATTCAATACGCAATGAACAAGGTCAACGAACCAGGTGTGCACAGGTAAAATTTATAAAATATACCATACCAATATAAAACTGTTCGTGATATACGGCCTGTGTACAAAATCTAACAATTTTTTTAAGAGTGATCGCAAGAATACGTATAGATTATCCCACTATTATCTAATTTCAATTTTACTTTTATTTATATATATTTCAGCACCTACTCTTCCGTTTTTATATATAATTTTTAGTCCCGTTATTTCATACAAGTAATTCGTCTAGTTTTTATCCTCACATATGTGACTTCATTTTCACTCTAGAAAACAGTGGTTTATTTTGTAATGAATGCCGTTTTATTTTGATAACTGTTCATTCATTTTACATGTAAAATAAGAATATCAATTTGTAATCTTCGGACTATACAAATGCAGAATATAATGTGCAGGTTTGCTTTCGTCTAACGAGATAAGAGAACTGAAAAAACCTTTGATCTCGAGTGTATTGGTAATAAATTTATGTATTTTTATAGTATAGCTCCTTCTATAATCCAAATGATATCAGATAATTATTTTTCATAAGATTAACCCTTCCGACCTCACTTAAATCTGAAACTGTGTTATACATATACAGCTAAAATCTAATGCCAAACGCTAGAAGTAAAAATGTAATACAGGTACACCTTTCTTTGATCATGGCTTTCAAATGTCTACATTTAAGTGTTCCCGTACATTTTTTGCCTTTATAAGACCATTAAAATGCTTTTGTAAAACTAGTTCTATTTTCCCTTTTTAAAAAACATAAATAAATCATAAGAGTGTATATCATTTCATTCCGAAAACTAAATTTAATTTCCATACTTTAACCGGTTCATTTTTTAGTTTAGTTACTTATTTGAATTCAAATAAAATAATAACATCAAATATAATTAAATAATTCCACGGCGATTCACTTGTATTTGTCAACACCTTGAACATGTATTTTAAATTTGTGTATTAAACGCGACCTCCTGTCTTATAATCCACTGATCCGAATAGACAGTCGCACCTGGCACGGAGTGCCCTAGAGGCCAAGCTAATTATCAAATAACATTTCATGCAGTGAAAATGAGGCGGAAAAAAAATAATAATCAGAACAAATACAATAGGTCTTTTAATTATAAACCAATTGTTCAGAGAACAATTGAAAGTCTTTCCAAATCAAAGAATTTTTGAAAAAAGCTACATGTAGTTTCTTCAGACTGATGCTATAAATAATTGTTTTGATATGCTTGAAAGTAAACTAAAGGAGATCATATGCTACTTCCGGTTAAGTAAATGTTACTTTTGGTCTCATATGATAGATTCTTTCACACTGATTCCAAAAATATAAGTTTCTATATACTTTTGCCTGTAAACCGGGATATAATTGACCACTTCCGGTTGAAAGAAAGTCACACATAGTCTTTAGTGATAAGTAAATGTATTTAAATTACATAATATATGGATTCTGAGTACTTTGATATGAGAAAAGTGCCAATAATAGCTATTTCCGGTTTTCTCAATGTCACTTCCAGTTGCCATTTTTCAAGGTCGTATGTCCCCTAACCTTTTGTACAAGATCATATGGCTTTATAATTAACTTAGTTGAAGATATAATCAAATAACCTTATATTAAGACATTTCAGTGGCACTAACTCCTGAAAGATGCTATTTAAGGTAGATAGGGTGTCTTCCTCCATCTTGGATTTTGAAATACCAGAAAACAAGGTCCATATCTTTGATAAAATGTGCAAATTTTGAGATAAGTAGGTAATTCATGTGTAAGATTTTTCATTATGATATAGAAAATGCAATGTTTTATCATATTCATGGTTGTATTTTACCATTAACCGAATACTTTTGCTTGATTCAATTTTTTCCAACTTTGCCAAATAAGGGGAGATAACTCAAATGCAAGGGCAGATAATTCAGATTGTGTTATTTTTACAATAGAATGTGTTAGGAATTTACCCATTTTATTATTTAGCAAGAAAACGATTTCGGTGACCACCATTTTTTTTTTCTTATCTGAAAGAATAATATTGCAGCCATCTTCTCGTATTTTATCTAAAAATTCTATGGTGTAGTTTTCGTTTTAATGAGGAAAATTGGGTTTTCCATGCATATTCTATACTAAATCTGACAATTTTGCACAACCTGTAGTGTGAAAATAAGTCCGGTGACCCATTCTTTTAATTAATGTTTTGAAACAAGCAGGTTATAAACAACATTTTGGCAAATTATCAAAAAATTCTATGGATTATAATTTAGACACCCCATCTACCTTAATTGTATCAGACCATGTTTACCCTTGAGGCCAGGTGAGCTAAAAAGGGGGAGGGGTAAACTATTGAATGTGCTTCAATCAAACAGAGGGGAAAAATAAATATAATAGATAAGAATACTCTTCTAGTTTCACAGTATCCAAATAATAAGAAAACATTCATCAATATAGACTAGAATGAGATTTACAGATCATTCGATAGACGTGACTGATTTCCAAATTTTGCCTGTTTTCAGAAAGGGGTACTGCTTTAATAGTGGGGTTGTTTTTATTAATACAGCCAAACAGATCTTTTAATAGCACTTTTTTGTTCAAATATGGCTACTTAATGAAACTAAGTAAATGATTTATTTTTTTAAGACAAGTAATTATTGTCATAGGTACCAGTCTTGTATTACAACTCCAGTTTCCGGTGCATGTCAAAACATGGAGGGAAACAAAATAGTGCATTTTTTTCTGAATTTTTTTCTGAACTCATTTTTTTCTGTTTGATTATAGGTTTATGCTGAATTGAAACATATATATAGACTTTTAAAAAAATCTTGCATCTTTTGGAGGATATCAATCCAGGAAAGTGGAAGGATATCATGTTTACTTGAAGTGGTGCGGCCTAGTAAAAACAGCAAACAGAAAGAAGACAAAAATGATTTGACTTCAGGATTACGTTACTTTTTATTCTTCGTGGCATGACCATCTTTTTTTTCGATTAAATCACAACTTCACATTAGTACATTCATGATATGAACATGAAAAAAATGTTCTATGTAGCATTTTTAATTGTTTCATTTTCAAAGATCAGCTGTTTTGCATGTAAGCCTATGGAGCAATCAATTACAGGACTGCAACCTTTATCAATTACATTACGCTCACATTGAGGTGACAATCTCGCCCCAAATTATATCGGCCAAAGGTTTACCTCCCCGTAACGGTATTATGAAATTAATCAAGGGTGTCGCAAACAAATATTTTGTAATATGCAGTTTCTATTAAGTGTAATAAAAATAACCTTTTATAGTTTAAACGGCACATGGTTCATGCGAATGAACAAGTGGACTATCAAGGATGGTATTTTTAGGGCCGAACTGTTCAGTACAATTACTAAAAACCACGTGTTCAAGGTCAAAGTTAAGATTTGTTTACATTTTACATACGTCCAGAAACGTCTGTCGTTGGCCTGTCTATCATTGATCTAATATTTTTTAAAGTTATTTTTATAATGGACGACAATTAATAAAAAGGCACATATGTGAACTTGGAGAAAATCAGAAATTTACATCTTTAGGGAAAGGAAGAGTCTAACGTACCATTCACGGCAGTGACAGTTTTACCACAGGAGTTAAGAGAGCATATATGTCAAAATATTAGTGCTGAATATTTCCCCCTTACATTTGTAACCAGGTACAAATGGTACATGGTGACTTTACTCAATATTTTTTTTTAACTGTAACGAGTTACGAATGGGTACAACGATACATGATTGCAGACAATATAGCAGATACATTTTGTAACTGGTAACAACTGGGTACAAATGATTACTCTTATTGGGGATAATTATTATAGTTTCATAATTTAATTTTGGATGTAACGCGTCTTCTGATTAGCTGACATTATTTTGTTATCAGTCCATAGACATAATTTAGGCATGTGACCGTGACGTCATCAACGTGCTTTCATGGTTTTCTACGGTTTCAAATGGATTTAAAATTAAATTATAAGAAATGATTGTAATATTTTTTCTGTCTATTCAAAAGAACATAAAAATGTGGTGCACGCGTTATTCAGTGTGCATCACATTATTTTATGTTATTTCTTCATAGACAGAAAAAATATTACAGTCATTCCTTAAATATTTAGCACACAGTGTTCTGAAAAATGGGTACAACTGGGTACAAATGGCTACTCTACTATGATAGTCGACTTTGGTATATTTTTAGCCCCTTATTGATAGGATTTCAAACTCCTGTGGTTTTACCAGTTTTAAAAAATGTATCACCGGCACTGTAAATAAAACCAATCAATTCTGCATATCCGGCAATGACAAATCTATATGCACACTTCCAAAATAGTTCGGAATGTGATTTATTATTGATGTGTCAATTAAATTATGATCTTAACCTGCTTAGGCTTAGTCTAAAATTACTCTGAGGTAAACATGTAAAACGGCTGTTATATCAGACAAGCTTTGGAGTTTCTCGGAAAACCCTGCTGTCAAAATACTGTCAAACTGCAACTCTTTATGCTTCCATGAAAAGGATGATCAGCAGTAACTGTGTAAATAAGTTTACTGTCATTTTCAAGATATGTTTAATATTTTTTTAATTTACATCAATAACCTTGGCTTTATGTATGTCCTTAATAATTTGTGTATTTCAAAAATATTTGACAAAATAATTTTAGTTTTCCCCCTATTCTTTCACCCTTCACAATTCCTGGCTAAAACACTATCTTCATGTGAATATTTACTTAAACTAACAACAGTTAATTTCAGTCACAAAGATTTTCTATCTTATTTAGTTGAATTTGTGATACAGATTATATTATCTCTTAAAGTCCCAATACCAGGAATCATCAAGGACTTTATTTCGTTTTTTTTCAATCAGAAATAATTTGTAAAGTTTCTGATAGTAGGATAATGTTGAAGGAAAGTCCTGACATATCCTGGTACAATTGTATTTATTTATGAAAGTCTTGAGATATCCTGAGAATTCTGAGGTATAGGAAAGTGGAGCAACAGTCAAGGTCTTTGCAATAAATCACTTGCACTTTAAGCTTTGATATTATGAAACTTATAAGACACATTCTAAGAACATTTTAAAACTGAAATAAGATACAAATAGAAACAAGAAGATGTTGGATGAGTGCCAATGAGACCTCTATCCATCCAGGAAAATGGAGCAACAGTCAAGGTCTTTGCAATAAATCACTAGCACTTTAAGCTTTGATATTATGAAACTTATAAGACACATGGTAAGAAAATATTAAAACTGAAATTAGATACAGATAGAAACAAGAAGATGTTGGATGAGTGCTTATGAGACCTCACTCCATCCAAGTCACAATGTCTAAAAAGTAAACCATTATAGGTCAAAGTACAGCTGAGCCTGGTCTCACACTAAAGGGCAAGTTATACTCACACATAATGTGTGTATGTATAAATCTCTTCCTTGTTTTTCAAGATTTCAATAATCTAAATACAGTGTATATCTATTCTATACATAAGTACCTACTGCTGATGTTCTTATTAAACAATACAAAGTATAAGTGTCTACTTGAAAACAAGCACCATGTTACACATTTTTAAGTTTTAGCAGAAAATAGATGGATGAAATAATTTGTAAAGTTTCTGAAAGTAGGATACTGTTGAAGGAAAAGTCCTGACATATCCTGGTCTATATTATATTTATTTATAAAAGTCTTGAGATATCCTGAGATTTCTCTTAGTTTAACGCTGCTTGATTTGACATTTCCTGAAATTTTCCCATCAACTTTTTCCCTAAAAAAGGGCTAAATGCTTTACGGGATATTTTCAGGATTTCAGGATAAAAAAAAATTGTCAGGAGATATGTAATCACTGAATGGTAAAGATTGCTTTAATTTATCAGTAAAATTGAATATTGAATTGTATAAAGGATTGATTTTATTTGATTCATCTATAATCATGGACAAACAAAGATATCTCCAATTCTAAAAATTACTTGATTGACATTTTAGAAAAAACAAGTGAAACTGCGAGCTACTGCTCACTGATGATACCCCCGCCGCAAGTGGATAATATTAATAGTGTAAAAATATGCAAGTGTTCGGTAAACAGGAAGTTGTCAATTGATGAATCTGAAAACGCATCACACGGTATGGCTGACATAAATAAATGTTGATACCAAATTACAGAAAGGGTGGATGTGTAGTTCCTGAGAATATGTGACGAAAGTTTTATGGGACGGACTGACTGACGGACTGATGGACGGACGGACGGACTGATGGACGAACTGACGGACGGACTGACAGACAGAGGTAAAACAGTATACCCCCCCTTTTTTAAAGCGGGGGTATAAAAATGAAAAATTAAGCAAGTTTTCCATTTGTAAAGAGCATAACTCTAAAACAGTAACAGTGACGGCACCAAAATTCAAACTTGATCTGTATATTGTGATAATGAGCAATGTTGTTTCAGTTTCATTACATTTTGTTGAGCCAAGCTAAATTTAGAGAACGGAAACCAAATTTGGGACATACGGATGGACGTACGTACAGACTGACAAGGGTGAAACTTAATGCTCCCTCCACTATTGTGGGGGAATAATAAAGGGAGAAACACTGTTTTGAAATAGATACGTATTGGCTAGATACTTTAGATTCATTATCATTCATTGAATACTAATTTTAATGGATTTCGTCAGTACAGCTGAACCATGAAATTAAGTGTTCAACAAATTAAAAATGTCTTATAACATGTATAAGCAGACTTTTGCAAAACTATAAAAAAAAAAATTAGTTGAGTAGGGAGAAAAAATGAGGACTGACACCAAGTGCTAAGAATAGGTCACTTAATCCCTTGGATTAGATGAGATTCAACTGTTAATCGAATGAATGAAATAGTGAAAATATTAAAACAAATTGTCCATCAGAACTTCACCAAGTATTATTTATCAATAGCCAAAGTTTCAATATGTTACATGTTCATTGGTTTGTCCTTCATTACCTTTTGAGGTTGTGGTTTTGGTTGAGAAGGTCTGCTAGATGTTGGTACCGCTGGAGGTCCTGATGGAACGGATGGTGTTGGTCTCCCTTGTAAAGGTTTTCTAGGAACTGGAGGAGGTGAGATATCATCATCAGCTGGTAATGGCTGCACATGAAAAAAAATATATAAATAGTACATCAATGCTGAAATTATCAACCTCTAACAACACTAGTTGTGGTTGTAAAGGTCAAATCTATATAACATCATGTTTTTACAACCTAATCCTTATCACAGGCATGTTTGTATTTTATTTTTAAGGGAGTCATCAGGTGGTGGCAGTTGGTATAACCCCCCAATATCTATTTCTCCTAAAAAAGCAATGTGCAACGAAATTAGTCATTTTCAAAGGGGCATACTACATTTTCAAAGTTGCATCAATTAGAAAATAACTGATTTGAAAATATGGAAATGGGTAATACACTATAAATGTATAAATAAACATTATCTAATTGTTAGGTATAGGAAAGTGGAGCAACATTCAAGGTCTTTGCAATAAATCACTTGCACTTTAAGCTTTGATATTATGAAACTTATAACACACATTATCAGAAAATATTAAAACTCAAATAAGATACAAATAGAAACAAGAAGATGTTGCATGAGTGCCAATGAGACCTCTCTCCATCCAGGAAAATGGAGCAACAGTCAAGGTATTTGCAATAAATCACTAGCACTTTAAGCTTTGATATTATGAAACTGATAAGACACATGGTAAGAAAATATTAAAACTGAAATTAGATACAAATAGAAACAAGCAGATGTTGGATGAGTGCTTATGAGACCTCACTCCATCCAAGTCACAATGTCTCAAAAGTAAACCATTATAGGTCAAAGTACAGCTGAGCCTTGTCTCACACTAAACGGCAAGTTATATTCACACATAATGTGTGTATGTATAAATCTCTTCCTTGTTTTTTCAAGATTTCAATAATCTAAATACAGTGTATATCTATTCTATACATAAGTACCTACTGCTGATGTTCTTATTAAACAATACAAAGTATAAGTGTCTACTTGAAAACAAGCACCATGTTACACATTTTTAAGTTTTAGCAGAAAATAGATGGATGAAATAATTTGTAAAATTTCTGAAAGTAGGATACTGTTGAAGGAAAAGTCCTGACATATCCTGGTCTATATTATATTTATTGATGAAAATCTTGAGATATCCTGAGATTTCTCTTAGTTTAACGCTGCTTGATTTGACATTTCCTGAAATTTTCCCATCAACTTTTTCCCTAAAAAAAGGGCTAAACGCTTTACAGGATATTTTCAGGATTTCCCAGGATAATCTTGAGATATCCTGATTAAAAAATTTGTCAGGATTTATTTAAGCAAGGGCAGTGAATCAAAGTGCTTGTAATCACTGAATGATAAAGATTGCTTTGATTTATCAGTAGGAAGTTAAATTGAATATTATACTTCAGTGTGTTTTTTCTATATAAAAAGTAATGATATAGTTGTGCTATTTCATTCCACAGAACCATTTGCCAGTCAATAGTTTCAAAGACTATTACACCCGTTAATAGTTTCATAATCATCTTTCCCGTACTTTTCATGCTTATTTTTCATTGGACGATAATGATGTCATTGACTACTCTGCTTGGTTACGTATGCTTTGCAACGTCAAACTCCCGCTAATATTGTAAACGGTGGAATCTGTTTGTGTTGATTGTAATTTCACTTATAAGAAGCAATTATAAAAAAGAAAAAAAAAAATATTCACTGGGAATTTTTAAAGATCTAAAATATAGTACCTTATTCTTAATATGGGTTCGCTCTCCGTATATAAAAAAGTTAATTTGCGTTTGGTGTATTTTAGCTAGAATTTTTTTTAAGCACAGAAAATTTAACATAAGTTTTTCTTGTCTTGATTGAAATTAATGAAATATTTATTAATACAAAACGAATTATAAAAAAAAGTATAGTTCATCATGTGCATATAAAGTTATGTGACATTTTTGTTTTCTTTCAGATGATATATATATACACTTTTAGAAAATTATTTATTTGGTATATAGATAAAATACTTAATGGCTGTGTTGTTCAGTATAATAAAACAGCTAATGACTGGGTGTGCGGGTAATAGCAAGTTTGTTGTCCCTTCGCATACCAACTATTGCTCTCGGCTTTGCCTCGAGCAATAGTTGGTACCTCAGGGACAACAAACTTGCTATTACCCTCACACCAAGTCAATAGGTGTATAATATTGAATTGTATAAAGCATTGGTTGTAGTTGATTCAACTACCATTCTAGACAAAGAAAGATAACTCTAATTTTGAAAGAAGACTTTAAAATACTTTTAGAAATGAAGGGTAAAATTTGCTTTAATTTTTCAGTGGAAGGCAAAATTAAACATTGCATTGTATAAAGCATTGATTTTATTTGATTCATCTATAATTATGGACAAACAAAGGTAACTCCAATTCTAAAAATTACTTGATTGATATCTTTAGGAAAAATAATGAAAAATTAAGCAAGTTTTCCATTTGTAAAGAGCATATCTCTAGAACAGTAACAGGGACGGGACCAACATTCAAACTTGATCTGTATATTGTGATAATAAGCAATGTTGTTTCAGTTTCATTACATTTTGTTGAGCCAAGCTAAATTTAGACAACGGAAACCAAATTTGGGACATACGGATGGACGTACGTACAGACTGACAAGGGTGAAACTTAATGCCCCTCCCACTAGTGTGGGGGAATAATGAAGGGAGAAACACTGTTTTGAAATAGATACGTGTTGGCTAGATACTTTAGATTCATTATCGTTCATTGAATACTAATTTTAATGGATTTCGTCAGTACAGCTGAACCATGAAATTAAGTGTTCAACAAATTAAAAATGTCTTATAACATGTATAAGCAGACTTTTGCAAAACCATAAAAAAATGAGGACGGACACCAAGTGCTAAGAATAGCTCACTTAATCCCTTGGATTAGATGAGATTCAACTGTTAATCGAATGAATGAAAGAGTGAAAATATTAAAACAAATTATCCATCAGAACTTCACCAAGTATTATTTATCAATAGCCAAAGTTTCAATATATTACATGTTCATTGGTTTGTCCTTCATTACCTTTTGAGGTTGTAGTTTTGGTTGAGAAGGTCTGCTAGATGTTGGTACCGCTGGAGGACCTGATGGAACGGATGGTGTTGGTCTCCCTTGTAAAGGTCTTCTAGGAACTGGAGGAGGTGGGATATCATCATCAGCTGGTAATGACTGCACATGAAAAAAAATATATCAATAGTACATCAATGCTGAAGTTATCAACCTCTAACATGTCTAACAACACTAGTTGTAGTTGTAAAGGTCAAATCAATATAACATCATGTTTTTACAACCTAATCCTTATCACAGGCATGTTTGTATTTTATTTTTAAGGGAGTCATCAGGTGGTGGCAGTTGGTATAAACCCCCAATATCTATTTCTCCTTAAAAAGCAATGTGCAACGAAATTTGTCATTTTCAAAGGGGCATACTACATTTTCAAAGTTGCATCAATTAGAAAATAACTGATTTGAAAATATGGAAATGGGTAATACACTATAAATGTATAAATAAACATTATCTAATTGTTAGGTATAGGAAAGTGGAGCAACAGTCAAGGTCTTTGCAATAAATCACTTGCACTTTAAGCTTTGATATTATGAAACTTATAAGACACATTCTAAGAACATTTTAAAACTGAAATAAGATACAAATAGAAACAAGAAGATGTTGGATGAGTGCCAATGAGACCTCTATCCATCCAGGAAAATGGAGCAACAGTCAAGGTCTTTGCAATAAATCACTAGCACTTTAAGCTTTGATATTATGAAACTTATAAGACACATGGTAAGAAAATATTAAAACTGAAATTAGATACAGATAGAAACAAGAAGATGTTGGATGAGTGCTTATGAGACCTCACTCCATCCAAGTCACAATGTCTAAAAAGTAAACCATTATAGGTCAAAGTACAGCTGAGCCTGGTCTCACACTAAAGGGCAAGTTATACTCACACATAATGTGTGTATGTATAAATCTCTTCCTTGTTTTTCAAGATTTCAATAATCTAAATACAGTGTATATCTATTCTATACATAAGTACCTACTGCTGATGTTCTTATTAAACAATACAAAGTATAAGTGTCTACTTGAAAACAAGCACCATGTTACACATTTTTAAGTTTTAGCAGAAAATAGATGGATGAAATAATTTGTAAAGTTTCTGAAAGTAGGATACTGTTGAAGGAAAAGTCCTGACATATCCTGGTCTATATTATATTTATTTATAAAAGTCTTGAGATATCCTGAGATTTCTCTTAGTTTAACGCTGCTTGATTTGACATTTCCTGAAATTTTCCCATCAACTTTTTCCCTAAAAAAAGGGCTAAATGCTTTACAGGATATTTTCAGGATTTCCCATGATAATCTTGAGATATCCTGATTAACAAATTTGTCAGGATTTATTTCAGCAAGGGCAGTGAATCAAAGTGCTTGTAATCACTGAATGGTAAAGATTGCTTTAATTTATCAGTAGGAAGTAAAATTGAATATTGAATTGTATAAAGCATTGGTTGTAGTTGATTCAATGATTCAACTACCATTCTAGACAAAGAAAGATAACTCTAATTTTGAAAGAAGACTTTAAAATACTTTTAGAAATGAAGGGTAAAATATGCTTTAATTTTTCAGTGGAAGGCAAAATTAAACATTGCATTGTATAAAGCATTGATTTTAGTTGATTCATCTATAATCATGGACAAACAAAGATAACTCCAATTCTAAAAATTACTTGATTGATATTTTTGGGGAAAAAATGAAAAATTAAGCAAGTTTTCCATTTGTAAAGAGCATAACTCTAGAACAGTAACAGTGACGGCACCAACATTCAAACTTGATCTGTATATATTGTGATAATAAGCAATGTTGTTTCAGTTTCATTACATTTTGTTGAGCCAAGCTAAATTTAGAGAACAGAAACCAAATTTGGGACATACGGATGGACGTACATTTGTACGTACAGACTGACAAGGGTGAAACTTAATGCCCCCTCCACTACTGTGGGGGAATAATGAAGGGAGAAACACTGTTTTGAAATAGATACGTATTGGCTAGATACTTTAGATTCATTATCGTTCATTGAATACTAATTTTAATGGATTTCGTCAGTACAGCTGAACCATGAAATTAAGTGTTCAACAAATTAAAAATGTCTTATAACATGTATAAGCAGACTTTTGCAAAACCATAAAAAAAAATTAGTTGAGTAGGGAGAAAAAATTACGACGGACACCAAGTGCTAAGAATAGCTTACTAAATCCCTTGGATTAGATGAGATTAAACTGTTAATCGAATGAATGAAAGAGTGAAAATATTAAAACAAATTGTCCATCAGAACTTCACCAAGTATTATTTATCAATAGCCAAAGTTTCAATATGTTACAGGTTCATTGGTTTGTCCTTCATTACCTTTTGAGGTTGTGGTTTTCGTTGAGAAGGTCTACTAGATGTTGGTACTGCTGGAGGACCTGATGGAACGGATGGTGTTGGTCTCCCTTGTAAAGGTTTTCTAGGAACTGGTGGAGGTGGGATATCATCATCAGCTGGTAATGGCTGCACAAGAACAAAATATATGAATAGTACATCAATGCTAAAAGTATCAACCTCTAACATGTCTAACAACACTAGTTGTAGTTGTAAAGGTCAAATCAATATAACATCATGTTTTTACAACCCAACTCTTATCACAGGCATGTTTGTATTTTATTTTTAAGGGAGTCATAAGGTGGTGGCAGTTGGTATAAACCCCCAATATCTATTTCTCCTTAAAAAGCAATGTGCAACAAAATTTGTCATGTTCAAAGGGGCATACTACATTTTCAAAGTTGCATCAATGAGAAAATAACTGATTTGAAAATATGGAAATGGGTAGTAGACTATAAATATATAAATAAACATTATATAATTGTTAGGTACAGGAAAATGGAGCAACAGTCAAGGTCTTTGCAATAAATCACTTGCACTTTAAGCTTTGATATTATGAAACTTATAAGACACATTCTAAGAAAATATTAAAACTGAAATTAGATACAAATAGAAACAAGAAGATGTTGGATGAGTGCTTATGAGACCTCACTCCATCCAAGTCACAATGTCTAAAAAGTAAACCATTATAGGTCAAAGTACAGCTGAGCCTTGTCTCACACTAAACGGCAAGTTATATTCACACATAATGTGTGTATGTACAAATGTATAAATCTCTTCCTTGTTTTTCAAGATTTCAATAATCTAAATACAGTGTATATCTATTCTATACATAAGTACCTACTGCTGATGTTCTTATTAAACAATACAAAGTATAAGTGTCTACTTGAAAACAAGCACCATGTTACACATTTTTAAGTTTTAGCAGAAAATAGATGGATAGGAATTTTTTTAAATTAAGTAACGTGACCTAATCTAATTGAATAATTTGAAGTTTACTCCTTTAAATACTCTATAGGTAAGAGATCTTCTAGAAATTAAACAGGAAAATGAATATACTGAAAATTTAGTCCATATTTATGTGGTTCATAAGTGTTTCTCGTTTTTTATATAGATTAGACCATTGGTTTTCCTGTTTGAATGGTTTTACACTAGTAATTTTTGGGGGCCTTTATAGGTGGCTGTTGGGTGTGAGCCTTAATTAGGCTCTGTGTTGAAGACCGTACCTTGACCTATAATAATTTACTTTTATAAATTGTAACTTGGATGGAGAGTTGTCTCATTGGCACTCATACCACATCTTCTTGTATCTATATAAATGATTTTTCACTTCAAAATAGTACTGTGACTTACAGGTGTTGCTCTCCTGGGTGGATCACGAAAGGGTATAAAACTTATAAAGTCAGAATCTATCCTGTAAAATTAAAAAAACAACAACATGTTTTATTTTTATCCACGCAATTTTATTAAAATGTATTGCTCACTGAATATTGTCAATATAAACAACTGGCATACAAGCTGAAGGTTTAGCTACAAATGTAGCTATAAAACAAGGTTTAACTCATTACGTTCATCAGAAAATGCATGTACTTAGTCAAGAATATACATTTTGTGTAGCAGATTTTTTTAAAATCACTTGTTGCCTTTATTGATAGCTTTCGTTATGTCATGCAGTTTGTTATTTTTGTTACACATTTTTAAATGGTTTAGATATAAAGGTATTGGTTGAGTCTTTCTGTCACAATGTTGAGACTTTCTGGTTGCGCTGTACTATTCGAGTTTACCTTTTTTAACGGTTAACCTGATTCATGTTTTCTGTCTGTGGTAAATCTAAATACACTCAGATACAATTTTAAGCATTGCCGATAGAAAAATGCATGCCTTACAAATATAAATAAGATTATTTTACAATGGTTATTTATTAATATGATTTGGATGAATTCGATTCCTAACAGACATCATTTTTAGATGGTGACGTTCCCTTGTCACCATCTTATGGTGTTTATATATCTCAACTTGTACGATTCGCTCGTGTATGTAACAATGTATTAGATTTTAGCGAGAGAAATTTATGTATTACTGAAAAATTATTACACCAGGGTTTTCGATATCACAAACTGGTCAAAACATTTACTAAATTTTATCACCGGTATAAGGAAATAATTCGTAAATATAACTCAACATGCAGACATCTTATACGTTCAGGTATTTCACATCCAAAATTTTATGGAAATATTCTTTATAAAGCACAAAAATGTCAGTATTCTCCTCAGAAACTAACAAAACCTTTAAATAGACTTATTAAAAGGGGATATAGTTACGATACTGTTGTCAGGTCATTAAAGATTGCATATTTTGGCTTTAACATTGATTCACTGATAGGGTCTTTGCATCGGAACTAAACACATTTATTTCTAAAAAAAAAAAAAAAAAAAAAAACAGTTGTTGGCATGACACGGGTTATGTTCTTCTCATATATTTTATGATAGTATGATACTAAACCCCTAACGGGAGGGATTGTACCTGACATTCATATGATGAAGACATAATCTTTCAATCAGTTTAATTGAGGTCTGAAGCTGGCATGTCAGTTAACTGCTAGTAGTCTGTTGTTATTTATGTATTATTGTCATTTTATTTATTTTCTTTTGTTACATCTTTTGACATCGGACTCGGACTTCTCTTGAACTGAATTTTAATGTGCGTATTGTTATTCTTTTACTTTTCTACATTGGCTAGAGGTATAGGGGGAGGGTTGAGATCTCATAAACATGTTTAACCCCGCCGCAATTTTGCGCCTGTCCCAAGTCAGGAGCCTCTGGCCTTTGTTAGTCTTGTATGATTTTAAATTTTAGTTTCTTGTGTATAATTCGTAGTTTAGTATGACGTCCATTATCACTGTACTATTATGCGTATTTTAGGGGCCAGCTGAAGGACACCTACGGGTGCGGGAATTCTCGGTACATTGAAGACCCATTGGGTGCCTTCGGCTGTTGTTTGCTCTATGGTCGGGTGGTTGTCGCTTTGACATATTCACCATTTCCTTTCTCAATTTTATCAAAATTTATTTAATGCCGAAAATGCGTTCATTTATAAAGAAATAAAATAGTTAAAAACTAAACAATCGAACAGGACTCCTTTTCTAGGTTTATTTTATCGTACACATTATTTCAGGTAAAAGGTGGTGATAACTTAAATATGAGTAAAAGATGTCATTTTTGTAATTATAATACTTATCACAAAAAAATATGATTCGATTTTAAAATTGCTTTGTAAGTACTATAAGTGCTACCATTTGATTTTTATGGGGGGGGGGGGGGGGGGGGGGGGGGGGGGGCTAGGATGAAATTTGAAAAAAATAGGCAGGACAGGAGTTTTGAGTAAAAAAAAAAGAAGACAGGATGAGACACTATGCAAAATAAAAGCAGGATGACAATTTAGATAAAAATAGTCAGGATAAACTAAAAAAAAAAGGCAGGACCGAATAGAGTGAAAAATAAAAAGGCAGGACAGAGATTACAACTAAAAAAAAATGCAGGACAACATTTTTCATCCTAGCCCCCCCCCCCCCCCCCCCTCCCCCCCCCATAAAAATCAAATGGTAGCTCCCTAAGTGACGTCCAACTTAGTGTAATCACAGGTGTTGTATTGAAATAATTACTTGAAAACTTTAATGTTTGTTCACAACTGCATTCAGGGCAAATCCTTAATATTTGGTAATATTCAGTAACATTTATATTATAACCCGGGCCCCGTCACACTAGGCCGTGAACGCACTACGATCTCTAAAAATATAATGCTATTGGCGATCGTAGTGCAGTATGGTCGTGTTACAGTCTTGATGAGGTCTTGGTATTCGTGTTGAGAGTAGCCAACTTTTATTAATTTAAACATGTTCAAAACAATCGTGATACGTTCGTGGCGAAATCAGGTCGCAGTTCTGTTCTAGTCGTAGATTTTTTTAGTCTCGATTACCCAGACGCATATTTAAATATATCTACTTTGAACAATAAAGCGGCTGAATGATCGAGACTAAGATTTTTTTAGCCTTGGAACTGTCAGGATCAGTTCCAGGTTGAACTGTGTAAATCGATTCTAGGTATATAACTTACCAATGACCAAATCAGTTCTTTGTTAGAACTGTTCTAGCTAGAACTGTCTTAAAAGTGTCAGGAGATAGTTCCACATTTGTCCGATAGAACAGTTCTCCTTCAGATTATGACAGTCAGGGGTAATCTCCATTGTATGTACATCTCCTTTGCAATTTTTTTTAAATGAGAATAACTTTTGATGAAATGAATGAAGTTAATGATTATCCATTTCTGAATATTAATTCAGTTTTCTTTTGAAATATTTCAAAACTGGATTCGACGTAGGTAATTTGTGGGAGATAGTTAGTTTGAACTCTGGCCTGGTCAACTTAAATTCTAAAAAAAATTGTGTGTGTCTATGCTAAGCATGCGATATCTGCTAAAAACTGTGGTCACACCTTACCAGATAGCTCGAACTAACGCCGAAAGGATAAACAAAAGTTTTACATTTACAAAATTTTTGCATCCGTTAGGAGTCCGTTATGTAATGACCAAATAAAACGGACGTGTAATATGGGGTGGAATAGGAATAAGAAAAATAAATAATGTCAGAATAAAAAGCCAATAATTTTGCCTGATCATGATTTAGAAGTTGAGCCAAAAATATTAATGATACCAAAGAAAACTAACATACCAATAATTGATTTTTCTTACGCGATTTGTTTTCAATTTGTATGTATCCGTTTTATTATCAATGTTCTTTCTGTGGTACGATTGCTAATGATACAACTCTCCACAAGAGACCAAAATGACACATAAAGTAACAACTAGAGGTCGCCGTACGGCCTTCAGTAATAAGCAAAGCCCATACTGCATAGACAGCTATAAAAGGCCCCGAAATGAAAATATAAAACAATTGTAACGAGAAAACTAACGGTCTTATTGATATATAAAGAAAAAATGAACGAAAAACAAATATGTTACACATAAAAAAACAAATAAATTCTAGCCCTGGAGATGTCAATTACAACATTATTGACGTTAAAGATTCTGTGCAAAACTGCATCTCAAACGCTAGACTTAATCTCCAGCGTTAGAACTTTAATACTAGTACTTAAAAACACAGCTATTTACCATTTAGACTCTATTACAACCAAAGGCCTCTTTAGAAGCTGCTGTGATAACTACAGACAAGATTAAAATGTCTGTTGAAATGTCAAACAATATACGGCAAGTTTATGAATTTTGACAGTTGTATATGTAATTGATACTATAAGCATTTTCTTTATTTATACTCACTGTTTTTATTTATTTGAATAATTCACATCAATATATACTTTAAACATTCATAAAAAAAAATATGGAGATGTCATATGATTGCAAAATGAGACAACTATCCAATGTCTTGTACATTTTAATTCAATAAATGTAATTTTAGAATGTACTGAAAAATTATTTTGTAATTATTCACTTGAGAACACCTTTATTCATTTTTTTTTACTCAAATAATTGAAACAACACATTTTTGCTTTTCTTTTGTAGATTAAGAGCATATGATAGAAATCAGAATTTTAAAAATCCTGTTATCCATGCTCCAGAACCATTGGAAGTAGAATAGCCTGTTTCAGGATTTAAACAGTTGAAGAAGGAGCACAAGGTTATCATGCCGAAATTATCACGAGAGCAAATAGAGGCTTATGTCTTGTATAGAATGGGCAGGTAGGTACATGTTGGTCCGTGTATATTTGCGTCCATTCGTTTTTCATTTTGAAATATCAAAAACAAAAAACAACCAGGTGCTCCGCAGGGCGCAGCTTTATACGACCGCAGAGGTCGAACCCTGAACAGTTGGGGCAAGTATGGACAAAACATTCAAGCGTGATACAGCTCTGAATTTGGACTGTGATCAAATTTTTGACATTACATGGGTTTTTTTTTACACAAAACAAATGTCAAGATTTTACAAATCAATTAAAGATTTCTTCTTCGAACTTTCTAAATCTAAAATTAAATAGTTGACACAGCATAGGTTTCTGACACAGAATGAATGTGGTCTAATGAACTTAAAAGGTTTTTTTTGCCTTTGAGCAATTCACTATGCTGTTGAATATTAATCCTCTCAAAAAAATGTTTGAAGAAATTTTCTTTTTATTTTTGAAATCTGAAATGAAAAAAATTTACCCCCCCCCCCTTTTTTCACATCCCTGTTTCCCTTTTTCCAAAACTGATATCAATTAAAATTTCTAATGGAGTTTGCAACAATAAATACTCTTTTAAATACATCATAAAATATTAAAATGTAAAATAAAGTGCTTGTTATCACTGAATGGTAAAGATTGGTTGGTAGTAAAAGTGAATTTACATTGTTTATTGTATAAAACAATAAAAAAAACTTCATCAGCAACATTTTATATTGGCAAATTTCCAATGAAGTTATTTACATAAAGTTATTGGCAAATACAAATAGAAAATGACATCATAGTCATGTCTGGCAAATGTCCAACATACATTATCTATAAACATTTTAGAGATAAGATAAGGAAAAAAAGCTTCATCAGCAACATTTTATATTGGCAAATTTCCAATGAAGTTATTTACATAAAGTTATTGGCAAATAAAAATAGAAAATGACATCATAGTCATGTCTGGCAAATTTCCAACATATATTATCAACTACTATTCTATACAAAGAAAGATAACTCCAATTGAAAATTAATTGCTATTGCACAATATTGTGCAATTAGATATTTCTTGCTATTGTGCAATACTGTGCTATTGAAAATTTCTTGCTATTGCACAATACTTGATATGGAATCCTGATTTGGACCATCTTGAAAATCGGGCCCATAATCAAAAATCAAAGTACATATTTGGATAAAGCATATCAAATAAGCTCAAGAATTTAATTTTTGTTAAAATCAAACTTAGTTTAATTTTGGACCCTTTGGACCTTAATGTAGACCAATTTGAAAACTGGACCAAAAATTAAGAATCTACACACACAGTTAGATTTGGCATATCAAAGAACCCATTTATTCAATTTTTGATGAAATCAAACAAAGTTTAATTTTGGACCCCCATTTGGACCAACTTGAAAACTAGGCCAATAATTAAAAATCTAAGTACATTTTTAAATTCAGCATACATTTGTATCAAAGAACCCCAAGGATTCATTTTTTGTTAAAATCAAACTAAGTTTAATTTTGGACCATTTGGACCTTAATGTAGACCAATTTGAAAACGGGACCAAAAATTAAGAATCTACATTGTACATACATAGTTAGATTCGGCATATCAAAGAACCCCAATTATTAAATTTTGATGAAATCACACAAAGTTCAATTTTGGACCCTTTGGGCCCCTTATTCCTAAACTGTTAGGACAAAAACTCCCAAAATCAAACCCAACCTTCCTTTTATGGTCATAAACCTTGTGTCAAAATTTCATAGATTTCTATTCACTTAAACTAAAGTTATAGTGCGAAAACCAAGAAAAGGCTTATTTGGGCCCTTTGTGGCTCCTAATTCCTAAAATGTTGGGACCAAAACTCCCAAAATCAATCCCAACCTTCCTTTTGTGGTCATAAACCTTGTGTCAAAATTTCATTGATTTCTATTCACTTTTACTAAAGTTAGAGTGCGAAAACTAAAAGTATTCGGACGACGACGACGAAGACGATGACGACGACGACGGCGACGCCAACGTGATAGCAATATACGACCAATAAATTAAAATTTTTGCGGTCGTATAAAAAAACGGAAGTATTTTCATTTTTCGTTTCTGATTTCTCGAAAACCTAAATGAAAAACAAAAGTGTTTTCATTTTTCGTTTTTGATTTCTAGAAAACCAAAATGAAAAACAAACGTGTTTTCATTTTTTGTTTTTGATTTCTCTAAAACCAAAATCAAAATCAAAAGTGTTTTTTTTCGTTTTTGATTTCACAAACAAAAAACGAAAAACAAAAGTATTTTCATTTTTCAATTTTGATTTCTCAAAAACTAAAATCGAAAAATGAAAGTGTTTTCATTTTTCATTTTTGATTTCACAAAAACAAAAAACGAAAGTGTATCTATGTTATCTTTCCAACACAGTTTAATTGTCATTAAAAAAATGACAATGTTGTCATTTGTCATTCATTTAAAGGTCGTTAAAGTATACAGCACAGCGGTTGTCAGATCAATACTACTTTAATCGAAGATAATGTCGACGGATGCAAAAGTCTTTAGCAATCGGAACAATATGGGTGCGTGAACTTTATTACTTTTAAGTTTAGAAAGGTCGATCCAAGATTATTAGAATTGATGACCAAGATCCATCTGCCAGTATTTTACGAACTACGAGGACGATAATGTATTTTGCTTGATCAAATTTTCAAAATTTCCGCAATTTCACAATTCAAACTGGGATATTAAATTGGTTTGTCATTAGGAGCCTATAAGGTATTAATTTTGCTTATTTGTGAAGACTATAAGGTGACATTAACTAGAGGTCGTTGATGGGGGATTATGGAATTGAGAATAGTGGACAAAAAATATAAATAATAGAGACAATGAACCAAGAAATAAATAAAATAGCTAGAATAATGGTGTTAAAATGTAATGATAAGAGAATAATTGTCAAAAAGTATAAAGAATAGAGAAATATGACATAAAATATCAAAGAATACAGAAATTAAGAACCCCGAATCCAGACCATCATACTAGTTGCCTAAATGAACGTTAGTTTGTCCCTGGGAGATTGCTATTGGTTATCATACGGTTTCTCTTTATTTCTATGTCTATTAATTAAGAAGCATGCTTTCATTATTTACCAACATTTTACATATGACATTATAAAACAAGTGAAACTGCGAGCTACTGCTCACTGATGATACCCCCGCCGCAAGTGGATAATATTAATAGTGTAAAAATATGCAAGTGTTCGGTAAACAGGAAGTTGTCGAGTGGTGAATCTGAAAACGCATCACACGGTATAGCTGACTTATAAAAATCCTGAACCCAAATTTCAGAAATCCTTGTATTGTAGTTCCTGAGAAAAATGTGACGAAAATTTTTAACTTGGTTATCATGTGTAAAATCATACAAGTGTTCGGTAAACAGGAAGTAGTCGAGTGATGAATCTGAAAACGCATCACACGGTATAGCTGACTTATATAAATCCTGAAACCAAATTTCAGAAATCCTTGTATTGTAAATGTAGTTCCTGAGAAAAATGTGACGAAAATTTTCAACTTGGCTATCATGTGTAAAATCATACAAGTGTTCGGTAAACAGGAAGTTGTCGAGTGATGAATCTGAAAACGCATCACACGGTATAGCTGACTTATATAAATCCTGAAACCAAATTTCAGAAATCCTTGTATTGTAGTTCCTGAGAAAAATGTGACGAAAATTTTCAACTTGGCTATCATGTGTAAAATCAGACAAGTGTTCGGTAAACAGGAAGTTGCCAAGTGATGAATCTGAAAACGCATCACACGGTATGGCTGACATATATAAATGTTGATACCAAATTACAGAAAGGGTGGATGTGTAGTTCCTGAGAAAAATGTGACGAAAGTTTCATGGGACGGACTGACTGACTGACTGACTGACGGACGGACTGATGGACGGACTGATGGACGGACGGACTGACAGACAGAGGTAAAACAGTATACCCCCCCCCCTTTTTTTAAAGCGGGGGTATAAAAAGACTATTATTTTGCAAACTACCATAGATTTCCGGTAATTGTTCTGCATAGACCACACCGCATTGGAGTCCCTGTAAAAAACAATTCAAGTGGACCACAGTTACCCACCCTACCCCATCATTACATAAAAGTTAATAAACAAATGTCTACGGAAATACTTCTGTCCGAACAATGGGTAAAGGGGAGCTTGGTAGCTGATGTCTGCTGGAGAAAAAAATCAAGGTTGCTGTTTAGCTTATTTTTTCAAAGATAGGTCCAAAGTTGGGGTCGAACACCGAACCCCATCCATACCGAAAATGTAATAAAAATTGTTTTCACTAGGTGCAAAGGGAAGCTGGGTAGGTGGGGTCTACAGTAGAAAAATCCAGGGTGTTGTTCTGCTTAGTTTTTTTTTCTAAAGTAGGTCTAAAGTTGAGGTCGTATACCCTACAAAAACCCTTACCAGACAGTTAATAAAAAAATTCTGCGGCAATGCTTTTATCTGCTCTAGGTGAGAACGTAAGCTAGAGATCTAGGGCCTACTTGATCAAAATTACAAGTTAATTTATAGTACGGATCAATCTTTTTTAAGCTAATAAATAATTTACTTTCCCACCATACTTTGAATACAAAAAATAAACATTTTGTCCAGTCATATTTATGCGAAATCCACTAGTTCAGAGGTAGAACGTTTTGTAAAAACAGTTTTGTGTGGCAAAAAAAGTTAAAGCACGAGTACAACTTTCTTTTCTTTTAATGCAGAATTATTATTACTTTTCATGAACTATTTGACAGGATGCCGATAATAAGGAAAGCTATTTCACCCAATAGTGCAATTTTGCCATCATTAAAAAAAATGATAATTATTTACGATTCTATAAACACAAGTGTTGACTATTTAAAATGTAAAGCGGGCAGTACGCTGTGTAATATATCGAAAGCGATTGATTTTGGATTTATATAACTAATAATAACGGGCATAGGACATTTGAGCGAAAAAGAAAAAAGCACATAGGGTCATTTGAGCGCCGACTTCATAGGACATTTGAGCGCCGGGATATTAACCTTACCTGAGTTTTCAGACAGGACATTTGAGGGATATAAGTTCCAAGCCCGAACAGACTTGTAAATAATGCCGTTGCCGAGTTTTATGTTTTATGACAGTGCTTTGTTTTTAGTGCTTTGTTTACAATTAAAAGATGTTTTAATCTTTTTGTTGGTAAACTCCTGTTTTATGACTGTATTCGTAAGAAAATGTGGTATGATTGCCAATAAGACAATTCTCTATCCAAGACTTGTTTTCGCTCAAATGTCCTACGCTTATTCTTATTTTAGCTCAAATGTCCTAAAATTTAGGCGCTCAAATGTCCTATACTTTGGCGCTCAAACGTCCTTTTTTTTTCGCTCAAATGTCCTGTCAATGCGCTCAAATGTCCATTGCCGATAATAACATAAGATATATGTTTCATTATAATTCGTTATTCTGATTGGCTAACTGCACATCTCATGTTACATTACACAACGAAAATCATTATTCATGATGACACGAGGTCCCACAATAAAGTGCAAAGGTGAATTTAATAAAAACTTGATAAAAATCGTGTTTTCATGGTCCTAGCTAAAACATGTAATTATAAATATTGAATGCTTCTTTTTGTAACTTCATATGGTTGTAAAAGCGTTGACCGTGCGTACATTTTCAGAATGAAAGCGCTTCCGCTTTTCATACAAAATGTATTTCGGTCATCGCTTTACACCTCAATGAAGTAACAAAAAAAAAAGCATTCAATTTTTAAATAAACCAGAAATGAAATTTTAAAATTCATTGAAAAGTGTCTTTGACTGCTTAATTATATCTTGAAAACTGATGATATAGTGGTTATATATTAATAAAAACATTTTAAGTACGTTTGAGTCTTATGCAATATTTGTTTTTATATATTTGAAAACTGACTGCTACCGACTGGTTGCTTGAGCCTGGTCTCACAAACTCCGCATTTTCATTACAGCCGATTACATTCAGTGTGTAGACAAAGGTAATATCTTTGGATCGCTTGTTTGTTAGCTGAACTATGAAGTAACTAGGTAAGGTATACCACTCTCCTGTAGAAGGAGCCTAGTCCTACAGACAGATTGATTGTTTATTTGTCGAACTAGTCTGCTCTTAAAGGAGGGTAGTTTACCTAACCTAATAATACAATCAAGCTAACCATGGATATGCTACCTTTGCCTACACACTCAGGGAAATCGGCTGTAACTTTTTTACATTACAGGTTGCAACACCTTGTCAAATCATTAGGTTCCAATAAACGTTTGGAAAATTTAGTTAATGTGCTTTCCCATAGGGTTTTATGCAAAACAATTATCTACTATGGAAACTTGCAAAAACAATATCAAAATCGAAATCTAAGTGAACAATGAAGTTACTCACATTAAAAAAGGTTGAGACAGTGATTGATGGCCAAATATTTATTTTAATTCTTGCGTGTCTTATTATATTGAGACGGTAATTTTAGAGTTTACAAAGAAATTTAATATTAAGACAAACATTAATAACGAGTTTCATTGGTGAAATTAACACTACAATACAAATTTGTGCTTGTAGTAAAATGATCAATGAATGAATGAATGAATGAATGAATGAATGAATGAATCAATCAATCCAATCAATCAATTGATCAATCAATAAAATTGAGAATGGAAATAAAAGAGGCGGGCTTCAGCTGGTCTCTAAATAAAAATATATACTAGTAATGTGAAAATGGACGTCACACTTAACTTAGACAAAAAAAACATAAAACAAGAATGTGTCCAAAGTACACGGATGCCCCACTCGCACTATCATTTTTCATGTTCAATGGACCGTGGAATTGGGTAAAAAATCTAATTTGGCATTAAAATTATAAAGATCATATCATATGGAACATGTGTACTAAGTTTCAAGTTGATTGGACTTCAACTTCATCAAAAACTACCTTGACCAAAAACTTTAACCTGAAACTCCCACTTTCATTTATTATGTTCAGTGGACCGTGAAATTGGGGTCAAAAGAGTAATTTGGCTTTAAAATTAAAAAGGTCATATCATATGCAACAAGTGTACTAAGTTTCAAGTTGATTGGATTTCAGTTTCATCAAAAACTACCTCGACCAAAAACTTTAACCTGAAACTCCCACTTTCATTTTCTATGTTCAGTTGACCGTGAAATTGGGGTCAAAAGTCTAATTTGGCTTTAAAATTAGAAAGATCATATCATAAGCAACAAGTGTACTAAGTTTCAAGTTGATTGGACTTCAGTTTCATCAAAAACTACCTTGACCAAAAACTTTAACCTGAACGGACGGACGGACGGACGGACGGACGCATAGACGGATGCACAGACGGACGCACAGACGGATGCACGGAGACACAGACCAGAAAACATAATGCCCCTCTACTATCGTAGGTGGGGCATAAAAACTAACAAAGATCAGAGTCTACTGTCTTGGGACAGGCGCAAAAATACGGCGGGGCTAAACATGCTTTGTTAGATCTCAACCCTCCCGCTATACAATTATATCTAGTTCATGTAGAATAAACAAACACACAACAATATGCACAGAGAAACTCAGTTTAAAAGAAATCCGAGTCCGATGACAAAATAGTAAACAAAAGAAACTACACAAAACGAATATGATTCATAAATTAACAAAGAACTACTAGCAGTAACTGACATGCCAGCTCCAGACCCCAATCAAAAATATCGAAAGAATATATAGATATAAGAAGATGTGCATGGTATGACTGCCAATGAGACAACTCTCCATCCAAGTCACAGTGTGTAGAAGGAAACTATTATAGGTTAAAGTACCCTCTTCAACACGAATCCTTGGCTCACACCGAATAGCAAGTTATAAGGATCCTCCAAAATGACAGAATGTGTTTTTGGTGATGGTGATGTGTTCGTAGATCTTACTCTACAAAACATTGTTGATGCTTACAATTATCTCTATCTATAATGAACTTAGCCTAGTAGTTTCAGTGGAAAATATTTTGTAAAAATGTACAAATTTATGAAAATTGTTAAAAATTTACTATAAAGGTCAATTACTCCTTAAGGGGTCAATTGACCATTTTCGTCATGTTGACGTATTTGTAGGTCTTACTTTGCTGTACATTATTGATGTTTACAGTTTATCTCTATCTATAATAATATTCAAGAAAATAACCAAAAGCTGCAAAATTACCAATTCAGGGGCAGCAACATAACAACAGGTTGTCTGATTCATCTGAAAATTTCAGGGCAGATAGATAATGACCTAATTAACAATGTTACCCCATCGCAGATTTGCTCTTAATGCTTTGAGATATAAGCCAAAATCTTCATTTTACTCCTTTGTTCTATTTTTATCCGTGGCGACCATCTTGGTTAGTTGGCAAGGTCACCGGACACATTTGTTATACTAGATATCCCAATGATGATGGTGGCTAAGTTTGGTTGAATTTGGCTCAGTAGTTTCAGATGAGAAGATTTTTGTAAAAGTTACGACGACGGACGACGGACGCCAAGATATAAGAAAAGCTCACGAAAAACGAGAAGCGAGAACGACACCAACAAACGACAACTACTGTTTTTTGTGTGATTTTTTTTATTACTAGACCAAATATTTCATGATTTTTTATTATCTAGGACTGTATTTTTGATTAACAATTGATAACCAAGTTTAATAAAATCATATGTGTGTATAGCAAACATATTAACTTTGGCTTGAAAGACGTCTATTTAATTGTTTTCGACTCGCTCTGCTCGGTCGGAAAAATTTACAAGAATAAAATCCTAAGATTGAACGCGTTCGTTCAACAATCTTATTAAAATTAATATATATATTAATTTTCACATTTTTATTTTATGGGTTATTGTTGAAGGTCGTACGATGACGTATGGTTAACACATACTTCCTTTGGTTTCTTATGGAAATTTGTCCATTGACAACAAACATACCACATCATCTACTTTATATAACTAAAGTATTGTATAAATTACAACGTATTTTGGTGATCTTGCAAAATGATCGTAATCCCGAAAATCGTAAACATATTTTCTTATCTTAAAAGGGGGCAAGAAGGGTTCCATTAACAGGCCAATAAATAAGATTACAGTTAATTTAAAAAAAAAAAAGAAAAGATAGGGGTATTTTTTCTCTCATAATAAGAGTAAACAGATTCACAACAATGTCAATTTCAAGAAAGCAGACAACAGTTAATTAATCAATAACAGTACAGCATCAATGATTTTGAATATATATGCCACTTTTTATCTAAAATATAAAGGCACAGAACCAGGACATAGGAGCACAGAACCAGGACCGTTTTTCTTATCACCAGCACAGCGTCAGGACAATTCCGTTTAACGAACTTGCACGACTTGTGCAATATAATATTGTTGTAATATAATTTGCATGGTACTTAGGGAGCTACCATTTGATTTTTATGGGGGGGGGGGGGGGGGGGGGGTCTAGGATGAAATTTGAAAAAAATAGGCAGGACAGGAGTTTTGAGTAAAAAAAAAGGCAGATTGAGACACTTTCAAAGAAAAAAGTCAGGACGACAATTTAGGTAAGAAAAGGTCAGGATAAACTAAAAAAAAAAAAAGGCAGGACCGAACAGAGTAAAAAATAAAAAGGCAGGACAGAGATTACAGCTAAAAAAAAAATGCAGGACAAAATTTTTCATCCTAGCCCCCCCCCCTAAAAATCAAATGGTAGCTCCCTTATGACGCATCAGAGAAAAATTAAGCAACAAAACAGTCGTTTTATTGCCGTTCTGATACAATGTAAACAAACCCACCAGCACAGAATCATGACCCACCAGCACCTGACAGGACCAAATCACCAGCACAGAACGTTCTCTCGCAGGACAACTATACCCGCCGTGCTTATTGTTTAGATTGATAAAGACTTTTGCACCCGTCGACATTATCTTCGATTAAAGTAGTATTGATCTGACAACCGCTATGCATGTATACTTTAACGACCTTTAAATGAATGACAAATGACAACATTGTCATTTTTTGAATGACAATTAAACTGTGTTGGAAAGATAACATAAATACTTTTGTTTTTCATTTTGGTTTTTAAGAAATCAAAAACGAAAAATGAAAACTCTTTCGTTTTTCATTTTGGTTTTTAAGAAATCAAAAACGAAAAATGAAAACACTTTCGTTTTTCATTTTGGTTTTTATGAAATTAAAAACGAAAAAATGAAAACACTTTCGTTTTTTGTTTTTTGTTTTTGATATTTCAAAACGAAAAACGAATGGACGCAGATATACACGGACCTTTCCGTTTTTCGTTTTTGATTTTACTAATTTTACTAAAGAAGAGTTTTTGATTTAATTTCAATTATATCTTGCTGTGTTATGTAAAATGTTTTCCTTTCTTGTTTCACGGTCATTCATAGTTAATATATTGACAATGTAAACACCGCCGTGTTCTTTCAACATAATGTAGACAACATAGACCGTATGACTTCTGAATTGAACTACGGTGATAAAGTAATCAAAGACTTTCAAATTACCTTGTTTATATCTTTGATAAAGAATACATTTTTAAATTTAGATGTTAAACGAATCACAAATTTAAATTGTACAATATAATATTATATAAAGATTGTACAAATACATAGATTGATGAAAACATCACACTAACAAGGGAGGTAACTACTATTAAAACTGACAAAAAAACTAGCCCGGTCGTTAAAGTATACATGCACAACGGTTGTCTGATCAATACTACTTTTAATAATCGAAGAAAATGTCGACGAATGCAAAAATCTTTAACAATTTGAACAATGAGTTTGCGTGAACTTTACTTTGAAATTCAGAAAGGTTGATCTAAGATTATTAGAATTGGTGGCCAGTATTTTACGAACAATTGTCCTTGATCAATAGATTAAAAAACAAATTTCTGCAATTTCACAATTCAAACTGGGATAAGCATTCAAGTATTTTGCCATTCGGAGCCTATTCGGTATAAGTTTTGCTTATTTGTGAAGGCTATATAGTGACTTTAGCTAGAGCTAGGGTGTTGATGGGGGATTATGGAATTGAGAATAGTGGACAAAAACTATAAATAATGGACCAAGAAATAAATAAAATAGCGAGAATATTGGTGTTTTAAAATATAAAGAGAAGAGGATAATTGGCAAAAAGTATAAAGAATAGAGAAATATGGACTAAAATATCAAAGAATACAGAAATTAAGAACCCCGAATCCAGACCATCATACTAGTTGCCTTAATGAACGTTAGTTTGTCTCTGGGAGATTTGTATTGCTTATCATACGGTTTCTCTTTAATTCTATGTCTATTAATTAAGATGCGAGCTTTCATTATTTGACAACATAGTACATATCACATTATAAAAAAGACTATTATTTTGCAAACTACCATATAGATTTCCGGTAATTGTTCTGCTTAAAACCACATTGGAGTCCCTGTATTTTTTTTTCAAGTTGACCTCAGCTACCCATCCTGCCCCATCATTACAGAAAAGTTAATAAACAAATTTCTACGGCAATACTTTTGTCCGCACAATGTGTAAAGGGGGGTTGGATAGCTGATGTCTACTGGAGAAAAAAATCAAGTTATATCATTCAAACTGATTTAATTTGAAAACGAGTGCATGGACCCCTATTTTTTAAAACGGCAATTAGCTTCATTTTGCAAGGAGATTATGTGACCCAAATTTTATAAATTTGTAAATAGCGCTATTTTTTTTAATTTTGATAAACATGCAGCACAAAAATGACGTTTTTTCCTCTATTCATGAACATTTGATAAATATGAGTTATTTCTGAATAAAAATTGTATAATTTTAATGATACTTATAAAATACAGAAATTTACCGATTATTTAATAAAAAAACCAATAAGTGTTTATTTAAAAAAAAAAATAAATATGTCTTTGTTTCGAAAAAGAAAATACGGACACAAATCTGAATTTTGAGCAAATATACAGAATTTCGACCTCATTTTGTTCAAAAAGTAGCACATGAAGGTATATTTTTTTTTATTACATATTTGATTTAATCAGGTAAAAAATAGCCTATATGCAAACTTTCATCAACTTTAAATACAGGTTCAAAACTGTATTGTATGCCCTTAAAGGGGGGTAGTATACCTAACCTTATAATGCAAGCAAGCTGACCAAGGAAACTACCTTTGCCTACACACTCAATGCAATCGACTTACATAACGCTTTACATTACAGGTTGCAACACCTTGCCAAATTATTGGGTTCCAATAAACGTTTGGAAAATTATTGTAATCAGACGGCTTGGGTGACCCTGATTAACCCGAACGACGTAGGAGTTCGGGTTAAAGGGTCACACGAGCCGTGCAGATTAAATCCAATATACCGATTTGATTGGCCGATAACTGTTAACACATGACGCCATCAATTTACGTGAACGTGTTAGAAATATGCAAACGATATTCCGCGATCCACTGCTCCTAGTAAAGTTTCTTGTAGAATAAAGAAAGGTGAAAACACGCCTTGATGTAGTAAGAGGTTGGTAAGTTTTAAATAATTTTTTTTATATTTAGGCTTCTTCCTAAATTGTTACATTATTTGCGATTTATTTGTAACTTTTTTCTATCGTTTCTGTTAAATTTATTCATATTTTTTTTTGCAATCAGTGACGATTTATACTCACGAGATATTGTACTTTCAAATCGGTGTTATTGAGTACAGATTAATTGCTTTTTTTCCCTTAATAATATGCTTAGAGGAAGATGAACCGCGGAAGATGTTAGTACATAAATTTAAAATGTTAAATAAACAGACACAACGATTCTCTTTCCAATCTTTAACCCCGACCCCAAATTTAGATTCGATACCCAAATAGTCCCTTTATAAGAATAAATATGCCAAAAATCGTAATGAATTTCATTGAGTCTAAAACTTATTCAAATTAGATTTTATTTATTTGCATAATCTTAAGTACAGTCATGATTTCTTTTGGCAATTACAGAAAATTGTTATTATCTGTTCTGACTTTAAAACACTGATTTAAGAATTACATTGTGTACACAAAATAAAATAAAATTTATGTCCCAGTTTATATAATAGAAAAGGAGGGCGAAACATTTCTTGTTTCATCAGGGGCCTCGTTTGCCAAGAAGTAGTTCTTCTACTGTAATCACTAGACAGTCAACACTGAGGTTTAGAGGGTGAACTTCGCCCGTGCGGGGGTTTTGTACTCCAATATTTATTGATTAAAACTTGTTCTATCAAAGGTGTATGGTTTTCTCTGGGCATTCCGGCTCCCTCTACCAATAAAAAATGGGCGCCGCGAAATAGCCGGAATGTGGCGCTTAAAAATGACGATTAAACACCAACAATCGATACATCAATTCATTTTTTTTTCTTATTTTAAAACTACGATGTTGGTACAAGGTGTTTCATTAATCAACTGTTTTGTAACTTCGAGTCAGATGGCGGATTCTTTTTTTTTTTTGGGGGAGGGGGGGGGAGGGGAGTGGGCGATAGGTTGTTCATCCTTGAATTGGACAACTCAACATTTTTAGTCTCGCTACAATCGTTGATATTTTTTTCATTTTATAGAATATATGTAACAAACCCTTCTGAATCCATGAAACGCCCCTAAAGGTAAGAATAGATTTGAACTGTGCAGTATATCTGAGGTAGTTAATGCACACCTTAGCTGTGCATTATTCAGATTATAGCACAGTAAGAACAAAGATATTTTACCCATGTCATGTGCTAATGGAAATGAATGGTGAAATAAAGACTGCAATATAAATAAAGGATTCGCAAATGATCATGACTTTTGTTTGAAGTAATTTAAAATGAGCAAACCCCACAATCCATCAATCAACCAACCAATCAATCAATCAAACAATAAAATTGAGAATGGAAATAAAGAATGTGTCAAAGAGACAACAACCCAACCAAAGAGCAGAAAACAGAAAACAGTCGAAGGCCACCAATGGGTCTTTAAAATAACAAACATATTCCCGCAACCAGAGGCGGGCTTCATCTGGTCCCTAAATAAAAAAAATATATACTAGTTGTGTGAAAATGGACGTCAAACTAAACTAAAATTTAAAAAAAAACATAAAAAAAATTAACAAAGGCCAGAGTCTCCTGACTTCGGACAGGCACAAAAATGCGGCGGGGCATAAACATGCTTTGTGAGATCTCAACCCTTCTGCTATACAACTATAGAATAAGAATGTAGAATAAAAATATACACAGCAATATGCACAGAAAAACTCAGTTTAAAAGAAATCCGAGTTTGATGTCAGAATAGGAAACAAAAGAAACTACGCAAAATGAAAATTATTCATAAATTAACAAAGAACTACTTGCAGTAACTGACATGCCAGCTCCAGACCGAATTAAACCGATCGAAAGATAATATAGATATAAGAAGATTTGGTATGAGTGTCAATGCGACAACTCTCCATCCAAGTCACAATTTGTAAAAGTAAACTATTATAGGTCAAAGTACCATCTTCAACACGGAGCCTAGGCTCACACCGAAAAGCAAGTGTTAAAGGTACATGAATGCCCCACTCGCACTATCATTTTCTATGTCTAGTGGACCGTGAAATTGAGGGTCAGAACTCTATATTTGGCATTAAAATTAGAAAGATCATATAATATGAAATATGTGTACTGAGTTTCAAATTTCATCAAAAACTACCTTTACCAAAAACTTTAACCTGAAGCGAAACAGACGGATCAACGAAAGAACAAACGAACGCAGAGAACGAACAGCATAATGCCCATATATGGAACATAAAAAATGAGCTGACACCAAATGAAGGTTTGGTAAATCTCAATGAAATCTCATTGGTATAAATGTTAATTTTGTTATCAGTAATTTTAAACCATACTAAATATAATTGATATACACATCAAGGGACTACAATCTGTTGATACCTATGAATTGGCATTGAACAAGGTCGTGTCTTTCTCTTACTGTTAATAACGTCTTTACACTAAATCCATTGGATGTTGGATGTCCACTGATTGATATTTCAGTCTTAGATTCATGATTTTTGTATAGTTTTCATTGGCTATGAACTAGCTGTGAGTAACTGCAATTACCCTTTGTCCTTTTTTACTTTTTTATTTTCTCAATTGAACTGTTTCATATTTTTCATTTCATGGACTATTGTAGCCGACTATACCGTATGTTTTTTCTCATTGTTGAAGGTTATATGGTTGCCTATATATCATTGCTCACATCCACTACGTTTGAACTTTGGGGGATAGTTGACTCATTTGCAATCATACCACATCTCCTTATTAAAAAGTTGAGAGGGGGGGAACTTGTATTTCTTTAGAAAGTGTAAATGTTTTCCTCCCAGGTCACCCAGTTTGAATTGGATATTTTGACATTTTGCTGTGCTCTTGGATTTGTGTTAAGAGCCCCCCCAGAGCTCCTGGTCTGTTGGTGGGTAAGCTTTGGATGTCTTTTTGAATATTGCATACGGTGATTTGGTGATGTCTTCATACAATGCATTGTCTCATTACTTTATATAGACAGCTTATCAGTCATCCTGATCTATCAAAATAGCTCTCCTGGCTTTTTGTATAGTCAGACGAGAAACAAGATATAAACTGACCTAGCTTGGTATATACATGTATATTTAATATACTCATATAAATTCAAGTCAAATAAATATTTTTAAACAACATAAAAATAACAAGCTTTTTTTTTGTTCTGCGGCGACGTTAACGGAACACCAATTAAGTAATCGATCTTTATGACTATGGCTTCAATATTCAAAGATTATGTTCTTCTTGTCTTAGATTTAATAAGACTTCAAGTTGGAATAGATCTACGAAGACTAAAGAACGGTCATGTAAGGTTTGGCAATTGTTCATGCCCACCGATGTCCAGATATTGTTCGAAACATGTTTTAAGAAGTTACGATGCTACCGCAGATAGAAACAAATGTTCTTTTTTCATGGAAAATTAAACTGTTACAATATATTACAGAACACAAAACGGACTAACATTGCTGTAAATACAAGTTAAAAAGCTGACATGGGTTACGTTAAAGCTAAAAATCCCAATCCCCCGGCATCAAATAATTAAAAGCATATATATGACCTTTAACATTGGAAGGCCAAACTTGCATTGAGCCGTGTCTAGGTCCTAAATAGAAAATAAAGAGATGTGGAGTAAATGTATACACGGGATAAAATCGCACACAATACATAGAAAAAATACAAATTATTAATGAACAGGGCTTTTATTCCTGTTCTTCATCTTGAAAGTAGCTGGAGGGTCTACAACGAGGAACCAGACCATTCATACCCATTATACAATAGCCACATAGGTTAGTGCATCGGACTACAAAATCAAAGGTTCCTGGTTCGATCCCCGATTCGGGGAGAAAATTTCCAATCCACTATAAATAAATATGTTTGAACTAACAATAGCCACACTTGACTTTGTGGATTACAATGTTTTTTTTCTTTATCCTACATATACACAATTTGTGATTTGTTCAATATTTAAATATAATAATGTATGTTCTATCAAAGATATAAACAAGGTAATTTGAAAGTCTTTGATTACTTTATCACCGTAGTTCATGCGGTCTTTTTTGTCTACATTATGTTGAAAGAACACCGGAGTGATTACATTGGCAATATTTACTATCAATGACTGTAAAACAAGAAAGGAGACAATTTTACCTTATAAATCGAGTCATAATTAAAATTAAATACCAAACTCTTCTTTAGTAAAATCAAAAACGAAAAACGGAAACACTTTTGATTTTCATTTTGGTTTTAGAGAAATCAAAAACAAAAAATGAAAAAAAACACTTTCGTTTTCCGTTTTTGTTTTAGAGAAATCAAAAACGAAAAACGAAAACATTTTTGTTTTTAATTTTTGTTTTCGAGAAATCAAAAACGAAAAATGAAAACACTCTCGTTTTTCATTTTGGTTTTCAAGAAATCAAAAAACGAAGAATGAAAACACTCTCGTTTTTTGTCTTTTGTTTTTGATGTTTCAAAATGAAAAACAAATGGACGCAAATATACACGTACCAAATACACGGACCCTACTGGTGGGACAGACTTTTTTGTTGTTATAATAACTACAAATAATCAAAACCTGTACTCATACCGGAAGTGAGCTAAGAGATTACTGATGGCAGACGATCGATATACAATTACTGTAGCAGTTTATGAATAAATTGTAGATTGCATATTGCTTCAAAAGAATTAAAACGGTCTTATATGCAGTGTATATAAAGTGCGAATCCAGCTAGTTCATTTTTACTGTTATATGCGGGTATGTCTATTGTAGAATAAAGGATCATGGGAAAACTGTATTTGTTTATGTTTTGAAAATATCAAGTTAAGTGATTTGAAGATAAGTTTTAACATATTTTCATTGTGATATGTCTTTATAATATACAAACATAGCATTAAAGTTCAAATAAGTGTTATAAAAGCATCATAATATAGCATATCGATTATTGAAAGCGATCCATTTTAGCTATAGATGCGATGAATTATCACTGTTAGTGCAGTCATTATTAATGTAGAATTTTCAAAGATGCGAGGAATTTTTATTGTAGAATTATGTGATAAATGCACTTGCAACAAACGAAAAAACTTAGTTGATGACTTTAGGATTTATGATACATGTATTTTCAAATTGAAATACAAACTCCTCATTCATTCTTCATCAAATATATAGCTTTTCAAACTTGTAACAAAAGCGATTCTCAAAATGAAAAATTCTAGATCCGCGAATGGATACTACCGCAGAGGTAAAACCATACACATTTGGGTTATTGAATTGTACACGAAATGATTGCTACAATTCATTTTTGTTGATTTTAGACCCTTTGGAACTCTATGTGGGCTGTTTCAGCAACTAGACAAAAAATCCCCAAACTAGATACACGGTTAGATTCAGCATGTCAACGAATCCGAAATATCTATAATAAAGGACTTTTGTCTTTAAATTTGGACCCCTCAAAATTGAAAAAGGGACCAAAAATATAAAAAAAATGCATGCATCGGATACATTTGTTATTGAAGGCATGACTGTAACAATAGGATTGATATACACAAATATCTTATTCTGGGGGTCTCATTGGGGGGGGGGGGGGGGGGGGGTTCTGATCCCGGATCCCGCTTACTGTTTTGGCAGATTCCCGTATTCCGCTTATTGTTTTGTCAGATTCCTGTGTCCCGCTAGACTTCATTTCTCGTTTTTCACGACACAATCATTTGACTTTCACCTGTCACGCTTGCAAAAAATCGGCAATCCGGCGTCACGCTTATACCCAAATGCGACCCACTATTTTACTCTATTCTGAATCATATTAAACCCATTATACATATATTAAAAAAGTAGTGTGGATTTTTTTATACCTTTTTATCCCGTCTCGTTTCGTTTTTGAGCCATATATAGATGTCGTATGTGACAATGAGACAACTCTCCATCCGAGTCACAATTTATAAAACTGGACCATTATACGTAAACATACGGTCTTCAACATGGAGTCTTGGCTCACACCGAACAGCAAGTTATAAATGGCTCCAGTGTAAAACCTTTTAAACGGGAAAACAAAGATTCAATCTATATCAAGATGTACGTAATTAGTGGTGAAGTGTCATGGAAATGGATAAAAAAAAAAATAAGGATAAAGATCCCTATACGCTTTATAAGAAACTAAATGGAATACATTTGAAATAAATGTTATTTCTATTGAATTTATTAGAGTGTTTTAAAACCAAACTTTCCTCCGTAAGTTAAATTTTATCAAATCTTTCTCTTACTTTATCTATTGTTTGAGCAAGTCGGCTAAATTAAGGCCTTACAGCTAATTTCATAATGCATGCAAAGCAAAACTTTGGTTGGCTTGCTTGCTTTGTTTGTTTAATTGTTTATACAAACTTTGTAAATAAGATTGACATTTTTAAACAATATGATTAGGCATATGATAGTTTAACCTGTATTTTTAATATTTGAATTAAATTGGGTGTTATCATAACGATTATCCAATAAAAGAAAAACAAGCAAGTCAACTAAAGTCTTGCTCTACATGCTTAAAGAAATGAGCTGTAATAGATAAAAAAAAATAATTATAAAGTGACAATGCACCGCATATACAGTACTAATGATTCGCTCCACAGTAAAAATGAAAGAATAGTATCATTATTCGACAGTAAACATGACTAGCATTACGAAATCATCATAGTGGAATTTAGTTAAATATGAAGAAACTGAATGACAAAACATATTCTACGTTATACAACTTTATTAATTGTATTAAAATGAATATTTTGTACTGCAACAACATCTTACCTGTTAGTTATAAAGCACCTGCACGATCTGTTCGTGAAATGTCATAAATATTCACCTATTTTGGTATATATTTCAAAGCTGGATGGCTTTAGGCGCGATAAAACCCCGCTCGCATCTCTTACTTTGTTTTATTAGTATTATGTATTTCTGAACATATACATTTTAACTAATTTTCTTCATTTTCTTCGAAAGTAAAAAAAAGTTCGTCTGTTTTTTTATCATTCTACATTAGACATTTATGGCATATACAGTAAAAATGATATTTTAGGATCCGCACTTTACATACACTGATATGTGTGATTAACGATTCATTCCAATTCATAATATTCCAAGTGATTTGAATCAACGCGATAATAACATCAGAAATGTTCCGAGTGATTTCATTTAGCGCAATAATAACACCAAATGGACAATGAACACATCTTATATGTTGAGAGAAAATCCATTTATGTAGGTTGAATAAGGGAAATTTGATACAATCTTTTGAATTTCCCACATTCAAATGAACATAACTTGTGGAAGAGAGCTTGAAGTCATCAAACGTAAAGAAGAAGGTGTAGTTCGATGAAGAAAGAACTGATTGGAAACGTAGCTAATATGTTGTACAGTCATATCAATGGATATATTTTTTAAATCTTACATATCTGATATAAAAGGAAAAAAGAAAAAAAAAAAGAATAATGACCCTTTTAACATGTTTATAGATATAAGAAGATGTGGTATGAGTGCCATTGAAACAAATCTCCATCCAAGCCACAATTTAAGAGTAAACCATTATAGAATGAAATTCAAAACAGTGTGGCTGTGGCCATTGATTGACACATTAAATTCATCCATTGACTGGGACAATTTAGGTGAACGTTTGTATGTAACGACCACTGCTCACTATGAACTTTTTAAAGACACTTAAACTATGGGGTCACCAAAGGTTCTCAACACCTTAATAAAGTAATTCGAAAAATTAATCAGAAATAACACGATGTTTGATTTATACCAATTATATAAATCAAAACATAAAGGTTATTCCTGATTAATTTTTCGAATTATTTTATAATTAAAGGCGTTAAGAAACCTTTGGTGACCCCACAGTTTAAATGTCTATCGTAGGTACGTCGTTAACAGTGGTCGTTACAGACAAACGTTCACGTAAATTGTCCCAGTCAATGGATGAATTTAATGTGTCAATCAATGGCCACAGCCACACTGTTTTGAATTTCATTCTAGGTCAATGTACGGTCTTCAACACGGAGCTTTGACTTACACCGAACAGACAAGACACCTTTAAAGGACCCCCAAAATGACCAGCCACTGTGTAAAACCATTCAAACGGGAAAATCAACTCAGTCTACCTTTTTAAGGAACAATTGCACAATAATAATAAAAATCATAATATCCATATTGATAATAATGATCTTATGATATTTTTATGTTAGACAAGTGTCTTCATTTATTTAGTTTGTTCTCATATACATGTAGTCTTTTCGTGTAATTGAACTACAGTTAAACTTACAATTTGGGTAGAAATTACAAAAACATAGGGGGATTTGGTATGATTGCCAATCAGACAACTATCCAAAACTGTTACAATGACGAGGTATAAGCAACTACATTTATATGTTATCTTACGATCTTTAACAATGAGCAATACGAACGCCGTTTATTCAGCAATAAAAGGTTGGTATTGTACAGTGTGAACAAAGAAAGGATACAGAGATACAAAGCACAATACCAAATCATGAGTTGGAGTGGGACAACAAAATACATTAATGTTATCTCAAGACTCTGTATGTATAACTACCATTCAAAAAGTATATTGATATACCATAGAGCCTTCTCATGTTTTTTTTTATTTAGTATGTGATTACTTGGCCGTAGTTCCAGAGTTCAAATGACAAAGCTCAAGGCAACTACTACAATTTAAAGGTCACCGTCAGGCATTCCACAATAGAAAAGCCCATATCGTATCCGCCTTTTCAGAATCTAAAAGACAATGGGTAATCTCATTGTTTGTACACCAAATGAAAATAACGTCAGATCATTGGTTGAATTTCCATTGTTTTAGAACGTTCTTAACCAATCATAACGCTTTGTTGTACGCTTTTGAAAATATTACCCAGAATGCATTAGATTCTAAAACTGCGAAATTCGATAAAATGTCTCCATCATACTTGTATTTTTTTATGAGGGTGATGATTATTGTCAACATGAAAGAGAAAACCTTCACAAAGTAATAAGAAGCTGTTACACAACTACATGTACATGTATCTGTTTTCATTTTCATATATAAATATGAAAATAGAATAGTGGGGTAAACATATATGTAGATAGCTACAAAAAACAGTAGGATGCAAAAAAGACAATTCGCAGTCATCATAGTAATATCACGATTTTTTTTACAATCTTTTTGTGGAAGATTTTTCCTATATCTTTATTTGGCGATTTGCCTTGCCTTTCTCTTATGTTTTGATATTCTGACATAACGTGAAGGTTGCAGATTTTACTTTTTAAGTCGTGTAAAATTCAGAGGCGGATTCAGAGGGGGTTTTCAGGGGGCCTGCCTCCCCTTTTTGAGAAAAAAATTGGTTGATTATATAAGGAATCACTGAAGCATGAATAAATCGTGCCCCCTCTTAGGCATTCAGTGGGCCCCCTCTTATGAAAATTTCTGGATCCGCCACTGAAATAATATTCTTTACTCTAGAATAATATAAAAGTGTAACATTTACCAAATTTAAAATTATATAACTGTCTAAAGGAGAGTGTTTCACACGATGCATTGAAAGCATCTGTATATATCTTTACTATAGGGATTATACAAATACACGATCTTCAATTCCTCTTCAATGAAGATACAAAAAAAATATTAACATAGCTCTTCATTGTAAAGGTTAAAGATTCTTACCTGCCAAGCGATGAATGCATTATTTCATTTGCCTAAACTAATAGCCATTACAGGTCGAAAACCTGAATCGTTGGGGAATTGCATAAAACCAGTTGGTATTATTTAAAGAACGACACATTTAAAAGGAAATCAATTCTTATAACAATGACATTTTAGTATCATTTAAACACCATTGATTGTTTTCAATTTAAATAACGACGATGAAAGAATTCACTTTTTTTTAGTATATTAATCAAACAATTGCCACTTAAACAACAATTGGACAAGCTTACATGAATTAAATATGGAATAGAGATACGTAGTTGAATTATGGTTTAAAACGGTTTGGGCACATCTGCATCTTCTCCCACAATGCAAGGGATGGGTTATAAATAGAGTCTACATCCATTCATTTTTTGTTATCGTTCATACAGGTATAAGAACAATATACAGAAATTGTTGACAGATTGTAACCGATGAAATGATATCGACCATAAAATCGACTTCATTAAAGTAAATAAAACTTCAGTGTTTTTTAAATGTATGTTCTAATAATGACGTCTTAACTTCGATTTCCGATTCTTCTTTTGGAATAAGTGGTTTGTTTTAGTCAACCTGTTTCTTTAAATTATTTATACCGGAAGGGAGCAACTATTTTTTAAATTGTTTACATAGTGAAGTCGTCATATTGGACCGAATTTTCGTTAACATTTATTTCAATTTTTATACATGTTTGACTTGATCTTTTATTTTGTTTATATATTGAACCATGATGTTACAATAAAAGCAGTCGATACCAGGGCTGATGATTAAAACGACCAAAAGGATAAACAAAAATAACAAAAAAACATAAAGAAGCATTACTAAATACTGAGCAACAGGAACTCCCTACAAAACCGGGTAGGACTCGGGTGTTTCGTAATTACAGTGCAACAGCACTATCTCAGCGTATTCTTTTTTACAAGATAAACCTACAGTGGAGATCAGTTCTAACCTCTCATAAATTCTGTCAGAATCTGTAAGGAGAACTGTTCTAGAACAGTATGTAGAACTGTCATCAAACTACATCTGTCCTCTAACATGGAATGTTGACTATTGTTTATATACTACAAGTGTTAAGACCCAGAGAGGACAATTTGTTTAAATTATGAAATAAATATATAAAATAAAACATGTAATTTTTGACATTGCAGATGGCTAAATATTATAAACATTTTGTACAATTATAAAGCTATCCTCGTTAGCATGTTTAAATAACTGTTATCAAAGTAATAAACAATTTGATTGGCTGAGAAAAATTATAGGCTTTTTATCCAAAATTTAGAGCAGCAGATTATTTTCTATGGAATTATTGTAATTAAACGTGATAACAAAAGAAAACAGAAGTTACTCGGACACGAAATGATTTGGTTTATTGGAATACAAAGCTGATCCGATGTATTTTAGATTTTCAAGGCTAAACTTATGATTGAACGTAATGACAATGGTATTTAGGTCTAAGTATTATTTATATCTAACAATCCTAATCTTTCAACGACTCTTCGTAGACAAAAAGAAGACTACTGGATTAGACAATTGGGAACTGCAACACCGTATGACTGCAATGACAAAATTGATGGTATAGGTATTCTATCTAGTCCTTCGTGTAACTCGGTGAGTGTGATGAATATTTTAAACACGACTACTCGACGTAGACGCAGTTATGGTCATCGTCATTATACATCACCTTCTCTGCATGATGTCTCTATTAATGACTTACTGTCATTCATACAAAAGCCGTTAGGTATTCATCACATTCGCACGAAACTTTATTCATTACCCCTTTCAAAACTTCATTCTCTGTTCAATTTATGTTTGGAATCCACTGTTACAAACCCTCATTCAAACCAATACAAACTTCAAGCTATAATTTCGGATATTACAAGTCACAGACTTTTCAAGCCAGTTCGCATTGGAAAAGATGAAAAAGAGAAAAGATCTTTTCTAAATCTTTCCTTTGCCAACAAAGGTCTCGATGGCGTCAACCTAGGCAATATCCTTCATCATAAATTAGTTCAATCGAAAATACCTCCTTATTTCAAAGACCAGTCTGTACCAATAATTTCTTATACCTATACCAAACCTATTGCAACTAAAATTTTCAATTAAAAACGCGTTTTACAGAATCTCGATATTGACGACTTCAAGTCTAAACCTCCTGATTGCACTTGTGCTAGTTCCCAATGCATATATAATCCTGCTGGCCATGTTATTCCCGGTGACCTTAACTTGCATTGTTAATAACACTTCTCTACGAAATGTGTTATCGAAAGGTCCGAAATATCGTGAGCCTAAATCCATCAATTGGAAATACAACTTTAAAATGTTGATGGACTCAGTCGAGGATTATGCCAGGCAATGGGCTAAACGCGAAAATGAAGATGTAGACACTCTATCCGAATGGATTAAGGTAGTGAGGTCGTTAATACAAATCAGCATCAAGAAACTGAATGGGTCCATCAATGCCCATGCTACGTCAATCTTTAAAGACCCAAATGTTGCTAAACACTTATCCGACCTCCATGATAAATATGTTGTTGTCCCCGCAGACAAAGCCCCAAATAACATCGTTTTTGTCTGTAAAAGTCACTACATTAATTGCTTGATAAACGAATTAGGTATAGACAATGCAATTCACTTGGAAACTCAACATATACCCTCACGACACTTACCAAAGAGGAAATCCTGGATAATCATAGGTCTGTTCTTTGTTCCTTTGGTATTTCAACCAAAGATGAAGAACTGGATCTTCCATCACTGTATTGGATACCTAAACTACATAAGTGTCCTTACAAACAACGGTATATTGCTGGGTCTTCCAAGTGCTCCACGAAACCTCTTTCTAAATTATTAACATCTATTTTATCAGCAATCAAAGACGGGCTTCAAAGTTATTGTGAAACTGCCTATTGTAGAGGTGGCGTGAATCAGATGTGGATACTTAAAAATTCCAAAGATCTTTTAGAGTACATACAATCTAACTCTCTTTCATCTTGTAACAGTATTAAAACATTTGACGTTTCTACTCTTTACACAAGTATTCCACATTCCAAACTAAAAGACAAATTGAAAGAGTTGGTATTACTTTTCTTCATAAAAAAGAATGGCCAAAGTAGATACAAGTATATTGTCTTAGGAAGGGATAAATCATACTTTGTAAAGAATCACTCTGATTCAAACAAAAAATTCTCTGAAACCGATATTATTAAGATGCTTGATTTCTTGATTGACAACATATTTGTAACGTTCGGAGGACGTGTTTTTCAACAGACTGTCGGCATCCCAATGGGAACAAACTGTGCCCCTCTACTTGCCGACTTGTTTCTTTATTATTATGATGCTGACTTCATGCAGGAACTTCTTAGGAAGAAAGATAAGAAGTTAGCAATATCCTTTAACTCTACTTTCCGCTATATAGATGACGTTCTTTCACTAAACAATTCAAAATTTGGTGACTATGTGGAACGCATCCATCCCATCGAATTGGAGATAAAGGATACTACAGATACAGTTAAGTCGGCTTCATATCTTGACTTACATCTAGAAATTGACAATGAGGGTCGGTTGAAAACAAAACTTTACGACAAAAGAGATGATTTCAGCTTTCCAATTGTGAACTTTCCATTTCTAAGTAGCAACATTCCAGCAGCACCTGCACACGTGGTATATATCTCCCAATTGATACGATATTCCCGTGCTTGCATTTCCTATCATGATTTTCTTGATAGAGGGTTACTGCTCACAAGGAAGCTATTAAACCAAGAGTTCCAAATGGTGAAGTTGAAATCATCCCTTCGTAAATTTTACGGACGCCATCACGAGTTGGTTGACCGTTATGGAATAACCGTTTCACAAATGATATCGGATATGTTCCTTACGTCGTAACTACAATCCCCTTCCCTTTCATGAATGTGAACTACCGAATTAGACTATTTACCGGATTTGTAATCACATAAGCAACACGACGGGTGCCACATGTGGAGCAGGATCTGCTTACCCTTCCGGAGCACCTGAGATCACCCCTAGTTTTTGGTGGGGTTCGTGTTGTTTATTCTTTAGTTTTCTATGTTGTGTCATGTGTACTATAGTTTTTCTGTTTGTCTTTTTCATTTTTAGCCATGGCGTTGTCAGTTTGTTTTAGATTTATGAGTTTGACTGTCCCTTTGGTATCTTTCGTCCCTCTTTTATATCCTATCTTCTTCTAAAGAGATATTTGAAGTTGCCTCTGTATAATCTAAAAGACGACGAGTAATCTTATTGTTCGTACATCAAAATGAAAATAACGTTACATCATTGGTTAAATTTCCATTGTTAAGTTTATATGGGGACGAAGTCCCAAATAACAGTAGAAAATTAAAAAAAAAAAATAAAAAAATAGGGAAATTTTTCACGAAATTTTCGTTGTACTAATGAACTCAAAATCGTTCAATTTTTTTTTTATTTCCCGCATCTGCGCAGGAATCTACAATGTACTTCCCTTTTCCGGTCTCGTTTACATGAAACTTTGAGTAAAACATATATTTATCAGTCTAGTATAAAATAGGAAGGAACGCAATATCAATTTCATTTTTAATAATTCCTTGATATTAAAAAATGTTACCTAATGATAGTGTTTCTTTGTTTACATTGCATATGACGTCATAACTTAAATAACGTCCCAACTAAAATCCCTAACAACAGAACAAAATCGGAAACGTTACGGTATTTCCGTTTCTCTTTTTTTAACAAATATTTAAGTTACAAAAAAATAATTCATACAGACTTCGTCCCCATTACAGGTAATGCCTGCCTCATATTATTAAACCAAGCACAATATTTTAGATTATTACCCAGATTTGCTTGTTTCTGAAACAGCGAATAGGATCGCACGGACATCCAAAAGGAGCGACCCCTTAAGTCTCCTGCTAGACATGTATATTCTCGTGTAAAAGCATAAAATTCCTATCTGCTTATTACGTTAAAAGGTGGTCATATTTTGGATATTATTTGCCTCGAATGACGGCACTACACACGTCGAAAGAGTCTAAACTATTGACAATCACTTTCCCGCCCTTATACATCTGGAACTCCTCGGTCAAGTACTCAGTTTGATCAATGTATTCGCCATTCAAGGTTAATATATTCAATCAATCGATTGACTAATTTAGTGTTATCACGATTGAGTCATTAGAAATAGACATGTCATAATGAAATTAAAACAGTATCATAATCTAATCTTTTTTAAAAAGATAATTAATGAGTTTGAAAAAAAGTTATCAACTGTTATTCTTTTTTTTTTAAATATTGTATATAGATATAGGAAGATGTGGTGTGAGTGCCAATGAGACAACTCTCCATCCAAATTACAATTTAAAAAGTAAACCATTATAGGTTAAAGTACGGCCTTCAACACGGAGCCTTGGCTCACACCGAACAGCAAGCTATAAAGGGCCCCAAAATTACTAGTGTAAAACCATTCAAACGGGAAAACCAACGGTCTAATCTATATCAACAAAACGAGAAACGAGAAACACGTATATATTACATAAACAAACGACAACTACTGTACATCAGATTCCTGACTTAGGACAGGTGCAAACATTTGCAGCGGGATTAAACGTTTTAATGGATCCAAACCTTCTCCCTTTTTCTGAAACAATAGCATAACATCACAACATAGAAAAACATACGATAAAATATCAATTGGCAGACTTAACTCAATCAAAAAACGTATGATTACACAATGAAATAAATTTGATCTGCGATATCTGAATACAAATGCACAGTTAATTGAATATTAGCGACAAACATTCATGACCAAAAAGCTAACAAACAAATTCAAACACAGGACATTACTGAGAAATATTTAACCAATCAATGTTCACTTTAGAAAAAAAAACCGGTTTTTTATAATCTTGAAGTTTATACAAATGTTGTAAGAATAAGTGAAAAATTGAAGATATTACAAATAATCAAAGCTGGTGTACAGACAAGATCCATATAAATAAAAAATAACAAAAAAGCATTATAAACAGTATCAACAGGTCGAATTAAGACAATATACGGAGACAACAGGATAATGGACATAAAATAACCATGCATAATATTGCAATATGTCTTCTCTTTTTTATAAAATTTCCAAAAAACTTTCTTACCATGAAATGCATGAAAGAACTAAATGTCGTCATCAATACCTTGGGTACTCAATAAATATTGAATGTGACGATGACGGTTAATTTATTATGATATTTAACTTGAACTTCCAATAAACAACTTTACGAGTACTATACAATAGCAGTACAGTATATATAGCTGGTTTGTTATCTACTATTTACATTTCGATGAATTGATGTTTTACGTGTCAACATTTTCAACATTATAAACAAACTTAAAATACAAGCAAAACGTAGAGAACTATAGTTTAGATACGATATAAGGTAAGGCAGCTTTAGTTATTTTTGTTATTATTATTTAAATGTCAGAATTGATCGTTGTCATAAGAGGTGTTTTAAAAAAACTGATTAGTTCATACAGTAGTTAAGTTTTACTGTTGTACCGTTGTTTTCCTTTAATAGTTGATGTGTTTCTCTCGATTCAGTTCATACCCGTATTTTGTTACTAAACAATTCCTGATAAAAGCATAGCCATTTGCTATCTTAACGGGATAATACTTGTTATTCGATTACTTAAAATAGTTATTTGAAACCTCAAAGGTTTATTGAGGAAATTTGTCGTCCATATGTGTTCTTCAGACCAGCATAAAAAAAAATGCGAAAGTGTGGCGACGACTTGGGTATGCCGGACTGGTACATGATCCTTTTAAAATGAAATGTCAAAAAATTCAAACGTTCAACCAGTATAGGTCAAAGTACGATCACCAACACGGAGCCTTACCTCAAATCGAACAGCAAGCTATAAAGGGCCACACAACATTACTAGTTTAAAACCATTCCAACGGGAAAACCAACGATCTAATCTTTATAAAAAAAAAATGAGAAACGAGAACCACTTAAACAACATTTCACTGACATGTGTTTTTACGTTGTTGTCGTCTTTGTCAGATTCATGTGCAAACTATATTTTGTTTTCGTATGTCTAGAAACAATGGTAATGCACATATTGGTACATTTATTGGAATATATGAGTTTATTATTATTGTAGACTTTCTGGAATTATAAGATAATTGTATATCGGCATCAGATATTTGTTATTGTCAATATTTGTCCTATTAACAGATAGTAGAATGTAAAAGTGAAACACATGATTGCAAATGATTTAAGTTTAGTCAAAACCATTTTCTGATTTGCTAAGCGCTTTTTTCAGCTCATAGACATACTTATTTCATGTGACCGTGAAGCCGTCAACGTTTTTATGATTTTCCTATTAAAATGATGTTTAAAATAATATGTTTAAGAATAAAAGTATTATTTGTTCTGTCTTTTTGAAAAAAAAAACATTCTTGGGTTTTTCAGAGGGCACCACATATTTTGATGTTATTTCTTGATATACAGAAAAAAAAAATACAGTAATTCCTAAATAAGGTTTTAATTAAAAATCAGACAATCAGTTAATACACTTACCTTGCTTTTTCTGTTATGGTAAGGATTGCAAGCTTGAATTGTGCAAGTGAGAATCAACACTGCTAACACAGACTTCATTGCTAGTGTTTGACAACTAATTGTACAAATCTAAATCACTAACAAATGTTATATAAAACATCTTATTGATTTAACAGTTATTACCTAAATAGTTCAATATATGATGTAACAAGTACAAAACTATTAAAAATAAAGAAACTGGAGAAAAAGAAGTAATGTGGACAAAGACATTTTATTTTTGATGAAATATTAAGGTAGTGCATTTTGACAAACATAAGCTGTTACATAAAATATGCGACGCGAAAAACACATAAACAACATCATCATTCTGATAAGCTTAAAATATGAACAACTTCATTTTGAAAACTCCAAAAGTTATATGGGGCATTTATACTCATTGAAGAGATTATGCTATTTTTGATTCGTCTGATACATCTTCTGGTAAAGGTAAGATTATTTATAGTACGTTTAAATAAAATTTAGAATGAGACAACAACCCAAACAAAGAGCAGACAACAGCCGCATGTATAAATCACTCGGTGCATTCTTTTATTTTATAACATAACTTAGTTTTAATAAGATGTAGTAACTTGACATTTTTCAATACCAAATTCAAATTTTTAAAAGGGGCATATTTAAGTGACCCTCATGCTTAAAATTAAAAAAATCTAACATATTTTTTCGTAAAAAGTATGGAAAATATAGGTAAATCAAACTGTGATAGTACCTTGTAAAAAATCAAATTCACTCACATTTTCAGAGTGGATTCCAGAATACAAGTGCACTGGAACAAATAACAGAATTGAAAACGATACATTATTGATTGACATTGGAATTAAGGTTTACATACTGCGGTGGTTTAATTGTCAAGGAGGGAATGAAGAAAGAAGTTTGTTTTCAATTTGTACAAATATTCAGTATGTAACTATGTGCATGTGATTTAACTTGACTTGACATCTTATTAGTTGACGTCATATATTGAAAATACATACTTTCGTTAATATTATTATCTAGCGCCATACTGCTGAATTTGAATATATGTTTTTAATTTTATTTTTAAAAACCTCTGTAATACATCCAACGCACTACTTTTTACATATGTTTACTAGCTTAGTCAAGTCGATTAAACGGCTTAAATGTTTGATAACTTTAGATCATAATTGACCTTTATAAGTTTTATAATGGTAAAAATCTCACGTACTTCGATTATCCTTTGCTTGCTAAGTTTGATTTCTTAAAGTTTATAGTTGAGATAAAATTGAATCAAAACAAAATAAGTAAACTGTCAGTCATGCGAATACTGTGGGTCGATTATATTTTACTTGTTTCGTAACATGAAATGTTAAACTGCGGTTTAAATAACCGTTTTCCCTTTTTGATTTTATGTTCAAATCATGATAAATGAGTTTACGGAGATTACACATTGTAATGTAAAGGAAATTTCAATTATGTATATTAAAATTCTTCGCTAAACCGAACTTGTTCAATAGTTTTTATATAGCTTAAATTTTGTTATTTGATCATGAACTTTCCAGGCTGAATTTTTCTTGGAATTGTTGTTGTTTTACTTTATACTTTTTAAAACTAACTCGCTAAAAGAATCAGACACTATTTGATACATTTAATAGTATACATGATTATCTTTTATTCTTCGAAAATTCTTCTACTCATTGTCTAGAAAAATTAATCAACGTGTCGGTTGATTGATCTCAGTTCTTCATTGGTTAAATCCGATTGTGACGTCGACATTTTTTTATTCTCTCTAAAATTGCATGAAAAAAGGCGACAATGCCTGATGACGTAACATTAAAAAAACACATGTTTTTGCTGATCATTCGATAATAAGGAATAAGTTTGCCTACGTCTTGTTTTAAAATCATTATAGAATAGATATAGGAAGATGTGGTGTGAGTGCCAATGAGAGAAACATATTTCACCATCAAATATCGTAGAATACGATATTCATCCACTATCTTAGGTTAGATATATGAATATTTAAATCGCTCGGCACGCCTTGTGTTTTAAATTTGAAAATTTAACTGTCTTGAGTGGATAAATATCATTTTTCAGAGGGTACCACATATTTCGAAAATACTTCTTGATATACAGAAAAAAATACCTGTCATTTCTAAATACGGTTTTTGAACAGATATATCATGTTATGGAGGGGTATTTGAAAAAAAACCCAGTCAAGTGACTGTGAAATTTCCTGAGCCGCTGGGCGAGAGAAATTCGGTCCAACGACTGGTATTTTTCACAAATACCCCTCCATAACATGATGTATCTGTTTAATTACACCGAATATTTTTTGATTGAAAATCGTTGTACAGATAAATACTTGAAATCTGAAATTCATTTATATGTTAATGCATAATTTTGATGATTAGAAGATATTATAATAGAACCACGGGAATTATATCGTATATACAAGTGTGATGTGGTACATGTACATGTACAGTAGAAAATGGGACAATTATTCACTGTAGTAACTACGTACAAAGTAACACTAGTCAAGGAGAGCGTGGGGTCTTTAAGAATGAACCATTCAAAACAGAAAACAAGCTAACTAATTGATCAAACCTTGCTAAAATCTGATATACACATGATACAGCTTTACCAAAATAAATAACTAAACAAAACATACAAGCAAGTCCAATAGAGATGTAAACAGAAAACAGTGTGTAGTTGATATTAATAACAAAATGCTTTTTAAAAATGAAATTGTGAAAATTGTTTGTTACTATGATTCTTTCACAGGTCTGAATTTCTATAGATTTTACTGATAACCAATGAAGTACATTTTGTACTTGTTTGGCTTTACAACTATTTTGATCTGAGCGTCACTGATGAGTCTAATGTAGACGAAACGCGCGTCTAGCGTAATAAGTTATAAACCTGTTACCTTTGATAACTATTGCCTCTAAGAATACCCAGTAAACAAAGTCATAGTTTCTGAATTATAATTAAAAAATAAAGCACACAATTTATGTTTGTACAAACAGTACCCCAAATTAAAGTGTGTTCATGAAGTACCACTATTGGAAAATAGGATACACTTATCTGTTTGATTGACAAAAATATCACAAGCGACGATTTTTAACACTTACGGTGATGAGAATTAATCAAAATAAACTGAAATCTCATGTACACCAACAAAAGAAAAACATGATGACTCGACATTGCTCTAGACAATAAAACATGTATAGTATACATGTACTCTCGTCTCGGAACTGCTAAATGTTTTTGTAAAATAAGATTAAGAGGGATATATAGTACTTTTATGATTTATTATTCTAATTTTTTATTTGAAACAAGAAACAAAATATATATCCATCAAATAACTAGAATCATCATTTGTTTTTTAGGCAATTCGTAATCTGCGTCAGTTATGCCATATGATATCATATCAATGACGACGTCGAATCATCATTTGTGTCTTCTTGAGGGAATAGTTATAACCTTTCCAGTGGTACCACTCAATACCATCTGCAGCTGACTTGTGTGAACCATTAAGGTACAATCCATTCAGATTGGAGTGATGGCAGTTTTTATACCACCAAGCACCTTTAAATCTTTTTGGACAATTACTGGAACTGTCTCTATCAAGCGTTGAAAAAGGCTGACCGTTGTGGGTGGTTTTGTCCAAAGAATTGCCTATATAAAAGAAGAAAAAGTATAAAAATTTACGCTTATACGTGTTTTTGTACATCCTAATACAATACATGTTTTAAAACTATGTGTATATATTTTCACACGTATATGTCTGGATACAATTTCGCCTTCGCACGGTGCAAATCTGTGAAAATAAAGAAAACATTTTCATACGCGTACGTATATACTTGGATACAATTTCTCCTATCCATGAGCTGTTTCAATCTGTGAAAATGAAGAAAAAAACATGTTCATACGTATATGCCTGGATACAATTTCTCCTACCAATGAGCTGTGTCAATCTGTGAAATAAAAAAAAAGCATGTTCATACGTATATGCCTGTATACATTTTCTCCTATCCATGAGCTGTCTCAATCTGTGAAAATGAAGAACAAATGGATTCATAGTCAATAATTTGAAAATTGCGTAATAAGGAATGTATATGTTATCTTTGTTTCACAAATTTCTGTAAAAATGAAGAAAACATTTGTTTCACAAATATGACGACATATGTGTTCCAATTGTAATAACCAAAATCCCTTCATTTTCCGCTCAATGACTTATACCGAATTGTACTGATCATTATATGACTAAACATTTTCTGTTTTCTCATTGGCTAAAAGCATAGCAAATTATCATTGATACAACGTTATATTCACCGCGCTAAATACCGAAGAAATTAATATAAGAGTTGGAACAACGTTCGTGTACCTAAATATAGATATTTCAAGGCAACACCAATGACGTCTGTTCAAGGAAATTAAAAAGATGGATAAAGATAAAAAGTCATATGATAACACAATTGTTAACTGTTTATTTCAGTTTATACAAAGATTTATCAACGCCAGAAATATGAAAATCACACGCTACCATTGGCATCGGTAAATATCACATCTCTTGGTTTAATAAATCATTAAATCAACCTCATCAAAAAACACTAGTTATATATAGTCCTTTTATTCATCAATTAATAAGCAAACCGACGGATGCTACATCTAGACCATGACATGACAACCATTTTGAAGCAACTGAGGTTATCAGCGGTGGGGTATGTGTCATTGAGTCTTAAGTTTATAATGTATGGTTTTATACGCTGTCGTTTGCCTTTTTATCTTTTTGCTCTCTGTCATGACATTGCCAAGTTTTTTCTCAACGTATATGCAGGATATAGATAATTAAGGACGAGCGCTATTAAGTTCTTATCATGAAGAAAGGGATTGTCATTCTCGTTTAAACTGGAATATTGTAAAGTGCTTGAGGCTCTAATGATCTCTTGATTGTTTTTTTTTTCAAGAATTACTTTCATTGTCAGTGCAATGTTTGTAATGAAAGCATGAAGGCTTAATTTTTAGACATTTTCATTTATAAATTAGCTTTATTAGTAGTGTAACGACTTTCTTATAGTTTTGAAAATATGATGAATTGTGTTTTAAAAATAAGTTGACACAACATATCAGTGAAAAGGTGAGAAATGTATACCAATTGTGAGTATGCATGTAAATCATGTAATATGTTAGCCAAGATTTATCTTTTTTTTTGTTTATTTACCATTGTTTACAGTAAAAATTAAGAAATTAAGAATTTGAGTTACATTTTATTTTACATGCAATATTTTGGTCAGGACTTTTCCTCAGAAACTACTTCAAAGGCAAATGTTCAAAAACAACTACTTTAACATATTCAAAAGTTTAACTTCATTCCTGTTTTCAAAATCTTTTCATAATGTTATTCGAAATCACTATTTTCAATTTCTGCAGAATCCAGTTATCAGAATTTTTGAAGAGTATTATCAGCTTAAGATTTAGGTTGTGTTTTATTTTAGATATTTTATATTTGTTTCATTGCATTGATCTAGGTTTTTTTTTAATAGTAATTCTTTCAAAGTGGAAAATGTTTTCTACCATAACAATCTGACAATAGTGTATGTAAGTAAATGATAGATTCTCGAATTTAATCAGCTTATTTTACCTCCAAAGTACATAGAGAAAATGAGTCAAGGCAAATGTCAAGATTGTGTCATTTAAGGATAAACTTAAAAAATCAAGAATTTGCTTTGATCTGGGTTTTTTTATAGTAATTCTTTCAAATTGGAAAATTTGAGACTTGTTGTTTTTTTCTATCATAACAATCAGACAATAATCATGATAATGTATGTATGTAAATGATAGATTCTCGAATTTAATCTGCTTAGTTTTACCTCCAAATTAAAGTACATGGATAAAATAAGTCAAGGCAAATGTCAAGAATGTGTCATTTAAGGATGTACTAAGTCCAGGTTTAGAAATTGTTTGTTGTATGTTCGGGCTCCTGGTCTGTTCTACTATTAAGGGTAAAATAGTTCGCTCAATAACATCGATTTTCCCTTTATAAATAACAGATCTGATCAAATGATAGAACTGTTATGCAGACGACTCATCAGTTTATTTAGTACATGTACACGTCTGTTTAATTAGTTATGGGCATGTCCGAAATAGGCATACCGAAATTACTTATCGTCGCTGGGCTTCTGAAATGTTGTAAATTACAAATTTTTCAATAAAAAAAATATCTCACAAACAGGCTTTGAAAATTTTGGCAAAATGCATGCTTCCAAAATGTCGTATGTGAACTTGAACATTTTTGTGAATAGCAGTGAAATAAAAACTTTGATTATCCAAGAACTTAAACTATATTTACAGAAATAAAGAAATGTTTAATTATTTTTTTCCCAAAGCCATTCTACAACGATTTTCAAGTTTTCATACAACATTTTGGAAGCAAACTTTACAAACAACTGACATTAGCAATTTCGTAATATGTCTTATTTCACACATTTTGATTGGTCTAACTGTATGCTATTTTGTAATACCAAAGACTTCCTCCCGCCCAGACCATTGGTGTCAAAATGTATTTTTAGCCAAAAAAGTCATATACGACATTTTAGATCCCATCAACGTTATATATTGTATGTTTTGTGTATTGTTTGTTGCTTTAATATTTAAACAAAAGAACATAAACTGACCGACCTGCATTCCCGCTGTATCCTTCAACGTGTAGGGTAAATTTTGACTGTACGTCTCCTACATAAAACGTCTTGTACCTCGCATATCTCTGTTCTCCTTCAAGATCCTCCATAAGTATGTACAGTTCATATTCATCTTTTGTTGTAATTTCATGAATTCTAGAATTACCTTAAGGTAAAGTGTTAGATCGTCAGAAGTCTCATAATTTAAACAACAATAAGTATAGTCATTACGTTTCATATAAATACCATTTTACTTGTGAAATCACATATTTTAAGTTGTCTGAAATTGAAAACTGTTTAAGTCAAGTTTTCGATTTGCATATTCTCTATAACCAATATTTCATTACAAATGCGGAATGCTCAAAGCCAAAATTTATTTACTAAGATGGCATATAACCTATAAAACAATAAAGCCTAGTTCATATAAAGCAAGTGAAGCCGCATAATAAGATGGCTTACCTAACCAAAACTCCCCTGTAAGGTCACCGAATCCGTTCTTGTAATCCGTCCAGTTCCTATAGAAGTCAACACTGCCATCTTGCCTCCGCTGAAAAACCTGCAAATCATATTAGATAAATTTGTAGCAGTTGAATAATTTAAGTTAGGCTTTTAAAAATAGCCTGATCATATTGTATCTTTCTTAACTTTTAACATTCTAGTTGACATGATATGATTTTTTTTCTGGAAAAAACTAACAAGTGAAATGTCAATATTCTCGCTCCTTGGAAATATGTTTCTATCGGTTTGTTTTGGATTCATGAATCTATACATAACCTATGTGATTATTTTGAACGTTTTTTTATTTAATTTTGTGATTGACAAGACACGGATACAATTTATTTTTGATTTAAAGGATTGACATAGAATATGAATAACAAGCAAAATAGCAACGTGCTAAATTGTTTAGGTGATTTTAAAAACACTAGAAACTATACTCAATTCAAACATTGGCGGATTCAGAAATATTAATTAAGGGGACCCACCTTCTACTCTAAGTGGATGCCCGTTCCAGTCATCATTTAGTGATTTCCTATATAAACATCCATTTTTTTGGCATAGGAGGGGGTTCGCCTTTGCCAAAATTAAGTGACGCTATATTGAATTGTCAAACCAGTGAATTTATATATGCTAGTATATATTTAGATTCTACTACTAAATCAAGTGTTTTATGATATTTATCGACTCGTTACGGTTAAATTTTCAAACTTTAAACTTAAATATTTAAAATGTTTTTGTCAAGATTGGTTGAATATCGTATTACACAATATTTTGTGGTGAAATCTGTTCCTCTAATATCTTTTTAACGATATGCAGGCACACTCGATTAAGACATACAAGGCAAATCATGTTCCAAATATAATGAAATTGCATACACAGTACCAAGCCAATCACTTCCCAGATTGGTCTAATATTTACATAGTGTTATTTTCTTATCACAACCTTTGATTTCAAACAATAACGCGAAATTATTTTAAAAGGATCAGCAATTAGATGTGTTCAATTATTTTCTTCATTTTCCCAGATTGACACAGCTCAGGGGTAGGAGAAATTGTATCCAGGCATATGCGTATGAATATGTTTTTTTTTGTATTTATTTTCACAGATTGACAAATCTCATGGATAGGAGAAATTGTACTCAGGCATTTACGCCTATAGTTGCCTATAAAGTCCATGACTAGAAAAATGTTAATGCAATAGGCATGGACGTCTGTTTTATTTGATCACAATAGGAAAATCAGAAGAAAAGTAAACAAATTTGACGTCATTATTGACTTTCGACAAATCAACAACTGAGTTTAAACGAATAACATATTGATTAAATTACAACAATCAACAGGTCAGGAAATGATAAATCAAGTAAGAATTAAAGAAATGTATGTATGATGCGTGAATCATACGTAACTTATAAATTAACTTTTAATAAACTTTTGAATTTTGAAATACTAAAGATGTTCTAACTCAGGCATATATTACCTTTGTTGTATTTGGCAAAACTTTTTGGAATTTTGGTCCTCAATGCTCTTCAACTTCTTACTTTATATGGCCTTTTTAACTTTTTGGATTCGGGGGTTGAGTTTTTCGTAGACGAAATGTAAATATGCGTAAATACAAAATTCAGTCCTGGTATCTATGATGAGTTTTTAACTAAGAAAAAACAACCTCAAACAACTTACCAACCAACCACCTTCTTCGATGTTCATGTCACAGTATGTTTCAAATCCCCTTATATCTGAGGGATATATTCGGTATATCCCACTTTTTGACCCTGTGACATCTTCGCAATCTCTTGGATATTTATCTGTGGATGAAATGATACAATCCGTTTTAGTTTATACGTCTCAATTTTAAGTTTTATTTGTGCTTGATACCTTTGGCAGTTTTCCAGCCCTAGCTATCTCTTAGCACGTCAACTGCCTCCAACCATAAAATTTGGTAATCACCAGAAAGCCATTAATAATAAAAGCAGCGTCAACTCTCATTATACAGTCCATCAACCAATAACCGTGTTTTAAATCATCAAATAATCGTAGCTTTTAATAGCAGATGCTATCAAATGAAACTGTTATTAGCAGATCGACAGATAATACTGACTGTAGAAAAGAGAAATCGAAAAAAAAACATACAAAACCGGTGTTAAAAAAATATAAACAAATCAACAAACATCAATAACAATATTCCTGGTATACAGACATTTAAATAAATAAACTAATTTCTCTGAAAAGGTCTTGATTTTTATGCATCTGTCGTTGTTCATGCAAGTTAAATTCCGGTAATAAATGTTCTTGAGATAAAAATCTTATAAAAATGATGGGATTGTAAACCGATTAGTTTGACTTAGTTGTGAGAATTTGCACATACATAAACATGAGATATATTCATAGTGTCAGTGAAGGGGTGAAATACATTTAATCATTATGAATCATTAATATTATGGTCAATCAAGTTCAAAATCGCCCATGTCAACAACATTTTGCACCTTTGACATTGTAAAAAATGTAAGCAGTTGTTGTCCACCAAATGAAAACGAAGTTAGGAATGATACGCCATCGTCAGGCCTTCTATACAGAGGAAAATTCATATCGTATAGTCGCCTTTAAACTCACTGACACGAGATACTTGTTACTATTTAATATAGAAAAAAAATGTCATTATTCAGAACAAAACTATTAACAAGAGGACATTTTTTTACCAAAACAAAATTCATATTACAAGTGAAGCTAAAAGCTAATTTTTGTTTGTATACAAAGTAATTAATGTTGGTAGTCGATATCTTTTATTACAAATTGTTCAAATACAGGTGCACATTTTGAAATTTTGTAACAAAGCTAATCTCAAAAATATTTCATAGCTCTAAATAACATTATAATTAAAAAGAAATGTGAGAAATATTGTAAAATTTCGGAACGCGTATAATTCGTTCTTTAACAATGCCAAATTTCATCAAATTTTCTGCATTTTGATGAATTAAGGGAATACTATTATAGGAGATTTCTTTCATAAAGTTCCGTTCACACATACAATAATTTGTTGATAGGTAATACAAATTCGAAAAAAAATTAAAATCAAAAGTAAGACATTACAAACAATTGAGAACATTAACGAGTTGTAAAATCAAGTTGAGTTTTAATTTATGGATAATATATCGATGACACTGATAATTCAAATCTTTGATAAAAAAAACCTTTGTTCAAGTTTGAAACTTTATAGCATACTGAAATACTAATTGAATCTATTCATAGTTACCTGTCATAATTTTAGACGTTATATCCGATTTCAATATGGAAAATTTCTCTATCAATACCCTTGCCATAGTTTTATTAATGTAGGTCTTTATTGCCTTATTCAGGTTTTTTGTATCCAGCTTAGCAACCAATGGAACATCATCGTTACTAATAAGTGGCATCTCAACTTCCGTATCTGGAGTTTCATGTAAAACTAACCCATTTCCAAGTCCAAGTCCAATACATAACATTATTGAAATCATCATGGATAACGGATACATCCAATGCCAGGAATAAACCGAAATGTCAGAACAATCTAATTCACAGTATAGCTTTAACCATTTGCTGAGAACTGTTCCCCGCACAGAGCAATACAATCAAAATTATAACTATAATATATGTGTTTTGTAAAGCGACTCGTGTGATTTCTGCACTTTTATACAGTAGAGGTTAACACCCAGTTTGCCAATAACAACAATGTATCAAATTAAAGATAATCAGTCATCTTTAGAAATCATTGCTATGACCAGAATACAAGTACATTATCCAGTCAGATAACCTCAGCCTCCGCAATTTCATCTGGTTGAGTAATTATCGATTGTTATATCACGTGCTGTTCCTTTAAAACGTTAATTAGAAACAAATATTCTGTTTGTGCAAAGATATATCTTGCACCTGCTTTACAATGTCACTGTTAATATTATGTGAATATCTTGAAACAACAAATCAATCCTAATTCTTAAAAAGCGTTTTGCATTATTTTAGAAAAGAGAGAATTTCAAGTATTTCTTACAATAAAAAAGTAAATTACCATACCTTCAGCATCATAGGAATGCCAAAATACAAGCTGTATCTGCGTATTAAATACTAAAAAACTACTTATTTTCGCGAGCGATTTATTATCGAGACTTCCACGAGGATAACTATTACGCGAATATATAAATCGTTGCCAATATGTAAAACTTGAAATTTATTTTCCACATGACTGCATCTTCATCAGGTAAATTTTACAATGATCGTGAAATCGGTAAGACATGTTAGAAAAGGCTTAACTCCAAAAAAAAAGTAATACGAAAAAATGTTTGTTTACAAGACAAATAGTAAAATGCTGAATAGCAATAGAACATCTTTCAGGAATTTCACTAATTTTGAACCATATTATTATAATTTGGTGTGCCAATATCATTCTGCACTTTCGCTTCAAACAGGTTTCAACAATTGCTTAAGTTGAAAGATTCCAAATATGTAAACCTCAACATTTATTGAAGAGGCGTTATTGCTTCATGTGCAACGCATGCTGTGAAATTTGGATCTTTTAATTTTTACTCGTAAAATATCTGATCTCCGAATGGACCACCGATGGATGTGTCTCCTTGATAACATTATCCTGTTAAGCACGCATTCTTAACTATCCGATTTAACACTTGATAAGATAAACACCACCAAAAAGAGGAAATTATAGGAAATGATATTTACAGAACTTAACACTGTTCTGATCTAAGACAAAGAGAATCGAATTGAAAATTAGATACAACGTATTGTATTGTTCGTGTTGATGAACTATAAACTTTTGTTTTGTCGACAACTGCTGTCGTTCTTTCTTTTTTGCGTTGTTAGTATGATATATATATATATCACAGTAGCATGGGTTCGAATCCTGGCGAGGGAAGAACAAAAAAAAAAAAAAACATCAACCCAACAATGTTAGATCTGTAAATTTGCTTTCGCAAATTTTTGGCTTTTCCCTCGCCGGGATTCGAACCCATGCTACTGTGATATCGTGACACCAAATCGCCTGCACTGCAGCCGTCCCGCTAGACCACACGACCACCTGGGCTCTAAAAAAAGAGCTTTCGCTGGCCGTGTGTTACCTTTCCTCGTCAGTTTTAATCTAGCGGCGTACTACAGTACATGATATATAAGGCATGAAGATGTTATTGTTACAGATCAGCTAAATTATCTATAGTAAAGGATCCTACAAATTAATGTAATATACAGTCACAGAAAATAATTATATTTATAAGTACGTCTGAGTCAGTGACAACTCTACAACAGATGTATCCATCGGATCGTCATCAATGATGGTGATACATGGCTGTGTACATAATGTATATAAAACTTGTCTAAACATCAACCCAACAATGTTAGATCTGTAAATTTGCTTTCGCAAATTTTTGGTTCTTCCCTCGCCGGGATTCGAACCCATGCTACTGTGATATCGTGACACCAAATCGCCTGCACTGCAGCCGTCCCGCTAGACCACACGACCACCTGGCTCTCAAAAAAAGAGCTTTCGCTTGCCGTGTGTTACCTTTCCTCGTCAGTTTTAATCTAGCGGCGTACTACAGTACATGATATATAAGGCATGAAGATGTTATTGTTACAGATCAGCTAAATTATCTATAGTAAAGGATCCTACAAATTAATGTAATATACAGTCACAGAACATAATTATATTTATAAGAACGTCTGAGTCAGTGACAACTCTACAACAGATGTATCCATCGGATCGTCATCAATGACTCAGACGTACTTATAAATATAGTTATTTTCTGTGACTGTATATTACATTAATTTGTAAACTCTGGTCACAAATAAACTGACAATTCAATGTTCAGATATAAGAATGTCTAATTAACCAGGTCTTAAGTTACTGTATAACTATTTCTTCAATTTTAATTAGTGAAATTAGACAAAATTAAGAGTATGACCACAGTATGTACTTAATACGTGTTGGCTTAACTTCTTCCTGCAGATCACATGACATGACGAAATTAACAAAATAAATTATTTTTATATTTGTACGTTTATTTTGTTCCTGATCGGTGTTGATTGGCTTACATAAATAAAGTGTATGCCGTGCGTATTTAAACCCACCAAAACAGTGGAAATAAATAAACGTTTATTGCATTGAGGTAAGATCATATTCTAAAAATGTTTTAAACTATTATGTGCTTGATATGATTTTCTCAAACATATTGTATACAGGTTATGTTGCCAATGTTCTTACCTATATCGAGTACTTCAATTAAGACGTGGTGTGTATGTGAGGTCCGAATAGAGCTTACGATATGGTTCGTAACCTGTATTGTTGACACCTCTCCGTTTGATCGTTTGTAGATAGCTATTTGATGGTCAGTTTTATTACGGCTTTACATATTCAATATAATACATACCACGATATTTAATTATCAAAGAATCATTCTATGAATATGTGCAAATAATCATAACAAAGTTCTTGTATGAAATTATTGTTTTGGCAAAAAGAATACAAACATGACGAAATGAGAATGAAACAATGTTTTAAATTGTTATACATTTCTAAACATTGTACACCAGCATATGTACCTAATACGAACACGGACATGACATAGATAGATAAACGAATCATAAAAATCATCATTACCTTTTATTCTAGATAAACATTGAATATGACTTCCTTTTAGTGACTGTTACCTTTTATGATATTCTATTTTTAACTTCCAATAAACAACTATGCGAGTACTATAAAATAATATTAGCTGATTCGTTATCCAGTATTTAAATTTCGATGTATTGATTCGTTACAGGTAGAGATTTCAAACAGTATAACTATAATAAAGGTACATACAGAAATGAAGAATTAGATTTTAAATACAGTTGAAGGTAAGGGGGCTTTAGTAATTTGTTATTAGTGATTTAATGTCAGAATTGATAATTATCCTCAGAGTTGTAAACACTGATTAGTTGATTTGTCAATGAGACAACTTGTTCCATTTAATGTTAATGTTAAAAACCTCGAGCGTCTGTTTTCCGTGGAATAACCTTTTAGGGTTTCGTAGATCAGTTAAAACTAGGTTTAATTCTGCCTTTCTGCAATATATTTTGTTTTGTCGAGTGAAATCGTAAGAACTGTTATAGAAATGTGCTTAGGCACTAGAAACACGATAAACCAGATAAAAATCACCAGTTGAATAAGAAAATGCCTATATCAATTCAGAAATATGAGGATTGGTTTTCGTTCGTTTTAATTTTTAGATTAATAAATGTCTTGTAAATGCATTAGGAATAAGTGGGCACGCCTCTAATTCCACATACAAAACATCATTTGACAAGGATCAGATTGCCAGCTCATCTGCATGTTCGACCATAGAATTGTCAGTTATACTGACAAAGATTCTTTCCGCAATGAAAGAGGATTTCATAAATATTGAGAACTGTAAACTCGCGTAGTGGTATAAACTATATATGAATTTTAAAATACCCTTAAAGAGCTTCTTAATAAATAAAAATCTCGATATTTCTCTGAAATTAATTATATCAAAATTTTAACGTGTCAATCCTTTATACCTCCATACCCCATGTGTAATTAAAAAATCGTCTAAAAGACATAATATATTTCAACAATGGTACCGCACGTCATACATGTATTTTTATTGAATACAATACGGTATATTTTGTTAAAAGTACAAAAAAAGCCACACAGAGGGATGTTATTTGGATGGACAGTTGTCTCATTGTCAATCATACCATATCTTCCTATATCTATATGTGTGGCATTTGTGCACAGTCGCCTTTTATCGTGACATCAACATGTGTTTTCAGAAGGAAGCAAGAAAATTTAGGTCGCAATTTAGGAGGGACATTTGGAGGTAGAATTTGGCCCCAAATTTTCGTCATTTCTATGGGAGTGAACAGTGCGGCAGCAACTTTTCATATATTCATAAGAGTCGAAGTTCCTTCAGACATATGTAAAAAACAAGAAGATCAAAGAAGATAATTTAATTTCACTTTCATATGTATTGTTCTTTTCATTAACACTAGACTCTAGAATGTTCTGATTAGATTATATTAATATATTCCCGAGAACATGCAGAACTAGAAATTAAAAGAACAAGAGAAACAGCTTCCTCTGCCTTATTGTTAGACCTTTACCTCGAATTTACATGAGCGGTCATTTCACATGTCTCTGAATCTATGACAAACTAGAGGTTTTTAATTTTTAAATTATAAGTTTTTACCTACCTTAGTAGCAATATACCAACTTCTCCTGTATATGTGATACACATTTCTCAACTGATTCGATATTCATATTAAATTTTGCATATGCTCCTTGGACTTTGTAAACAGTCACCAGTATCTTAGCAGAAGGTTGACAAAGTCTTTGTCTCAAATAAAAGAAAAATCAAGGTTTAGCCACACACACGTAAAAGAGAAATGGTAAGGTTCAAAAGAAAAACATTTTAAAATTGCTGTTTGCTGCGTGTAAGTTACTACGACATATATTCCAAGTGAAAACAAATTAATAAAACGTTTAATAAAAACTAAATCAAAATAATACTACATGGGGGTCCTTCGGGTACTCCCACCCAGGGGCACCAACAGGTTATATTTATATACAAATCTTTGATTGTTCTTAGTTCAGTTTATTGATGATACAAATGAGTATATAACAGCAAAAGAAAGTGTTTCTCAAAACGATGCCGAATGTGTCTATAAACAATTCAGGAGAATTTTGTTACTGTTGAGATAACGTCAAGACATCTTTAAGACCTCCAGAACGTGTCAATATATATTCAAACAGCTTTAAGACTGTCAGGAATTTGTGAAGACATATTCAGGTATTATTATGAATGTCAAGAATATGTCAAACAAATCGAGATAATTTAAGACAATCAAGAATTGGTAGATACTAATCAATAAACTTATCAGATAATACTGAAAAGGTCTAGAAATGTTAAGACAAGGGTACTTCTGTCAAGACACTTGTCAAGAAAAAAACAAGAACCTTATTAGACAAATTCATAGTGTATTAAGAATATTTGAAAATAATTCAGATAAAGAATGCCGAGTAAAAATTCATGCAAATTCAGACCAAAATTGTTTTTTTTTCAGACTTTTTGACATTTGTAGTGATGTTAACATTGTGTCCGCTTTTGGATCGCAATAAGTGTTATGATTTCAAGCATGTCTACGTTGATGTTCAACATTTGTTTTTCGTTAAAACGAACCTTCAGTAAATAGTTATATAAATGGATCTCGCTATATAAACACGATAACAAAGATTGAACCCACCAGTTTAATATGAGGGATGTTTTTCATTCGTTTTATTTTGTTGGTCGATAAAATAAAAAGTTTGATTTTGTCATGTGTTATGAACTTCCTCCTTTGTAAATTTACGTTTTACTTTTATTTCAATGACGTCTTTTAAAATCAATAACAAAACAAATAACCATAGTCAATACCCATGTTTATGTTCTTTCCTTTAGATACTGATAGGATATGTTTTAAGTAGTTTATATTCACACAAGAAAGATAAAATACAATTATTAAGTGCATCTGTTTTAAAAATCTTTATTATGATTCGCAGATGTCATTGTTTATTTTCGCGTCTATAGTGTAACCAGATTTTTTTCGTATCCTAACGTGTTGTTCGTTTTATATCAGGTTTGATGATCAAATTCTATTACGACGTAAACTTTCTTAATTGCTTCCCTCTAGAAAGACATGTTGATGTCACGATAAAAAGCGACCGTGCACAAATGCCACACATATCGATATAGGAAGATGTGGTATGAGTGCCAATGAGACAACTGTCCATCCAAATAACAATTAATATACATACATAGAGAGGGTTTTTTCTGAAGATTATTGAAAATGAAAAAAAAATCAGGCATGTGTGCAAACAAATCAGATTTAACTCTCATAGGTTTTCTAAACAACTGAAATTTTAAATCAAAATTTATTAAAAGACCTTTGTAGCCATTGCTTGTAAGATATTACATTGTATACATCTAGCAATAACATATCGTTTATCGCGATCGCTCAATACAGTCGTTTATAGACTGAATGATTTTTGTATTTAGATAGACAACTGAATTGAATAGTGCAAATGGAAGGCAATTCATAAACACAGAACTAAAAGGATTTCACAATTACTTATGAAATGTTTTAATGTTATAAGGTTCAAGTTTGTTAATATTGTCAACCATTTGTGTACAGTCTTTTTTTTTTAACCTTAAGTACAGTTCTTCCTAAGGACCATGCAAATTAAAAAAAATATGATACAAGATGTTCTGTAATTTCATTATATGTATACATTTTTTTGAAGAAGAAATATAAAAATTAATATATTAAAAATTGTACTGCAATAAAAATGCACAACACCTACTTTTTTTACATGAGATTCATTCATGGTATTTCAGCCATTTTCCCATAGGATTGTACAGTGAAATTTGAACTTAAATATTGCAGTTGATGGACAACCATATAATTCATATTTTAGTTGAATACATCTAAAATTAATCATTTTCATAATTTATGAATAGAAAACCGTGTGATAATGTCTAAAAGTTCTTTTTTGTAAATGACCGTTTTGAAATTTGAATTTCCCTCCAAACAAATTTCCTCCAGTTACCTCCCTTTATCAAAAACGAAAATCAAACACCAATTTCTTATCTAAACTAATTTTCAGAACTATTTTATAGACTAATCAGTCATGATAATGTATTCTATGATAAAGCCAAAGAATTTATTAAAGTATAGGACCTGACAACAAATATGTAGCAGGTACATATTGTTTGGTTAGAGATTATTTGTTTACATTAGCAATCATGGCGGCAATTTAGAAAATCAACAAGCTGACAGCAGAAGATATGTTTCCCCGTTGTAATGTCGAGATATTTGTAAAAACTCAGTGTGGAACTTCCTCTCATTACCAAAATGAGTTGTCCCTTGTAAAACTGTTTGATTGAAATCGGGATATATCAGGTCATTTGCATTCCCTGAGACTACCAACTGGCGAAAATCAGACAAAATGTGACACCCAAACAGTGGGTCAGCTGATTTCAAGAAGGGCAGGTGTATTTGATTAGAATAGAAATCTAAGCATACATGTATGTCCGGAACATAGGTATGATTTGGGGATCTATTGGAGGCCCAGAACAACTTGCCAGTTCCCAGGTCATATTGGGAAGGAAAACCATTTCGAACAGTAACAAGTCCTATGAGTTATGGAATATGGTGTACACAGACACAGCTTGTTCATGCAGGATCAGGTATGAAATTTGGTAAAGTGCTAGTTCAAACATGAGACATCCAGGTGGACATAAATTTGGGGGTTGAGGGTCCCACAACATAAAACTGCAATGTTTACAATTAATATGATTATACCTTATGTTTACATTTTATCAGATACAAATTCAAATTCAAATATATTTTATTGCTAATCAAAGTGCCCACAAGGAGCAGGACATGTATTTTTTTTTTTATTTGATGTCCAAACCTGAAGTCTAATCCTTGATTTACAATTTTTCATGACATTTTTTTGTATAAGTCAGTCTGATGATTTATGAATGTTTTGTTCATCAAACTTGTTTAAAAAAATGTTATTCAAGTATCCTTAGGATCCTCTAGAGCGTTTTATGCAATAAAAAGGAGATATACATGTACATATATATGCCGGAATTGATTGGGAATTATGAAAAGGGGAGTTTTATTATCATTTTATCTTTTCTTCTGACATGTCTGAGTCTCCCCCTTCTACCATGGACATATGTACCTTGTCTGCCATCACATGTGTGAATCTATACATGTGGAGGTATTTGGTTGAGGTACACATGACAACTCACAATTGGCACATGCCCATCCCCATAAATTGGGGTATGATGTTAAATTTATCGTTTCATATTTTCTCAAAACAGACTTACAAATGTACAAGGTACATGTAGCATGATGAAAATGTCCTTGTTATATAGGTAAAATGCTGTTCTCAAGTCAAGTGAAATTTGTTTATAAGTACATTTTACGTGAACGTTGTGTACATACAGAAATAAAAAAACAACAATTCTGATGTGATTTTAAAACAGACATACAAAAAAATCTCCAACAATAATAAAAAGTTGAATAGTATTCGTTTAATTGTATGTATACACACTCCTTATACCTGTTATAATATAACTTACGTCTTCAATTTTTTTTTTATTATGGAATGAATGGCAAAGTAAGGAAGTATTTGTATAATGTGTTCCTGAGGTTAATACAATGTACTAAAACAAAAGAAATATTTTCGTTACTGTGTCAGGTCTAAATCAACCATGCCTGCTTGGTTAGTATGTACATGTACATGTATATACATGTATATACGCTGTACCGATAATACACCATGATTATATTATTGAACATGGAAACAAAGAGTTTAAGAGCATGGAGTTATTCACACACATACACTTTTAATGTTTTGCACTTTAAAAAGCTCACACAACATAAAAACCTAGCACACTAAAAGTATAGCAGTTGTGCAACAATTCTATACATATATACACATGTACATGGAATAAGAAGCACAATATTTTCTTTTATTGGGTGAACATTATTTAATAACTTTTTATTGCCTATTAATTTAGATTCATGTACAGTGAACATGTCAATGCTATTCACAATTCAAATTTGCTTTTCAGGAATATGCAGAAAATGTAAAGATGTTTTCAAGGAGGTTGTACCAGACATTACTGTATACCAGACAGGTTAAGACAGTATCACAGATAGTAATGACAGTAAGGTAAACAAAATACCAACCTCAAAGTCTTTTTGTGCTCAGATTTATTGTATCATCATTCATGTAACCTGAGTATAAAAATTATAAAAAAAGACACATTTTTTTATTTCCTTCATGTCCTTTAACTTTAGTAAGCATGTTTAAATTATAAATATGAGCTACGGCCTAAATTGACCCTAGATTATTTAAATCTTTCTTGGCTTAACACCCTTTTATACTTATATGGTATACTATTTGTATTTTTTTCCCATTGAAAGTACATTCAATACACATTTAAGAATTAAACTTTACAAAGTTAGAATTGCTGAAAAATATTACATCTTAAAGTACATGTACACTTTCATTGGAAAACCTTCATTTTTTAGCACTGACTCATATAAATTTGACCTTTGAATAATTCTGATAAGTCTGATAAATCAAATAAATATTCTATTGCTTTGAATACATGATATTTTATATATTTAGGCATTTAAAAAGTATTTTTTTGCAATATTTTGATTTTTTAAGCCTTTTTAATTGCAAATAACTCGGACCATGTAAATGTATATTTATGTGATATTGTATTAAAATTCCGTACAATACAATATTTTTTAAAACTCATTTCAATTTGGTCCTTAATGAAAATTTTAACCTGAATAAGTATATGTCCTTGTTACTGTAATTATTTATTATATTCTAGATACATATATGCCATTTTCTTTTCAAGGCAAATTTAAAACAATTAAAATTTGTTACAATGATTCTATGCTTAATGTATATTTATAGAAAGAAGAGGCAGATGAAGAATATAGTTTTTACTTTACCAGTGACAGTTCCAACAATTTTTACTATTTGAGACAGTGAACAAATGTATCATACCACAATGAGTTTGATGTGAGTGAAACTTTTTTCAAGAAAATTATAAATTTGGTTAATAGATAATATGAACTCTGAATGATCTAATCAAAGTGTCAATTAGCATGAATAGTAATTACTTCCATCTGTAACATAAACAGGTCACATTGACCTACAGGTATATTGCCCACATAAAATGATTTTGGTTAAAGTCCATATCTCAGCAACTACAACATGTACAAGTCATAGGGGAATAATCTTGGGACTGTGGTAGGATTGCAAATGAAACTACTCTCTACAAAAGACCAAAGTGACACAGAAATTAACATCTATAGGTAACCGTACTGCCTTTAACACCGTACTGCCTTTAACAATGAGCAAAACCCATACCACATAGTCAGCTACAATGTATAAAAGACAATGTAAAACAGTTCAAACGAGAAAACTAACATGTACATTTAGGTTAAGGTTATCACAGTCAAGGCGTTAGCCATTGTTTTTTTATTCATATTTAGTAAGCATACATGTATCAAAATTAAAAAATAATTATGTATAAAAAAGAAGATGTGGTATGATTGCCAATGAGACAACTATCCACAAAAGACCAAAATGACACAAACATTAACAATTATAGGTCACCGTACGGCCTTCAACAATCACGAGCAAAGCCCATACCGCATATAGTCAGCTATAAAAGGCCCCGATAAGACAATGTAAAACAATTCAAGCGAGAAAACTAACGGCTTTATGTAAAAAAATGAAAGAAAAACAAATATGTAACACATAAACAAACGACAACCACTGAATTACAGGCTCCTGACTTGGGACAGGCACATGCATAAATGTGACCAGCCACGACATATCCAGGCTTATGGAGGTAGAACGTCATTGTGAGAAAAACGCCGTTAACTATATGTGACTAGGCATTTCCAGTCTTAGTAGGGTACATTGTCTTAAATTTGATTTTTGTATATTTATCTAGAATATTCCGAAACAAAACTCTCTGTCATGTTATTATGCCATATTTGTTGTAATAGCAATGAAAGAGACATTTCGAATACCGGTATGAAAATGAGACTGTTCTATGACGACTTTTACTTATTGAAGGCACTAATTTATAAAACACAAAATTATTGTATTTATTGGCTCTTAGTGACTTTTAAAAGCGTTTTTGAATAAAATTTCAAAGACTTAAATTTACTACAATTCAAACAATTCTTATCTCTATTTTAGAACATGTAATTGGAATAAAATTAGTTTAAAATTTGTCAAAGTAAGCTTTAAGAATTTATTATGCATGTCTCAAAACATAGTATGCGACGCGTAACAGTTTATAAGTAAGTGTTCTCATATATTAATTTGATACGGTGCATTTATCATAAATATATTTCAGACTTCATTTATGAAAGAAAATCTATAGAGCAGAGCATTATTTGTTTGTTTGTAGCTCTATTATAGAACATGTAATTTAAACTTGTTGAAATAAAATTAGTTTAAAATTTGTCAAAGTAAGCTTTAAGAATTCCTTTTTTTAATTTAAATTTACTATGCAAAAGATGTCTCTATACATAGTATGCGACGCGTAACAGTTTATAAGTAGGTGTTCTCTTATATTCATTTGATACGGTACATTTATTATGGATATATTTCAGACTTCATTTATTAAAGGAAATCTATAGAGCAAAAATTAGATTTTTTTTTGTATCAGTTTAAAATGTAGATTCAAATATTTTTCACTTCAAACGATAAAGTAAAACTTCTTAAAAACTTATGTATGATGTATAGTTCGGCGTCCGCAAAAGAGAAGCAAAGGAAGGTGTTTATCTCTTCTTCACAAGTACGTATTTCATTGAATCTCGATATTTATCATGTTTATAATTTTTCTAACAATGACGTTCTACCTCCATAAGCCTGCAAATGTCATGGCGGGTCACAAATAATGTGGCGGGGTTAAACATGTTAGCAGGATCCCAACCCTCCCATAACCTGGGACAGTGGTATAACAGTACAACATAAGAATGAACTATAAAAATCAGTTGAAAAAGGCTTAACTCATCAGATAGACAAAAATAAAAGTGGACGTGGCCGGGTACTTATATATATTAAGAATCACTTATAATTATGACCAAGATTTACTGAGATTATGAATACTTCTATATTAAAGAATTACTGAATGTACACCATTAAACATTTTAAATAAGTCTTCCAAACAAAGTTTGGATACTTATTGTTTTTGCTCAGTTTTTTTTTAATATTCTTCTTCTTCCTCCTCCACTTTAAAAATGAAATTGTCCCCAGCAGTTCTGTAAAACCGCTTGTCAGATTTTCTTAGAATTTTTAAAATGTTAGACTAGTATGTCTAGGGGAGCCATCAATCTTTCTTTTGTGCATTGGGGTTTATAAAGAGGTATTGGGGGGGGGGCATACAAAAGGGAGGGGTTTGCTATAGAACCCTATGGGATTGGATTTTTTTATTTTCAAATGACTATAACATGAAAACTGTAAGTGATAGACACACCTAGTCTCCAGAAATGATCAAAGGACAGGTTCCCCACCCCCTTCAATTTAGGATATACTATTATCTTGTAAACGGTCCAGATCCCCACCCCTAAACCATATATATTCATGTATGGGACAATAAAACAATTTAAATGAAATAATAGGAAAGTACCTGGGGGTCACCCCTCCCCCTCTTGTTTGAAAAATTGTAAACGGTTGAGATCCCCACCCTTAAACCATATATATTCCTGTATGGGACAATAAAACAATTTAAATAAAATAGAATGGAAATACCTGAGGGTCACCCCACCCCATCTCGTTTGTAAAAATTGTAAACAGTCGGGATCCTCACCCCTAAACCATATATATTTGTGTATGGGCCAATAGAACAATTTAAATGAAATAAAAGGGAAGTACCTGCGGGTCACCCTCCCCCTCTTGTTTGAAAAATTGTAAACGATTGAGATCCCCACCCCTAAACCATATATATTCAAGTATGGAACAATAAAACAATTTAAAAAAAAATAGAAGGGAAGTACCTGGGGGGTCACCCTCTTGTTTGTAAAAATTGTAAACGGTTGAGATCCCCACCCCTAAACCATATATATTCGTGTATGGGACAATAAAACAAATCAAATGAAATATAGGCGAAGTCCATGGGGGTCACCCCCAACCCTCAAGTTTGATAAATTGAAAATGGTCAAGATTCCTACCCCTAAACCATATTTATTCTTGTATAAGACAATAAAGCAAATCAAAGGATAATGAATAGTGAATTATGGGAGCTTTGTTTGGGAGACTTCCAGGGTTCTCATTAAGGCGAGTCCATGAGTCCTGGGCTCATCAAAATCTGTCTGGACTCGCCATTTTCAAAAGTGATGAGTCCACAGATGCATCAAGATTGAAATATTTTGTATAAACTGAACACAGTTAAACACATATACATGTGTATCATCATTTTGTAGCAAAAGTGTAAAAGTAATCTGAATTCAATGTCATTTCATTTCTCTGTTAGGCCATGGAGACTAAAATATTTCATTATATTGCAATAAGATACTTTCTTCCTGGTGTTGGGCTCATCATGACCAAAAATGGCGAGTCCCTGGACTCACCTTCAAAAATCCTTAGCGAGAACCCTGACTTAATAACAGCATCCTGTTACAATTACTTTTTGTTTTATTTCCTTTCAACAGGCAAACTTCTTTGATTTCATTAAAAAATGAAGAACAAAGAGTTTGTTCTAGAACAACTTCTTGCTAAGCTTGGAGTTCACTCTCGGGGACATTGCATTTATGAGTTGTCTCCAGTGTGTGGAAATGTTTAAATAAAAGTTTATCTATAATTGATCCCTGTTTTGTCTTCTTAAAAGATACTTTGCAAGCTATAGTGTAATAATACTTTATTTTTAGGACATACTAGAATGTACATCAGAGTGTACCCAAGCAACCAACTCTCAGACTTCCAACTGGAGTGACAATATCCAGACACCGCTTAGTGAAATTAATCAAGCTCTGAGTACTATTGGAAGAGGATCTATTAGTCCACTAAAATTTCAGCTGTCAAAACCTTTAGATGATGTTAAGGAGAGTACACTCCGATATATCAAGAGGAAAGCAACAGAATCAATTGATGTGTTGTTAGATTCAATTGCACAATCTGAAGCAGCCTTGTTGATTAGAGATAGTCGGGATGAGGAAGGAAGAAACATGTTTCAACCAGAAGAATACCTCCTTACATCACAGGTGGCCTCATACTTTTCTAGACTGGCTTTATTATCCAGGCAGAATCAGCTTTCAAGAAAAGAACAGGACAATTTGAATGATGAAGACTAGGCTGCTGTGTTGTCATCCATTGAGGAAAATGAAGTTCGCCAAAACATTCTTCAAACACATTGACACATTTCTTATTTTAATGTATTTTTATTGTCAAGCCTGCAACTTTTGTTGCAGAAAGTTCGACATAGGGATAGTGATCCGGCGGCAGCGGATGCTACGGTGGCGGCGTTAGCTAACTTTTTAAAAGCTTTATATTTTAAATGGTGGAACACCTGGATGCTTCATACTTTGTATATAGATGCCTCATGTTACGAAGTTTCCGTCAGTCACATGTCAAATGTCCTTGACCTCATTTTCATGGTTCAGTCACCACTTGAAAAAAAAGTTCAGATTTTTTGTAATGTTGAATTCTCTTTTATTATAAGTAATAGGATAACAATATTTGATATGTGCGTACCTTGCAAGGTCCTCATGTCCGTTAGACAGTTTTCACTTGACCTCGACCTCATTTCATGTATCAGTGAACAAGGTTAAGTTTTGGTGGTCAAGTCCATATATCAGATACTATAAGCAATAGGGCTAGTATATTCAGTGTATGGAAGGACTGTAAGGTGTACATGCCCAACTGACAGGTGTCATCTCACCTTGACCTCATTTTCATGGTTCAGTGGTTATAGTTAAGTTTTTGTGTTTTGGTCTGTTTTTCTCATACTTTATGCATTAGATCTACTATATTTGTTGTATGGAATGATTGTAAGGTGTACATGTCTAGCAGGCAGATGTCATCTGACCTTGACCTCATTTTCATGGTTCAGTGGTTAAAGTTAAGTTTTTGTGTTTTTGGTCTGTTTTTCTCATACTTTTTGCAATAGATCTACTTTATTTGTTGTATGGAATGATTGTAATGTGTACATGTCTAGCAGGCAAATGTCATCTGACCTTGACCTCATTTTCATGGTTGAGTGGTCAAAGTTAAGTTTTGGTCTTTTTATCTAATACTATATGCCATAGCTCAACTATATTTGGTGTATGGACATATTTTATGATCCATATGTCAGTCGTGCAGGTTTAATTTGACCTTGACCTGAATTTCACGGTTCATTGCTCAGTGTCAAGTTTTTGTGTTTTGGTCTATTTTCATAAACTATAAGTAATAGGTCAACTATATTTGTTGTATGGAAGCATTGTTAGCTGTACATGTCACCCTGGCATGGTTCATCTGACTGTGACCTCATTTTCATGGTTCGTTGGTCTTTGTTTGGTTATTTTGGTTAATGTTTAGTTTATGTGACAGTTTTTAATAAAGCTTTATACTTAGGACTATCAACATAATATCAATAATTAGTAAAGAATGCGAGACATTTCTGTGTGTGCACTCTTGTATAAGTTGTATGGACTTTTGTTTTGAGTTAATGGGTTGGGGGGGGGAGGGGGTTATACTGAACAAAAACATGAAAAGGGTTTAAAAATCAATCATTATCCCTTTTGAATGAAGTTTTGGATAAGATTAAATAGTTGTCTTTTGTTCATCCCAATTATAAAATTGAGAAAGGGAATGGTGAATATGTCAAAGCGACAACCACCCAACCATAGAGCAAACAACAGCCGAAGGCAACCAATGGGTCTTCAATGTAGCGAGAATTCCCGCACCCGTAGGTGTCCTTCAGCTGGCCCCTAAAAATATGCATAATAGTACAGTGATAATGGACGTCATGCATGGTTTTCAATAAAGATAAAATAAAAAATAAATCCCCTCTGAAACTATGTAACAGAATTTCATGAAACTTAATTAATAAGTAATAAGTAATAAGAACACAATAAAGATATGTGCATATAATAGGGTAATTTCAAACCCCTGAATTTTGTTCGGGGTTTAAGCTTTTTGAAAATTCCATAAATCTTCCACTGAAACAACTTGTGAGCTCAAATCCTGAAACTCTGCTCAACTCCTGAAACAACTCAGGAGAATTTCATGAAACTTAGTGGTTAGTTAGGACACAGCTGTGCATATTATCTGAAAATTTTGATCCCATGAAATTCTTTGAAGATATATAGCTCTTTAAAAGTAAAAAAAGATATTCCACAAACAGTTTGACAGAGCAACTTCTTTGAAGCCATAGAACAGGTTTTGCCAAATTTGATGATTTGTTACAAAAATTATGTGTATTGAATTAGCTTTCTGTGACTTATTGCAAAAGTAGTTTTTGTTGTCCAAATAAAACAATTGAATAGTGGAAAAGTTTCATTTCTACACGAAAAAGCATTCTGAAGACAACTTTTTCCCCAGTAAAGCTAGTAATTACAATGTATAGAAATAGATATAAATTCATGAATTTGGGACCATTTAAGGAATTGTCTAATAAGAAATTAAAAATGATTTACTTCAACACAAATATATATAAGTATATTATTAGTGTGCTCATTTCCAAGTAAAGACATACAAATTTGGCGGGAAATTAGATTTATCTGCATTTTCATTGCCATTGTATTGATAATTTCAGTCTTTCCATAGAGGATGGAAAACAGAGTTGTGTTATTTGGTAAATGATTTATTCAGATATATAAATTTAACTGAGAAATTTTGAAATTAATGTAAAAAAAAATCTGGTTTAGTGATCGATATAACCAAAGGATTTCCAAAAATCCAACCAAAAATTTATCAGCAACATCCTTAAATGTTATTAAAAGTGGGAAACATGATATATAATAACCTTCTTAGCATTGTCTGATCACTACTATTTTCATATTTGATTGTACATGATGTATAGTGTAATGAATACAATTCACAGTTAACCTCTTCAGAGGAATTGTAATTTTGATTTTTTTTCTGAAATATCGATTTTTTATCTACAAAATAAATTACTTTATGATAAAAGTCACACGGTTTTTGTTATTTTTTCTTACAAACCAATATATGAACTGTATAATATTCAAAGAATTGTAGATGTACTGGCTCCATCAATTTCTTTTAAGACGGTGAATTTCATGAAAATATAGCCAAATGGCTTTTTGAAAATCAACAGATATTAAAATCACCAAAGAGATATAAAGGCAAATCTTTAGATATCATCTGTTTACTGGAATTTCATTCTTTTAAGTTGTTAAATGATATTATATCCCAAATCAGATTAATATTTGAGATATAAATTGATTTTTTTATGTTTAAAAAGTGATGAAAAACAAGATTTTTCAATGAAAAACAGCAATTTTTTGGATTTATGGTTTAAACACCGTTACCATGGCAACGATTTATTTGCAGATTTTTTTTTAATGATAAATCATAATTTTACACTTAAATAGATATCAAAACCACATTTCTTACTAAATATTAAAACTTAATTATATCATCATTTGCTTGATTCTTAGGAAGACCTGTACTTAAATAGACATGGAATTGACAATGTCAGCTAAAGGAATTACCATGATGCTCTTGACATCACTCCATATCTGCCACGGAAAGATCTCAGTGACATGTATGTTTATAGATATTCTACTTACTGGTTATTTGTAATGCTTTTATATTCAGCTCAATATGATTCAAAGAATCTTCAGAAATGTGATACATGTTAATTCAGCAACACAAGACATAGTGTGGTTTGACGTTAAATAACTCGTTTATACCTCTGAAATACACACTTACATATAACAAGTACCATATTGAAGTCATTTGTTTTTCTTTGTTTAAATTAAAATAATAGTTTGTATCTGAATATAATCCTTTTTGCAGATTCTTTTCCAACTGATTCGTGTGTCTCTGCTCCGTATCTTGTTGATGAAGATACCATTGTTATCATGACGTTTGAAGGTGATTTTGGTAGCCCGGACTGTAGACAATTGTCGTTCACAACTCCAAAATCTGCTTTTTATTCATATACAATGTGTATGAAAGAACTGTACTTCAGTAGCCCACAATGTCAGAGTAAAGTTTACTATCGGTGGTATTGGTCTTACTACGACTACGACTACGACAGCAGTTATGATTATAATAGCGAAAAGGTTATATATATTATTTATAGTGTAAAATGGATATAAGAAGATGTGGTATGAGTACTAATGAGACGAATCTCCATCTAAGTCACAATTTATATAAGTAAACCATTATAGGTCAAAAGTACAGTCTTCAACCCGAAGCCTTGGCTCACACCGAACAGCAAGCTAGAAAGGGCTACAAAAATTACTTGTGTAAAACCATGCAAACGGGAAAACCAACAGTCTAATCTATATAAAAAAAGAAAGAGAAACACTTATGAACTACATCAGCAAACGTTTTAACAACTAAACATCAGATCCCTGCCTTGGGACAGGTGCAAACAATTGCATCGGGTTTAAACATTTAAAAGATACCAAACCTTCACCCTTATCTGAAAAAAATAATGTAATAGTGTTACATCACAACATAGAAAGACACACTATACAATATCAATAAAATGGCTTAACTCAATCAAATGATATATTAACCCAGGTGAATATACACTGAACGTTTAAATAAGATATATGATACAGTATAAATACAAAATCCATAGAATAAGGTGTGTATACTATTAAAGTAACATTATTATATCGCTGTGAAATGTGAAACAATTGCATGAAAACAGAAAATAAGCTTGCCCAAAAATCCGCCATTTGCAGTAATATAATGTACAAGTAAATGTAAATACTGTTGTTGTTAGGTATACATGTACAGTTCAAATAGAGCAAGGAAAGATTTTTTACAAAATCGATAATTATAATGTTCAAAGTACAAAGAAGTGAAAACTTATAAAAATACCAAAACCGTATCAAAGCTGGTATATATACCAAATATTATCCTGAATACGTAAACATTAAGTAACAAGAAAGTATTACAAATAGTATCAACAGGTCAATTAAACAGGAAAGTACGACTTGAGAGTACTCGCAATTACTGACTGCTAGTTAGAAGCCAAAAATAATTAATAATAAAAAAATCATGCATCAGAGACTAAAATCAGCTAAAATACATCCCAGTGATTTAGTATTTGACCGTCATGGACAGTCAAAGAAAACATGACTTGTGCAATGCCAAACATAAATGTATCGACAGTCAGTAGAAAAGGTAGGAGTTAACCTCTTTATGGATAACAATGAAGGTTGGTGTGTATTTATACATTCCGTTTGAAAAGAATATAAATTCAGTTATGTTTTAATTTGCTGATGACAAAATCGATATTAGTGCCAATGTAAAATATACTCAAAAATCTAACTACAACATTGGTAAGATAACCTTAACTTATAAGTTAGTTGAATGGTTGATGAGTTAACGGATCACATAATATCACATAATGATTTCCACGCTTATAGTACAATATTACCGTAACATTTAGGATGTAAAATACTGTTTTCAAAGAACGGAAAATGAAGAAGAAAAACCTAAACAATTTAAGAAATAAAACAGCTAGGAAATAACACTTTTATTGTTTTGCCGCAACTTACCACTGTTATTTATTATTCAAAGAAGTCTCACGTCAAAACACCAACATACATTTGTGTGCGTGGGTTCGAATCAGACATCTGACACCCTATATATCTGTATAAACGAATTATTCCTGACTTGGTACATGACATTTTAAGAAAAAAGGTTGGTTGAATCTGGTTTAATTGCTAGAAAAACCTCTCCCTTTATCATGTGTATAACAATGTTTAGAAATATGCCGCATCTCAAGACTTACCAATCTTATTTATTATTTAAAGAACTCTTACGTCAGAAGTCATCAATAGATTTAGAAAAAAAACGAGAGGAAAACAAAGGAACAACAGGAACACTTTAGTGCAACAAAACCAAACACCAATATACATAGCAACGAATTGTTTATGACTTGGTACATGACATTTTAAGAAAATGGTGGATTTACACTAGCTATCAAGACCTTCCCCTTTATCATGTTTATCACAATGTTAAAAACTATATCGCTAAAATGACAACACAATGCAGTCATAACCATTTAGTTCTTAAGTTTGAACTCATTTTTACAAGTCCTAAAAATTTAATTTTCTTCAATAATTCACAACGCAAAAGTAAACCGGAAATATCGATTACACATCATTATAAACTTAAGTAGAAAATAAAATAAATATGCGATTTATAATCCACTTATAATAAAAAAAAACAAAACTTTTAGCTTTCTGCTATAAAGAGTTATTTGTCCTCAATGAACAAACTGTCAATAACAATTTTCTTTCTTTCAAGATATCAGGTGAAGGCTGCCCAGACCACTCGTATGATTCAAACAAAATGTTCGCACGGTGTTTACATGATGGCAGTCAAGTTTCATTTGAAATAAGAAAATCAGGGAAAATGGTTCCAGACAATCTAAATGACACTTTCAAATTTCAAATTGAAACGAAATGGGATTACAATTGTGAGTATTGAAATTCTGATTGTGTTTTTTTGGTATTAAGACTATATAAAAGGTACAATTAAAATGAACGCAATCAACATCCAGAGGTTTTTTCATCACCCAATATCAGAGTTATTATTTTCTAAATGTCATGCTGTAAATAAACAATAGTAAAATGCATAAAATTACACAGAAACTGTAGACGATGTGGAATAACACTATTTCTACCTCTTCTTCTACTCCTCCTCCTGCTCATTCCCTCTATCTTTACAACTACTATAACTAATACTACTTTTACCACTACTACTATTGCTACTAATACTACTACTACAACAACAACTACTACTACTACTACTACTACTACTACTACTACTACTACTGCTACTACTACTACTACTACTACTACTACTACTACTACTACTACTACTACTACTACTACTGAAAATAACAATAATAATTATTATTATACGGATAATAATATAAATAATTATTATTAATATTATCAATAATTTTAGTTATATGGCAACTGTAAGGCTACACACCAATAACAGACATTATAAACAACGGCAACATTCAGAACTCCTTATATGTCTATAGTTGTCAAAACATTCCAATTACACTACATAATGCGACAAATTGAAATCTTCCGTAACGGTTGTGTTTTGTCTTCAAGACAACAAACCACATCAAAGTAATGCAAAGAAATAAAAAAAAACATAAGATAGTACATGAGATGCTATAGATATCAGACTACCTTACGCAAATTACTACAATGTTATTAATTGTTTAGATGAATGTTATAATCATTTACACCTTATTCAGATGTTATGATTGGAGGAATATCCGGTGGCATTGTCGGGATGTGTATTTTAACTGGAGTAGGAATCTATTTGTGTATTTATTGTCGCCGCAGGAAACGAGTAACAGGAAAATACTGCGGCACGTGTCCTACATACATACCAAGTTGCTCGAGTAAGTTTTGTTATATTCCTCATTGTTCTTTCGGATATTTCATTATATTTGTTTTTATATACACAAATTGTGGGGGAAAACATTCAATCGAACTGATAGAATTCAATAACAACAAAAAAACTAGTATTACGTGCCTGTTCCAAGTCAGGAGCCTGTAATTCAGTGGGTGTCGTTTATTTATGTGTTACATATTAGTTTATCGTTCGTTTAAAAAAAAATAATAAAGCCGTTAGTTTTCTCGTTTAAATTGTCATTTCCGTGCCAATTATAGCTGACTTTGCGGTATGGGCTTTGCTCATGGTTGAAGGCTGTTCAGTTAAGGAATTACAGTACTGTAGTTGAAGAGTTGCCACTGTCAATTGACGGTCACAAATACAGATTTACTGGCGATGCGTAGCGGAGACGGTAAAACGGAAATCTGCGACCGTCAAATCAAAATTAAAGGTTTTAACTCTTCAACTATAGTTTTGTTATTCCGATTATAATGCATTACAAAAACAAATTAGATTTGACGGCAACTTTTAGCCAATGAAAAAAGTTGTTACACAAAGATTGCATTGGAATGACATAAAGTCGTTACTTTCTGTGTCAGTTTGGTCTCTTGTGGAGAGCTGTCCCATTGGCAATCATACCACATCTTCTTTTTATATAGATTTATAGACATATATAAGAGTGTTTTGCTATAATCACCTAGTTTTACTGATCGCATCTTGTAACATTTGTACAATTATATAATTAAGGAGACGTTGAATAATTGACTACACCAGGAGACCGAATGGCGGTATTTAAGTAACTTTAAGTCATCTAACGAACTTAAACAAAGAGCATCGACTTTATAAAATATATTTCTTGACCATTAAAAAAGAAGACATCTGTCCATACAGAAATGTACTGACAATAATATCCGACTGGCATTGTCAAATTCACCTGTTTTATTTAAAACTAGGGTATAATGATCAGTTGAATGCAAAAGTAACTGTTGGTTGAAGGCGTGATCCCCTTGAAAAATGCATCATAATGCGCTATATACATGTATATCAAGACTGAAAAACTGCTGAATCAAAATCGAATAATTGCGCTCAGATTATAATTTATCCTATTACTTTCCCAACAAACGTAGCATTTTTTCTTTTTCGTAATTAAAAAACAAATTAAAATTGGAAGAGAATACACACTGTGCAAAGTAAATACTTGAATCGCAAATATGGTGTTCAACATTGAAAAGCGTAGTAATAAAACATTGATTGACACCCGTGGATTCTTGCATTTCTGTTTATTGTCAGCTTGAACTAAAAAAGTTCTTAATTATCTTTAAAAATATACCACCCTACTGTCTTTGCATTTTGAGCAAGCTATACAACCAAATTTAGTCCACCATTTTCTCCATATGAACATGTCTGTTCCAAGATGACAGATGCTTTTTATTCATTTGATGTGTCTGAGGTTTTGATTTTGCAATTTGATTGAATTTGATTCCGTTTTGAATTTTCCTCGGAGTTCAGTATTTTTGGATTTTATATTTTTAATCATATTTTCAGAGTTTATGAAAGAGGGAATAGCACAAGGTTTCTCGGCAGAATTAGCTGCAGCTGGTATATTGTTGTGTTCATGCGTAATTTGTAGACGACAAAATTGTAAACAACATGAACAAGATCAGTGCGAAAAAGGTATACAACCCTTGATTTGTGTAATAACCCTTTAAAATATATGAGTAAAAGTGTTAAACTGAAATTGACACAATTTAAGTACCATGCAGATTATACAAAAGCAAATAAAGAATAATTATACGACGGGGATACGTCATTTTGAATCATGTAACAAACACAATTCTTGCAAACTTTGATTGACTGAAATAGTACAAACGTACAATACAGATCTGTTCTAAAATGTATCGTCATCAAGTATCTACGAAAAGCAAATAATGGTCGTAATACGCATACGGTGTTTATAGTTGTTATAATACGATATTATTATTGTTTTTACCAAAATATGTTTTTCTTCATCATTTCACTAATCTTATAACATGCGCATGCTATATCCACAAGCAGAGACTTATCTAGTCGACTTGCATTTCTGAAAATATACAAAACAACCTACAATCTTCCAAAAGTGACTTCTGTTTTGTATACAGCAATAAGAAGGTCTTGTAATTTCAGTAAAACATACATCAGAACATAATCAAATGCAGAATACACAGTACATGACAATACATAGTTATACTGTAAACGATAAGTTTTTTCTGCAATGTTGTGCCTACAACTGCAACGGGTGAATGTAATTTACGAAATCCTTTTCATCCTTGTAAAAGGGACTTAGTCAACAGAAAAAACGTGTTTAAAAGCATTTGTATATCTGCCATAGTGATACTGTTCTGTGTTAATTTGCAAAATTGTTTTCTTATTTATCTAAATAGTTACTGTCGAAACTGATTGCACCTCAGCTGATTCAGAGAAAAAATGGGAACCTGTCACGGACTTAAAAGATAAAGACACAGCTCCATTGTGTGACAGCTAAAACGTCAGACATTTGAGGATATATAGAAAAAAAAACATGCTTAGATAAAAAATCAATAATTTAACACTGTATTTTGTATATTTTTTTAAACAGTACATTACGCCTATATATATGCTTATTAAATTTAAAGAAATTTAATTTTGATTTGATTTACGACAACTGCTGTGGTTAAGTGTTTTTATCATTTATATTACTGTGTTTGAATTAACGTATGTATACTTTATATTGTTATAAAAACAAGCAGTACAATTTACTAAGGGCTAACTTTCTTTCGAATATAATACTAAAATGGCAGTCTTACTTTGCCTGATCCACCTTCAAGGAGAAAAGAGTGGGATTCTGCTATCTTTTAAAAATATATTACGTGCCTTTCAATTAATTGGATTTTTTTTAAAAGGGATGAATTATACTTAACTTAGTTCGGCACCCGTTAACTGTCTTGACTTAAGCATCGATGACAAGTTTTTCTGTAGATGCAACACGCCTCGCGTACACAATTTGAGAACTTGTGAAAACAGATGATGCTATTGAATAGTCTTTTCGGTATGTTCATTAAACAACATCCTATATTCTTGATTAAAAAACTCTCGAATATTTTGCCATGTATGAAATAAGTATTGTAAATGTATATACAAGAGTAATTGATGCTACTATACTCTTGATTAAAAAACTCATACTTTTCCATGTAGAACATAAATATTGTAAATGCAAGAGTAATTGAATGCTACTCAAATATATATATGAATAAGGATTTAACAATTCTGAAACTGTAATCATCCTATGTGTCGTAATTGACACTTTTTGTCCATTTCTAAATTGAAGTCAAGATATGAGGCAATATCAATTGAATCTGTAATATCTTTTAAATCAAACTAGAATTTATAAAAGCGTTCACTATATTCACCGAACAATGCTTTATTCAATTAAACAACATTATAAATAAAGAGGAATAAAAAGTTAGAATATGTGCTAGTTTCTTTAATGACTTCAGATTACCTTCGTTATACAAAGGTAGATAAATTGTGAGACAAACTATAAAAAAAATAGTTAGTTTGAATTTAGAAATTTGTTTTGTCATTGATTTATTAGGACAGTTAAACTATATATCAACCGGCCTATGAATTTAATTCATCGACAATGTCTCATTAATGTCCAAGATAAAAAAAACATTGAAGAGCAACCATCATATGTTTTCTCCAAATGGCAACTGGGCTATCAGACGCCATCTAGGATAAAATCAGCCAAATGCTAGCAAACCCCGTTTGTAAGCATCGCCAAACAACATTTATCAATCCGTGACAACAAATTTCAACACCCAAAACAAATTCTGAAATTACATACTAGTAGACATCTAGTTCAATATTGTATATCAACCTTATTTACAACCGTTCTACGTAGTATTTTAACCATACTATACAACAGTTCAACGTAGTATTTCAACAATATTATACAACAGTTCAACGAAGTATATCATCAATACTATACAACAGTTAAACGTAGTATTTCAACCATCATACTATACAAAAGTTCAACGTAGTATATCAACCATATTATAAAACAGTTCAACAGAGTATATCAACTATACTATACAACAGTTAAAACGGAGTATATCAACTGTATTATGCAACAGGTAAAACGTAATATAAGTTTAAACTGAAAATTGAATATTAATATAATCAATGTCCACAAACCCTGTAATTTTTAGAAAACTTTGTATTTTAAATTGCAACAACAGCCATATTATCACAATGAATATCATTTTAAATAGATGGCCAATGCATAGGTAAAATAATTTCAAATAGGTGATGTCACTGAACAAAACTTTATCCCAATTATATGGGTATTGTTAAAAAGCCCATGATCCATTTACATAAACTGCACAACCTATGAAAAACCATCTGCACTAACAGTATACAAATGTAAATCATCATTTGAAAAGAGTTCATTTACATTAATCGAAGATTTTTCTCGAGCCTTAGTATTAAACTTGTCTAGATGTAGTTCAGAAAATATGCAAATTATCTTTTGTTAAAACTTACAAATGTGCTTTCTTTATTAGCCGAGTTGTTTAGCAAAGGTGCAATGTCATTGATATTAAACCTAGATGGACCAGTATCAAATTCATTGTGCATACGTCGACGACTTCTTAAAGCAGAATGATCAAAACTACATCTGAGACACGCATGTCTGTATTGGCAATTGCGTTTATTGAAAAAAACCTTTAACATAAAATCGTAGCTTGTATTACTAACATTAGCTTGTTGTAGTGTTTTTGATTATTGACAGTTAAAATACGTTACCACAAAAACCATCTATGGATGACCATTTTTTATATGATCCCTTGATACCCTTAAACGGAATTGTTGGTCATAACAATACCAGTTTTCAAAAGGATGATCAGCTGCTGCACCCCTTATTATGGACATATACGAATAAAGTTCACTTGCCATTTCATGATACCTTTCGAACAGGACCTAGGCATGGGCAATACATGAATCAGTCCAATCTACAACAGAACTAACAGTATGTTTTTTTTTACTTTGTTTTGAATAACTAGCATACCGTCATTTATGCCAATGGCGTTTTCATTATTTATTTGGCTGTTGAAATTGTTGCGATGCATAAGGGGCAAATCAATATACTAAAATTCTAAATTTTAACCGTAAGTTTTTGGCTTAAAAATATGTTAACCTCATTAAAACCAGGCAACATTAGAGGTTCATAAAAAAATCATTAACCTAATCGAAGGCAACTATGTGTGGCTCATTCACTTGCATACCTACATCTGGGTGCATGGCAACTTATTGGGGTTCATCATCCCTCCGTCTTCTCTCTAAAGGGGGTTCTTCATCAACATCAGCTTGAGGACGCCTTCTAACATTCCTAACAACTTGTTGAGGCTGTTGTTCTCTAGGAGCCCCCTAAGCCGTAGTTCCCGACCTCCTTGGTCAAGGTCCTCTTGGCATTGTTATAAACTATTATAATCATAAAGACAGAGTATATACATAGATCAAGTCTTAAAAGCCCTATTAATAATTCAAAATATAAATTCAACTTTTAATTCCATTATACATGTAGATAAATTAAAATACCGACATATTAACACACTTCGTTGTCTTAATTTTTTGTTAATACATGTAGATGCATTAAACCACTGACGTAGGTTACAAAACATAATTGAAAACAATTACAATGTGTTTTAACAAAATAAATTATCGTTATAAACGGTGTAGTTACTTCTATCACCAAGCTAATTTAATTATCCGCAAATTTAAAACTTTTAAAAGATGTAACGTGTTATAAAATTAAACATCAGCGGGCATTCACATGTTTACATGGCTCACACTACAAACATTGTTATTAAATGTTTAAAGGGTATTGCACATACATATATAACAATCAAAACAAACTAATCATCTGCAGTGAAGCATTTAATTTTAATGCTTATCAATGGTTAATATATGTGTGCACCAATGTAATTTAACTATTAAAAAATAGTTGATTCAATTTAATTTGCTATCCAAGTAAGCGATACATTGAATTATTTAATCAACTAATTGCAAGAAATAATTTTCAAATAACATAAAATCGTTCTTCTACAAAATACAGAAATAAAATTATTCGGAAAATACAACTGCAATAACTATATTTATTTAACAATAACACATAGATACTTTTATGTCTGAATTTGAGTTCCTTCAGTTCAAATCAGGCAATGAACAAATCACGAAAAACATGCAATTTAATACCCCCCAAAAAAGCGGGAAAACCGCTTAATATGTAGTTATGTAGGTACATGAAAGACGCCCAAGTCCTTCAAAATCAAAGAATAGTTAACTCTAGTTTAGCAGACAATAATCTCAATTTATTAAATTGATTTAATGCTTAATGATTAAATCTTATTAAAACAAAACAAATAATTGCATGAAAAGATCACCTTTTTGAAAGAAAAAAATAGTGCAAACTGATGAAATTGATACAGATAATATTGGAAAAAGTCAGATGTTTCCAAAAATCTACTGTGTATAAACTTCCTTTACAACTGGCATTAAATCGAAGTCACTGCATGAATATATACCATGTTAAATGTTTGTGTTGAACATGCATTTGGTTCTTAAATGTTATTATGTATGAAAGTATAACATGTATAACACAAATGACTGTTTACTATCAGTACAATGAATATTAGTTTGCATAAATTTTGTTTTCGTATCCGCTTGCTTTTAAAAGCTAAACTAATAACGACATAGCTATTGATAAAAAAGTACAGATCAAAATTTAAATATAAGTCTTTTTGTTTTATCGTCTGAAATAACTTTGAACATGATAATGACTTTTGCTATCACTATGTTTAGAAGAATAAGAAGCTCACATTATGTACATCATTAACCGCCCGTATTGTCACACAACACGACTTAATTCCGAAATTTCAGAGAGGAATATGATCCTTTGAATGGAATATGAAGATTTGTCCAATAACACGTGGGAAAGGCTCAAACAATCAGATATTGATTAAACTATCAATATGTATAACCAGAGGAATAACATAAAGAGCGACACTTGCAATAATGAATCTTGCAATAGGTTTAAAGGGGAAATTCCTATGTTGCACTTTGTAAATACAGCTGTTTTTCAAACCACACCTCCTAATTTGGAGATATGTAAAAATCATAGATAAATTGATTTGTTTACATACTGGTTCCCAGTTATGACCTCTATATTCATCTTATATGGACATAACTTGGAACTGATACCAGTATAAACAAATATTGTGGCGGTCAATTTAATATTGAAGTCGACAAATAGAGTAGTACATATATTTAGTATAAATTATCATCAAACAACAAGATAAAACTCTCGGAATATAAATGCACAGTCCTATGTTTTGACCTTAAAATAAAATAGCAGTGCAGATAGCCTTCAGTTTATGATGAAAAAAAGTCTTAGAAGAAATGGCACAGTTTAAACCGCAAATAAACTTCAACCGGGAAGTTGCATTGTCTACATGTATATAAAAAAAACTTGAAAGAATCCAAGATAACACAGATAATCAACTGCTAAAGGTGACACCGTTAGTTAAAAAACCTCAATTTCTTTTCTGGTATAAGACCTGATATTAAACTGTCAATAACATTGATTAAACAGATATTTTGTATTGTTAGTTGATTTACAAAATTCAAGTCCGACATTTGGTTTATGTCTAAATGTTCTTTTTTTTAACAATATTGAATATTTTAAAGAGTTTTCAATTATGTCCACGCGTGCTTATAACAGACACATTAATGTATATAAAGTCACAGTATGTTCAAAACATTCTTAAAACTACGAACACGGATGATGGTAACCCTTCACTAAAAATCACATATTTCAATAGTTTTACAAAGAGGATGTTTCATTTTAAATAATATCGCTCTTTGGTTTTATAAAATAGGATAAAATCCCTTGTCAAGTGCTATTCATAAGAGATCATTATCTGTAACAAGAATACAATGTTCTGTTTGCATTATGACCATTTCAGTCTCCTTAACCACGTCCAATAAGGAGATAATAAGCAGAACATCCGATAATTTGATATGGTCCGATAGATCTTGTCGTTTGTAAAAAAACAAAAAGTAATGCAAAACTTTAATGTAGAGGTGTGTACTTAAACAGAATAATAAATGTGTTATTTTAACTTCTCTCTGAAAAGCACATGCCCTGAAGAACTTAACAAAATTTTTTTTTTATTATAATTATAGGGTTATTTAGTTCCTGATCACTGTTGATTGACTTTTTAAATACAGTGAATGTCCTCTATTTATAAACTAATAAAAACCGTATAAGTAAAAACAAAATGTTGCAGTGAGTTAAGATAACTTGTTCAAAATATCATAAAATAGAACGTGCTTGTTATGATGTTGTCATGCATGTTTGTGTAATGTTGTGTGTGCTAAGGCTCTGAATTGTAGCAAATATTGCATTCACAATTTGTTTTTCGTTTTGGGTAATATTAGAGCTTGTAACCTGTTATATATTGTTATCCACACAGATGAAAATTTCGTACCCATTATTGTGTACATTGTTAACGTTTGATCTTACACGGTAAGTAGTTTTATGGACAGTTATACTGCAAATTTTCAAGGTTGTGCTGCCATGGTTAATCAGTGTTCTTAAGAACAAGGAAAATACACTGATCATTAATTTGTCTTTCTGTTTATAAAAAGTAAAAACACAAAAATACTGAACTCCGAGAAAAATTCAAAAAGGGAAATCCAAAATCAAAAGGCAAAATCAAAAGTCCAAACACATATAACGAAAAGATAAAAACTGTCATATTCCTGACTTGGAACAAGCATTTTCTAATGTAGAAAATGGTGGATTGAATCTGGTTTTATAGCTAGCTAAACCTCTCACTTGTATGACAGTCGCATCTAATTTAATTAGATTGTCAACGATGCATGAACAAAACAAACATACTCGAAGCGTAAAAATGTCAAAAATAGATGTACAGCAGTCAATATTGTGTTATCATCTTAATATTACTATAAAACAACAAATTATAGTTTCACTCAATTGCGGGCGGTATAATGTAAATAGGAATCGTTAATCTTTTATACGATTACGCTTTTGTATCCACAACAACTGCCCCCTAAACGACTTAAAGTGTGTGTTTTTAAACAGTTATAACGTTTAAATCTTGCCAAAAAATATAAACGGTATTTTTCCACTGCTTTTGACGTTAAATGTACATGTATAAATATCGAGTTGACGATTTTGTTTAAATATCAGCCGTTACTTATTATATGAAAATATCTCGCTATAAATGATGTGTCATGTGTTTCATTCAGATTCGGACCAACTTAACATTTGTTTGCACTCTAATATCTATACAAGCAACGAGAATTCAAGGAAGTTCGCTGCTCAGCTTCAGAACTAATAACTTTCATTAAAACCAGTTTAAATTCATAAGGGTTTAATTGAGGAATCAAAAAAGCCAAAAAGATGTAGGGGTCAATGTGCCAGTTTTCGAGATATTAGCCATTTGAATTTTTGCGGGAAAATGTTCTCTCTTGAAATTTCTTGTTGCTTTATCATTTATCAGTTAAAGTTCTCAAAAACTATTAAAACTATATAAGACATTATTTGTTTTACAAATCGCTTATAAGTTTACATGTAAAAGGTTCATAACAAGATATATAGAGGTCCATGGGAAAATTTCTTCCGGACATTAAAACGGATAAAACCAGAGAAAACCGAAAACCTTAAAAACAAATTCAAAACATGACACGCAAACATCCTTAAGTCCAAACTGATGTAATATAATTCTTTTAAATGTTGGATGAAAATTGATATGTAATGCATGTATTTTGTTAATGCAACTTAAGTTACTTTTATTCTTTTGAAAGGGTGAAAAGATGAAAAGGAACATTTAGAACCCATAAGTCGAAAAAAAGATTCAATCATGGTAAAAATGAAAATGACGAAATTACAAATATAAATCCACAAAGAAGCTGACCCCGTTTACAATACAAAATTAAACCGATATTCATTTGAATCGATCTTAAAAAGACCAGTTCTCGTTTACAAACCCTCAAGCAAGACCGATCGAGATAGATCTTATTTGATATATTGCGTTTACACTGCAACTTAAATCGAACAGTTCTATGTTTTTAAAACCACCATTAAGTCCGTAATAGTTATCTCACAAAGAAGCAGTGTGTCAGTGTAAAATAACCCCGATGACCGGAGACCAGAGGGTGATCTAACCCTGACATACCAAGTCCGAATGGGATAACTATCTTACAGCCCAGTTGTTCTAGATTAGACGAAAAACCATTAACAATTCTTGAAATCGAGTTTAGAACGCCACACAACCATTATAATATACGTTACATATAACTTTATGGTGTATACCCTTAATAACCCCCGAACACGATAGTTAGATATCAAACAATATTAACTCGCCCCACTGGCCAATCGGCACACACTATATCGCCACTTTATATAAACATCGCCCCACTCTTGTTTACCGACTCGCCCAACTTTTCAAAAAGTGTGAAATCTCACAAATTAACGAAAAAAAAAGGATAAAATTTCACAAATTAACGAAAAGGGTTTAAACCCTACTGAATAAAGGTCGTCAAACTCGCTTCACTTATAAAATATCTTGCTTTCTTTAAGTATGTTAAATTATTGAAAGTTCGTATCCAGTCTTTCTGCTGTATTGGTATGAGTCGTGTAAATACGCTTGATTTTGACCATGCTTGTCGGTTTCTTGAAGAGAAGAAACGGGCTGCACAAAAAACCTTACAAATATAGATTTATTTCATCTTCCAGCCATTGTTCAACTACTAAATTGTCTGTTTTACTTACTAGTACACTTGGTACAATTAAAAACCTAATAATAAATTGTTCAAATAAGGCCTTTGAAAATAGTGGAATTAATTACTTTTGGAGTGTCAAAAACTCGTTGGAAGTACTTGATAAATTGCATGCATATATTGGTGATTTTGAATCTGTTCAAAGTTTTGATTTTTCTACCCTATATACCACTTTGCCTCATATTCTTATTAAGAAAAAATTCACATCCCTAATTAACTGGGCATTTAAAAAGTCGGAATGCGAGTTATATGTTCAAACTCTTTTAGATCATTTTTTAGTAGCAATAAACAAAAGAACTATGTCAATTGGACATGCTTTGATACTATTTATGCATTTGAATTTTTACTTGATAACATTTTTGTTCGTTTTGGAGATTCCGTATATCGTCAAGTTATTGGAATTCCAATGGGGACTAACTGTGCACCACTTATTGCGGACCTGTTTTTGTATTGTTATGAGTTACAATTTATGACTAAAATTAGCAAAGACCCATCAAAACAACATTTGATACAAAAATTTAACAATACTTTTAGATATTTGGATGATATATTGGCTCTAAATAATGACGACTTCAGTATGTATACTAAAGAAATTTATCCTGTAGAACTTACTTTAAATAAAGCTAATGATAACAATGACCACTGCCCTTTCCTCGATCTTGATATCTATATCATAAACGGGAAGCTTAATACAAAAATTTATGATAAAAGAGATGATTTTTCATTTCCTATTGTTAATTATCCATTTTTAGATGGTGACGTTCCCTTGTCACCATCTTATGGTGTTTATATATCTCAACTTGTACGATTCGCTCGTGTATGTAACAATGTATTAGATTTTAGCGAGAGAAATTTATGTATTACTGAAAAATTATTACACCAGGGTTTTCGATATCACAAACTGGTCAAAACATTTACTAAATTTTATCACCGGTATAAGGAAATAATTCGTAAATATAACTCAACATGCAGACATCTTATACGTTCAGGTATTTCACATCCAAAATTTTATGGAAATATTCTTTATAAAGCACAAAAATGTCAGTATTCTCCTCAGAAACTAAAAAAACCTTTAAATAGACTTATTAAAAGGGGATATAGTTACGATACTGTTGTCAGGTCATTAAAGATTGCATATTTTGGCTTTAACATTGATTCACTGATAGGGTCTTTGCATCGGAACTAAACACATTTATTTCTAAAAAAACAGTTGTTGGCATGACACGGGTTATGTTCTTCTCATATATTTTATGATAGTATGATACTAAACCCCTAACGGGAGGGATTGTACCTGATATTCATATGATGAAGACATAATCTTTCAATCAGTTTAATTGAGGTCTGGAGCTGGCATGTCAGTTAACTGCTAGTAGTCTGTTGTTATTTATGTATTATTGTCATTTTATTTATTTTCTTTTGTTACATCTTTTGACATCAGACTCGGACTTCTCTTGAACTGAATTTTAATGTGCGTATTGTTATTCTTTTACTTTTCTACATTGGCTAGAGGTATAGGGGGAGGGTTGAGATCTCATAAACATGTTTAACCCCGCCGCAATTTTGCGCCTGTCCCAAGTCAGGAGCCTCTGGCCTTTGTTAGTCTTGTATGATTTTAAATTTTAGTTTCTTGTGTATAATTCGGAGTTTAGTATGACGTCCATTATCACTGTACTATTATGCATATTTTAGGGGCCAGCTGAAGGACACCTACGGGTGCGGGAATTCTCGCTACATTGAAGACCCATTGGTTGCCTTCGGCTGTTGTTTACTCTATGGTCGGGTGGTTGTCGCTTTGACATATTCACCATTTCCTTTCTCAATTTTATTAATTTTTATTTCGCTATTTTTGATGAGTATAGTAAGATTTAGTATCTATAAAAGAAAAAATGTCATATTGTTGAATCACCAAGCTAAACCCATTTTAGTAGACTACATTATTAGAAAAAAAATCTCTCACTATTTTTATCTTTTGAATCAGAGAAAAGAATATTTCTTAATAAAAAAACTATTTTATATTGGACAATCCCGTTATCAAAGTAACAGGTAACCATGCACAATGTTATATTAATTTTAAACATACGTCTAGTATCTGAACTTACATTGAATCTCTATTTGTTTTTTACTGACTATATATAACTGTCTATTTGTGACACCAGGCACTGTCTGGTGAATGTTTCATTGTACATATTTAAATAAATGTTATCAAGAGAAAAAAAGTCGTGGCTTGATATGCTTAAGGTCTTGAATTTGAATCCCAGCATAGGCACACTTTGATAGATAGTCTTTTCCGTATTATTAATTATAATTTTAATAGGGGATTTGACATGCTTGCCGAAATGTTACAAAGGAAAGCATGCATAACAAAGACACCCAAACTGAGATGATCTGGTAGGGTTGATCCGGCTCAGATCACCCCTGTTAGAACAAATGAGCTGGGATGTAAATCTGAAGATTGATTGTTCTCGTTAACATTAGACTTATTGTTTTTTCAGCAAATGTAAACAGGGTCATAGTGTTCATTTTTTGATGACAATTACAAAAATCAACTGATGTTGTCGAATCATGATATATGTTTTCCAATTATAACGATAACGTTTAAGTAATTGACATCTCTGACAGCTTAATATAAATAATATAAATTCAAATCAAATGACGCTAACGATACTGAGTCGAAAATTATCTTTTTGCGCATGACGGTATTAGTCATTTCAACCATCTTGAAACAATTCTAGAATCACTTATTACAACACGGGCCCATATTTTAAAGACGAATATATATATATATGCTTTATATTTTCATTGCATTGAAAGATATTGTTGTTTTATATTTCTAGTTGATATCGTTGGGCCGTCGTAAAACAATTTATAGAACTTATTGAAATTCGTCAAACTGACAAGTTAACAAAGCAAGCTAAGTTGATTAGTTAGGGAAACTGGGAAGAGAAAAATCTAGTCAAAAACAAACAAAATCATATTAACTCTATTAACCTGGAAGAGTGACTGGTCTGACAAGTGTCTCAAACTTGGTCGAGTTGTCTTTCAAACTAGCCGGCGCTGTGTTTAAATTTGCCCGAGATTCCACATCAAGCTGCCAAGAAGCCATTGTTTACCGATATTTCGTTGAAATCCCGTTGTTAATTATAGATAAAAAACCATCAGCAGTTAGTCTCTGTTTTGTACCGACGGTTTATAATTACACTTTGAAATGTCAAAGATTTAAATGCTACCTGTAAGTGTAATTGTAAATGTAGTCCTAATCCTAGGTGTATAACAGTTTCTGTAAATGTCTAATGATCGTAATGATAATTGTATGCACTAATTTCTGAATCATTAAACATGTTTTGATAATCGAAATAAAACTCTCTATATATGTAAGTAATCATTCTAAGATTGTCAGCAAACCTGTAGTTTAGGAGATTTTACAATACAATTTACACGACAGCAGTAATACAATGTGTTCTTGTAAAATCACGAGTCAAAAGAAATATCACATTACATGTTTGAAAATAGACAACTCGTAAAATATTTTAAAACAAAATTTGATAACAGACATGGAAAGACAAATAAAATGTTACACGATATGCTTTTCTTTAAGGATAGTATAACAGTAAACAAATGAAAATGGATATGAAATAAGTTTTATTTAAATATTGCACACAATTATTCTCTTGTTTATCATATCCTTTTGACATTTTCGTGTCCGCAGAAATATAGACGAACCATTGTAATCATATTGAATATTGGTCCTTTCAGTGACTGTTACCTTTTATGATATTTATTTTATAACTTCCAATAAACAACTTTTCGGGTACTATCAAATAGCAGCAGCTGATTCGTTATTCGGTATTTACGTTTCGAAATTTTAAATTTTACAGGTAGAAATATTACGCATTATTATTCTAAGGGTACATACAGAAGTGAAGAATTAGATTTTAAATACAGTAACAGGTAAGAGAGCTTGAGTAATTTGTTATTTGTGTTTTATTGTCATAATTGATCATTTTCCTCAGAAGTGTAAACACTCATATTTTATACAATTGCTACACAAAAAACATACCATACAACAAATGTGATCATGAGTTATTTTTATTTGAAATGTTTATATTATTTCACCTCAATAAAATTTTCCAAATATGAAACTAATTGTGAATGTATAAGTGATCAGCCCTCTCCCTCCAAACACCCACAGTATGTAATTTGTCGATTTGTTCGTTTCTGACAATAAACGTGCCTTGCGTATTATAATCCTGGTAACTTAAATAAGACTATTTACGTTGTGTCCGTTGTATTGTCTGCATATTATATGTTGTAATGATTTATTATACTTTTTACATGGTGTATATGTTTTTACTTTTCTCTGTTGAACGTGCATGAATGTGAGGTTAGCCTATAAATAAACAGGTTCCGTTCATATATTTTTCTAAAGAAGTCCATATAGAACGCCTTATATGTACTTATTTCAATATAACTATGCACTTACTTTTTCTACAAAAAAAATGTAATATAAAACACAATGTACAGTCAAAGTTGCGATCATTACCTGCCTGGGGAGGGTTTGTGATTATTTAAGAAAAATAGTCTATATATAGAACAAAGCATAAAGAAAAAGTATGTGCATTAATAGAAAAAATATGTGCATTTAAGGAAAAATATAAAGAAAAAGTATGTGCATATTTAGAAAAAGTTTGAAGAAAAAGTAAGTGCATATAAAAAAAGTAGAAAGAAAAAGTGTGTGCATAAATAGACAATTATAATTCGCAGATGCCGTTGGATATGATTTTGGACGATTAAGTAAGAAACCTGTATTGTTTGCTTCTATAATGTTACCAGATGAATTATGTACGTAAACGAAGACTGTAGTTATTGAAGTTCTCTGGTGATAAAAATTCAATTACTTCGTACATGTTATAGCATTCGTCTGGATACACATGTTGATGTCACGATATAAGGCGACTGTACCCAAAGCCCATATATATGCATGTATAGAATATATTATTCTGTAGATTATTGAAAATGAAAAACTAATTATATATAAGTGCAGTATATCAAAACAGATTTAACTCTCGTATCACCGGTGATGCAGTATCTTTTCTTTACAACTAAAAGTTAAAAATCAAAATTGATAAACAAAGAAAACGTTGTAGTCACCGCCTTAAAACATAAAAATTAAAATGACTATAAAAAGAATGTCGTATTACACGGTCACTCAATACAGTGGTTTATCAACCGAATATAATATTTATAGGTATTAAACTAAAATGAATAGTAAAGGTTAATGACAGTGCCTAAACATGGAACTGAAACGTTTACATGATTACACACGCAAAGTAGGAGGGGTTATGAAGTACAAGTTGGTTTTATTGTTATTTTATTATTAAATATTTGTGTGCGGTTTCGTCTACTTATAGATAAGGTGGTATTGAACATGTTGAAAATGTCAGCTGCTACATTGGCCATGATGCTTATGGCATCAGTCCATATTTGCCACGGAAAGATCTCAGTGACCTGTATGTATATATGTATTCTACTTATTGGTTATTTGTAAGGATAGTATACTCAGCGTTATATTATTTAAGGCAAAGTACACGTAAATGCACGTCTAGCGAAACGTTTCACATCTGTATTAAATATCAGACAAAACGTGAGTCGTTAGTTACGCAAGTTATTTACCTTACTCCACGAAAGGGAAATAGGCACATTAAAGAGAAATCGGGGAGAAATCTTCATTTCATTGAGATTCTATCATGAATCCAAACAAGTATTTCTGTGAAATTTCAAAGAAATTATCAGACTGCAATCTGAAGTTCTAGTATCACGGGTCTATAGTGTGTTAGTCTGCAACTGTGTTTTTGTAACGTTTAGCCTCTGGCAGAAGCGGTCGCCGGGGTACAAAATATCGCTTGTATTTATTTCAACAAACATTAAGAATAAACAAAAAAAAATGGTGACAATTTTGCTTCTAGTCGTATCATACTCGTAGAAATCAAACCAGAATATCATACTCGTAGAAATCAAACCAGAATAGACCCCACAATATATTATTTGAATGAAATCTTGTAGCGTAATCTTGAAGTTAACGAAAAATAACCGTAAATATGTACGTTGAACTAGAAAGTCGTGTTAATAGAACAGAATTGCCACTTTGGAATTCATTTGTTTTCCCTTTTCGAAAATGTGCCGATGTCTTACAATACGTATATTGTATTTCAATAGTATACAATTATTGGCTTTTAATGAGGTTTATACAATGATTTTTTTAACTACAGATATACATGATATATGGCATTTACTGAGGCCAACGACCGAGAAGAATGTCATATCTCTTGTATATAAAAAATACCGTGTTTATATTTTGATACGCCAGAAGCGCGTTTCGTCTGCATAAGAATCATCAGTGACGCTCAGTTTAGAAAAGTTATAAAGCCAACAAGTTCAAAGTTAAAGAGCATTGAGGACACAAAATTCCAAAAAGTGGTGCCTAACACCGCTACAGTTGTCTATGCCCGGGATTCGAAAAATCTTAGTATTTCAGTGAGTTGTATGTAGACGAAACGCGCGTCTGACGTACTTAATTATAATCCTGATACTTTTAATTAATTAGAAAGATTACCATTTAAATGATAAATCATAGTATCAATTGAAATCAAAAGTAAACAATCGTGTTATAATGCTTGTAATATGATTTTTTATCCTTCAATAATGTACTTTTGACAGTATTTTCTGAGATACTAACTACATTTTTAACTGGTCCTTAATTTGTTTTTATTAAATTTATCATCTGATGTTGAAAATTATGAACATTCAATAAAAAGTTAAATCACAAAAATACTGAACTTCGAGGAAAGTCCATAATCACAGGGCAAAATCAAATAACAAAACACATAAAAAACGAATGGACAAGCTCTGTCATATTCCTGACTTAGTACAGGCAGTTTCAGTGTAGAAAATGGTGCATTAAACTTGGTTTCATAGCTCTAAACCCGCTCACTTTGATGACAGTATCATCAAATTCCGTTATATATACAACGATGCGTGACCTAGACAGACATAGTAAAATAAAGTCAAAATATGGGTACAGCAGTCATCATCGTGTAACAATTGTAGAAGAAAAAATTTAACAGAACACAAACACATCTATCTATAAACACAGTTATTGATTCGCGTCTCTGACGTCAGAAAATTGTATACGTGCTATATATTTTTCATTCAATGTATATTCAAACAATTTTAAAATTTCGCATTCGTAATATTAGCATACACAAATCAAAAGTATGTAAGAATTAATTTCAAAAATAGACCGAGATTTAAAATAGTACAACAATTGTATAGAGTTTATAATAATCCACAAATAAATCATTCCACTACGCGATTGAATAATTTTGACGTTTGTGGTTCAACGTATTTTGTAATTCATAATAGAAATATATCGGAATAACATAAAATAGAACAATATCATACTGACGGGATCTTTTAACGTGCAGAGTCAAAGAACCAAAGAAATACAAAAAGTCGCATATACAAAACACATCAGCAAAAAATGAAAAACAATACGAACACATTGATGGGACGTGTAAGTACGTATACAGAACCATGCAAAATGAATATCACATAGAAAGATCCAACAGTAACAGTAATATTAATAGTAGAACAAAGACAAATGAAAAAACAATAAAGCACGTTGTTAAGATGATAAACAACATCAGTACGCAGAAACTATACATCAAGACCATCAGGTACTATTTGTGAAATTGATACGGAATATGTATCAATAAGCACAAATGATAAGGTCTTTGTACCTTCCGATGAACTTTTTTAGAAAAAGAACGAGACGTTCTTTGACATAACTCCGGTTCATCAACTTTCTACTCAGACACTGATGATGTTCTACAATGTCTGAGTGGGAGCTGCCTGCTCTTGAAGTTTGTATATTGCTACTAAGGTGATTTACTATAAGAAAACCCTCTAAAAATATCAAACGCAGAAAATTACACCGATATAAAAAAAAAAACGAAATTTACATAACATAAAAAGACCACGTCACGTTACTTTGGAAAATGTTAAGCTAATTAAAATGATGTTGTTTCAAAACTTATACTAAGCTCGCTGTGAACATACTAATTTTTCAAAGATGATTGCTTATGCTATAAACAAATGAGAACAAAGAAAATTAATATTCCTAAAATAAACCTTTTCATATTTTATCAGATGCTTTTCCAAATGATGCTCGTGTCTCTGATCCGTATCTTGTTGACGAAGACACCATGGTCATTTTGAAGTTTGAAGGCGATATAGGCGGCCAAAAATGTAGACAAATTTCGTTCACAACTCCGAAATCTGTATTCTATTCATATACAATGTGTATGAAAGAACTTTACTACAGTAGCCCAAAATGTCAGAGTAAAGTTTACTTTCGTTGGTACTGGTCTTACTACGACTACGACTACGACGTCGACAGATATAATTATAATTGCAAAGAGGTAATATGCCATGTATTTATATTGTATAGTATACAGATACGGAAAATGTAGAAGAAAACAAGAAACAGAACAATTAAATAAACAACATAGCTATACATAACTGAACTTATATGTTTGAGACTTACCAATCTTTTTTTTAAGAATTCTGACTTTTATTACCACATTAATATATTTTAATGATAAGCCAATGTGCACCTGTTTTGTAAAACAGGTGACGTACATCTTTTTTGTTTGTGTCTATGAGACAAAAAAAATGATATGTTCGTTTATTGACGTTATGGAAGTCTTTACATACATGTATAAAGTGCCAATATATGTTATAAAAGAAGAGAGGCAGAAGATACGAAAAGGAAATTCAAACGCAGTAATCGAAAATAAACTGACAAAATTAGGGCTTAAAACAACTCAAATAGTGGAACAGCAACCTACATTGTGTTATAACATTAATCACTATAAAACAGACAACTATGTCAACAAAGAAAAATAAAATGACATTTAGAAAAAAGCACATAAGAAAATGGATGTACACTACTAAGAAGCCTATAGCACAATAACAAAAGGCGATACTAAATTTATTTAATCTAAATGCCTCCTCTTATCATCTTTAATAAATCCAAAATATGTCACTTAATATGAGGAGGCTTCACTTTAAAAAAGACTATAAGTATCATCATTTTAAAAATAAGATGATACATTTTGAATCTTTAAAATAGTGCATTAGAATGGCGTACTTGTCATTTTCATGTACACTTACATTCGTGTTCTGTGTCTTTAAATCACCAGATATCCCATTTTCCAAAATCATTTCCGTGATATTAGTTTTATCTACAAAAACGTCTTTGATTACACCAACTACTTTTAAATCTAAGTGATTCTAGTGTTTATGATGTTACTATTGGTCTTTAATTTAATAATTTAATTTTTAAATCCTTTAAAATCCTTTATGAAAATTTAATTGAATAACTCTATAAATTTTAAATCCTTTTGTATCGGCAAATGATAATAAGAAACTTTAAATCTTTCTTTTGAATCTTTCGCCCCAATTTTTTGAATATCAATTCAAAGACTCACTTCAATTGCCAGCCAACTATGAAGGCCTCCTGCCGCTGGACTTTGTTTTATTTCTTTTTTTTTCTCATGTTGTTTTTAATGTTAGCTTGCTTTTATGTTTAACAGTTAAACGGGACCTTTATTTTCACTGAACTAGTACTCGTTTTGAAATAAAGGCGAATTGAAGCCAAGCTTTTGGTGCAAGATCTTCTCGCTATCTTTAATTTTTTTTTTCTAGATGCATGCAATATATATTTATTACACTAAAAACTCAACTTTGAAGACCAAACGTACGCTTCTGTTAACACGTCTGAACATGCTAATTGTTCTTGAAAAATACACAAAAACGTAGCAAATAACAATTACACTTTCATAACAACCTACAAAACATGTATGTAAGTATGACATAAACTGAATATGCGATTTGTGACCTTATCATTATAGAAATTGTAGCATTTCTTAATTACTGGTGTTTGCACATTTTTTTTATTTTTAAGATATCAGGAGTTGACTGCTCATATCATACAAACAGAATGTTCTCACGGTGTTTATATGATAGTACTCCTGTTTCATTTGAGCTGCAAAAATCAAACACAATGGTTCCAGACAATGTAAATGACACTTTCAAGTTTCAAATTGAAACAAAATGGGATTTCAATTGTAAGTTATTGTATTGCTGGAAATCTGGTTTTCTAACTTATATTAAGACTAAACATCGCTGATACAGTAAACCATACACATACATGACATCAATATACATTTCATAATCGCAGGAGTGATTTATTTTGTATATGTCTGTTCACACAATAACTGTAGAATAGTTATCAAAGGTACCAGGATTATGCCAGACGCGCGTTTCGTCTACATAAGACTCATCAGTGATGTTCATATCAAAATATTTATAAGGCCAAAAAAGTATTAAGTTGAAGAGCATTGAGTATTCAAAATTCCGAAAAGTTGTGCCAATTTCGGCTAAGGTAATCTATGCCTGGGATAAGAAAATCCTTAGTTGTTTCGAAAAAATTAAAGTTTTGTACACAGGAAATTTATAAAAATGACAACATTATTGATATTCGTGTTAACACCGAAGTGTTGTCTACTGGGCTGGTGATACCCTCGGGTACTACTACTACTACTACTACTACTACTACTAATAATAATAATAATAATACTACTAGTACTATTACGACTACTGCTACAACAACTACTACTACTCTTCTGTTACACAATAATACAAGACATTATTAAAATTTAGATACCATCAACTTTAGGTACACACATGTTTATAAAATGAAATTATTTCAATTAAACTGGACAATACAAAACATTTAAATCTTTCAGTATATTTTGCCTTTAAGGCAACACAACACAACATAAAAGCTGAAAATATGAAGAAAATTAAGATATAACACTTGACACTATAAATATCAGAATATCATAGACAAGTTTAGTACACTTTAAGTATTTAAGATGTGTCAACTGCACAATGCATTAACTACAAATTAAAAACAAAACATTCCCTTTAATTTGCCGTCTTATAAATTCATTGAATTTAATTATTTCGTTAATCAGCTCATCCTGCAAGAAAGTTTCCCTGTCATATCTTATTGTATTCGCACAAGTACAAGTGCTGATGGTTTTGAGTTCCTTCACTGTTATTGATTGTTCAGAGGAATTTTATATATTATTTTCACCTAATTTGATTTTAGATGAAATGATTGGACAAATATCCGGTGGCATTGTTGGGATGTGTATATTGACTGGAGTAGGAATCTATCTGTGTATTAATTGTCGCCGCAGGAAACGAGTAACAGGACGATACTGCTGCACATGTCCCACATATGTACTCAGTTGCTCGAGTAAGTTTTGTGATATCATTTGGATTCTGACAATGCAAGTGAACGATAACAAACATTATGCAATCAATCAATAGTTCTACTAAAAATTAAACTTATTTACGTTTTTTGGGTATTTCTTTCATTTTTTGTATGGATATAAATTGCTAGGACCAGCACAGTAAAACGAACTGTCATAATTCAATAACATGAAACTAGGTTTACAGACACATATAAGAATGTATTGCTTTATACTCACAGAGTTTTTCTGAACCAATCTCATATCATCTCCCTAATGTTACAATCGAGGTGATGTTGAAAAACGAACTGGATGAAAGGAGACCAAATGACGAGATTTATATATTGAAAGGTCACTAAACGAGCATAAATAAAGGCAAACAACTTAATGATCTTTACAACATATATTTGTTGATCCAACAAAAGAAGGCATATGTCCATACAGAAATGCACTGTTAATAATATTAGACTTACATGATCAAATTCACCTGTTTAAATTAAAACTAGAGTATAACTATCAGTTGACATGCAGTAATTTATGTAGGTTGCAGACGTGTTCCTCTTGAAAAATGCATCATTATGTGGTATCTACAACAAAGACTGAAAACGGTTGAATCTAAATTGAATCATTGCGCCCAGAGTATAGCTGACACTCTTACATTCAAACGAAGCTTTTTTTTCGTAATTAAAAATAAAAATGGAAGATAATACAAACTGTGCAATGTTTGAATCCCAAACATATTTGTGGCAAACAATTTTATATATTGTTAATCGTTGAAAAGCGTAGTATGTTTTGCTGTATATGTCAGAAATTACCTAAACTCAATTGTATCGTAATAAAGACAATGCTTGACACAAGTTTGTACATCATTAACATTAAAAAGCGTAGTATGTTTTGCTGTATATGTCAGAAATAACCTAAACTCAATTGCATCGTACTAGAGACAATGCTTACCAACAATGTAAGCTTGAATTTATGTTTTTTTGTAAGCATTAGCTAAACAGATCTTACTCATCATCAAAAATATACAACTGTTCCTTGCATTTGAGCAAGCTATATAACCAAACGTCTATAATTTTCTCCAAGTCAGGAATATGACAGATGTAATTCATTCGTTTGATGTGTTTGGGATTTTGATTTTACAAGTTGATTAGGGACTTTTCGTTATGAATTTTCCTCGAATTTCAGTATTTTTGTGATTTGATATGTTTTATCATACTTTCAGAGTCCATGAAAGAGGGAATATCACAAGGTTTCTCAGCAAAATTAGCTGGAGGTGGTATATTGTTGTGTTCCTGTGTAATTTGTAGACGACAAAATTGTACACAACAGGAACAAGATCAGTGCGAAAAAGGTACGAAGGCCTTGAATGATGTTATATTCCGTCAAAATATATGAGTAAAAGTGTTCACGGGAAATTTACACCAACAAAGTACAATTCGAATTATACAAAGCGAATAGAGAATACCATGAATAATGATATGACGGGGATACGTAATTTTGACTCTGATATCACACACAATTCTTTCAAGCTTCAGTTTGTTGAAAGATATAAGTACCAACTTACAAGAATGTTGGATATGTTCTACGTGTATTTACATGTACAAGGATTTAGATTTTAAAACGATTTGGCCTCGAGTATCTATGATAAGCAAATAATGGCAGTAATACGCATAAGGTCTTTATAATTGTTATAATACGTTATAAGAAACGCGTGTTCATGAAAATATGTTTGTGTTCATTATTTCCATAAACTTATACAATGTTATATTACATAACAGAGACTTACAAAATGTATCTAGTCGATTTATGTTTCTCAAAATATACAAAACAAAAATCATAGGAAGCTATAGTTGTCCAAAATTGACTTTTGTTGTGTATACATATTGGTCAGATACAGCAATAGTAATTTATATAATACATAGAATAAGAACACAATCGAATGCAGATTACACAATACATGACAATATATTGTTATAATGTAAACGATACGTTTTTTTTTCTGCAATATTGTGCGTACAACTGCAATGTGGTAAAGGTAATTTTCGAAGTCCTTCTCATCTCTTAAAAAGGGACTTAGTCAACAACGAAAATTTTTATATATATTTATGTATCGGCCATAGTGATACTTTTCTGTGTTGTTTTGCAAAATTGTCTTCTTGTTTATCTTAATAGTTACTATGGAAACTGATTGCACCTCAACTGATTCAGAGAACAAAGGGGAAGCCGTCACGGGGGAAACCGTTACGGGCTTTAAAGATCAAGACACAGCGCCATTGTGTGACAGTTAAAACGGCAGATATTTGAGGATATATAGAAGAAAAAAAAAACATGCTTAGATAAGAAATCAATAATTATAGCTCTGTATTTTGTATATTTTTTAAAACAGTACATTGCACCTTTATAAATGCTTATTAACATCTCAGAAATTTAAAATTTAAATTGATTTAAGATAACTGCTGTGGTAAAGTGTTTTTATTGTTGATAAGACTGTGTTTGAATAATCATACGTATACTTTGCATTTTTTAAAGAAAAACAGTACATGTACTATTAACCAAAGACTAACTTTATTTTGAATAAACAATTCTCGTTTTGCCTTATTTACCTTCGAGTAGCAGACTGGGGTTCTGCCTAATTGTTACAAATGCATTACATAATAGTCAATGAATTCGAAATTGTTCAATGGGATAAATAATACTTGATACCGGTTAAAAGTTTTACTTTAGCAACGACTATGTAGATGCAACGCGCTTTGCGTACACAATGTAAGTTCTAGTAAATAAAGATGAGTTTATTGGATAGTCTTTTTATCATGTTCTGTTAGCAGCATCCTATGCTCTTGATAGGATAACACAACACTCGGATATTGTTTGAATTAGGAAACCAATATCTTATATGCAAGAGTAACGAAATGCTTCTTCTTTATACATAGAAATGTTAAGGGGTTAACAATTTTGACACTCAATTCATCCTATCTGTCGTAATTGTTTGTTCTTCACTGACCCCCGTTGTTGTCCATTTCGAGATGAAAGTTAAGATATGAGGGAACATTATTTAAATCTGTAATATCATTTATATCAAATTAGAATTAATAAAAGCGTTAAACATATTCTCCGAACATTGATTTATTCAATAATAGAACATCATACATAAAGTGGAATGTGAAGTCAAATATATGTTAATTTATTTTTAATCTTTTTTAATAAAAAAAAAATCGGCAAGAAGAAGAGCAAAGCTGGACACCATTATGATTGCCAATTGTTTTTTTTTGTTTTTTTTTTTTTAAAAAGCCGTCACTTGAACGTTACAAATTATGATGGCATTAAATATAATCATGTATTTGAATGGTGTCAGTTAAGTCATATTTTGGTTTATAAATATATTTTTTCATCTACATTGTTTTCATAAAAACCATAATTATAATTTACGAGAATTAACATGATTAACTTGTATAAACTATTGTCAAATTAATGTCTACTGCAAAAGATTAAGTTTGAATTCTACACCTTTGATTGCCTTTCAATTTTCACGATGACAATGTAGTACGTGCATATTTGCTAAAAAAGTGAAAATATTATTGTTTTTTTTTTTAAATACTCTTCATGCCGATCTTAAAGGACGTTTAAGTCCGAACAAAGAACCGCTGTATAAGGTATAGTCATCCGTAATACAATTTTGAATATAAAAACGAACGTTGTTGCATGACTAGATCAAAATATGATAAATTGACGTCACTGATGCAATTATTATAGATAATATTACAGCAAAAGTCCAATGTTTTTAAAGATCTCCATTGATCACAGTTGGATAGTTTCTGTTACAACTATATATAAATCGAAGTTCATTGATTAACAGATAAATTGCAATACGTTATGTTGACCATTTGCTCATTGTTGTATATTCAAGAGTGTAATACAAACATGATGTAAATGTAAAATATGTTTATAGCTGACTATGCGATATGGGCTTTGCTCATTGTTAATGACTGCACGGCGATCTATACTTGTTCATTTCTGTGTCATTTGGTATCTTGTGGAGAGTTGTCTCATTGGCAGTCATACAGCATCTTTTGTTTTATGATTATCAATAACAGCTGCATTGTCTTTCCTGTTATGCCTATACTGATATATTGGTAGATTTACAATGTTACTGTACATGTACATATGATAAACATATGATAACGAACTACACTTTCAATATTACATCGAGATATATAGTGTGGAAGGAGAGAAAGCTGGAAATCGGGATGTTAGAGTATTATGAACAAATTATGTACTTTAATACACAATATATCAACTATTCATGGCTTAGTAAGGCTTGTATGAATGCAATATATGATAAACACGAATCTAATAAGATCAAGAAGAAAGAACATTGTTTTATATATAATTACCTGTTCTTTTGTTTATTCAAAAGAACACAAACAAATCATGGGCATTTAAGAGTTTAACCTCATTTATTTTTTTTATTTTCTGTTGTCTTATGTTATTCAGGGTGGATATAAACTTCATACCTATAACAAATCCTGTATAAGTGAGAACAAACCAACTTGAGATATCATGACAAAAATGTACTTGTTTTTAATATGGTTGAGTCAATGAAATATCAATAGCAACAGACAGCTGCGTAATGCACACAATGTAATGTTCTGTTTATCATTAGTCCGATGTATGCAAACATAATCAGTATGTATAACGCGTAAATAATTATCTAGGTGATGAATTGATGAATTATGAGAAATGTTAAAACATATGTCCTTTGATGTTGAGACGCATTTTTTCTCGCGAATTCGTTACGTCCACAATAACAAATCAGCAATCATACATTGATGCTCTGTATAGAATGATCTTTGGTCTTTTAATTGTAAACTGAAAAGAGAGAAACAAAGGAAAACTGTACAACATGTGTAAAAGTGATACCTTATCAACCTCTAATTTTGTGGTGAGGAAAAGTTGTTTCTATGGGAGTTTTTTTTTTCGGAAACCGTAACATGTTTCTTTCTTTGTTAAAATACTTTAAAGCCATAATACTTATAGAAGTTGGCTAAGTATCATTGTCTTACAGATTTCCATGATGCACATTCAAACAATACAGTAGAGGACGTTGTAGATTATTATAGGATCAACATATAACGTATATTTTTAAAAGAAATATAATTATAGTGCTTTCAGTGGATATACATATGCTTCATATAATTGGAGGAGGTTTGTTAAAAAACTGTGTCCAGGTACACCAAAATAAGGTCGAAATTACAATTCTTATGCAAGCTGACAAAACTTTCTGACCATTAGGATTGAAAAGGGGACGGTTCACAAATATTATTCGTATTAGATGGGTTATTGTTAATGAAAATATTATGGAAATTACGATACATGGCAAGTTTGACGCCAATTAAAAAATTGCCTACGCGTCAAAGAACAAAACAGTACGTGTATCGTATATACATGTGGCCATTTTTCCCACAAAAACGTATTATAAATTGCAATAATGGCAGTTTACTCCTTTTTAAAAAAGGAAACTACTAGCAGGTAACATTTTATGGACTACAAATAATGCACACATCTTTTTCACAAATATCTTTTTTGTAATGCTTTTCATTATATATAACATGTATAAAGGGTTTCTTTATACGTTTACCTCCTTTCCACTGATAATGTCGTTACTTTTATACCATGGGGAAAACCTGTTATCGCACTCTGTTGTCGTCCATGGTTTATAGGTATGCATCTGCAGAAGAAGTAGAAAATGTCATCTATTGTAAAACACATTATAAGTAACATCTTTGTTTATATAAAAGTATGACGTATATAAGTGTAATGGTGATCTAGTAGATGATCTAGTGGATGATATTTTAGCCGAATCATCAAAAGGTCAAAATTGCCAAGTACCAGACTACAATAGTTATCAAAGGTACAAGGATTATAATTTAATACGCCAGACGCGCTTTTCGTCTACATAAGACTCAGTAGTGACGCTCAGGTCAAAACAGATAAATAAAGTACAAACGAGATGTCGATCAGTTAAATGTCCCTATAGCTTACTTCAAAATCGTTGTTACCAAATGAGAATACAATCATGTTAAATCAACAACAAAAAATATCCAAATATGTCGTTATTTGTATAATTGGATAAAAAAAAAACGGTGCTAGATGCGTGCAAAATCAATGTTTATACTGCTGACCTTACTCGTCTCAAAGTGTGACGGGATAGCTTGTTTATATTATTTTATTGTAATAATGTATGGAGGAGGACAAGCACACTTCAAATAATTTACAAACATTATTGATAAAACACGAAAATAAAACCAGACTAAGAGTAAGGTCGCATCAAACAGCTGATGCTATTATATCAACCTAAAAAATAATAAACGTACTGTGCTACTGAGATCTACGGGTTTTTGTTCTGTAAAATCATCATCGTATATTTTATAATCAGAAGAATATAAATCAGCTGATGCATGCATGCTTCTGTGAACACTACTTGGACGGTACTGACTGATATTATCCTCATCATCACTATTGAAATAGATAAACAGGACAATAAAATTGAAGATGCATAGTTGAGTAAATGACATGTGCAAGGAAACAATCACATAATTTTGCTGTAGATTGTTTAGCTCAAATAGTCAGACGGGCCAAGTGAGCTTTTCTCATCACTTGGCGTCCGTCGTCTGTCGTCGTCCGTCGTCTGTCGTCTGTCGTCTGTCGTCTGTCGTCCGTCGTCGTTAACTTTTACAAAAATCTTCTTCTCTGAAACTCCTGGGCCAAATTAACACAAACTTGGCCACAATCATAATTAGGGTATCTAGTTTAGAAAGTGTGTCCGTCGACCCGATCAACTAACCAAGATGGCCGCCATGGCTAAAAATAGAATAAAGGGGTAAAATGCAGTTTTTGGCTAATAACTCAAAAACCAAAGCATTTAGAGCAAATCTGACATTGTGTAAATTTCTTTATCAGTTCAAGATCTATCTGTTCTGAAATCTACAGATGAATCGGACAACCCGTTGTTGGGTTGCTGCCCCTGAATTGGGAATTTTAAGGAAATTTTACTGTTTTTGGTTATCATCTTGAATATTACTATAGATAGAGATAAACTGTAAACAGCAAGAATGTTTAGCAAAGTAAGATTTACAAATAAGTCAACAGGACAAAAATGGTCAGTTGAACCCTTTAATGGTTATTGCCCTTTATAGTAAATTTTTAACCGTTTTTCGTATATCTTAGTTATCTTTTACAAAAATCTTCTTCTCTGAAACTACTGGGCCAAATTAAACCAAACTTGGCCACAATCATCATTGGGGTATATAGTTTAACAAATGTGTCCAGTGACCAGGCAAATCAACCAAGATGGCTGCCATAGCTAAACATAGAACACAGGGGTAAAATGCAGTTTTTGGCTTATAACTCAAAAACCAAAGCATTTAGAGGAAATCTGACAGGTTGAAATTGTTAATCAGGGCAAGACCGATCTGCTTTAAAAAAATTAGAGATGAATTGGACAATTGGTTGTTGGGTGCCCCTGAATTGGTAATTTTAAGGAAATTTTGCCGTTTTTTGTTATTATCTTGAATATTATTAACAGCAAAATTTACAGCAAAGTAAGATCTGAAAATAAGTCACCATGACCAAAATTGTCAATTGCCCCCCTAAGGAATTATTACCCTTTATAGTCAATATTTTAACAATTTTCATAAAATTTGTAAATTTTTACTAACACTTTCCACTGAAACTACTGGGCCAATCATTATAGATAGAGGTTATGGTAACAGCAAGAATGTTCAGTAAAGTAAGATCTACAAACACATCACCATCACCAAAATACAATTTTGTCATGAATTTATCTCTGTGTCCTTTGTTGAATATGCACATAGACCAAGGTGAGCGACAAAGGCTCTTACGAGCCTCTAGTTTTAGGAAACCTTCAATTCTTTGCAATATATTTGTATTTTCAACATTTCTATTTGATTTAACAAACCGAAATATAGTAACTTTAGGTTTGATTTTAAGATGATCCATGTATCCGTTTTTTTCTGTACCCCCTGGTTTCTCATTTTGGAATTGTTGGTAAGAAATTTATAAAATTAACATATACTTTTGTTTTCTAGTGATAATATAAAGTTTTTTTATAAGACATTAGACAAGTATTCATTTCTTTTTTTTTTATTTCTAACATCTAGCAGTCTAGGGTAGAATAATATATGCTGACAAATAATAAAATATAAATATAAAAAACTCATGTGTGTATAGATCTGCTATGCACTAAACACCGAACAAAGATACAAAATATATACATCAATACGTAAAACTTTAGACATAACAGGAGTTCACTTACGCTGGTTCCAATGTTTTTGTACGCTTCACCTTCCTTCTCTTTATATGATACAGTAAGCAAGTGGTTATTATGACCGCACTTAGTATGCTTCCAATCGAAGTAGCAATCGCAATAATATACTTAGACTCCAATGCTAGTTTTTCTATCTTTATATCACAGTACTGTCCAGTAAATACAAAATCTGCATCCTCTCGGCAACTACAAAAAGGGATCAGCGGTTTGTTATAACTTTTTTGTAACATTAATTTACGTAATTATATTATTAGAAACATACACGAAAAAGTTTATCATTGTGCAAAATATTACTTGACATCTGCAAAATATTGCCCAAATACCAATGATTTCTGTATACATTCATGTGTTGTTAAACATTTAAAATTTGAAAACTATTAAATAATTCTTATATGATTTGCGTATCTATAAAAACTTGAACGGGATTGGTCAATTACATATTTTTCCTTTGGTTTACACTTCAATAAACCATGTTTCCAAAACTATTTTCATAAACTTCACTGTGATATATTCATGCCAAATACACATACATGCAGGGATCCTGAAATTTTCAGCAAATTGAGATTGAAAACCAAAAAACAAAAAAGTTTACTTGTTTCTATTTTAATGCATATAAAACATAAAAGAAAAAAATGCCTTTAAACTTTAAAAATGTACATAAAATTTAAATTCATATAAAATTCCGGGAAATTTCACGAATGATTTGGCGAATTCACGTCATGGCAAAATACGACGTCATACGAAGGAAAATTTTCAAACGAAAGATTGTTTCGTTACTCGTACGCTTCAAATTCGGAAAATAACTAAATAAAATGAAGTTTTTGAGGTAGGTGCTATAAAATTTTAGATTCTGCTGCATTTATCGGACCTTTATGGTTTTTAGAAAGTCAAGATGGCGGCGTACTCCTAAGTTACAACATGTCAGTGTGCATTTGATGGTAAATATCGTAGCCATCAAACAAAAATTGTTTCTTAAACATCGGAAATGTTTGGCTGAAGAATTATAAGGATTAAACACATTTCTTCTAGAGGTTATTGATGTGTAAACCGAGGCTCTTATACACAAACTTAAGATAAAAGTCCTTGGGACTTTTATTCAGTTTGTGAGTAAATCGCCCCGGTTTGCACACATCAATAACTTCTATTAAAAATGTGTTTAATCCTATAATAAACAGAATCACTAACATGACTAATATTGATCTGTTCAGTGAATATCTTAGTTTTTTCTCAAATAAATTGTGTATTGATTTGTTGATTATGTGTTTCGAACAAATAGTTTGTGAATGAGAGAATAATATCCGTCATATTTCAGATTTCAGATTCACTAAAAATTCCTTCAAGCTGTATTCTTTTCATTTCTTATCTTTTTGGGGTAAAATGTATATTGATAATGATAGTATGTAATACCTTTAAACACACAAATACTCACGATAGAATACAAGAAACACCAACTTTGGTTTAACTCCCCTTAATCAATTACAGAAATACGAATATTGGTCAATTGTCGCTTGATTTAATATATCGTATATTATTTATCATGTATTCTTGTGTAATCAAATAACAAATTGGTTGCATTTGACTGTTTCCCTCCTCATTTCACACACTGCATGTTTAGTTGCATATTTTATTTTTAATTATAATCCACAACTGATTCTTCCCATGATTTATAATTTAAGTTTTGTCAAATAGTTTGGTTTAAAATGAAAACTTACCGGCATTCAGGATTTCCATCAATGTTCAATACACACCGCCCATTGTTTTTACATTTAGTTTCAAAATCTTTACATTCTGATACACACTTAAAAATGGTGGAGTCAAATAAGAATCCTAGTGTACAAAGTCGTTGTGAAATGTTGCTTTCGTTCTTTTCTTTTATTTCTACAAAATATCAATCAATCAATGTTATCATTGCCAAGACGAAGCCTCACCTTTTTTGCAATATGACCAATAGATTAAAAGTAACAGCAAGGATAATTTTACTTGAAAAAAAAAAATAGTTGTAACATGTACAATGTGTATGCATAAAATCGTGGTATATTGCTTAATTCCCAATTCAAAACTTAAAAAAAATAAATTGAAAGAGTTGTTTCATAAAAAAAAATGTAGAAACAAGCATAATTTCTCTAGCGAAGGATTAAATCCTACTTAGCAAAAAATGGTTCAAAGGAAACAGTATCTGAAATTTACATTATCAAGATGCTTGATTTCTTTTTGACACTATAAGTGTTAGTTTTAGAACACATGATTTTCAACAAGCAACGGGAATGTCAAAGGAAACCACTTTTGTCCCTCATCTTAACAATGTGTTCTATTATGTTTGGCGACTTCATGCATGAATTTCGTAGGTAGAAAGAACATAACATGGCAGTTTTCTTTACTTTACTTTCTGCTATATAGATGATGTTCTCTCAATTAATAATACACATTGTGGTGCAATGAATGATGAACCCATCACTACAAACTCCTCAGAGTCTGAATTGACCAGTTTTTGTGCTCGACCAGTAAAATCGAGCACACATTTTACTCGAATAGTCTCGACATTGTCTCGACTGTACTTAACTGTACTTAAGTGTACTCGACTAGGTCTCGACTTTACTTAATTAGTCTGATTCAGTACTTGATGATCTTTGTGTAGTCTGAAATGGTCTTGACCAAGGCTCGACCTGTCTCGACCTGTCTTGACTAGTCTCGACCTGTCTCGACTAGTCTCGACTCAGTCTCAATCAGTCTCGACCTGTTTCGACTAGTCTTGACATTCAAATTTAGTTTTGACTGGTGTAAATCAGCCCATCTAACTAAATTAAATATTGATCTAACAAAATTCAAGCTTATTAGGTAGTTTGATTTATTGCTGTGAAATGAAAGAATTTAATTTTACAATATGTAAAACAAAAAATTATTATATAAAAATTCAGATAGGCATCTTTAATTTTTTTAATAACTTTTTCAAATCAACTTGGATTTTCATCAAACTATGCAGATATCTTAGATATATATCAAGCTTATTGAATCCCATTTCATTTAGTTTTTTGTTGTATTGCTGTAAAATTTAAGAATTAAAGTAATCTTGGTATAAAAAGCTAGGATTTGCAATTCGGACAAAATAGAGATAGTACACTTTAATTTTTTTAATAACTTTTTCAAATCAACTTGGATTTGGATCAAACTATGCAGCTATCTTACATATATATCAAGCTTACTGAATCCCATTTCATTTAGTTTTTGTTGTATTGCTGTCAAATTTAAGAATTAAATTAATCTACGTCAAAAAAGCTAGAATTTGCAGTTCGAACAAAATAGAGATAGTACACTTTAAGCTTTTTAATAACTTTTTCAAATCAACTTGGATTTTATTAAAACTATTTAACTACCTTGGTGATCTTACTAAATCCCAGGTTGTTATGAAGTTTTAAAATATTTTTTTGTCAAATTTAATGACATGACACTATACATGATTTAATTACATCAGTAACGTGAGTTTTACAGGTAAAAAGAAAGCCCTACTTTTCTTAAACTCGTGTATTACTTATCTAGTGAATTAAAAGCCATGCGATTTAGATTTAACAGGATGTTGCAACTTTGAATAAATGTTATTTAGAATTTAAAACTCTCTGGTAGATGTGATCTTTTTAATAAGTTTGCCCCAAGCAGAAGGTATTGCTTTATAAATCACCACAAATCAGACGAACTATTTTAATAATTTCTAATGTTTCATCCCTTTTTGATATATTTATATAGTGTATATCAAAAGGAATAAAACATTAAAGGAATTATATTAATATTTTATATATACTTTTTCCCAAATTATGAGAAAAGATATATTTCTAATATCGTAGCTTTTTGACCTAGGTTAATTAAATTCTGAAATTTGACAGAAATACACCTAACAAAATAACAACCTATGATTCAGTAAGATCAATATATTGCAAAGATATTTGTAGAGTTTGATGAAAATCTTAGTTGATTCGAAAAAATGTTATGAAAAAAATTAAAGTGTACCATCTCTATTTTGTCAAAACTGCAAATCCTAGCTTTTTTTTCCCTAGATTAAATTAATTCTTAAATTTGACAGCAATACAACAAAGTTTATAACAACCTGGGATTCAGTAAGAAGAACACATCACCAAGATAGCTATATACAATGTAGTTTCAATAAAATCAAAGTTGAATTTAAAAAGTTATAAAAAAAATTAAAGTGTACTATCTCTATTTTGATAGAACTGCAAATTCTAGCTTTTTTTGACCTAGATTACTTTAATTCTTAAATTTTACAGCAATACAACATAAAACTAAATGAAATGGGATTCAGTAAGCTTGATATATATGTAAGATAGCTGCATAGTTTGATGACAATCCAAGTTGATTTGAAACAGTTATTACAAAATTAAAGTGTACTATCTCTATTTTATCCGAATTGCAAATCCTAGCTTTTTATACCAAGATTACTTTAATTCTTAAATTTTACAGCAATACAACAAAAATTAAATAAAATGGGATTCAGTAAGCTTGATATATATGTAAGATAGCTGCATAGTTTGATGAAAATCCAAGTTGATTTGAAAAAGTTATGAAAAAAATTAAAGTGTACCATCTCTATTTTGTCAAAACTGCAAATCCTAGCTTTTTATACCAAGATTACTTTAATTCTTAAATTTTACAGCAATACAACAAAAAACTAAATGAAATGGGATTCAGTAAGCTTGATATATATGTAAGATAGCTGCATAGTTTGATGCAAATCCAAGTTGATTTGAAAAAGTTATTAAAAAAATTAAAGTGTACTATCTCTATTTTGTCTGAATTGCAAATCCTAGCTTTTTATACCAAGATTACTTTAATTCTTAAATTTTACAGCAATACAACAAAAAACTAAATGAAATGGGATTCAGTAAGCTTGATATATATGTAAGATAGCTGCATAGTTTGATGAAAATCCAAGTTGATTTGATAAAGTTATTAAAAAAATTAAAGTGTACTATCTCTATTTTGTCCGAATTGCAAATTCTAGCTTTTTATACCAAGATTACATTAATTCTTAAATTTGACAGCAATACAACAAAAAACTAAATGAAATGGGATTCAGTAAGCTTGATATATATGTAAGATAGCTGCATAGTTTGATGAAAATCCAAGTTGATTTGATAAAGTTATTAAAAAAATTAAAGTGTACTATCTCTATTTTGTCCGAATTGCAAATTCTAGCTTTTTATACCAAGATTACATTAATTTTTAAATTTGACAGCAATACAACAAAAAACTAAATGAAATGGGATTCAGTAAGCTTGATATATATGTAAGATAGCTGCATAGTTTGATGAAAATCCAAGTTGATTTGTAAAAGTTATTAAAAAAATTAAAGTGTAATATCTCTATTTTGTCCGAATTGCAAATCCTAGCCTTTTTTTACCAAAATTACTTTAATTTTTTAATTTTACAGCAATACAACAGAAAACTAAATGAAATGGGATTCAGTAAGCTTGATATATATCTAAGATATCTGCATAGTTTGATGCAAATCCAAGTTGATTTGAAAAAGTTATAAAAAAAATTAAAGATGCCTTTCTGAATTTTTATATAATAATTTTTTTTTTTACATATTGTAAAATTAAATTCTTTCATTTCACAGCAATAAATCAAACTAGCTAATAAGTTTGAATTTTGTAAGATCAATATTTAATTTAGTTAGATGGGCTGATTTACACCAGTCAAAACTAAATTTGAAGGTCAAGACTAGTCGAGACAGGTCGAGACTGGTTGAGACTGAGTCGAGACTAGTCGAGACAGGTCGAGACTAGTCGAGACAGGTCGAGACTAGTCAAGACAGGTCGAGACAGGTCGAGCCTTGGTCAAGACCATTTCAGACTACACAAAGATCATCAAGTACTGAATCAGACTAATTAAGTAAAGTCGAGACCTAGTCGAGTACACTTAAGTACAGTCGAGACAATGTCGAGACTAGTCGAGTAAAATGTGTGCTCGATTTTACTGGTCGAGCACAAAAACTGGTCAATTCAGACTCTGAGGAGTTTGTAGTGCATCTATCACGTTAAACATTAAATTATTGATACAACAAATAACGATGATTTGCCTCATACCGTTTTAAAATTGAAAAAATACGGGTCAGTTAAAAACAAAATCTACCAGATGATTTTAGTTTCACAATTGTAAATTATCATGTCTGTGTAGCAACATTGCAGCAGTTCTTTAATATACGGATAAACTATTTTACAGTTGATACGATGTTTTAGGTCATGTATTTATTACCATGATTACCTCAAATGAGAGTTGCTGCTCACTAGGATACTATCAAAACTAGGTGTTCCAAGTGGTAAAGTTGAATCATTCATTCTTTGATTTACATAGGCCCATTTAGATTGAATGTTACGGAATATCAATTTCACAGATGAAATCGGATATATTCCAAATCATCATTACTACCATTCCGCCCCCTTTTCCATGAATATGATCTACCGAATTAGACTTACAACCGTGTTGGGACAAACACATACAAAAGTACAGGTGTGGAACAAGATCTGCTAACTCTTTTCGGAGCAGCATATATTACATGATATAAGATCACTTCAAGCTTTTATAAAATTCGTGGTGCTCAGTCTTTAGTTTTTTGTTTTTTGTTTTCGCACTATTGTTTGTTTATTTGTTTTAAATAAGTTTTAAATAAGTATTATGAATATGTCGATCATAAGGTGGAAAGTAGTATATAACACAAACGGCTGAAATAACCCTCAATCAAACAGGTACCTTCATCTAGCAAACGCAATGTTGTGTTCTCTCTGGTAATTGTTAGATCATCAAATGTAGAATTTTCCAGAATGGCATGCGTAGCATCAGATATACTATTGAATACATCACCAATTAATTTAGTTTTGTTCAGAGCTTTAAAAATGGATATTCTGATGTTGTAGTCCACCTGTAAACTTTTCAATAAAACTAGTTACACACTATATGTTATGTGTTTTGGGAGATATAGTTTGTATCATTTTGTTTTATTGAAAACATGCATACATGTCGTTGAAGATAGGTGATAGGGAAATAATTACACTAACAACCAAAAAACAAGGCTCCGTGTTGAAGGCCATACATTGACCTGTTATGGTTTACTTTTTTTTAAATTGTTATTTGGATGGAGAGTTGTCTCATTGGCACTCACACCACACCTTCCTATATCTATATAAAAATATTTAGTATAATATGCAATCAATATAGACATGGCATATCAAATATTCTATGAAATCATGACATATGAATGTTTGAAAATCAAAACTGTTATAATGACGAAGAAGACTTTTTATTTGTTTCTTGATGTATGCATATGTCCACAACAATAATTAAAATAAAGACAAAATAAAATCAAAAACCGATGCTGATCTCGAATGCTATGTTCTGGTTTAGCTGATGCTACTCTTTATTATGGGTATGACATACCTCTTGTGTTTTGCATACTATGTATCTTCAGTAACCCATGAATCAGTTATAAATAAACATCACATGTTTTACTGAACTCAAATAAGTTAGAGAAAAATAGAATCTGCGTAAAAAGTCGCAAATGACCGTCAATGAGCTATTTGAATTTTATATAAAAAGAAAAATGGGTGTTAAGGCGACACAAATTCAACCCTCTATTGAAGAAAAAAAAGAAGGAGTCCGAACATCAGAAAAATATTCCTAATCGGAACCCTCATCAGGACATTCAAAACCCACACATGATTAAATTGTAAATTTTCTCACTTTTTTATCAATGAACATATAAGTAAAATTAATATAATTGATTTTAATGCCGAGGTTAATTTATACGTTTTCTAAATACATTTTATGACTTACATCTCCAATTCGGCTGTGCCTCGTCTATATCTTGACCTAGTCTCGCTACAATCTTCGTTGTTCTCTCTACATATACTTTTGAAATAGATAAAACGATTTTCACAAGTAAAACAGAAAATCATTTATTACTTGATTTTGAAAACGTTCTGTTGTAAAATCTGCAGTGTTTTGATAATTTTGCTTTTCGAACCAGTAGTTTAAATACATTCCATTAGAGCAAAACTTTAACTCTGCACTGGTTCATTTTTTGTTTCATAAAGCTTATATTAGCCATCAAATATAAATGTCTCTTCAAAAGAATGAGCAAATACGAACAAGTGGTTTTACACGCTTATTTATATTTCGATGAGTAAATTGTCCATTATTAGTGTTAGTCGTACGAATAGCTTTGATATAAAAAGAGAAGATGTGGTATGATTGCCCATGACACAACTTTTCAAAAGAGACCAAATGACACAGAAAGTAACAACTATAGGTTACGGTATGCCTTCAACAATGAGCAAAGCCCATACCGTATAGACAGCAATAAAAGGCCCCGACATGACAAATGTAAAACAAATCAAACTAATTGTACGGTTAAAATGTGTACGAAAATTAATGCAAATTCGATCCTTTTTTGCTACTTATTCTGGAATAAGACGATCTTCTATGACATTCTGATATGCATTTAACTGAATAGGGAGCTGCGCCATTAACCAAATAATCAATAAAATTATCATAGTTAGCAGACTTGAAACAAGAACAAAATTAATGTAAACGATAGTTTGAACTCCGTAGAAATAGGTGACATTATGATTGGAAGTGCTTGTTTTTAAAAAAAAACAAAGATAACTGACTCATTGATTGGTACGTTAGGGTTATGATCCATTTACATAACTCTACTTGCAGGCTGATGACATCTCAATTTAGCTTCTTTAAAGTCAATAGCTAACTGACATGACTGAAGAGTCTTATTACTGCTCAATTTGTTCACAAGCTTGATTTTTCGACTGATTCAACACCGACTAACTTGATGAGAAAAAAAAATATTCATTGGTAAAATTTAGAATGGAGATGGAAAATATGACAAAGAGACAACAACCCGACCAAAGAGCAGATGAAAGCGGAAGGCCATTATTAAATCTCCTACGCAGCAAGAAAACCCCACAACTGGAGGTGGATCTCAGTTGACCCAAACATAAAATTCTTTACTAGTTAAGTTAAAATAGACGTCGTATTTAACTCAAAAAGATGTAGTTTGAACTATAATTAAAAAAAAAACATTCAAAACTAACACAGGACAAATGCTCATGACTTGGGACAGGCGAAAACATGATTGACAGTTAACCCTTCACCGTATATTACTTCAATACTGATAACTTTTTTAAAAAGTGATATCAAATGTTAAGGCTTAAGAAAAGAAAATATTTTGCTCCGCATTACTTACCGAAATGAAAAGGTGTCTATATCTTCGAAACCAGCAACAGATTTATACTGCTCGACAAGCTAAAACAAATATAGCATCAGTTTACTGAATGGTAGCTTGAGTTAATTTCTTGTATGATAATTGTCTAGGATAGATATCAATTATGGTATTATAATGAACTATTAATTATATATATAATTCATAAATATCGTGTATATGTTGTTTCATTTTTTTCCACATCATGAATCTATACTTTTGAAAATGCTTGTTTATCAACAGTCATAGGCAATTACCCGTTTGAATGTTTTATTGGTTTGCTTTTGCTGACAATGTGAAAAATCTAGCAACGGTTTCAACTAGAACAAATCACAACACAGATGCATTATAACACAGATTATTCCTGTTTTTGAAATTGGCATAATACATTTTGATGTTAAAGTTCTTACCTAAATTAAGAAATTGTTATCTATAAGAAATTTGAAAAGAAAAATTATGAAAGCATTGCTATTATCTGCTTCAGTCTATAAGCTCAAAATAAAATTTCGAGTTGATGGTTGTAATAAAATTGCAATCAAATTCCTTTGTCCCCCTTTTTTTCTAGCCGTGGCGTTGTCTATTTTTAGATAGATACTAGTATATGAGTTTGAACATGTTGAATGTCCTTCTGGTAACTTTCGCATCTCTTTGTAAATACTGCATAGTTCTTAATCTATAATCACTTTAACTTGCTATGGCAAGTTATTAGTCTGGTAACCAGAAGAAATTATAACAAAAAAGTGTAGTATGAAACATTATTTTTTACAAATAAGCTACAATAATTTATAATATTATAATAACTATGTTTTTGTTCATAACGTAAGAAAGTATTTTGATGAATCTCTCTCTCTCTCTCTCTCTCTCTCTCTGTGTGTGTGTGTGTTTAACTTTTTGAATCCAAGCGTCACTGATGAGTCTTTTGTAGACGAAACGCGCGTCTGGCGTATATACTAAATTTAGTCCTGGTATCTATGATGAGTTTATCTGTAAACAAAATATTAACTACATATAGTACCGTCCAGACGAATGTTTCGGCACTGTGCTTAAACACTAGGACTACACAGTTAAAATAATATAGTTAGTGGATAAACCAAAATAGATTTTGACGGTCACTTTATAACACTATACATACCGGGTGATGTAGTGTTCCCGCTAGTTTAAAAGCTTCTTCAGATTTTGGATTATTCAGTGCATCAGGAAACGTCTCGTTTTCTAAAAAAAGTCTGACATCGACGTGAAATTCTGCGTCTAAAAAAAGACTCGAATGAAATAATACGTTTTTTTTCTCGATGTATGCAATTGTAGATACATTGTATTGTTGAATAACAAATAAAGAACAAATAGCAATAGAACAATTTACAATTAAGTTCATATCAGTAGTAAACCGGTTCAAATGTGCAATTGTACGTTGTTCATTGGAATATGTATCCAAAATTATCGATTCAACGTTGCCCTGACGTTGACAGTTTCTTCACCATATTTTATGAATACATTCCAATTTTCCATTCATATGTTCCGAATTCACTAAACACATGAAACAACCAATGTATCTATGCAATGTATCAATTTTAATAAAATTATTTTATCACCCCAAAATGCATTAATATTTCATTTCTGTATCAAACATGTGGAAACTTTTCTCAACTGTTGGTTCTCAATACATTAACAATACACAATTTATCATTTGAAAATATGACGCAGGCAAGCTCATTTAAAAAATAAGTTGTACATTTAGAACCCTAAACGGGTTCAGAAAAAAAACCACAAATACGAACAATCATCAGTCAAAATGACTCTAAAGGGGTTTTATAAAAACAGTTGTTCTCACGTTTTGCTGGATTCGAATGGTTCAAACCAACATTATGTAAATGGTCAACCCTGGAGAAATGATATTGAACACAACTAGTGTTAAAAATACTAACCTGTATTAGGTTCTTTTTCCAACGATTCTTCTGTTGTTGTGATAAGAGTACTTGTAGATTGAAATGTAGTCAATGTCGAAGTCTTTGTGTATTTAAGAGTAGATGGCCGATCAGTAGAAAGAACTGATGTTGTATCTGTATTTGTCAGATCTGTAGTAGGATCTGATGTTGCCTCTGTAGTTGTCTGTTCTGTAGTATGTGTTGATGTTTCATCTGTAGTTGTTGTCTGTTTAGTAGTATGGAATGATGTTACAGATGTAGTTGTTTGTTCAGTAGCAGCCGTTGAAGTTACATCTGTTATTGTCTGTTCAGTAGTAGGTGTTGATGTTACAGCTGTAGTTGTCTGTTCAGTAGTAGCCGTTGAAGTTACATCTGTAGTTGTCTGTTCAGTAGTAGGTGTTGATGTTACATCTGTTGTTGTCTGTTCAGTGGTATGACTTGTTACATCTGTAGTTGTCTGTTCATTAGTTTGCCTTGATGTTACATCTGTAGTTGTCTGTTCAGTAGTATCCATTGATGTTGTATCTGTTGTTTTCTGTTCAGTATTATGAAATGACGTTTCATATGTTGTAATCTGTTCAGTAGTATGTAATGATGTTACATCTTTAGTGGTTTGTTCAGTAGTAGGTCTTGATGTAACATCTGTATTTGTTTGTTCAAAAGTATGTAATGATGTTACAGATACAGTTGTCTTTTCGTTAGCAGCTGTTGATGATACATCCGAAGTTGTTTGTTCAGTTGTGGCCGTCAATTTTGCATCTGTATTTGTATGTTCAGTACTAGGCGTTGATTTTACATCTGAAGTTATTTGTTCAGTAGTTGGCCTTGATATTACATCTGTCGCTGTCTGTTTAATAGTAGGTACTGATCTTGAATCTGTCGTTGTCTGTTCAGAAGTAGGGACTGATGTAGCATCTGAAACTGTCTGTTCAGTAGTAGGATCTGATGTTGCAGCTTTATCTGTCTGTTCAGTAGTAGGATCTGATGTTGCAGCTTTATCTGTCTGTTCAGTAGCAGAAACTGATGAAGCATCTGGAGTTATCTGTACAGTAGTTAAGACTGTTATATCATGTGGAGTTGTTTGTTCAGTAGTAGGATCTGATGTTGCATCTGTCGTAGTTTGTTCAGTAGTAGGGACTGATGTTGCAGCTTTATCTGTCTGTTCAGTAGTAGGATCTGATGTTGCAGCTTTATCTGTCTGTTCAGTAGCAGAAACTGCTGAAGCATCTGGAGTTATCTGTACAGTAGTTAAGACTGTTATAGCATGTGGAGTTGTTTGTTCAGTAGTAGGATCTGATGTTGCATCTGTCGTTGTTTGTTCAGTAGTAGTGTCTGATGTTGCACCTGTCGTTGTTTGTTCAGTAGTAGGCTTTGGTGTAGCATATGTCGTTGTTTGTTCAGAACTAGGATCTAATGTTGCATCTGTCGTTGTCTGTTTAGTAGTCGGGTTTGATGTTGCATCTGTTGTTGTCTGTTCAGAAGTAGGATCTGGTGTTGCATCTGTCGTTGTTTGTTCAGTAGTAGGGTCTAATGTTGCATCTGTCGTTGTTTGTTTAGTAGTAGGGTCTAATGTTGCATCTGTAGTTGTCTGTTTAGAAGTAGGGTCTGATGTTGCATCTGTCTTGTTTGTTCAGTAGTAGGGTCTGATGTTGCATCTGTCGTTGTCTGTTCAGTAGTAGTGTCTGATGTTGCACCTGTCGTTGTCTGTTCAGTAGTAGGCTTTGATGTAGCATATGTCGTTGTTTGTTCAGAACTAGGATCTAATGTTGCATCTGTCGTTGTTTGTTTAGCAGTAGGATCTGATGTTGAATTTGTCGTTGTCTGTTCAGTAGTAGTAACTGCTGTTGCATCTGTCGTTGTTTGTTCAGTAGTAGGATCTGATGCTGCATCCGTCGTTGTCTGATCAGTAGTAGAAACTGATGTTGCATCTGTAGTTGTTTGTTCAGTAGTAGGGTCTGATGTTGTATCTGTCTTTGTCTGTTCAAAAGTTGGATCTGATGTTGCATCTGTCGTAGTCTGTTCAGTAGTAGGAACTGATGTTGCATCTGTCGTTGTCTGTTCGGAAGATAGATCTGATGTTGCATCTGTAGTTGTTTGTTCAGTAGTAGAATATGATGTTGCATCTGTCGTTTTCTGTTCGGAAGATAGATCTGATGTTGCATCTGTAGTTGTTTGCTCAGTAGTAGGATATGATGTTGCATCTGTCTTTGTCTGTTCGGAAGATAGATCTGATGTTGCATCTGTAGTTGTCTGTTCAGTAGAAGGAACTGATGTTGCATCTGTTTTTGTCTGTTCAATAGTATGAACTGATGTTGCATCTGTCGTTGTCTGTTCAGTAGTATGATCTGACGTTGTATCTGTCGTTGTCTGTTTAGTAGTAGGCGCTGAAGTTAAATATGATGTTGCATCTGTCGTTTTCTGTTCGGAAGTTAAATCTGATGTTGCATCTGTCGTTGTCTGTGCAGTGGTAGGAACTGATGTTGCATCCGTCGTTGTTTGTTCAGTAGGAGGATCTGATGCTGCATCCGTCGTTGTCTGATCAGTAGTAGAAACTGATGTTGCATCTGTAGTTGTTTGTTCAGTAGTAGGATCTGATGTTGCATCTGTCGTTGTTTGTTCAGTAGTAGGGACTGATGTTACAGCTTTATCTGTCTGTTCAGTAGTAGGATCTGATGTTGCAGCTTTATCTGTCTGTTCAGAAGCAGAAACTGATGAAGCATCTGGAGTTATCTGTACAGTAGTTAAGACTGTTATAGCATGTGGAGTTGTTTGTTCAGTAGTAGGATCTGATGTTGCATCTGTCGTTGTTTGTTCAGTAGTAGTGTCTGATGTTGCACCTGTCGTTGTTTGTTCAGTAGTAGGCTTTGATGTAGCATATGTCGTTGTTTGTTCAGAACTAGGATCTAATGTTGCATCTGTCGTTGTCTGTTTAGTAGTAGGGTTTGATGTTGCATCTGTTGTTGTCTGTTCAGAAGTAGGATCTGGTGTTGCATCTGTCGTTGTTTGTTCAGTAGTAGGGTCTAATGTTGCATCTGTCGTTGTTTGTTTAGTAGTAGGGTCTAATGTTGCATCTGTAGTTGTCTGTTTAGAAGTAGGGTCTGATGTTGCATCTGTCGTTGTTTGTTCAGTAGTAGGGTCTGATGTTGCATCTGTCGTTGTCTGTTCAGTAGTAGTGTCTGATGTTGCACCTGTCGTTGTCTGTTCAGTAGTAGGCTTTGATGTAGCATATGTCGTTGTTTGTTCAGAACTAGGATCTAATGTTGCATCTGTCGTTGTTTGTTTAGCAGTAGGATCTGATGTTGAATTTGTCGTTGTCTGTTCAGTAGTAGTAACTGCTGTTGCATCTGTCGTTGTTTGTTCAGTAGTAGGATCTGATGCTGCATCCGTCGTTGTCTGATCAGTAGTAGAAACTGATGTTGCATCTGTAGTTGTTTGTTCAGTAGTAGGGTCTGATGTTGTATCTGTCTTTGTCTGTTCAAAAGTTGGATCTGATGTTGCATCTGTTGTTGTCTGTTCAGTAGACGGAACTGATGTTGCATCTGTTTTTGTCTGTTCAATAGTATGAACTAATGTTGCATCCGTCGTTGTCTGTTCAGTAGTAGGATCTGACGTTGTATCTGTCGTTATCTGTTTAGTAGTAGGCGCTGATATTGCATCTGTCTTTGTCTGTGCAGTAGTAGGATCTGATGTTGCATCTGTCGTTTTCTGTTTGGTAGTTAAATCTGATGTTGCATCTGTCGTTGTCTGTGCAGTGGTAGGAACTGATGTTGCATCTGTCGTTGTTTGTTCAGTAGTAGGATCTGATGCTGCATCCGTCGTTGTCTGATCAGTAGTAGAAACTGATGTTGCATCTGTAGTTGTTTGTTCAGTAGTAGGGTCTGATGTTGCATCTGTCATTGTCTGTTCAGTAGTAGGAACTGATGTTGCATCTGTTTTTGTCTCTTCGGAAGATAGATCTGATGTTGCATCTGTAGTTGTTTGTTCAGTAGTAGGATATGATGTTGCATCTGTCGTTGTCTGTTCGGAAGGTAGATCTGATGTTGCATCCGTAGTTGTCTGTTCGAAAGATAGATCTAATGTTGCATCTGTAGTTGTTTGTTCAGTAGTAGGATCTGCTGTTGCATCTCTCGTTGTCTGTTCGGAAGATAGATCTAATGTTGCATCTGTAGCTGTTTGTTCAGTAGTAGGATATGATGTTGCATCTGTCGTTGTCTGTTCGGAAGGTAGATCTGATGTTGCATCCGTAGTTGTCTGGTCAGTAGAAGGAACTGATGTTGCATCTGTTTTTGTTTGTTCAGCAGTATGAGCTGATGTTGCATCTGTTGTTGTCTGTTCAGTAGTAGGATCTAATGTTGCATCTGCCGTTGTCTGTTTAGTAGTAGGCGCTGATGTTGCATCTGTCTTTGTCTGTGCAGTAGTCGGATCTGATGTTGCATCTGTCGTTTTCTGTTCGGAAGTTAAATCTGATGTTGCATTTGTCGTTGTCTGTGCAGTGGTAGACTCTGATATTGCATCTGTCGTTGTCTGTTCAGAAGTTGGATCTGATGTTACATCTGTTGTTATCTGTTCAGTAGTAGGAACTGATGTTGCATCTGTTGTTGTTTGTTCAGTAGTAGGAACTGATGTTGCATCTGTCTTTGTCTGTGCAGTAGTAGGATCTGATGTTGCATCTGTCGTTTTCTGTTCAGAAGTTAAGTCTGATGTTGCATCTGTCGTTGTCTGTGCAGTGGTAGGATCTGATGTTCCATCTGTCGTTGTTTGTTCAGTAGCAGGATCTGATGTTGCATCTGTCGTTGTCTGTTCAGAAGTTGGATCTGATGTTGTATCTGTCGTTGTCTGTTCAGTAGTAGGAACTGATGTTGCATCTGTTGTTGTTTGTTCAGTAGTAGGATCTGATGTTGCATCTGTCGTTGTCTGTTCGGAAGTTAGATCTGATGTTGTATCTGTAGTTGTCTGTTCGGAAGTTAGATCTGATGTTGTATCTGTAGTTGTCTGTTCAGTAGAAGGAACTGATGTTGCATCTGTCGTTGCCAGTTCAGCAGTATGAATTAATGTTGCATCTGTAGTTGTCTGTTCAGTAGTATGATCTGATGTTGCATCTGTCATTGTCAGTTCAGTAGTATGAACTAATGTTGCATCTGTTGTTATCTGTTCAGTAGTAGGAACTGATGTTGCATCTGTCGTTGTCTGTTCAGAAGTTGGATCTGATGTTGCATCTGTCGTTGTCGGTTCAGTAGTAGGAACTGATGTTGCATCTGTTGTTGTTTGTTCAGTAGTAGGATCTGATGTTGCATCTGTCGTTGTCTGTTCGGAAGTTGGATCTGATGTTGCATCTGTCGTTCTCTGTTCGGAAGTTGGATCTGATGTTGCATCTGTCGTTCTCTGTTCAGTAGTAGGAACTGATGTTGCATCTGTCTTTGTCTGTGCAGTAGTAGGATCTGATGTTGCATCAGTCGTTTTCTGTTCGGAAGTTAAATCTGATGTTGCATTTGTTGCTGTCTGTGCGGTGGTAGACTCTGATATTGCATCTGTCGTTGTCTGTTCAGAAGTTGGATTTGATGTTGCATCTGTCGTTGTCAGTTCAGTAGTATGAACTGATGTTGCATCTGTTGTTATCTGTTCAGTAGTAGGAACTGATGTTGCATCTGTTGCTGTTTGTTCAGTAGTAGGAACTGATATTGCATCTGTCTTTGTCTGTGCAGTAGAATGATCTGATGTTGCATCTGTCGTTTTATGTTCGGAAGTTAAATCTGATGTTGCATCTGTCGTTGTCTGTGCAGTGGTAAGATCTGATGTTCCATCTGTCGTTGTTTGTTCAGTAGCAGGATCTGATGTTGCATCTGTCGTTGTCTGTTCAGAAGTTGGACCTGATGTTGCATCTGTCGTTGTCTGTTCAGTAGTAGGAACTGATGTTGTATCTGTTGTTGTTTGTTCAGTAGTAGGATCTGATGTTGCATCTGTCGTTGTCTGTTCGGAAGTTAGATCTGATGTTGTATCTGTAGTTGTCTGTTCAGTAGAAGGAACTGATGTTGCATCTGTCGTTGCCAGTTCAGTAGTATGAATTAATGTTGCATCTGTAGTTGTCTGTTCAGTAGTATGATCTGATGTTGCATCTGTTATTGTCAGTTCAGTAGTAGGATCTAATGTTGCATCTGCCGTTGTCTGTTTAGTAGTAGGCGCTGATATTGCATCTGTTGTTGTTTGTTCAGTAGTAGGATCTGATGTTGCATCTGTTGTTGTCTGTTCGGAAGTTAAATCTGATGTTGCATCTGTCGTTGTCTGTGCAGTGGTAGGAACTGATGTTGCATCTGTCGTTGCCAGTTCAGTAGTATGAACTGATGTTGCATCTGTTGTTATCTGTTCAGTAGTAGGAACTGATGTTGCATCTGTCGTTGTCTGTTCAGTAGTAGGAACTGATGATGCATCTGTTGTTGTTTGTTCAGTAGTAGGATCTGATGTTGCATCTGTCGTTGTCTATTCGGAAGTTGGATCTGATGTTGCATCTGGCGTTCTCTGTTCAGTAGTAGGAACTGATGTTGCATCTGTCGTTGTTTGTTCAGTAGTAGGAACTGTTGTTGCATCTGTCGTTGTTTGTTCAGTAGTAGGATCTGATGCTGCATCCGTCGTTGTCTGATCAGTAGTAGAAACTGATGATGCATCTGTAGGTGTCTGTTCAGTAGAAGGCGCCGATGTTGCATCTGTCGTTGTCTGTTCAGTAGGAGGATCTGATGTTGCATCTGTCGCTGACTGTTCGGAAGATAGATATGATGTTGCATCTGTAGTTGTTTGTTCAGTAGTAGGATCTGATGTTGCATCTGTCGTTGTCTGTTCGGAAGTTAGATCTGATGTTGTATCTGTAGTTGTCTGTTCAGTAGAAGGAACTGATGTTGCATCTGTCGTTGCCAGTTTAGTAGTATGAATTAATGTTGCATCTGTAGTTGTCTGTTCAGTAGTATGATCTGATGTTGCATCTGTCATTGTCAGTTCACTAGTATGAACTGATGTTGCATCTGTTGTTATCTGTTCAGTAGTAGGAACTGATGTTGCATCTGTCGTTGTCTGTTCAGAAGTTGGATCTGATGTTGCATCTGTCGTTGTCTGTTCAGTAGTAGGAACTGATGTTGCATCTGTTGTTGTTTGTTCAGTAGTAGGATCTGATGTTGCATCTATCGTTGTCTGTTCGGAAGTTGGATCTGATGTTGCATCTGTCGTTCTCTGTTCAGTAGTAGAAACTGATGTTGCATCTGTCGTTGTTTGTTCAGTAGTAGGAACTGATGTTGCATCTGTCGTTGTTTGTTCAGAAGTATGAACTGATGTTGCATCTGTTGTTGTCTGTTCAGTAGTAGGATCTAATGTTGCATCTGTCGTTGTCTGTTTAGTAGTAGGCGCTGATGTTGCATCTGTCGTTTTCTGTTCGGAAGTTAAATCTGATGTTGCATTTGTCGTTGTCTGTGCAGTGGTAGACTCTGATGTTGCATCTGTCGTTCTCTGTTCAGTAGTAGAAACTGATGTTGCATCTGTCGTTGTCAGTTCAGTAGTATGAACTGATGTTGCATCTGTTGTTATCTGTTCAGTAGTAGGAACTGATGTTGCATCTGTTGTTGTTTGTTCAGTAGTAGGAACTGATGTTGCATCTGTCTTTGTCTGTGCAGTAGAAGGATCTGATGTTGCATCTGTCGTTTTCTGTTCGGAAGTTAAATCTGATGTTGCATCTGTCGTTGTCTGTGCAGTGGTAGGATCTGATGTTCCATCTGTCGTTGTTTGTTCAGTAGCAGGATCTGATGATGCATCTGTCGTTGTCTGTTCAGAAGTTGGATCTGATGTTGCATCTGTCGTTGTCTGTTCAGTAGTAGGAACTGATGTTGCATCTGTTGTTGTTTGTTCAGTAGTAGTATCTGATGTTGCATCTGTCGTTGTCTGTTCGGAAGATAGATCTGATGTTGCATCTGTAGTTGTTTGTTCAGTAGTAGAATATGATGTTGCATCTGTCGTTTTCTGTTCGGAAGATAGATCTGATGTTGCATCTGTAGTTGTTTGCTCAGTAGTAGGATATGATGTTGCATCTGTCTTTGTCTGTTCGGAAGATAGATCTGATGTTGCATCTGTAGTTGTCTGTTCAGTAGAAGGAACTGATGTTGCATCTGTTTTTGTCTGTTCAATAGTATGAACTGATGTTGCATCTGTCGTTGTCTGTTCAGTAGTATGATCTGACGTTGTATCTGTCGTTGTCTGTTTAGTAGTAGGCGCTGAAGTTAAATATGATGTTGCATCTGTCGTTTTCTGTTCGGAAGTTAAATCTGATGTTGCATCTGTCGTTGTCTGTGCAGTGGTAGGAACTGATGTTGCATCCGTCGTTGTTTGTTCAGTAGGAGGATCTGATGCTGCATCCGTCGTTGTCTGATCAGTAGTAGAAACTGATGTTGCATCTGTAGTTGTTTGTTCAGTAGTAGGATCTGATGTTGCATCTGTCGTAGTTTGTTCAGTAGTAGGGACTGATGTTACAGCTTTATCTGTCTGTTCAGTAGTAGGATCTGATGTTGCAGCTTTATCTGTCTGTTCAGTAGCAGAAACTGATGAAGCATCTGGAGTTATCTGTACAGTAGTTAAGACTGTTATAGCATGTGGAGTTGTTTGTTCAGTAGTAGGATCTGATGTTGCATCTGTCGTTGTTTGTTCAGTAGTAGTGTCTGATGTTGCACCTGTCGTTGTTTGTTCAGTAGTAGGCTTTGATGTAGCATATGTCGTTGTTTGTTCAGAATAAGGATCTAATGTTGCATCTGTCGTTGTCTGTTTAGTAGTAGGGTTTGATGTTGCATCTTTTGTTGTCTGTTCAGAAGTAGGATCTGGTGTTGCATCTGTCGTTGTTTGTTCAGTAGTAGGGTCTAATGTTGCATCTGTCGTTGTTTGTTTAGTAGTAGGGTCTAATGTTGCATCTGTAGTTGTCTGTTTAGAAGTAGGGTCTGATGTTGCATCTGTCGTTGTTTGTTCAGTAGTAGGGTCTGATGTTGCATCTGTCGTTGTCTGTTCAGTAGTAGTGTCTGATGTTGCACCTGTCGTTGTCTGTTCAGTAGTAGGCTTTGATGTAGCATATGTCGTTGTTTGTTCAGAACTAGGATCTAATGTTGCATCTGTCGTTGTTTGTTTAGCAGTAGGATCTGATGTTGAATTTGTCGTTGTCTGTTCAGTAGTAGTAACTGCTGTTGCATCTGTCGTTGTTTGTTCAGTAGTAGGATCTGATGCTGCATCCGTCGTTGTCTGATCAGTAGTAGAAACTGATGTTGCATCTGTAGTTGTTTGTTCAGTAGTAGGGTCTGATGTTGTATCTGTCTTTGTCTGTTCAAAAGTTGGATCTGATGTTGCATCTGTTGTTGTCTGTTCAGTAGACGGAACTGATGTTGCATCTGTTTTTGTCTGTTCAATAGTATGAACTAATGTTGCATCCGTCGTTGTCTGTTCAGTAGTAGGATCTGACGTTGTATCTGTCGTTATCTGTTTAGTAGTAGGCGCTGATATTGCATCTGTCTTTGTCTGTGCAGTAGTAGGATCTGATGTTGCATCTGTCGTTTTCTGTTTGGTAGTTAAATCTGATGTTGCATCTGTCGTTGTCTGTGCAGTGGTAGGAACTGATGTTGCATCTGTCGTTGTTTGTTCAGTAGTAGGATCTGATGCTGCATCCGTCGTTGTCTGATCAGTAGTAGAAACTGATGTTGCATCTGTAGTTGTTTGTTCAGTAGTAGGGTCTGATGTTGCATCTGTCATTGTCTGTTCAGTAGTAGGAACTGATGTTGCATCTGTTTTTGTCTCTTCGGAAGATAGATCTGATGTTGCATCTGTAGTTGTTTGTTAAGTAGTAGGATATGATGTTGCATCTGTCGTTGTCTGTTCGGAAGGTAGATCTGATGTTGCATCCGTAGTTGTCTGTTCGAAAGATAGATCTAATGTTGCATCTGTAGTTGTCTGTTTAGTAGTAGGGTTTGATGTTGCATCTTTTGTTGTCTGTTCAGAAGTAGGATCTGGTGTTGCATCTGTCGTTGTTTGTTCAGTAGTAGGGTCTAATGTTGCATCTGTCGTTGTTTGTTTAGTAGTAGGGTCTAATGTTGCATCTGTAGTTGTCTGTTTAGAAGTAGGGTCTGATGTTGCATCTGTCGTTGTTTGTTCAGTAGTAGGGTCTGATGTTGCATCTGTCGTTGTCTGTTCAGTAGTAGTGTCTGATGTTGCACCTGTCGTTGTCTGTTCAGTAGTAGGCTTTGATGTAGCATATGTCGTTGTTTGTTCAGAACTAGGATCTAATGTTGCATCTGTCGTTGTTTGTTTAGCAGTAGGATCTGATGTTGAATTTGTCGTTGTCTGTTCAGTAGTAGTAACTGCTGTTGCATCTGTCGTTGTTTGTTCAGTAGTAGGATCTGATGCTGCATCCGTCGTTGTCTGATCAGTAGTAGAAACTGATGTTGCATCTGTAGTTGTTTGTTCAGTAGTAGGGTCTGATGTTGTATCTGTCTTTGTCTGTTCAAAAGTTGGATCTGATGTTGCATCTGTTGTTGTCTGTTCAGTAGACGGAACTGATGTTGCATCTGTTTTTGTCTGTTCAATAGTATGAACTAATGTTGCATCCGTCGTTGTCTGTTCAGTAGTAGGATCTGACGTTGTATCTGTCGTTATCTGTTTAGTAGTAGGCGCTGATATTGCATCTGTCTTTGTCTGTGCAGTAGTAGGATCTGATGTTGCATCTGTCGTTTTCTGTTTGGTAGTTAAATCTGATGTTGCATCTGTCGTTGTCTGTGCAGTGGTAGGAACTGATGTTGCATCTGTCGTTGTTTGTTCAGTAGTAGGATCTGATGCTGCATCCGTCGTTGTCTGATCAGTAGTAGAAACTGATGTTGCATCTGTAGTTGTTTGTTCAGTAGTAGGGTCTGATGTTGCATCTGTCATTGTCTGTTCAGTAGTAGGAACTGATGTTGCATCTGTTTTTGTCTCTTCGGAAGATAGATCTGATGTTGCATCTGTAGTTGTTTGTTAAGTAGTAGGATATGATGTTGCATCTGTCGTTGTCTGTTCGGAAGGTAGATCTGATGTTGCATCCGTAGTTGTCTGTTCGAAAGATAGATCTAATGTTGCATCTGTAGTTGTTTGTTCAGTAGTAGGATCTGCTGTTGCATCTCTCGTTGTCTGTTCGGAAGATAGATCTAATGTTGCATCTGTAGCTGTTTGTTCAGTAGTAGGATATGATGTTGCATCTGTCGTTGTCTGTTCGGAAGGTAGATCTGATGTTGCATCCGTAGTTGTCTGGTCAGTAGAAGGAACTGATGTTGCATCTGTTTTTGTTTGTTCAGCAGTATGAGCTGATGTTGCATCTGTTGTTGTCTGTTCAGTAGTAGGATCTAATGTTGCATCTGCCGTTGTCTGTTTAGTAGTAGGCGCTGATGTTGCATCTGTCTTTGTCTGTGCAGTAGTCGGATCTGATGTTGCATCTGTCGTTTTCTGTTCGGAAGTTAAATCTGATGTTGCATTTGTCGTTGTCTGTGCAGTGGTAGACTCTGATATTGCATCTGTCGTTGTCTGTTCAGAAGTTGGATCTGATGTTACATCTGTTGTTATCTGTTCAGTAGCAGGATCTGATGTTGCATCTGTCGTTGTCTGTTCAGAAGTTGGACCTGATGTTGCATCTGTCGTTGTCTGTTCAGTAGTAGGAACTGATGTTGTATCTGTTGTTGTTTGTTCAGTAGTAGGATCTGATGTTGCATCTGTCGTTGTCTGTTCGGAAGTTAGATCTGATGTTGTATCTGTAGTTGTCTGTTCAGTAGAAGGAACTGATGTTGCATCTGTCGTTGCTAGTTCAGTAGTATGAATTAATGTTGCATCTGTAGTTGTCTGTTCAGTAGTATGATCTGATGTTGCATCTGTTATTGTCAGTTCAGTAGTAGGATCTAATGTTGCATCTGCCGTTGTCTGTTTAGTAGTAGGCGCTGATGTTGCATCTGTTGTTGTTTGTTCAGTAGTAGGATCTGATGTTGCATCTGTTGTTGTCTGTTCGGAAGTTAAATCTGATGTTGCATCTGTCGTTGTCTGTGCAGTGGTAGGAACTGATGTTGCATCTGTCGTTGCCAGTTCAGTAGTATGAACTGATGTTGCATCTGTTGTTATCTGTTCAGTAGTAGGAACTGATGTTGCATCTGTCGTTGTCTGTTCAGTAGTAGGAACTGATGATGCATCTGTTGTTGTTTGTTCAGTAGTAGGATCTGATGTTGCATCTGTCGTTGTCTGTTCGGAAGTTGGATCTGATGTTGCATCTGGCGTTCTCTGTTCAGTAGTAGGAACTGATGTTGCATCTGTCGTTGTTTGTTCAGTAGTAGGAACTGTTGTTGCATCTGTCGTTGTTTGTTCAGTAGTAGGATCTGATGCTGCATCCGTCGTTGTCTGATCAGTAGTAGAAACTGATGATGCATCTGTAGGTGTCTGTTCAGTAGAAGGCGCCGATGTTGCATCTGTCGTTGTCTGTTCAGTAGTAGGATCTGATGTTGCATCTGTCGTTGTCTGTTCGGAAGTTAGATCTGATGTTGTATCTGTAGTTGTCTGTTCATTAGAAGGAACTGATGTTGCATCTGTCGTTGCCAGTTTAGTAGTATGAATTAATGTTGCATCTGTAGTTGTCTGTTCAGTAGTATGATCTGATGTTGCATCTGTCATTGTCAGTTCACTAGTATGAACTGATGTTGCATCTGTTGTTATCTGTTCAGTAGTAGGAACTGATGTTGCATCTGTCGTTGTCTGTTCAGAAGTTGGATCTGATGTTGCATCTGTCGTTGTCTGTTCAGTAGTAGGAACTGATGTTGCATCTGTTGTTGTTTGTTCAGTAGTAGGATCTGATGTTGCATCTATCGTTGTCTGTTCGGAAGTTGGATCTGATGTTGCATCTGTCGTTCTCTGTTCAGTAGTAGAAACTGATGTTGCATCTGTCGTTGTTTGTTCAGTAGTAGGAACTGATGTTGCATCTGTCGTTGTTTGTTCAGAAGTATGAACTGATGTTGCATCTGTTGTTGTCTGTTCAGTAGTAGGATCTAATGTTGCATCTGTCGTTGTCTGTTTAGTAGTAGGCGCTGATGTTGCATCTGTCGTTTTCTGTTCGGAAGTTAAATCTGATGTTGCATTTGTCGTTGTCTGTGCAGTGGTAGACTCTGATGTTGCATCTGTCGTTCTCTGTTCAGTAGTAGAAACTGATGTTGCATCTGTCGTTGTCAGTTCAGTAGTATGAACTGATGTTGCATCTGTTGTTATCTGTTCAGTAGTAGGAACTGATGTTGCATCTGTTGTTGTTTGTTCAGTAGTAGGAACTGATGTTGCATCTGTCTTTGTCTGTGCAGTAGAAGGATCTGATGTTGCATCTGTCGTTTTCTGTTCAAAAGTTAAATCTGATGTTGCATCTGTCGTTGTCTGTGCAGTGGTAGGATCTGATGTTCCATCTGTCGTTGTTTGTTCAGTAGCAGGATCTGATGATGCATCTGTCGTTGTCTGTTCAGAAGTTGGATCTGATGTTGCATCTGTCGTTGTCTGTTCAGTAGTAGGAACTGATGTTGCATCTGTTGTTGTTTGTTCAGTAGTAGTATCTGATGTTGCATCTGTCGTTGTCTGTTCGGAAGTTAGATCTGATGTTGTATCTGTAGTTGTCTGTTCAGTAGAAGGAACTGATGTTGCATCTGTCGTTGCCAGTTCAGTAGTATGAATTAATGTTGTATCTGTAGTTGTCTGTTCAGTAGTAGGATCTGATGTTGCATCTGTCGTTGTCTGTTCGGAAGAGAGATCTGATGTTGCATCTGTAGTTGTTTGTTCAGTAGTAGGATATGATGTTGCATCTGTCGTTGTCTGTTCGGAAGATAGATCTGATGTTGCATCTGTAGTTGTCTGTTCAGTAGAAGGAACTGATGTTGAATCTGTTTTTGTCTGTTCAGTAGTATGAACAGATGTTGCATCTGTTGTTGTCTGTTCAGTAGTAGGATCTAATGTTGCATCTGTCGTTGTCTGTTTGGTAGCAGGCGCTGATGTTGCATCTGTATTTGTCTGTGCAGTAGTATGAACAGATGTTGCATCTGTTGTTGTCTGTTCAGTGGTAGGATCTGATGTTCCATCTGTCGTTGTTTGTTCAGTAGCAGGATCTGATGTTGCATCTGTCAATGTCTGTTCAGAAGTTGGATCTGATGTTGCATCTGTCGTTGTCTGTTCAGTAGTAGGAACTGATGTTGCATCTGTTGTTGTTTGTTCAGTAGAAGGATCTGATGTTGCATCTGTCGTTGTCTGTTCGGAAGTTATATTTGATGTTGTATCTGTAGTTGTCTGTTCAGTAGAAGGAACTGATGTTGCATCTGTCGTTGTCAGTTCAGCAGTATGAATTAATGTTGCATCTGTAGTTGTCTGTTCAGTAGTATGATCTGATGTTGCATCTGTTATTGTCAGTTCAGTAGTATGAACTGATGTTGCATCTGTTGTTATCTGTTCAGTAGTAGGAACTGATGTTTCATCTGTCGTTGTCTGTTCAGAAGTAGGATCTGATGTTGCATCTGTCGTTGTCTGTTCAGTAGTAGGAACTGATGTTGCATCTGTTGTTGTTTGTTCAGTAGTAGGATCTGATGTTGCATCTGTCGTTGTCTGTTCGGAAGTTGGATCTGATGTTGCATCTGTCGTTCTCTGTTCAGTAGTAGGAACTGATGTTGCATCTGTCGTTGTTTGTTCAGTAGTAGGAAATGATGTTACATTTGTCGTTGTTTGTTCAGTAGTAGGATCTGATGCTGCATCCGTCGTTGTCTGATCAGTAGTAAAAACTGATGTTGCATCTGTAGTTGTCTGTTCAGTAGAAGGCGCCGATGTTGCATCGGTCGTTGTCTGTTCAGTAGTAGGATCTGATGTTGCATCTGTCGTTGTCTGTTCGGAAGTTAGATCTGATGTTGCATCTGTAGTTGTTTGTTCAGTAGTAGGATATGATGTTACATCTGTCGTTGTCTGTTCGGAAGATAGATCTGATGTTGCATCTGTAGTTGTCTGTTCAGTAGAAGGAACTGATGTTGCATCTGTTTTTGTCTGTTCAGTAGTATGAGCAGATGTTGCATCTGTTGTTGTCTGTTCAGTAGTAGGATCTAATGTTGCATCTGTCGTTGTCCGTTTAGTAGCAGGCGCTGATGTTGCATCTGTATTTGTCTGTGCAGTAGTAGGATCTGATGTTGCATCTGTCGTTTTCTGTTCGGAAGTTAAATCTGATGTTGCATCTGTCGTTGTCTGTGCAGTGGTAGATTCTGATAATGCATCTGTCGTTGTCTGTTCAGAAGTGGGATCTGATGTTGCATCTGTCGTTATCAGTTCAGTAGTATGAACTGATGTTGCATCTGTTGTTATCTGTTCAGTAGTAGGAACTGATGTTGCATCTGTTGTTGTTTGTTCAGTAGTAGAAACTGATGTTGCATCTGTCTTTGTCTGTGCAGTAGTAGGATCTGATGTTGAATCTGTCGTTTTCTGTTCGGAAGTTAAATCTGATGTTGCATCTGTCGTTGTCTGTGCAGTGGTTGGATCTGATGTTCCAACGGTTGTTGTTTGTTCAGTAGCAGGATCTGATGTTGCATCTGTCGTTGTCTGTTCAGAAGTTGGATCTGATGTTGCATCTGTCGTTGTCTGTTCAGTAGTAGGAACTGATGTTGCATCTGTTGTTGTTTGTTCAGTAGTAGGATCTGATGTTGCATATGTCGTTGTCTGTTCGGAAGTTAGATCTGATGTTGTATCTGTAGTTGTCTGCTCGGTAGAAGGAACTGATGTTGCATCTGTCGTTGTCAGTTCAGTAGTATGAATTAATGTTGCATCTGTCGATGTCAGTTCAGTAGTATGAAATGATGTTGCATCTGTTGTTATCTGGTCAGTAGTAGGAACTGATGTTGCATCTGTCGTTGTCTGTTCAGAAGTTGGATCTGATGTTGCATCTGTCGTTGTCTGTTCAGTAGTAGCAGCTGATGTTGCATCTGTTGTTGTTTGTTCAGTAGTAGGATCTGATGTTGCATCTGTCGTTGTCTGTTCGGAAGTTAGATCTGATGGTGTATCTGTAGTTGTCTGTTGAGTAGAAAAAACTGATGTTGCATCTGTCTTTGTCTGTGTAGTATTATGAATTAATGTTGCATATGTAGTTGTCTGTTCAGTAGAAGGAACTGATGTTGCATCTGTTGTTGTCTGTTCAGGAGTAGGAACTGGTGTTGCATCTGTCGTTGTTTGTTCAGTAGTAGGATCTGATGTTGCATCTGTCGTTGTCTGTTCAGAAGTTGGATCTGATGTTGCATCTGTCGTTGTCTGTTCAGTAGTAGGAACTGATGTTGCATTTGTCGTTGTTTGTTCAGTAATAGGAACTGATGTTGTATCTGTCGTTGTTTGTTCAGTAGTAGGATCTGATCTTGTATCTGTCGTTGTCTGTTTAGTAGTAGGATCTGATGTTGCATCTGTCTTTGTCAGTTCAGTAGTAGGATCTGATGTTGCATCTGCCGTTTTCTGTTCAGAAGTAGGAACTGATGTTGCATCTTTCGTTGTCTGTTCAGTAGTAGGGTCTGATATTGCATATGTAGCTGTCTGTTCAGTAATAAGATCTGATGTAGCATTTGTAGATGTGAGTTCATAAGTAGGGGTTGATGTTACACACGTAGTTGTCTGTTCAAAAGTAAGATCTGATGTTGCATCATTCGTTGTCTGTTTAGTAGTAGAATCTGATGTTGCATCATTCGTTGTCTGTTTAGTAGTAGAATCTGATGTTGGATCTGAAGTTGTCTGTTCAGTAGTAGGAATTGATGTTGCATCTGTAGTAGTCTGTTCAGTTATACGATCTGATGTTGCATCTGTATTTGTCTGTTCAGTTGTTTGAACTGATGTTGCATCTGTCGTTGTCTGCTCAGTAGAAGTAACTGAAATTGCCTCTGTCGTTAGGTCAAAAGTAAAAACTGATGTTGCATCTGTCATGGTGTGTGCAGTAGTAGGAACTGATGTTGCATCTGTAGTTGTCTGCTCAGTATCTATAAATGAATATGATTTTCAGAAGAAAGAACGTTCAATTTAATTATGCATGTCAAATATCGAATAATACGGTATATTACTTAAATTCAGAGACCTAATTTTTCATGACCTAATTGCTAAATGTAAAAAAATACTAACAGTGGAGTAAAATGAAAAGGTAGTTAAAGACCGCACACTAAATTAATTGTAATCTTGCAGTAAATTTTATTTAATCTATTGGGATAGATCCGTCGCTAATTTCGCTGGCATTCAATAAAATCAGTACATGTTGTACATGTTGTAAGTCTCTTTTCGAACTTTATAATAGTTGGTTTTTATCTGTACGTATCAACTTTATATTGAATTGTCTGAAAATCTACTGAACATGTGCTGACTTCAGGATAATTTGTTAAACAATATTCATAGACTATAACACTCAACATGACTCAATGTTTGTTGTTGTGACTCAACAGATGATGTTAGGATCAAATTGACTACTACCTATAGTATTTTAGAACAAATGCAAACCTTTTGCAAATCGTTGTTAATGATTTTGGTGTTTTACGATAAACCTGTATAATGTGCATTTTTTTTTTAAGCGATTGCAAAACGATACAAAGACTTGTATATTCCTTCAATTGAAATAAAAAAAATTATACGAAACTATACTCAAATGGAAATATGAATTAACGAATGAGCCGCAACCTGTTTAATGATGGCAGTGCTTAAATACCGTTTTTCCTACTTGAAATTCGAATGATATATTGTTCTGAGACCACCGTAGGTAAAAAATTAAAGGGAAGTATTTCGTTTCTCTTTTATATTATGACTGATGTTTTTTTATATGTTTGCCTGTGTTGTATTTTTTGTATAGGCCATATTTTTTTACTTGTCTTGGACTTGGCTAAAATTGTCTTTTCTCTCTTTTTCCTTATTGTGAAAATCAAGTTATTCCTATATTAACACACACATTCCAATTATCCTGGCATTGTTCATACTAGCTGTTTGTTTATATAAAATACATATTATATCACTGTATAAACAAAATTCCTCCGATATATTTGATCACATATGCAATCTTAAGAGAGTATACTGTTTTCCGAAAAGAATTGTTTTTTTTTAAATGTTAGTTATTACTTTGATTTTATAATCATTGATCATGCTATAATAAAACATTGTAAGGAAGTAAAACCCCCATTTTGAAATTTCTGTTCCTGTTATTTTGTCATAGCTCCTAACTTGAAATATGTTTTTGCACATAACTTTATATGTTTTTGTAGATTTAAAATATATAGTCTGTCATTAAAATATCAAAATTCGTGTCTACAAAAGAATATGCAATCTTTAGAGAGTATACTGTTTTCCGAAAAGAATTGGGTTTTTTTAAATGTTAGTTATTACTTTGATTTTATAATCATTGATCATGCTATAATAAAACATTGTAAGGAAGTAATACCCCCATTTTGAAATTTTTATTCCTGTTATTTTGTCATAGCTCCTAACTTGAAATATGTTTTTGCACATAACTTTATATGTTTTTGTAGATTTAAAATATATAGTCTGTCATTAAAATATCAAAATTCGTGTCTACAAAAGAATAAGTTAAAAATAAGTTTTCGTAAGTAGATTTGAATGAACTTTTATCTGAAGAACAACGTAATCATGTAATATCAAACTAGAAAAACGAAGGTAAGTTATTTAAAAAAAATATATATTTGAAATGTTATTAAATAATGAGATGAAATTTCGTTGTCAATGAGACAACTATCAATCAAAGCAAATATTCACTTCATCAAAAGGATTATATGTAGACATTGGTATCATTTAGAAAGTAAAATATAAGTGTAATACAATTACCTACCTCTAGAAAGTAGAACAATAATACTAAACACTTTTAGTAAGTTTGTCATTCTTAATGAATTATGTTAATGTCCATACACTAGTTGCTAATCAGGCAATACGGAATCATTTCTCAAATGGGTTTCTAAAACAAATATTTACTTAAATAGTTAAAAATATAGATCAACATATAATATTGATTTTATTTATTTGTGCTAAGCGGTAGCAAAGTTAACACTTAAACTATTAGATGATTCCGCGATAAATTCGTGTAGCATTAAGATGCAGATGTTCCGTAGACCAATTAAAAACGAACACGAAAAGTTTTCAGCATTTTTGAAAACATAAAGCTAATTAAAAATTTACGACTAAACATCCAAATTATCCAATGATAAACTGCCCGTTGTACATTCATATCGGTATTTTGTATTATGGCCTTGCAATAATTCTTGATATATTACTATACCTTCGGTTAAGAATTTTTGTTTCACATCAACGTGGTGTTTTTGGGTTCTTAGAAATGCCTTATGCGCACTAATTTCTATAAGAGAACCGGTTTGGTGATGACAACGTCCCCATTTCGCTTCATTATTGTATTGAATTTGGCAATACCAATAAAATTTAAAAAGGTACCTTGACAGAATTCTAACATACACATTTAACACATTTAACACATTTACCTATACTAATAAACTGCCAAAGGTGAACAAATCCTCAACTCACCAAGTCACATTATTAAAAAGTTTCATCCTTTCCCGCTACCGAGCATTAGTTGTTCAATGAATGAAAAGGATAACATATTATAACGAAATTAAGAATTTGAACTTTGTGTGAAGCTGTAAATCAATGTTTTTGTTTAGAATGTTAAGTGGCACTTCATAGTCAAATAACACTTGTCTGGTTCAAATCTATTTACGTTCCTGTGGTCTCCTGGCAGCGTTCGATGATTGAGTTGTTTCTATAAAAGTAATTCAACAAGGTTAAATCAATTATTGTCTGCAGTAGCGTTGGCTATACCAAGTGAGGAAATGGACAGTTGTTATCCTTTCCGTTGATGGTTCAAGAAAGTCTTTGAGTTTATCATTTGATTCGGGACTTTCCGTGGATATTTGTTTTTATTCTACCTTTTATCTATCTCAATGACAACTTGTTTGATGTCTTCTTTCTTCAAATGGCTTTGTCGTATCAACCAGAATGTTTTGACTATAACTGCAATGTAGGTTGCTCATTTGCATATTAATTAAAATGTGCCAAGACGACAGTTATTGTCCATGTATTACTGGTGACTAGAAGCTTTACAGCAATTAATTAATATCAAAACTTTTAACATTTCTGGTTTTAGCGTCATTGGCGATGCTTTTGTAGACAAAAAATACGTCTGGCGTAAACAAAAATGAGGTATTTGCGATGAGTTTATTAACAACAACTGATTTCATGTTACTGATAGTTTAGTTATCCCCTTCTGATATCACAAGACAAAAAATCAGCCGTTATTTACTGAATTGTTTAGTAGTTTTACTTTATATATAATATGAGTTGTTCTTGTAAGATAAGTGTATTAACATATATATATTTTTTTTATTTATTGTTTAAAATACAGTTTTATAATCGAATGAAATAGTAGTAAAGGTTTAAATCGTGTGGAATCCACCAAAGCACCGCCGAAGGAATTTACTGACTCTAACCAATGCGTATATGATTGACAGAAATGTCAGCCAGGTATGTTTTATATGTTCTGAATTCTGTATAATTCCTTCTGTGTTGGCTTCCGTTTCTACCTTTAAAGTGTGTTTCAGCAAATACACGGTTTAAACTGTATGCCAATACATGTTGTTTTGCAATATATTCATTTGCATTTTAGTTAATGCAAACCAATCATTGCGGTAATCTGTCTGTAATCGTTTTCGACAAATCGATTAACAGTCTCGCAAATCAAAATGTGTGACGCTATCATCTCATATTATTCTGGTCACAAATGATCATCAACGAATCTTGTCACCGTGTATCGTAGCTATAGGGACAGTAAAAGTAGCTTTCTCGAAACAGCATTTTTACGTTAATATTGATTCACTTATAGGGTCTTTGCATCGGAACTAAACACATTTATTCTAAAACCAGTTGTTGGCATGACACGGGTTATGTTCTTCTCATATATGCTATGATTGTATGATACTAAACCCCTTACGGGAAGGATTGTGCCTGATGTTCATATGATGAAATCATAATCTTTTAGTCAGTTTAATTGAAGTCTGGAGCTGGCATGTCAGTTAACTGCTAGTAGTCTGTTGTTTTTTATGTATTATTGTCATTTTGTTTATTTTCTTCTGACATCAGACTCGGACTTCTCTTGAACTGATTTTAATGTGCGTATTGTTATGCGTTTACTTTTCTACATTGGCTAGAGGTATAGGGGGAGGGTTGAGATCTCACAAACATGTTTAACCCTGCCGCATTTTTGCGCCTGTCCCAAGTCAGGAGCCTCTGGTCTTTGTTAGTCTTGTATTATTTTAATTTTAGTTTCTTGTGTACAATTTGAAAATTAGTATGGCGTTCATTATCACTGAACTAGTATATATTTGTTTAGGGGCCAGCTGAAGGACGCCTCCGGGTGCTGGAATTTCTCGCTACATTAAAGACCTGTTGGTGACCTTCTGCTGTTGTTTTTTTCTATGGTCGGGTTGTTGTCTCTTTGGCACATTCCCCATTTCCATTCTCAATTTTATGTTTTGGTATTCCTGACTGCTACATTCTTTTGGCCTTATTTCGATGTTTCATACTCATAATCGATTATATATAACATTTTGATACTGAGTAAAGTGTAGGTAAAGACCGAAAATAATATTACACTAGAGAGGAACAAAAAAACTGAAAAAGTGGGTTTCAGATTTCAATTTTAGAAATCCGTGTGACGAAAATATTTCGGTATATTCAACAATCTCAGGTAGGTCAGTTATTGAATGTTTTAACAAAAAGAAGGATTTCAATTACGCAGTTATCAATAATATAGTCTTCATTACTATTATTTTAACTGCGAAGGAACTTCTATCGTTGGAACTTTTAAAGAAAACGGAGGATGTGGTACAACTGCGAATGAGACAGCGACCAAATGATATAGATGTTGAGCAACTATAGGTTACCACACGGCCTTATAAAAAGAGCAAAATTCACAGCACAGAGTCCGCTACAAAAGGTCTAAGATTGACATATGTTAATCAATTCAAGCGAGAGAAAAACAGCTTCACTCATGTATGAAACAATGAACGAAAATCAAATTGGTATACACCACCAAATGACAATTGACTAGGAAAAAAGTAAAATCAAAAATATACTTTACTCCAAGGAAAATTAAATACGGAACGTCCCATCTCTTAGCGTATTCATGCAGTGTTGTGGGTAGTGCATCTTATATTTTTTTACATTTCTATTCGAAGTTTAGATCTACGATTTTAGGTTTTACGGTTTGAAGTATCATGTATAATCATGACAATGTGATTAAAACAGTAACATACAAGATGAAATAATTTTGTTTTCTGTCATATTGCAAGATGCAAATTCTGTATGTTAAATATTGAAATGTTATTTATTGTATTGTATCACTGCTCATTACTTGAACAACAATCGTAAATGTCATTTGTAAATTAACTTTTTTTTTTAGATTTTATATGTATTGAGCAATAAAAGTGCAATTAGCTGTCATTTATTTGTCTCATTTATTGTTATAACGATTTAAAGCCATAAAACGAAAGAAAATACAAGGAAGCAAGTTGCAAATATTATACCAGTGGGTCCTTTAATCTTTAAAATACAATAGCAACACACGATTGTTACATACTAGTGAAATAAGTCATATGCCCTTAAATGTGATTTATGACCTTTTTATGACTGTGAAATGAACAAGTAGATTGCATTTTCATTAAAAAAAAAATACATTGTTACTTAAAATAGGTCCAAAAAGATGTTATGCGATTGATTATCACTTACTTATTTTAAAAACAACTGAATTAGTACTTTGCAGAATTCGATAACGGTTTAAAGGAATAATGTCTGAACGGTATTCACTCCGGTGTGATTTAAAAAAAAAAAAAAAACAACAACAAATAAATGTTACGAAACAAAACTAAATAGTTTCCAGTTGACTATCAATGAAATGTTAATATGACTGTTATCAAAGTTGTACCAGTGAACAGTCTGAAACACGACTGACTATCTTATCATAATTTATCAAAATCATTGTTCAGTCTTCAAAACCTGTTTGAATTTGAATTAACCTATATAAGATATTTAAACTATTGATGCTTTCCGATTAAAAATACAAACAAACACTGAAAGATTTGACCATTATGGCTTCCTTTTATAGACTAAATAATTCTGATATTTGATACATTTTGCACATTTTCTGAACTAAAATATATATATTTGATTGTCTTATGAATACAACTCAGAAAGTTCCAATATAATAACCAAACGGTTTGTGCTGTTTTGCTAAATAAACACTTTGTACATTTTCATGTTTTTTTTTTAACTAAAATATAAATTAGATTGACTTATGAATACAAATCTTTAGATAATAACCAAACTGTTTGTTCTGTTTTGCTCAATACACATGATACAGTTATTATTGACAACGTTGTATTATTTTGAATCGAACATAGATAAAAATCATCAAATAAGATAGCACACAATAAAACTAAAAGACACGAATACGAATACAATCAATGTTTGCAATGAGAATACAATTAGCAATGATTAAATGAGCAATAATTACTTTAAATTACATGTATGGTTCCTTATATAACGACATTCTGATTGTCTAACGCAATCTCACGTCATTTAGAAATCAAACCTGATTTGAAAATGAAATGTAACAGTCATGATGACACAAGCTTCGTAAATAATATGCACAAGTAAGGAACGGAAAAACTAGATACAACTCGTGTTTTCATGACCCGTGTTACATACATTTGTACAACATGCACTACGGTCAACGCTTTTACATCCGAATAGATAAAAAACGCATCCGATACTTAAATAACTTAAATACGAAACAGCTAAAAATGATGAAAATATAAGTATAAATAATTACCTTTCTAACTTTCTACGTAATAATTAATTCCGAATATCAAATGAAAATGTCACTTTATCTATGGTTAGCTGTTCAAAAGATGTGACACAACAGTTACTCGTTGTTAAAATAGCAATTTATTGTTGAGTTAAAAAAAGTAATACACCTTTAAATTTTAACTAAACAACGCTTTATTTGAGATGTCGGAGTTATTGATTTTGCCATCTGATAAGGAACTTTCCGATTTAAACTGTCCTTTGAGATTGGTATTTTTGATAGTTTATTTCCTTATCATATCAAAACCAAAGATTCCATATGCCTATTTACAAGTGCAATGCATCATTATAATCTGAATTTGTTCTCCTGATAAGACATGTATATTTTTAAATGTCCGTTTTCACTGTTGTCGGTAAAAAATAAAGGACTTCTACATCATTTGCCAAAATATCATATCCACATGAAATATTTCATGATTGTTCTTTTAAATATAATGTATGTCTAAACTTATAGCATGCATATGAAACTAAGGAATCGTGTCGAAAATATGAATTGAGAATGACAGACCAGTAGTCAGTATGTATGTTTTGTTATTAAAAAGCATCGTATGTTGACCTATTTTTCAGATTTCTAATGAACGTTTCACATTACATTTACTTTCATAATACTGGCTTGAACAGCGGTAACCATAAAAGAACAAAAAAATATTGCTAGATCCCTTATTTGTTTAATATATTTATTGATCAAATGACCCAAATAAACATATTTCCAGGAGTTTTGGGAATATCTTTGTTGTAGTTTTGTTGAAATTTTCCAATATTCATTGGTTACATGTGTATTCAACAACAGCATACTCCGTGTCTTGTGCATGACATACTTAACGATGCATAACATGCTAGATTTCACCGTTTTTTTCTTCTATTAATTATGTAAGAATAAAATTGAGAAAGGAAATGGGGAATGTGTCAAAGCGACAACAACCCGACCATAGAGCAGACAACAGCCGAAGGCCATCAATGGGTCTTCAATGTAGCGAGAATTCCCGCACCCGTAGGTGTCCTTCAGCGGGCCCCTAAAATATGTATACTAGTACAGTGATAATGGACGTCATACTAAACTCCGAATTATACACAAGAAACTAAAATAAAAACTCATACGAGACTTACAAAGGCCAGATGCTCCTGACTTGGGACAGGCGCAAAATTGCGGTGGGGTTAAACATGTTTATGATATCGCAACCCTCCCCTATACCTCTAGCTAATGTAGAAAAGTAAACGCATAACAATACGCACATTAAAATTCTGTTCAAGAGAAGTCCGAGTCCAATGTCAAAAGATGTAACAAAAGAAAATAAATAAAATGACAATAATACATAAATAACAACAGACTACTAACAGTTAACTGTCATGCCAGCTCCAGACCTCAATTAAACTGATTGAAAGATTATGTCTTCATCATATGAATATCAGGCACAATCCCTCCCGTTAGGGGTTTAGTATCATACTATCATAAAATATATGAGAAGAACATAACCCGTGTCATGCCAATGTTCATGTTCTATCGACTGAAATTTAAAAGGACAGATATTGGCTTTCACTATGAAAATTGCCGAATGACGTCGAATTGTCATGCAATAACGTTATAGCATGCGATAATAACCGGAAGCAGTTGATCTAAAATGAAAGCAGTGGCTTTAAACTGGAAACTGTTGATAGCAAAAGTCGTATCACACGGTTAAAGCAATTTTTCAAACAGAATGAATAGATATGTGTACTAATTAGTTTGATCAAGGAATACAATTTTACCATTATTCTCTACAGTTATATGATAAATATCTTTATATCGAAATGAGTAATAATATTTTATGCTGAAGACTCTAATAGTTCAGCCAACTTCTGGTTCACTTGATTGCATAGCTTAGCAATTTCATTCATTTTGTCATCCCTTTCTATGTCATCGTTTGTCATATGATAATAACTTCTTGTCCTGAAAAGAACATACCGGTAAATATTTTCAATTGTGCAAATGAGGAGCATAAACATACATGTACCTGTCCGTTGGAATTCTTTAAAACAACTTTACCTTCATATCAATATGATAACAAATTACTGCGAGGTATCAATAATAAAACAATACAAGACGACGAAACAAATCAAACACACACAAAATCAATAAATAAACGAGAATATACATGTAGCTTAAGTCGACTTAAAGGGAGACTATAACCAGTGGTAACCTGTAAGATTATACTTCGTTCTACTTCCTGCATGGACCTTCTGGAATAAATCAGATATCCATACATTTAATATATATCCCACAATATTATGATATGCAATGTTTTGTTGTAAATTTAATAGTTGCTCATTATACCTTGGTACGTTTGATCGATGCCTGTCATCAAGTGATTTAAAACATTCGTTCATGGCTTTTGTTTCAAAGTCAGCAACCACGTTCTCCAGATCTAAATGAATAAACACCATGTTTCAGCATGCATTTAACCTTTATTCATCGAACATTTTAATGGTAATTTATGATTTTATACATGTAGAAGCAAGTGTGACATAACGTTTGCGATTTGAATATTGTGTTGTCCGATAAATTAATAGATAAAAAGAAGATGTGGTATGAGTGCCAATGAGACAACTCTCCGTTCAAGTCATAAATTTATAAAAGTAAACCATTATAGGTCAAAGTACGGTCTTCGACACGGAGCCTTGACTTACACCGAACAGCAGGCTATTAAAATGTCCCAAAACTACTAATGTAAAACCAGATTCCTAATTAAGGACCGGTGCAAATAATTGCAGTGCAGTGGGTTGTAACGTTGTCATGGTAACAACACAACACCTTTTTCTTTTGCGTAACTGTATTTATTTACAATTAACATTATTTCCATGTTGTAGTGTTGCATAAATCATTTCATGTGATGAATTGTCTCGTTGTGAATAATAAAAGTTAAGAAAAATCAACAACAAACAAAACAGGAGAATGGAATATCCTTACGAAGATCAATTTAACGTGATATGTAATTTGTAAACATGACCAGTGTGGGTAAAAAGAGAAAGAAGTAAGGCCTTCAACAACAAAGAATCTGAATCTCAAACAAACGAAACAACCGCAATACTAGTCATCTTACTTGGAATATTCACTGAAACAACCTATCCATAGGCAAATGTCTTTTAAAAGTAGGCAATATAGAAGTACCACCAAAGTACCAACTACTGCATAAAATACACTTTTCGACAGTTTTTGTCATGTCTAATATTTTCAATTTATAATTTTTAGGAATACCGTGCAGCGATATGGAATAGAACATTACAGCAAACACATCTGCTAGTTGAAAGGTAACAACTAGTTTAAAAATTTACTGATTTTGTCATTTTTTCAATCGATGTTTGTTTTTCGGAGTCTCTTGAGCATTTAGGTAAATACTTGTATAACTGCAATTGTGTATCTTTCATCAGTTCTATTCCCTCTTTACGGGTAATGTTATTTTACATTCACGGTTGTTGCATCGGTCATAGAATTCGTTGGAGATATTTTAATCGGCATCCTACGGTGTTATTTTACTTGCGGCAATCAACTTTACACTATCAAAAGACTTTAATAATATATCGAAGTTCAGTTAATAGCTTGATATACATTGTTTCGAATATACAAATCAGATGTAATGGTTATCCAGAGGGGCGACATACATTTATTCCTCACTGCATATCTATTATACCGTATATATACAAAAACTATTTACTTCGTTATATTATAATAAGTTATATTAGTATGAATTTGTTCATCGTAAACAGGACACAATAAAATTTAAACTTGGTTTACTTCCAACAAACAACTTAATATGCGTCAGTCACATCCTTTATGTGCTAGTTATCATGACTTTGTAGTATCTTAAACATGTAAAAGTTGATGTTTGTCCTTAATAAGTAAGTATATTGTAGAATCTGTTTGATTTAGTTAAGCCTTCAAATTGATATTTTATTGTGTGTTTTTCTATGTCGTGATGTTATACTATTGTTTCAGAAACAGGGAGAAGGTTTGGTACCATCAAACGTTTAATCCCGCTGCAAATGTTTGCACCTGTCCTAAGTCAGGAATCTGATGTACAGTAGTTGTCGTTTGTTTATGTAATTTTAACGTGTTTCTCGTTTCTCGTTTTTTATATAGACTAGACCGTTGGTTTTCCCGGTTGAATCGTTTTACACTAGTAATTTTTTGGCCCTTTATAGCTTGTTGTTCAGTGTGAGCCAAGGCTCCGTGTTGAAGGCCGTACACTGACCTATAATGGTTTACTTTTATAAATTGTTATTTGATTGGAGAGTTGTCTCATTGGCACTCACACCACATCTTCCAATATCTATCTTAAACATATTTTACTTTCTTTAGAATATTTGCATCTATTGTTTTTGCTTAATAAGTGGTAAGTTTGTATTTACATCTACACAAATAAGTTAAAAGTTATCATAGTAAATATGTTTAAGTACCTGCTGGCATATCCACCTGAAAAGCAGTGTCAAGTTTGCAGTCCTTCTTGCACCATTTATGATAAATAAAATATCCAGCTCTATATAAATGATTCATCATAATCAGTGGTGGTGCAAGAACAGGTTTTTCGTAATACTCATGAACAAGTGAATATCTATGGAACTTCCAAATCAAGACTGCATTATCTTGAACTTTTTGAAATGTATTTCTGAAACAAAATGTGTTAGCTGAAAGTTTTAATTAGCGTTCGGAAATAAAATCGTTTTTCTTGATCATGTTGATAGTCAATATCATAAAAGGGATACTAGCATACAGTAAACACTTAGCTTGATACATCCTCTTCAATCAGATACTCGTGTACTGTGTAGTCTTATACATATCATATTCATCATAAGATATGTTTTTCTTACACTTAAGAAAAAACCCATGTTCCCTATTTGTTTAGAATATGTCAAAACCGCATTGAAAAAGAAGGTAACATAATTGTATATAAACGCAAATCAATCGTGTCTATTTATTTTAACAAAAACACGTAATCAGTACATTGTGAAGAGATAAAACTTTTTTGTTCTAATATATAACTAAACATAGCTTAAGGAGACGGAGCAATATAAGGGAAACCTTGCTTTCCGAATCCTTTAGTATTGATGTATATGTCATGTACATGATTTAAAAAAAAATGTTTAGTGTAAAACAGCTTTAGATCGATAGAACTTTGCAAAAAGACAATGACATGTTCTATCTAAAACTGCATGTTGAAATTATGTTTAATTTTCACACAAAGTCAACCAATCAAAACATATAGCTACTTTCAAAATGTGACTATATTATGCTAAAACAATCAATTACATCTTTAAATACAACAGGTCTGCAAAATTAAACATCGATTAATGGAGGGAGGTGCAATTAATATACTAAGGAATGTGTCGTTTATGAACAATTTTACGGACAACACGTCAAATAAAAGTCAATGACAGTTTGTGACAAAATATACGAAAGGTAAATGAGAGAGATTCTGTAGATATTATCTTATTTAGGTTTTTTTTAAATATATACGTGTAAAAGAGGACCGAAAGATATAAGATTTCAATTTTCACTCACGAAAACATAGCAATCAGCAAGTTCAATAACATAAGGTTTGTTAACACCATGTATACAGCTAGCACAATAGGAACTATTGCAGTTGATTCGGGACATCTAGGTAAAGTACCATTTCTATAAACTGAAGATTCTGTTGTACAAGTTGATGACTCCTGACCTGTGTAAACGAGATAAAATATCAAGAGGTTAGGTGAATGTTACATATGTTGATAAAATGTATGTGTTAACCTTAATTTGTACTGCTTTTGTACATCATTTGCAGATTCATGTGCGAACATTATTCTGTTTTTTAGCATTGTTTTTTTTTTTATTATCACGGGTCATTATATTTCAATATACACAAACAGTGACAATTGAATACTCAAATTCCGGACTTAACTTATTTAAGTTCCTTATTTTGAAAAAAAGGCTGAACAAACATAAGATATTTCCTTTGGAGTCCGTCAATGGATTGTTGGTCGCCATTCAGAAGTTTGATAATACGTTATGGTCGGACACTGTAAACTTCCCGATGAACCACAAGCATAGCTGGTGAACAGTAGCTCTATGCTCCTTATGATATAATTTGACAATTTGCGGAAGTCTTATAATTGAGAGGGTTAAATTTTAAACTTTCAGTTTGCTCACACTAAATATTCATATATCAAATTATGATATAAAAAGATTATATTTGGTATGATTGCCAATGAGACAATTGTCCACAAGAGACCAAAATGACACAGAGATTAACAACTATAGGTCACTGTACGTCCTTCAACAATGAGCAAAGCCCATACCGCATAGTCAGCTATAAACGGCCCCGATATGACAACGTAAAACAATTTAAACGAGAAAACTAACGGCCTTATTTGAATAAAAAAAATGAACGAAAAACAAATATGTAACACATAAACGACAACCACTGAATTACAGGCTCCTGACTTCGGACAGGCACATATATAAATAATGTGGCGGGGTTAAACATGTTAGTGGGATCCAACCCTCCCCTAACCTGCGACAGTGGTATAACAGTACAATATAAGAACAAACTATAAAAATCAGTAGAAAAAGGCTTAACTCATCAGATGGACATAAATTACAAGTGGACGTTGCCGGGTACTTATACATCCCGACATCAAAAAGACACTAGGAACAGATGTGAGAGTACTCGCAGTTATCTGACAGCTAGTTCAAAGCAACTAGCAACTAATTAAAAAATCATGCATCTAAGACAAAATTATCAATCCGTACACATCCAATGGATTTAGTGTAAAGACTTCATAACCAGTCGGAGAAAAACATGACTTTGTGCAATGCCAGTTACAGGTATCGACAGATTGTAGATCCATGAATGTCTATATGTATATAATATACTAGTAATATTTAGTTTTAATTTACTTATAACAAAATCAATATTTATACCAATAAAAACAATCATATTCAATGATCGTATTACAGTGTTAAATTGGTAACCATTTAGAATAAGTTTATTTCAAGGAGCGATAAGTTTACAAGGATCATTTCTAAATTTCCGGGCGAGATTAACAACATTTCCGTAAAAATGAGGATATACTATCCGGTTTGAAATAAGTTTTCTACAGGTACATCCAAACTTCAAAACCAAATCTTTATATATATTGAAAAATTTAGTAAAGGTTTTGAGTAATTTATGGTAACGATATCCCTGGTTTAATAATCTACCAGTAATAAATAGATTGCGTTCGTCAAAATCAAAAACGTCACAACAGACACGGGCATAGCAAACGAGCTGTGAAATATAAACACTGTAAGATGGTTCCAAAGTAACATCACCATCTAAAAATGAAAAAAAAAATAACAATAGGGAACGAAAAATCGTCCTTTTTGTCGTACATTTTAGTGTTTAGTTTACCGTTTAATATATAGTACATGTAACTTAATCCAGGAAAGAACAGTTATTACCGTATACATTTGATGTATTTAAAGTAAGTCCCTTGGGGTCAATTTCAGCAGTATATTGAGAAAATTCTTGATTAGTTAACGAAAATTTATCAATTAAATGCAATTTTGACGGGTCTTTACTGAGTTTAGTCATAATTCGTATTAGTACAAACACAAGTCTGCTATAATACCGATATATGTAGACGTATTTCATTCTGATGAACACTAGAAATAAATGATAAATGTATGTAACGTACTTCGAATACAATTTTATGGAATGGGAGATGTATAATCATTACATACATTTGATCGAGTCGCAGTTTCAAATTATCAACAAACAAAAAAAACAAGAAATGAATTTCAATTATCAATCATACAATTTGCGTAACTATATATCCAACTTGATTACACTGTGTTTTAATATTTGAACTAAATGACTAGACTTTTATGTTGTTTTAAATAAGGGTTAATCAATATAAAGAAATAGTTATTTGCTATAAGGACTTAAAATAATATATTTTATTTATAAAGTACTAGTGAATGTGTTCATGCTTAATTAATTGAAAGCAATAAATCCATTGCCATACAGGTTTATATACAAACATGTTGTTATAGTACCATTATAAGCACATCGTGTGAAAAACATTTAAAGAAAACTTTCCATCAATAAGATTAGAAAAGAAAAGAAAATAACATCATGTTGAACAATTCTAAGTGTTTTTCACCTTTTATATACACGAGTGAAATATGAAATGGAAAGAGCAGCGTGACCATACAATGCATGTAAGTATTAAAGTATCATATACTAAGCACTGTAGATCTTTGTTTCTTATATTCCTATAGTTTTTAAGGATAAACAAAGTACATATATCTGTGCTTATCTTGTGGGTAATAAATGCACTTGGACATTATTTGGAGGCTATAAGGAATAAACGGCTATACTTATTTGACAAAAAAAAACGTCTATTTCAAATTGATACTTTGAATTTTTTAATTGTTTGTTCATAAAACACTGTTAAAAAACTGTGTAAAAAAGCAAATCGACTTATAAGGAATAAAGATATAAAAATCATTTTGTTATTTAATATAACTCTATAATGATTATGAATGTTGCAAGTGTTTACCTTCTATTGTTTCAAGAAATAATTCACCGTACATCTGCCAATACGGTAGATATACCACATTTTTTAAAAGCTGAAATGTTGGTTCCGAATTAGGATACAAATTAGCCTGTGTAATTATTCCAAAGCTCACAAGAACAACCGCAAAAATCATGATGAAAAATTGCAAATCAGTCATCTGAAATAAATAGATCTATATAGTAAACGACTTATTAATCAATTCATAATTTTTGTTTCATTGTCAGATGTTATCGACTTATGCATTTGTGAAACGTTTATTACATAACGGTAAACCAACTCGTGATGGCGTCCGTATAGAATTCATTTGAGAGCAAGTTGATTGGGTTAAATCCTGCTGAGTGCATCCGAAAAAGTATGAAAACAACACGAACGATATTTCAGGATGTCGTCGTATATTAGTTCTTTTTGGTATATTTACAGTAACTGTTATACTTTAAAACCCGTTAAACTGTCGTATAATCCTAAAGTCTCATAAATGACTGATAAAGGATATGTGTATCGGAAATAGATATAGATAAAGGCAATACTAGTTTACCGCTGTTAAATATTCAATTATCTATTACATCTAACCAAATTTCAGTCAAAACCAAAACCAACACCAAGGGAAACACACAAACGATACGATGAAAAAACAGGGAACAACAGTAACACTGAACTGCTACAAAAACAAAAGCCAACATACATATAAACGAACAAAGTGATGAGAATTGCCGTTTTTCCGACTTGGTACGGGATATTTTTAGAAAGAAATTGTTGCTTATACTTGGTTTGATGGCTAGCAAACCCTCTCGCTTATATGGCGTGACCGGATTACAGTACAAACAAATGCATACATAACTAATTTAGGATACTAACATATTTAGGTAATACACATTATGTCAAGTACAGTTTACCTACCATTTTACCTATCATGATAATCTTCGGTCCAGTATTTTTTGCAACGTAGAAGAATTGTAATGTGCGCAAGATAAAGAAGGCAAGGGTTACACTGTACGCCATCCGTGCCCATACAAAATCATCCTTTTTCATTGAAAATCTTAGAATGACTGACAATAAATACATAATGTACATGACTGCGTCAAATTTGTTCCAATTGTCTGTCCACCAGCTACATATTCTGTGCCATAAGAGGCGTTGTTCTCTCTGACATATCTGGAAAACACATATTTGATCAACGTTATGTATTGAAACCGATTTTTTAATCAGAATACATTCTCAATCGAACAAGGACTGATTCGATATCAAGTTGACTATTGATTTATATTTATGTGTACACTTAATCATAAGTAACCAATTATAAATAACGACGCAATGGTGAGTAAGGTAAACAAATGGCCAGCCTCTACAAATTTTGCATATCTTTTCTATAAAATAATTCACCTTACAGCAAATTTAAGGTGTCCCCTAGCACAAGCTTGAGCGGAATTCTTTACAAAAATAATTAAATTAAATTTCGTAAGATGTAACACCACCAAAAATGCATCTGGTCAACACGTATGTTTTAAAGGGGACAATTCGATTGTGTTTATTTATTCATTTTATGTATATTGATATGTTTACCTGTCGAAGTTCTTCTAATAACAAAGTCAAAATCCAAAAGAAAATACAGAACTCCATAGACGAGAGTTGACCATCAGAAATTGGGTGTAGATTTGTAAGAACGAAGAAGCTGAAGCAGCAAAGCATCAAGAGATAGGAGATCTGGAAAAGATGTTACAAATAAATTATAATTACGAACCAAGACAAGGACATTTGGAAATATTAATAAACAATATTCTAACTTAATGTATAAAAAAAATTATGCTGATCCATTTAATTCTTACATCATGCAGGCAAACGTAGAAACTAATATTCGAAACCAGAGTTTATATAAGTGAAAATCGAAATATGAGATAAAAGATATGAAGTCCAAGAAGAGTAAACAAACAATGTCATCGCTTTGTGAAAGAATTTACACGGTAAATTCCATTTAAACATTGGTGTTATAAATACAATTTAAAACGAAAAAACATTAATTGTTAATAAAAATTTCATATAGAGTTCAATGTTTGGTTCAGTTTCTACAAGAACTTTACTAAAGTTGTGTAAAATTATTCCTTTAGGGTCCGCTCTTGTAAAATAATAGATATGCAAGAAATAGCAATGAAAGTTAAATAGTGATCAACATTGTTAAAATGTATACATATACTGTCGGAATACGCAATCCTCTCGATTTATTTTTTTATTTTTTAATATTTCTAGGAAAATATAATCCTATAAAAATCGAAAAATCAATTGAATCGATATTTCATCTTTATAATTTCCATATAAAACATCATCACAATTATTGGATATATCATTTCGTACCTTAATGATGTGTGTGTTAAAAACATGACTCATTTCCTAAAATTGCATTAAATTATCATAGATATTGCTCGTTGTCAAACATTTCACTGATTGATTTCTGATTTCGTTATTCAATTTAAGTGAATTAGTAGACAAAGAGACGATTTTTGTTTTAAAATAGACGTTTGGTCATGTTATTCTTTTTAATCATAGTTTTTAAAATATATATGTTGTCGTATAATATGTATAACTTGCATGAATTAAAAAACTATTAATGAGTTCTTACCAAATTTGTCCAAAATTTTGTCACAGGTGCACCATAGAACCAATACAACGCCTTTATCAAGTACATTTTACCCTCTGATGAGTCTCTACAACCCCACCAGTCAATTCTTAAAAATGGTTCTTTATAATTATTTTTGTCTCTACTTTTGTTTGCAACAAATTTAATACATGGTATGAAAATAGGAAAGAAAATGCAGGCAAGGATCTGAAATTATAACATGCAAGATTATATAAAAATGAAATCATTTACAGAAATATTTTCGATAAAACGAGTACGTGAAAAGGCTACACATATCCTGCTTAAAAAGATATTAGTTATTATCTCTTTTTAAACGAAAACGTTTCTTGGTATCATTACTGTATTATATTATTTCTTTGATATACATTTATCTTCTGATGAAAAAAATTATTTAGTTGAGTCAACGAGACTGAATTGAGTAAACAGTAGTTTAATAAAGCTCATATCAAATAAATCGATTTCGAAGATGAAAAGGAAGGAGACATTGCGGAAATAGCACGAATTCCAGATGTAGCGGAACTGCATACGTTGACTATTAAGGGGGTTCGCGGTTCTAAATCATTTATATAGGATTTCTCTATATTTTTCTATAAATGAACTTTATCTTATAGTTAATAGAAAAATAAAATAAAAAAATCGGGTCACCGTTCCTTTGCGCTCACAATCTGCCTTCGAAAAAAGCATACATCTTTGTAAAAGTTTTTTTTTCTGTTGACCTAATAGGAGAAATAAAGTTAATATCGAAATAAAAAAAGAAATTTATTACAGTAATCGCTAACATTTTACAATAATTTAGTTTAAGTACAGCATATATCGAAATTATATTAAAAAATATAGGTCACCGATGAGTTAAAAGAGATATTTCAATATTAAAGCCAAAAAATGGCATTATTCCACCAAAGGGAGATAATTTGGAAGTTTTTCAATGATGTTTACAATTTAAAAGTCATCTGGGGCCAACACGAATTAATTGTTTTGAATGTTTTTTGTACCATATAATAAAGTAACAACTACAAAAGGTAATAAATAAAATTTGTAATGAAAAACAAATGTTTAATTTTTTTCTGAAATGTTTATACCCTCAAGCCTCCTTAAGCGAGTTTGATACACATGCATCACCCACTATGCGTTTCCCAATTTTACACCTACTCTTGTTTTTAAAAGATGCATCATTGCAAAACATGGCACTTGCAAATTAAGATACAGTCATGTTATATATTGATGCTGATTACTACCAAAAGAGTGAAAGTCAACTCTTGTTGAATACCGAGGAAAAGAGCAAGGTATGTAGCAAACAATCGTGTTCAATCTTTAACCAAGTTAAAATCAAGTTTGCTCTATGTATTCGATTAATTCAATCACCCTCTGAAATGCTGAATTATGTGTTATTGCGTATCATTAAAACTAAAGGAGAAATTAAAGAATATCTACAGATGTTCTTTTTTTTCCTTGAGGCAATGCAGGTTTCGTATTTAAATACTTTAAAATAGGTCTGTTAAAATAACAAACGTATAGCTAATTTCTGTGACATATGGTTTCTTGTGAAGATTTGTCTCATTGGCAATCATACCTTATCTTCTTTTTTATATTAACAAAAAATATTAGTGATCAAGTTATCCATCACTGTGATGACATTGTATTCGGTATCAATTTGTTGGATTATGTGCGTCATTCTCATTTATGCGATCACAAAAGTAAATCACAGCCCTGTTTGTGAAATTCTAAAACTCTAACAAGGTTGTGAATTATATAAGATAACCCTATTTCAATATAATTTTTGTCCTGCCAGTTTTTTAAGATACACATAATGAATGTCTGAATATCATTTGTTTTTATTTGCACGAAAAAAAAAAGATAAAAATAAAACAAAATTTACACAAACCATTTCTCTAGACGTTAATATAGACATATGTTCTCTCCAAATACTTTTAAGTTTCGTTTGGCATGCTGTTGTACCCATAAACTGCATTAGCTCATTATTTGCAGAAATCTTCACAACAGTCTTCATTGAACAACCATATTCCTTTACAGGTTGGGTTAGTATTTTCTGTGTCAGGACTCTGTCATTCGAATACATTTGTGCTACACCATTGCAGGCTAAAATCTCAAAAAACCTTGATGTAATAAAAAAACAATCGGCAATGCAGGTAGATAGTCAATTTGCAATAATTACAATTAACTGAATAATTTGCAAGTACAGTTTTTTTTTCCTGTGATTCTTAAAATGCGAAAACCTACATGAAGGACCAAGTAAATGATAATAGCTCTATATATAGTGTTATTCCTTTATAGCTGACCCTGGATTTTTTCCGTTTTACTGAACACTGTAATGGTTTTTACCATTTATTGAACATTTACAGAATAACCCCACTACATGCTGTAGCATAAACGTATTACCAGAATTCGGCTAATTATGGAGGAAAAAGTTTCAAAATGGCTCCTTTACTTGTGGCCTTGTTATAAGTTAACAAATTAAATAACACGAATTTGAGTATCGGCTTCTTTTCACAAATAAATGGATTTGAAATATCGAAACAACTATTTCCTTTTTACAATCTGTCATTGTAGTCTATAAATTACATATATATAATCAAGCATTTCAGCTTGCATTATGATTTTTTTTCGTTAAGATTATGCTGATGACAAGACACTCACTGAACAAAGCCTGTGAATTTACCTCGAATTTTCCATAAATGATGCTCCAAGATCCATGTTTTCTTCAGCATCTGCTAGCTTGGATAACACCTTCAACATCGCACTAGCAAACAAAGCTGCATCTGTTTAAAAATAAACTTATCATATTTGAATACTACAATATACATATACACACTTGTGTATGTGTGCATTCTTTCGTACCTTGTTAGCCTTCGACTGTTATCTGCTCTTTGGTCGGTGTATTGTCTCTTTGACCAAATCCCCATTTGCATTCGAAATTGTATGTAAACACCAAATGAGTTGTCCATTAAAACACGTAATACTTCATGAGATGTTCCATTTACTATACACGCTAATTGCTACCGAGACATTTGTTGTCTGGTTTCTGATGTATTTATATCGGTAGATGATGTGCCTTGTTTGGCATCATACATGTAGGGAGTTAATGCAATTCCTTCAGATGTGTTCTACTGGATTGTGCACTCGAAAAGGTTTAACGAGGACTGCTCATGTCTTAAAAATAAATTCGGCACTTGTCTGTTTTATGGTCGGGTTGTTGTCGCTTTGACACATTCAGCATGTCCATTCTCAATTTTATTGGGGTCAGTTTTATTGTTTCATCCTCTTGTGATTTTGGTTTGCTACGGTTCAAGATGAAATATTGTGTACCACATCAACCTCTTTTGTTTTTGTTTTAGAAAACTGATGATGCTTTTTTATTTATATTGCACCGATAATGTTGAATATATATAAGTATATTTACATAAACATGTCCCTTTGGTATGGTTTGCATCTTCTGTCAATCCATTTTTCAATAAAAACATTACATCGTCACGTTTATTAAGTATAACTGACCAAATAATGACATCTCTTCTTTTTATTTCATCGCTCTCTTCTATATCTGCAAAAGGTTAATGATGTCTACTTGATGTCATCTTTGAAGAGGACAAATAACAAAATGGAAATATAAATCATATATCCTGATAATTATCAACAAAGAATAGAAAAATTGAATGTTATTAATTCTGACCTATTTTTGGAAATGCGTTCAAAAGATTGAAAATCAATATAAAAAATACAATAATTCGGGTCACTATCGTTCTTGTAACGATTAAGACGAAACTTGCACAATGTAAGTAAAGTTGGTGTACGGCCGAGGTTAGGTCTTTATGATTGCTTTGAGCATGTCCATCTTTGAACAAAACCATCGTGGTGCTGTCGTGGCGAAATTGAGTCGTAGAGAATAACAGTGAGAGCGTACCAAGTTCGTGGTAAGATCAAAGTACCATCGTAGCGAAATCGCGATTCTTGTCAGAAAGATTGCACTACGATTTCACACCGATGTTACTTCGACCTCACTACGACCATCACGTTCTCCCCGCGACCTTATAACGCTTCTACTACGACTTTACTACTATTAAAGACCATAGAACGATTCCTGCACACCCATGCTGTCCTTATACGGTCGTATTACGACCTGACTACGTTCATTCTACAACAATGTAGAGTTCTAGCTTTGCTCATTGTTATTTTCACAATAATAAAATGAAAGCTCTCCAGGTTTTTTGTCTGTATGTTATTTGGACCTCATGTCCATGCATGACTTCCAACAGTTCAATCATATCTGTAGTAGTCTCACCATGTGTTTATAAAATATCGTCATTTGATCTTGATGGATCAGCAATATGATCTGATTCAAGTTGGATTAATTGATCCAACATCTCTACTGGATCAAGATTTGTATCAGAGGCCAATCTGACTCTAGTTGTACCCCTACCACCACGCCCACGAGTTCTTATAGAATGTAATGGCATGCCTGTGTTGTTTTCGAGAATACTACGTATAAATGACATGTAGAAAGATTGGAACAGTATCTGATATATTGAACAATATGTTGGCGTTATTGATGAGAGCGTAGTTAGATCGCGGTCGGTTGGAACGTGGTACCATCATGGTAATAGCGTGATAAGATCGTGTTATAATGATGATAATCGCAATGAAGCCAGATAATAAGCATGGTTAGAACGTGGTACAATCGTAGCAGGATTGTAATTGACTCGTAATGCAGACGTAGTAGCATCGTCGAAACAACGAACATCTACATTTGAATGCCGCTTATAGCGCGACCTCACCACGATATCATTTTATTTTAAATCGCGGTGAGCGTGTTGCGATCGTCGTCTAGTGGAACTGGGGCATTATTATTATTGTTTATAATGTAGATATCTGTATTTAACTACATATCTTATTATACTTTGTTATCATCAAAACAACTAGTATATACCAATTAATATTGTATCTTTTTATGTTGTAATGTTGCACTACTGTCTCAGGTAAAGGTAGAGGTTTAGGTTGGCGCCAGGGAAAACGGTAAAACCCGTTGCGTATTTATGTATGTTTTATAAGTCATGAGCCTGATATTCGGTGTTTATCGTATGTGGTTACCGTTTTTAACTTGGTGGCTACTTGGAAGGTGAGTTGTCTTATTGGCACTCATACCACACCTTCTAAGATATAATTTTTTTTTTGTAAAGGCACAGTGAGTTTTATAAGATTCTTTCTCTTAAACGAATACCGACAATGAATAAGTTACATATAACATATGTATATTACTATGCCCTAATTTTGAAGAATTTGTGTAATACCTCTGTGTGTGAAAAATATAGCGAAATCCTATATCAAATAAAAAAACAGATTTAGACCTGCGAGCCCCCTTACGTGCTATTGTTGCTTTCATTGATGATAGATGATTGATATACACGTACAGTTCGTAAACTCTATACAATACACTAGAATATCAAAATACTGGAATACCATGTTTATAGTTCAATTCAAATATAATTGTATGCTAAGTATTAGTTTGAAACGGCTACTCACCTATGTAAACATCATACGATTCGTCCTGTAATATACGTTTCAGGAGTTTACCAATGTCTTTAAAAAAACGTTTAACACATTCTTCGTCAGAATAGATCATATCTCGAGTGTGTCGCCCGCAACACCATGTCTATTTGGAAAAAAATACATATTTGCAATTCTTTAATGTTACAAAATATAATTGTCTGAAAAGGGTTCGATCATTTGTTTATAGGATAGTTTCGTATGTTATACACTGACGAACTGAATCAATTTCTACATTACCTGAGGTAATGAAACTTTCCAGATCATTGACGTTGCGCTAATTACTTAAAGGGGCATTATTTGTCAAATAACTGGATCCATGATAATCAGATCAGTTTGAATTCATCTCATAGATTTATAGGTTATATAACCAGGTCAGCTTGATTTAAAACAAAAATAATGTAAATCATGGTCTGAGCATGTTACACACGATAAAGGTGGTATCTTATTGGCAAAATAGCTGAAAGAATTGTGTTTAAATTGTTGCTACTTTATAACTAAATATTGATATTCTTTCATATTGTACGGAACACCTCTCAATTAAAATTTCAAGTAAAGGCTGTATAGTAATGGGTGCAACTGAGGTTCAAATATTGACTTGCAAGTGAATAATACATTTGATCTTATTTTGACCAAATTGACCAAGTAAAACATACTGCCATGAGCGCAAAATTACTTCATCATTCCGCTTTAAAATATGTTTACATCTCTAAATGATAATTGTGCATTTCTATATTACTGCAATTGATTAAGAAAAAAGAAAAAAATGATATAGGCCGAAGGAAAAATGAATAACTTTAAAGTCAGCAAGTCCTCTTATTATTCTAACTACAATTTATAAAGTAAAATCACAAAAATACTGAACTCCGAGCAAAATTCAAAACGGAATGTTCCTAATCAAATGGCGAAATCAAATGATAAAACACATCAACCGGATGGACAACAACTGTCATATTCCTGACTGGGTACAGGCATTTTTTAAAAGGGAGATGTGATTCGTTATAGATCACCCATGACTAGATCAATATTTTAATACAAGAACATGTCAATCAAATTTGATTACGCATCGTCATATGCGAGACATGTATATGACATTTGCGTCAACTGGTAATCGATTGCAAGTCGTCATATGACATGATACACAGATTGGTGCAATGCATGTTTCCCATATACTAATTAAATCTGATGACATGGCAAAAAAAATTAAAACAAATCTTGACGAAATACAAAAATCAGCTGATCTGCAAGGTATCTTCTTGCCTCAATGCTTGAGATTCGAGTTACAACCATATATAACGCCGACTGATGAAATCCATATTAGTCTAGTTGGTTGAGGCGGTATTGCCATGAATTCTCATTAATGGGGTACAATCCCTTTAAGAGAAGAAGGAACATTTGCTTTTTCATATTTGGAGCTGTTTGATAGTTGTGCAAAATTAAAAATAAGTATATGTTAATCATGGTTTAAGTCCTGAATAATCACAGGCTATAAGATGGCGAACAGTAGTCGCAAAGATGTCACATCAATAGGCAAAGAATGATAGGTATTCATACATACCCGTTTTGTATGATATTGTAGTCTTGACTTTAAAAGAATCCCCGCGCTGTCATCACTTTTCATATACTGAAAACATTTAAAAAAAAAACGTCCTCAATGAATTACTATTGATTTATTGTTAATTTGGTTAGTGCAAGAAGAATACTAGTATTATATGTATAATAGCGTGGAGATTCCGTGTTCATCAATAATTAAATTTACATTTGAAAAAAACGATGTTTACATACGTTCGGTTTGTTTTCCCGTATGCATTACTTCACATTGGCAATCATACAATAACTCCTTTTTACTTTTTTATATATGTATCGATGGATAACATCAGTAAAGATCATTTACAAAAATTTTTAAAACAAATAATTTGTTCACATGATTGATTTAATTTTATAGTAACAGTATACCCTTCGTGCGTTTTTTTTTTGGAAAATACTTTTAATTTCAGCTACAAGAGGACGTCATTTATGGTGTTATTATGCAGTGTATTAGATCAGTATTCACTATGTTAGTGCTAATTACTGTTTTTTTTTCTCCCTTTTTGCTTTTTTCATAAATCAGGTTGTTAGTTTTCTGAACGTTTTTACATGTGCCATTTCGGTACCTTCTTTAACTGGCATTGTAATCATTGTTGAATGCTGTAAGATGACTGTGTTGTTACCCTCCTAAGTCATTTGTTTTCTTCGGGGGAAATTTTTCTCGATGGCAATAATACCACATATTCTTATTTATATATAAATTACAGTTTTCATAGTGTTCATTTTTCACCAAAACAGAAGATGGCCGATATAAACTTCACTTGCTTAAATGACTTACCACATGAAATTGAATGAAAGGCAGCTATCGAAAAAAAAGCTTTTCGACCCAGGAATTTATTTGAAAATGTTCAATATTTTGTCATGAAACAAGCAAAATACAGTGATTTTGTAACAAATAGGACATATAACGACTTCTATATATTTTTTTCTATTATTAAGTACTAATATCATGTAAAATGCTGAACACTGCATTGACCCATATATCTATAATCTGTTTTATTTTCAAGAATATTTATGAATACTTATGATTAAATTTGTTTCAGAAATCTATATTTGTTTTAATTTGTTTCAATTTACAATCTATACCAGCTTAATCAAAACGTTACCAGCTTGTAATTTTGTCGGAGTTTTTTATATGTCCATGATTTCCAAGTTGTTATATCAATATCTTCTATATTGCCATCGTCTTCCTCTTTTGATAACTGCATGATGAACTCTACAGGGGAATATAGTACTGATTTAATATAAATAATGTAGTTGCAAAAAAAATAAATCTATAGTTAGACAACAAACACGTGTTTTCTGTAATGCATTCTATAGTTAAGCAATGAACGCTATGATTAGAGTGGGAAGGTACTCAACCAGTGTTTCCGCTGGAAAAAATAATAATTGTGGCGATAAAAATTCGTCATTTGTGAAAGAATTTGGCGAAAGAAAAATATATAACGATTTATTTTCCTCCATCTTGTTTAATTACTTTTATTCGAGTTTCTCGGACTTTACCATATCAGACAATACTCGGAATTTACCTTGACCTCGTTAAGATTTGGACAGAAAATCAATAATTAGCTGATTGAATTTCTAGCTATCGACAACAAAGGACTAATTAATAAAGGTGTTGATTGAATTGATTGACAAAATAATATACTTTAGGTAATTGATTAGGGAGACTTCTTTAAAGTCGTTTGAGTGACACACGTGTTTCAAGCATAGTTTTATGTCTCAACTTTTTCATTTACGAAGGTCAAGAAAAGAAAACTGTCGTTATGACGAAATCTATCGAAAAGGTTGGGAACAACTCCTCAAATGAGTGTAACCCTTCAATGTAAATATGACTACACATGAAATGAGGGATCAACTTCTGTTTTATTGTAAAAAACACTTCTTTAGTATAAAAGGGCACATCAGTATTTTTCTTTTAAAGAAACTTTCCCTACGAACTATACTGGTATTATATTATCAAAACATGTCCATTAATTTTGATATGTTGCAGGACTTATATCTTCTTTATCATTAAAAGTATAGTGGCCCCGTCATCTAGAAAAAATGTTCAAAATACAAAGAATATTTTTCCCATTTTAGTTAAAAAAAAAAATCTGTTGTTTTAAAGTAAATGTTTAGTGTTTATTCATTAAATTGTAGAATCTAAAATCAGTTTGAGAGAATGTTCATAGACACAATGGGGCAAACTCATTTTAGGGGGTAGAAAAAAGATCAATTGCAAACGAAAAATATATGTATGTTACTTGGCGAAAAAAATAATAAAGTGGCGAAAAATATATTGTTTTGGCGAAGGAGAAGGCGAAAAAAATAATTCGCCCAGGGGAATCCCGGTACTCAACAAATGCACATATTGTGTGTTTTATCTGGTAATAAATGTAAACAACGATTGATAATACAAAGAATAAAATCGTGTCATAAAAAATCAAATATGAATGTAACGTTACAGTGTGGCAATTCTTTACCTGTACATATCGCTTTGTCATGGGGAAAATTATAAATAATCTCGATTAATTTTTATATTGCAAAAACAGTGATCATAATTGAGAAATAGATAAACAAACTGTATGTTTTAGTGTATTCGATTTCAAATAAAAGGAAAATACCTTTAAAATCAAAATAACTAAGATTAAATTACACAGTTATTGCATTGACAAAAGTAGTCAATAATATCTAACCTTCGGGAAGGTACGACATTTATGTGCTATCTGATGACAGCAGGACTAAAGTACAAACACATTAGGTTTAAAATGACTGCATTAAGATTTCAGATAAAAAAAAATAATATTCTGAAAATACAAGTTGCGATACTTATTAAATATAGACATACGATGATCTTTTTTTATTAAATGACAGAATTTCGATTTGAGATAAATCAAACTTATATTTGTAAAAATTAAATTTGCAATACATTTTACATTTAGACACAAACTATGATCATGTTTAAATGCAATTTCATAAAAACTAAGCATTATCACATTCTTTATATTAATGGACATACAGTAAATTAAAGCGTTTACAAGTTCTGTATATTGAATTTCAATTCAATTCAATATTTTATTTAAGTCTCATCTCTCAATAATATATAATACAACATTACATTAAATGTAAAAATATAAAAATATAAAAAGAGAGCTATTCTGTACAGAATTACAAGAGACTATAACATTAAAAATTATATAAAGAATGCATCTATTATAAAACATATTGACATTAACATTATTTACAGTATAAAACATTTCTACGTCTATTTAAAATAAGATTACATGCTTTGGCACAGCTACGAATCATATTATTATCTGTACATAAAAACACTAATTTCTGTTTATCATCAAAAGACATAAAATCACTATTAAAGTACAAATTTTAGAAAGAACTTTTCGTTTAAATTAAAGCATAGTTTTTTTTCAATTAATTTCTTTGATATAATGTTACAAATAAACAAACTTACCTTTTAGAGTAGCTTATTTCCTTTGATAGTAGCTTATCTATACACAAAGTCATGTCATCTCCTTTAATAGGTTTAAATGTACGTGAACAGTGTGTCTTTTTTTTGTCTGAAGGAATCAGCCATGACCGAAAAATCATTTAAAACCCCTTACACACGCACTTAAAATTTTTGAATCATAATGATATGATAGAAACACAAATTATAATTACAGACAGTAAGAAGTTTTATGAAATTCGCTTATCTTGTATTTGAATGTTTGTCAGATATTCAGAATCCTCTGGTTTTATCCATGTTGTGCCAATAACACGTTTTGACTGCTTACCCCTACTTTTCTTTCGATGATATTTATTACATACATGTTATAAAAATCAGTATTTCAAAATCTTATAAAATCCTTGTAATTGTGTTCATTGTTTTTTGTTTTTTTTTAGGGGGGTTACAAAAATACTGTGTCTATGCGAAATGTCAAAAAATCTAGAGAAAAAATATTCCACCCTCTTTGCAATGGCGTATAACTGGAAAACAAGCACATAGACTCCTAATTTGTTTCTGCTACTTTATATCTCTTATTTACATATTAAAAATTTATAATAGTCTTTATAAAAGCTTGTTAATTTGAAACAGAGTAGCGAAAATCCATAGTTTAAACATATTTTATTGTTCAAAATGACAAAAGGATCAGACACAAGTTTAACAACTTAGTAACGTCTTCTCCAAAATTAATTTTTTTTCTGATTATATCACAACTTGGATATAAAAGTTAGAGAACATTAAACAAATAACTGTACGGCAGTACAACTTCACAATGCTTTATCATTATGACTATTTGCCTCGAATAACATAAAAAAAAGATTTGCTGATCGAGGACATCATTATTTTTTAACAGTTAACAACTCTCTGTCAGTCAAAACAACCTCACATATGTTGTTATGACTGTTCAGATACCTCAAACTACATTTTAAAAACTATTCAAATGTTCTCGGGACATCATGAGTTTTGTCATCTGCATTTCTTGTATACATATTTTTGTGCGAGTTTTTAAAAAGAAGAATAACAAACCAACAAAAAAAAAATCATTGAAAATCCAAACTGAAAGTCCCTTATCTAATGGCAAATTGACAAATGACAAAGGTTTCAACAAATATTGAAATTCACATCATTTAAGGATGTACTTAGGTGAGGTTTTGGATTTTGTGTCAAATGTTCGGACTCCTTGGTGTTTTTCCATACAATACAATGTAAAATATTTTGCCCCATAACACCCATTAATGTTTTTATACAAGATTTAATAGCTCATGAAAGGTCATTTACCAAAATTTTAGAAGATTCTTGATTTTCTCTCTTTTGTTTTGAGACCCAAATATTACCAATGCAAACATAAGGTAAAAGTCCGAGTCAGCCTTTTCCCCGAAATATTTTAAATCTCAAATATCTCGAAAAGGAGGTCCATGTATTGACCTATCAATATTTTTAGCTTATTTTTATCCTTAATAGATGCTCTACCAGCTTATAGTATTAAATTTATATTCTTAATTTATTAATTTTCACCTAACCTCACCTACGTACATCCTTAAAACTAAAACAAATAGTTTATATTTCACTGTAAACTTATACTTGATATCAAACAAAGCATGTCTATAAAATTATTCAAATAGGCTTTTGGTTTAAAGTTCTACCTTGAGGGTAATAAATATATAAATGATAAAGAATAAAAACACATCTCAAATCAAATCGTTTGCGTTAGTTGTTTTCTACTTTAAAGCATTTATGAAACAATAGTTAGGATATGCACATTTGTATTTGATTGAAAGAAATGAATCGTAAAAAGAATTTTCTGATACTTGAAAATCACGATTTGACTAAGCTTGTTTCAAAAACATAATAAAAAGTATCAGTCATTGTGCTATATTTCAAACTAAAAATCTTTTAAAATCTATATTTTATAAAAAGAAACACTCTAATGCATAACCATCGTTCTTTCGTCTGATCATTGTTATTCGGAATACCATCGGTTTTTTATCCCAACAAACTCTACTTTCTTTTAACTTAAAATGGACGATAATATTAAGGATCAAACGTTAAAGCAATATATAACGCTGACTCTTATTGCTTACAAACATTGCATTTTCACTTTTTTGGAAAATTGACAAATTAGCAATTATACCACATTTCCGTATTTCAATTTTTTTTTCATATTTCATATATGTATCGTTAGCTCTGTGCAGTATCGTGCATTGTTTAAGAATACACATTTTCAATCTAAAAAGTTAAGAATCCACCAATAAACTACTAATAAAAAAACTGATTACCCAAATTTTCAATTTGCACTTTCCCGTGTACATGTACTTGTTGACATATTAACTTATAATCTTCATATAGAAGTATCTGAATTATGTTGACTTTTATGCTTTTGGAACGCTATGATTCGTTCAAATTTTTTTTGGTTTTAATAACCAGGAATAAGCAACATATATATTGCATTTTTCAACAAGTAAAAACCAACCAAAAACTCAAGCAAAACAAAAATATAAGAAAACACAACAAAGCATAAATGTGAGGGAAAAAACATCTCATAACAAGATAAAAACTATTACATTGACAATGGACAACTGCATTAGTGCAAATAAGCCTCGATTTATAACAGTTGTTATATAATTTTTCAAATAAATCTAAAAACGGATACAAAATTAATGAGATGACATTGTTATGCCTCTAAAGCCTTTTCCATCAATAATGCATTCACCATTGTGTAATACAGACAATTCATTGTTTCAGCTGAAGGAAAATGTATGTTGTAATACTATTGTTCCTTCTGTCGGTATGTATGTTTGTCATTTAAAAAAAAATATTTGGTATAAAAGTATACACATAGTTTCATCAAATCATTCTACAGAATATCCAATCAGAAGACGAAATGACCAGGTTTTTGATTTCAACAGTCATGATTGTACTTGTAACGCAGGTGAGCATTTTTTATTTGTTTTGTCTTGTCAAGATTGTTTGATTGTAATATTTACAGCTTGTTTGACGATGTCGAAACCTTCATTTATGATTTTCGTCATTCAAATAAAGGGCTAATGATGTTATACATGTTATATCTTAGGTCTTTGTTATTCATTTTTTTCAACTCTGAGAAACGATTTCAGGGTGTCTGCTCTTCTGTATGAAAATAACGCGCCTTATGAAAGACTGTTGTAAATTGATAGTCCAGAAATAATAGAAATGAAAAAATAGTGAAAAAAATACAAGTTGGTATTCTTGATTGTGAGAAATAATCAATTTAAAATTTGGCAGAAATAATTCTAAATAGATTTTTTTAGATACATCAAACAATGCATTGTACCTGTTTTTCTTTCAAGAGCTTATTAAAAATAGATTTTATTTTTTTTTTATTTTATTAGATATTTACTGTATTTAATACAACTAAAAGGTGAAAAAGTAGGGTTTAGTTGGCAAAAACTTTTTTTGGCGCTACATAGATAAAACTAGAGGATTTATGAGTATCTGACAAATTGACAAAGACAAGAGTAGCGAACATACTGTATCTCTATTAACAAAGACGTTTAAAATTTTGTCTTTTTAATGTGTTATGGGTGGGTTTTATTGTCGTTATATTGTTAACTCATTTCCAAGTATTTCATTTGGCATGAAAGTTAACTAAATAATTTGCACAAGAGTCCCAAGGTATCATTTTGAAATATAATAACGTTTTTAAAAAAGTAGCATATAAAATATAATTGAAAGCATCGTGTTTGAAGAAACATCCCAAATAGAGCGTAGATGTCCATAGTTTGATAATTTAAATTAATTTACATATATTTTATATTCTAGGTTCTATTCCTTCACATGTTTTACGCTTTGTTGTTTGCGTCCAAAAAAAGCATATCGAATACATTTACATAATCATTTGAATGTAGTTTTAAAGAAAAACGACCCAAAGCATTGCTGACACAAAACGCTAAAATGGAATTCTTCTTCCTAATAAAAAGATATGTTTTTGCTTTCCTGCTTAAGTCTAAAAGCTTCCACGATAAATGTCTTGAAAATTAGACTCGCATTGAAATTATAAAACAGGTATGAAGTCAGTGCCTCAAATATGATTGTAAAACATGTATATTCTTGCTTTACCTCACAAAATTCGTATACCAATTTTGAAACAAAAATATGTCAATCTGAAAGAGGAAGCTTTAATTTGAAAAAAAACACGATTGAATTGATGTATCTATAATACTAAAATTACGAGGTCCAATTTGTCAGCCGTCATCGGGTAAAAACGACAAATCAAAGACTTCAACTATATATTTAACTAAAATAGGACAATGGTGTAGATTAAAAATTACACCACTCCAGACCCTTTTGTTTTCAGCATAATTCATATTGCCAATAATTAACAAGTTCCGAGTCGAATCCGATACCAATACAAATAGTATATTCAGCTATTACCTTATCTGTACGTTCCGCATTTGACAGGCGCACCACCAAACGGTGTATTTAGGATTTTGCTATATAGACGGGTCATAATCAAAGGACTGACACTACTAAATTCAATCATTGTCAAATTGTTCCCTATTGTAGTTTTATTCAGCAATCAGCAAGACTTTCTAAGATAACTAATATAGGACAATGCTGCTGATTAAAAAATACTCCATTCCTGGATAGCCAGGACCTTTTGTTTTTCAAATAATTAATATTTCCAATAACTGATAAGATCCAGGTCGACGGGTTCAAACAGAAAGATTTGAAAGCAGATAAAACTGTGTATCTTATAATCGACATGATTTATCAGATGACAATACCAATTACTAAAATAAGGCTTAGGCATAGTTATGTATACTTTTATTCAGTCACGGACCCGCGATATCACGGGTGTGTACTTGTATAATGGTAAACAAATAAGATGTAGTATGTATTATGAATTGTAGGTGCTTGGAAGGAGTTTACGGGATGCAAGGTATAGACATTTATATTTAATCATTCATATTGTATATCTCCTCTCATTAAGTCCGGATACATTAAACTGTAAAAGGTTTGTGTTTGTTAAAAAATAAATTCATTATAGATACCTGAATTGTACATGCACCATACGGATGTTTCGTCTACAAAAGAATAAAATGACGCTCGAATCAAAAAAGGTTAAAACGCCAAATAAATTCAGGAGCATTGAGGACCCAAAATGCCAAGCATATAGATTATAGTTATATATTTGAGGTGATAATGGCGTACTAAATTATAATCCTGGTACCTTTTTGATAACTACTTTGTATTTACTTTACAGTTTACATTGCATCTGTTTTCTCTTATTTGTATGACTTTTGATGTTAAGCGGTATGTATACAAAACTTTAAAACTTTTAGTTTTATAGATAGCTACACCTATACCTATCCTCAAAATATAGAAATAAGAAAATGTGATTTTAATACTATTGAGACAACTCTCCACAGAGTCCAAAAAGAAAAGTATAATAGGTCAAACTATGGCTCCCATCACGGAGCCTTGTTTGACAACGAACAGCAGGCAATTAAGGACCCAAACTTTTGTAGAATAATTCAATACCAATTACAAAGGGTCTAATCTATAAATATAAAAAAAAAACAAGAAACGAAAAACACTTATGAACAAAGCGCAAACGCTGAACAACCCATATCTGTCTTATCGTAAACTGATGACTTTATAGAAGAGTTCAATTTTCATCAAGTTTTTATTAATTGCCTTTCACTTTTTTTCAGCACAGAGAAGCTTAGTGATGGTAATATATCTATCAAAGAATTTTTTTTCGATAAATGAAAAAGGTACAGGTAAAATAGAAAGGCGGTATCTCACAACTTGACTTAAAATGTTTGGTTTGTTGAATTTTCAAAATGACCAAATACTAACCTCAACCCTTTGACAAAAAAATGACAAATTCCAAGAATATAAACCACATAATATACCGAAAAAAACTGTTGGATATATACATGTATCAGTTAACTTTGATCAATTAGAAGCTAAATATGTCATTAATAATAGAATATAATTAAAACGCTCAATTGATGTTTACAGAGTTACATCCCTGAAGTTTTTTGTAACTAACTAATTGTAAAATAAATGACAACACGTAACAACAACAAATAAAATCAATTAAATATTGAATAAAAATTAAAATGAGACTTTATCATGTTTATGTCAGTCAAGATTCTTAAAAAAATCGTGTCTAGCACATACTGCATATCTTGTCATCAGATGAATAGCCTATGTTTTAGAATGTTTAATATTTTAGAGATATATTATCATACCAATATGTCATCAATTTATTATTGTTGCTAATGCATGATGGAATTTGGTATATATCTTTGCCACAAAAATGTCTCAATACAACAGAAAGGAGAATTTATCAATAGATTACACGATTTGTATGACATCCGTTTAAGAAAATTAAATCTGAAAGACTGCATTAAGATTATTATATTACGTTTTGAATACATATTCTTTGATTCTTCGTTCTGGTAAAGAAAATATATTCATTAGTTGGTTTCTTTTCTGTTTGTAGAAAACAAAAGAAGCGCTAAAACCATAACAGGTAAGGTTGACACGATAGTTCTATGTTGATATGCATTCATTGAATTATCCTTGCTTGGGTATGTGATGTAAGCATTCACAAAATCAAAATGATCTTCTTAAATAAATGAATATTTATGGATGTAATATGACTTTTGATTTGTTGACACTGTTTTGTTCATCAGTTCATAACATAATTTGATCATGTGACCGTTACGTATACGTTATCAACGCTTTTTTCATGATTTACACCGTCCTAAAATGCAACTAAGAAATAAATTAAAAAGAATGACTGTAATATGTTTTTATCTATTTGAAAAAGCATAAAAAATGTGGTTCACACTTTTAAATAACCCGCTTCGCCAGTTCGTTAGTGTGCCCCACATTTTTTGGTGTTATTTCTTCATAAAATGAACAAATATTACAATCATTCCTTAAAAAAAATTACACATGTTGTTAACAAAGCTATACATAATTTTTATGCCATCAATAATAGTCGTACAAATAAAAGAACCTCGTATTAACGGTTTAAATGTGCTGTGCAATTTATCTTCTGTGTGCACTTCATTGTCTTCAACCAACTAACTGTGTGCTATATATAAATGCTAAGCATCTAGATTTTTTTCAGAAATCATTCTTAGGAGATAACTGTATTATTTGTTAAGGCAACGGCTTTAATTGGTGATCTGATGGTCGCGAATTAAGTTAACTGGCGACGCGTTAGCGGAGCAATTAAACGGGTATTAGCCACCATCACATCACTAATTGATGCCGTTGGAGCTAAACATTCAATCTTGTCTTCTCGATGCTAAAAAAAATGGCAAAAATAACGTCATATCATACATTTTTTAAAACTAACATGTGTCGTTTGCGTTTGCTAGTATTATTTATTTAATAAATTGTGAATTGATGCCATGAAAATAAGGGACGTTATCCAATCAAATTAAAAGTAACAAACAATGTTGCATTAGCATATACACAAATGTATGATATTTTGCCTTTTACATTTATTAGTATATCCTTTTAGGATCTTGTGGCAGATGCTTTATCGGGTGTCCAACCGGACAGGAAATCCGTCAGTGTACAGCGGATGACTTTAAGAACAACCGTGTGATTTGTGAATGTACACCCATATCAGGTGAAATAATATTTTTTAGTGATTTTGTATTTTAGCAGAAAAATGAATCCAATGTCCCCAAATTTTATTTTTATTTTTTTGAATATAAAAGAGAAGATGTTCTTTGATTTCCAATGAGCCAACTCTCCTCAAGAGACCAAAATGACACAAACATTAAGAACTATAGATCACCGTATTGCCTTCAACAAAGTCCATACCTCATAGTCAACTATAAAAGGCCTTGAAATGACAATGGTAAACAATTTAATCGAGAACACTAACGGCCTTACTTTGAAAAAATGAACGAAAAACAAATATGTTTTACATAAACAAACGACAACCACTGCTATACAGGTTTCGGACTTAGGACATACACATACATATGCAAACTTGTTAGCCGGATCCTAACCCTTCCCTAACCTGAGACAGTGGTTTAACAGTACAACATAAGAACTAAATATAAAAATTAGTTGAAAAAGGCTTAACTAATCAGATGGACATAGATACAATTAATTGTTTGAAACTGAGTTTCCGAGGTATAATATATACAAAATCTGAAACATATGCATGACCTAAAACATAATGTTTTAATGCAAACCTTGTCGGAAAACATTTATAATAAGATACATGTAGGATGGTCGCTACTCTGTTTACAACCCCAAAAAAATAGCTATTCAAAAAATATATTAATTGATAGTATATCATGTATATGTTAAGGGTTTTTCTGCATCTTTTAAAAATACAAGCCTTTGAAAACATTCTCTTTTCATATATCTACAATTGTATATTTTTTTTCATACACTTAAAAAGTTTTTATCATACTTTCAAAATATGGCATTTTCAACTTTATGTATTAATATATGATACAAAACAAGGGTAAGTGGGCAGTACTTGTGATTGGACTTTTAAGATAAATCCAAATATCTGCCGATTATTCAAAAACAAGAGAGATGGACATTCTTAAAGTAGAAAACATTAATGGTGTTATACTAAAACGTTTTAAAAATATGGTACCAATATGTCATCATTGTATAATATATGTCTTATCAGTGATGATCGACGATACAATTTTGACAGTCAAACAACTTTCAGGATCAGAGAGATATTCATTCATTACTAGAAAATTATTTTCAACATTTTTCACACATTTCAATCATACAGAATCCGTATGTTTATGCTAATACTGTTGTAAAGTACTTTACTTTCTTTTACTATACATATTTTCGCATAATTGGTAAACGTCTTAACGTCGTTTACCGCCGTAAGAATATATGTATAAAGTAGTAGATATTGTTTACAGTGGTAGTTTCGACAACTATCAGTCCAACAAACGTACAATATATTTGCTGCAAAAACCTCCATGTGAACGTTTATAGATTCAGTTATTATATTTTCTTTTTCTTTTTTAAATCTAAATATTCATGATCTCATGTTAGTAAAGCAAATTAGTTTTAGCGACTATCGTTTGAAAAAAATAAACGACTTTTATTATTTCTCAAAATACTTTTCAATGAAGTTTTGATACTGTATGGCAAGCATTATTTTAAAATATATTTTCTGTGATTTTTTGTAATTAAACATTTAATTTAAAACGCAAGAGCCGCGTGGTATCATTACATTTTGTTAAGTTGCTTATCTCTGGTTTTATAATTCTTTGGACTAATCACGAGTTTGCAATAATGCGATTCTTCATGTTGTTTACATAGGTGCATTACCTTTATAATTTTCTTTGGAATAATATTTTATGATTGTGTTTGCAGGAAATAAAAGAGGCGTAATTTTAAACGAGGTAAGCTAGGAAATTCATTAAATTTCTTTGCATTACGTTTATTATAACTTAAACTATTACAACATTACTGAATAAAATCTTTAAAGTAGTAAATGGAACACAAACTTAAGGATATTACTCATGCTATGACAGGGTAAGATTGACTTGTTGTGGATGCATTGCCAGCCATGGAAATCGACACTCAGTCAATGTATCACATCCGGATGATGATAGAGTCGTTAACGTTATAGCCAAACGAATGTTCTGGTTGATAATGATTAAGACCATGTAAACATGTCACATGCATGTTGCGACAATAAAAGATAGTCGTCGTAAAACTTATGTTCTGTCGATTTCCTTCCCTTCGATTCCATACCTGTGATGAAGCAGTGTCTGTTATAGAAGCACACCAATTAACGTATCATACGTGGACATTATGTAAAACACAAAAATACATAACCGGATTACGATTAACAGATAGTAGATAACTGTTGGAAAATGGGAAGAGAACAATTAGAAGTGTGTGGTCGTCTTGTGTCAGTCTTGCCGAACATATACACACAGCAATCGGACACTCTTATGTCGGAAGTATTCGTTGTTGTGTGTACACTGGGATATATGAGATGCAAACACTCGCTAAAGAGTTAAAGAAAGGCAGGACACTATCAGCATATCTGAAGTATCAACACTTATCAGGATTAACACATTACTTTTAATAATGTACTGAATACAGTAATTCAACATGACCATTTTATGACATACATGAGAAGGTTACAAACTTGGTAAAATCAAAGAACATTACTTTGAGACCCGAACAAAACGTTAATGAATGTATTTAACTATGGTTACGATTTGTTTATTTATTATCAAACGTTTCTGATAGTTGATTTGGTTTTACCCTCTCTAGATCACTTCGCGGTTATTAAATGAGGGTCTTAAATGTTTTCGCTTTTCTGATTTTCTAGATGTGGCTTAATAAGGAAAGATTTAAAGTTTTTAAAAGATATACACGACGATTATTAATCTCGTTATTCTTCTACAAAAATCTTGCAAATAAATTGCTTGCACCATATAAGTTGATTTACAGTATTAAACAGGAGCAATGTAGACGATTCAGATACAGTATTGAATTACGGATATCATTTGATGTTTAATTGGCATGTTAGTGGTAACTTTAAGTATGTATTCCAAAAGTTGATTGTCTCAATGCTAAAATGAACTATTGAAATGTATTTTTTTCTTTTACAGGCATAGGTATTGTACTTGCTAGACGGTTTTGATATGGCTGTTCTTATTGATTCGGAAATAACCATTAGTGGATTTAATTTAACCAACTCAAGTATAAAATAAAATTTTCGTCAGTTTCAAATAAAACCTAGATATTGCTTATCAAACTTCTGTATATGGCAAACCATAAAGTTAATCTCCTTTGATTAACCAGCTATCATACGTCTTTCATACCTGACACATGTTCCGGTTTCCAAAACTGAAAACGATGATGCCAAAATTTGCACGATAGGTTATTTTAAAATCTGTTCTCGATGAATTAAACACAGAAAAGTACACATATTGTAGTCTTTAAAACATGTGATTTGATTTAATTATGTGACTTCGTCGAATGACATATAAAGCCAAACTGAATGAAAACCTTGAACTGGTAACATATTATGTAGCACCAGAACTTCTAACAGTTCAAGTATCCGCATTTTGAAGAGGAGAGGTTGCTACATTGATGATGATAGTGTTGTGTTTTAGATTTACTGCTGATTATCGTTTCGTTTGTGGTCGTTTTCATTATTTGTTTTCATTCTTTTCATTGTTGAGATGAAAAACAGGAAATCAGCATTAAAAATATAGTCAGTCCCTAATCAATTCTGTCGTTTGTCTTTTTATATTTATTTTGTTTGTTGTTATATGTATGTTATTGTAAGATTGTTTTCAACAAATTAGTTTGAATATCGCTTTAGTTTATTGGTGTTAAACCAAGCTACTTAAAAAATTAAGTTTCGAATGCCAATACTTCCTTTTAAGGTCATTATAAAATTCAGGATTTTAGATTTGTTACATTCACTGGGGTTTATGGGATGTCCGTAACTGCAGTTTCGTAGAGACAAAGATGGTGAACGATGTTTCTAGTCAATATCTTTTATCATATGTCAGTTCTGTAATAATTCTGTATTATTCTTCAATATTCCGTGTTTTATTTAAAGTACTATTAATGTTTGAAACTAAAATACAAAGCTTCTTCTCGTAGTTAATCCGCTAAAGTGAGAAATCAATATTTCAATAATCACGAGGATATGGGTAACTGTATAGACTGATATCCGTAACTGTAATAAACGTTAAGAAGATGATACCAGTACCTGTTGAGTTACGTTGTTTCTGCTTCATTCATTATCCTCGATTTAATGGCATATCCAACAGTTTCAGGGGAGGTAATAACAAACGTAACCGTCGTATATTGTTTCCCGTAATTTCACGGTGTTTCAACAACGTCATAATGGCCGTCTAGAAAGGGCGGTTTCTTTCCTCAAAGGAAAGGGTACGGCGGGAATCGGCAAATAACTCATACAGTATATTAACAGAACGAGAACTCAAAATTTAAAAGATATCTGTGTCCTCTTGGTCTGTTATAAAAGAACTGCAATTATCTTGATCATTACTAGACCATACTCACTTAAGTTTCCGTTTTATTAAAATTATCTTCAATACAGTAGAAAACAACGAGAGCAAATGCGTAATGATTTATTATTGCATTAGAATGCAACACAAATTGTAATTAGTTCTTTACCAAACTTTTCCGAGATTTTGTCATTTAGGATAGAAAACTCAAAGTTTGGTTTTACTTCAGAAAGATGAAAAAAATGGTTTCTTGAGAAAAATAAAATACGGCGTAAACAAACATTTATCATGCATCTAGCTTTGCGTTGAAGTGCTAATATATACAGTAGCTCTTTAAATAAATACGACCTTTAACCGGTAAACAATGTAAAACAAAAGATGACACAGTAATAAAAAAATATTGAAATAGGAAAACATTGTAATATATACACTGAAAAGTAGAAAATATCTGACGATGTTGGTGTTTACTTATGTATGAGGAAACAAATATAATTTAACAAAAAAAAATGGTGTAGGTCTTAACTAATTAGACACGCTCGCTTAAGTCAGCGGGTCCATAACAGGATAGGGAAAAAAAACAGCCATCGAAATCGAAATACCATAATTCAAAATTTGGGGAGGGGGCTAATAGCTTAACTCAAGATTTTGATCATTATTCAACTTTATCTACTTTATCATGTTTATCTAGTACGGCATACGTTTTATCTTATCTTATAGTGATGCATAATCATTAGTTCTCAACTGATAATTGTCTCAAACAGTTTTCCAGTTTTGGTATTCTAATTTAATTTTATATTTTACTTCTAACATTTTAGAATTTCTTTCCGCATCTTTCTCTTTGAATTCATTTGTTTGAATAATCAATGATGATATAGTAGTCTACATCAGTGGTTACATTGTATGCAGTCAAAGTAGTGCAGTAGAACAGAAAACAATCTCCATTGTGTCTATATGCAATAACTCATGCAATAACTCATATATTGAAGCGTAAAACCACGACAGTCAGGCTCGTTTAGGTGGAAAAATTACTGTGTCAATTTCATATACTCATATATTGTAAATATGTCATAAAAGCAGAAATACACGAAAAAAAATGGCCACAATTTGTAATTACATTCACCTTTTTTCGGCCGTTTTGTTTATTCTCAAGTTCTGTTTTGGTAATCAACATTTTTTTTTCATCTACAATTGCAAAAGGCGCAACAGATGTGTTAAAATCAGCAATGTGACTTATTTGAAGATTCGTGTGACCTTTGTTGTTGTTTAGAAATTTTCTTCGAAGTTCGTTTATCCCTTCAACCATTTATTTAGATAGTATTTTAACTAATAAATAGTGCGAAACTCTCCTTACTCTATGCATCGGATATATGACATTTTTATTTCGACTAAACGAGGCTGCAAATTTATACACCCAAGCAGATAAACGGCCGCACCCTATTTTAGCAAAGATATACACGCAACTGTCGGACGGGACGGGAGCAGTCCAGGGATGTAACTATTTCTATACCCAATCAATCCTTTTTTTGAAGGTATACATTAATACGACAGCAACCCAACGACACATATAATTCAAAGCACTAAGAGTCAACATACCTGAGATTTTTTTATAGCTAGAAGCCTAAATAGAAAAAAATAATCCCAAAACTGCAACATGAATATATAATACGGATCCGGAGTCGGTGAGATTTTAGACAAGTCTTTGGTTGCAAAATTTCATGTGCTCTTTATTGATTTTGATATATGAAATTATAGACAGTGTAATATAAATCAGTGTACGAAAAACACTTCTTTGTAAAGTAACAGTAAAATAAATAATGATTATGGATGACGGACGTCAACTGGGATATTAAATGAATAATCAGAACAAAAACATCAAATGTAAATATAATATGAAAATTAACCCTGCATTATACTATAGACCGACACACAGAAACGGATTTCTAACGTGTAATACTTTTGTTTTAAAAGAGGGATGAAATATACCAGAGCCAGGGACTATTTAAGAAAAATGAATTCCATGGTTTGCATGTTTCACACCCGGGTTTCACAATTTTGACGAACACAATAGTAAAGCTAGCTGAATTGTTTTCTCGTACAGCTACTGGTCCATTGTAAATAATAAGATGCGATATGAGTGCTATCGAGGCAACTATTAAACAAAGTCCATCGCACTGCCTTTGAAAAATTAGCAGGGAATTATTTTTTGACGCAATTTGTGCATTTCAAATGTTCATTTCTTGCCGTTTTAGGGGGTAACCATAACGTTTTTGACTTTATTTGAGTAAGAGTTTATGCTTTAAATGGTAAAGTTAGAATTTTCTAACCATCTTGAACTATTTTGCTTCAATTTGAGCCCCATTATATAAGTATATGTTGATTAAAAAATTATATTTATTTTTTTTGAATAAAATACGTTTTTTTCTTCAAAATTGCAAAAATGTTCATTTTTCAGCAGTATTTTTTACAAAAACGAAATCGACGACAAATATTTTTTTGGGGTAAAATTTGATTCTCTGTCAATTGAAAAATGAAATATCTTCAAGGGAAAAAATTCTCACCGTCAAAAATAAATTTGCCTACCATGTTAATACAAACTTTAAAAAAAACATCTACTGTTTATGACTTTCTAATGTTAAATCCTTTGGATGTTGCATGTGTTATATCTGACAACTTAGTCTTCGTTCCATGATTTTTTTATTAGTTTTTTTTTTGCGTTGAAGTAGCTTTCAATACTAGCGATTACTCCCAGATCTTTATTTAGTGTCTGTTTGTTGTTTGGATGTACCAGCACCCTCCCACGTTCACATTGTTTTTGTTTAAAGTTATTCTTATTTGTATCCACCTGATGAGTTTAGCCTTTTCAACTAATTTTTAAGTCTGCTCGCATGTTGTACTGTTACACCACTCTCCCAGGTTAGGGGAGGGTTGGACACCAGCTAACATGTCTAACCTCACCACATTCTGTAATTACCTAAGCCTGTAATTCATTGGTTGTCGTTATTGCGATGTTACTTATTTGTTTTTTCGTATTTTTTTTTACCTAAATACATGTAAGGCCAGTAGTTGACTTGTTTGAATTATGCTACATGAACGTCACATTTGTCTTTTCTGGGCTTTTAATAGCATACTATATTGTATTGGCATTGCTCACTGTTAACTGTACGGTGACCTATACATGATATTTTCTGTCTTTTGTTGAAAGTTGATTGACTCTCGTACAACATCTCCTATTTATTATATATATATGACGCCCGACAAGCAAAAACGACCCTTATGGTAAAATTATCAATTATCAGATTTTTTATTAATTAAACAGAAAATACTAATGCCAACTTAATGTAAAAAATTTGAAAACGATCGGTGAAAAACTAGTTGAGAAATTTCAATTTTGGTTACACGCACGTGAAAATGTGTTCTAACGTAAAATTCAGCGTAACGTTGGAATCATACACTTTAATGTCGATTTCAGTTTGCTGCAATTTGCTAGTTTACTCTTCTCCTGGCGCTTGACAAAATGTACCCTGATATTCCTTCCTAGCATATGGACGATTTTTTTAATATAAATTTTCCCACCTAACACGTGCAATCCCGGCTACAGGAATAACTACAGGACGAGCCAACATATCGAACTATTATAGAGGACGATAAAGAGTATCTATTTCTTTTTTCACTTGTGCATTTTTTTTTTTGGCAAAATGAATTCCTGATTTATCATGAGGGTCGACGAAATAACGATACGTTCAGATACCATAGAATAGGTTTAAACAAAACATATACAATTGGGTTTAGTCTCTCCATTGCTAAGTAGTTTCATCGTTCGTTTGCTTACACTGTTAAACGACTTATTTAATTGATGGTGATTTTCAGGAGAAGAATTCTGCTACATGAGATGCATTATCACAGTTTGATCGTCAGTATTTGTTTTAGCCTGACAAAATCGACCAAACGTTTAGCATGTTTAGTATGTCCAAAGAACTAGGTTTATTTTTTTAATATCGTCCAGTTAGCACAAACAAAGCAAGACAGTCAGTCATATATCGATTTTTTTTCTCCTACAATAACAGAACAATAATTATAAATACTTTCATTTGTTGGATTTCAAATATAAAAGAATTATTTTTATTTTGGTAGCGATTTCATTTATTGTTTAGTGTTATCTCACATGTAATAAAAAAATGCACTGACGTGTGAACTCCTGATTCTTCCAGGGCACTATTTGCTTTTTTTCATGGGATTGGTGTTGCTCAATTTTCGAATTTCTGTGATATTTTTTGTTTCACTCGTTTGTTTTTAAGACATGGTCATGTTTTCTGTTTATGATTTATGATTTCATATTTAATATCAAGGATCAACTTGACTAATTTTTACTCTTATTCGATCTTTCTCAGGTTCAGATTGAATCAATTCATATTGACAGTTAAAACAGTTTGGCCATTCAAAATCAAATTGACAATTAAATTCTATATGAAATATAGATTAAAGGAGCTCATTGTGGGAGTTCGTTGTGGAAGGTCAGTGTTTTGAACATTTTATCAAAAGGAGTGGAATAATTTTGTCAATAGGGCGTTTAATACTGGTATTAATTTACAGCCGATTCTTTTGGGTGTGAAGGCAATTGTAATATATTTGGTTAGCTTGCTTGCTAGCTGAACCGTGAAGTCATTATTAGGTAATGTAAACTCATCAGACATATAACCATTCTATCTGTCTGTAAGACTATGCTACATCGAAAGGATGGGATTATAACTTAGCTAACCAAAGATATTACCTTTGCCTACACACTAAATTGAATTGGCTGTAATCAACTTAATTGATTCATATTTTTCATATCGGGTCTTTTATAGCCGACGATACGGTATGTTTTGTCTCATTGTTGAAGGCCTATAACTTCGACCTGGGACTATAATACTAGTCTAAGAGTCTACGACACACATCAGCATACATAGATTCAAATATTATGTGCTGACAACAAGGGGACTAGACATTTGTCCATTCTGTTAAATGGGCAGATCTAGTCTATAAAGGCTCCGTCTTGCAATAAATATATACGCATGTAAATGTTTACAAAACAAACTAAAATGCACGTTAAACTAAGTGATTTAAACGAAAAATGAAACTTTGTTAAATAACATTAAAAATATATCTCGAGTGCGAAATCTCAATCTGTCCGTGTTCGTCATAAATATTTACTACTTTTATGTATAACCTTTTAAAAAATCGCCTAGATATCACTTATTAGAAAAATTTGATTCGAAGTCAATATTATGCAAAAGTAAAATAGATTATTTTTTAACGTCTAAAGTATGACATTTCAAGTTTGAAAAAAATATGAAGAACAACAAGATTAGTTGATGTGATCTATAACTGTATGTTTTTTTTTCAGCTTGTGCTGCCTCAATTAGTCCTTGTAACATATTTAAAGATTATTTTATTATATCCAGCATCATCTTTTTAAAACAAATTAACGCACTATTGCTAAATTGCTTTTGTTTCTGTTTCTGATTTTACATGTTCAAATTACAAAAAATACAGTATGAAGATCTTGTATCAGAGACCGTCTTAAATAAAGGTCGAAGGAATTTGAACTGCATCGAGAAAGTGAGATTTGTCTTTGCCACATACCAGCTATGGTCCCTTCAAATAGTTGTTTAAATGGTTATTAACGTACAAAGAAAACGGAATTCTATCTACACGAGGTATCTAATTTAACGTCCCCATTCTGACTAGACGTGAATGCCTACTTGTGCATTCCGCACATCAAACGGACACCCATCCTTGGCTATGGTTTTGGGGGAGGTAGACCAATTGCAACTATTGTTCTAATCTCCTGTTACTCTTCGTGGTCTTGAAATGTAGTGTGTATGTACTTCTTGTGAACTTCTGTACGTTATATTGTGCTATTTTGTTTTCTCTTTGTATATTGTTAACCTTTTCTCAATGCATGTTATTGTTTGATTAATTTTCTAAATGGCTCAGAATTCATAAATACCGCCATATAGTTACATATTATTGACACTTTATTTACTTCAGTTACCCATATAATCACAATATGTTATATGGCTGTGTTTACATATTTTCGTGTTTTAAAGTGATTAAGCTTATTATAACTTAAATTTGACTGTTGTACCCTTTTTTTTAACATGTTTTGCTTTCATGTATATAAATAGTTATGATCAAAACGTTATATGCTATATTAGTGGTCACAAAACAACTTTTTATAAGATAATTATCATAAACAAATATGAAGACTGCCTTCCTGGCTTGTATTTGTATTTGTCTGCCATTATTATTGTTGATGTTTATTTCATATTGAAGTAAGTACGGCAGGTAACCTGACTACAAAAATACGACAGTCACTTGTTGTTATTTAACGCGTTAGTAAATTATTTGATCCTTCATTTTACATGTAATTTACAAGTAATTTCTGACGCAAATAATTGATTTTCACAGTATGTATAAATTCGCAAATTATGTTCGTCGTCTTTATCATTTTATCAAAACAGTACATAAGACAAATTATATATGTCATATCGAAAATATTTAAAAACGTAAATAAAAACGAAGTAATTAAAAAAAAGCGCTGTCTCATTTCAATATCGATGCGAAATACATACACTTTCAATTTTGTTTTATATTTAAAGATATTCAATATTTGCTTAATTCTTTTATTTGTTCAGGATAGTATTCAGAAGAACATAATTTAGTCTTATTCTAAATCTTGTAAAAGCTTAGCGTATTTAGATGATTCTTGGTAATAATTAAAAAGAAACATGAGTCAGTTATCTCAATAATTTGAAATTGTAGCCCTAATAGATTTGCAAATTCCATGGCAAAATAGAAAAACAAATCAAACGAAAAAAGAACGAACACGTAACAAACAGAATATAGAAAATGTAACTATTCCCAACATCTTCTTCGCAAATTTTATGTATGATTTCAGTTGCACTAAAAAGGAATGTCCTTTTCGATTCACATATTGCAGTCGTGCCTAATTAAGTCAACAAATAGTAATTTGTGTTCGATGATGTCATAGTAGCAAATGGAAGATAGGACAGGGAACATTTACATGGTTATATTTGGCACAAATATTCAAAAACGGTCAACAAAACCTAGATGTTGTCCATGGAATCTTTAAAGGGACGACATTAACTTTAGTTGCAATTGGTTAGTTGTTAGCAATATCTTTGAATTTGGACTGTCATAATATAAAACGCAATTTATCGAATAGAGAATTGACTGAAAGACGTAAATGAGACACCGTAGGTGACTTTTTAGTTGCATTACAATGGGAAATGTTCATGAAACCATTTTTATATTCAATAAAATGTATAAATAAAGGTAACAGTAGTAAAAAGCTGTTCGAGAGTCACCAATCGATTGAGAGGAAGGAAACATTTAAACGAATTGAACACTATATATTATCCATTACTTTTTTTATATGACTGGTGCTTTTCAGCTTCAATTTCTTGACAGCATTTTAATGAGATGCAGCTGCATGAGTTATATATCCGAGTTTGATAGGCCATTTATAATCTGTTTATCATTAATTCCCGAGGTAATATCAATGACGTAGACTTTTTTATTATCTATATCTTGACTGAGAAAATATAGGCTGTAACTGACGTAGCGCATATGCTTCCGATCATGGTGTATTTAAATTGAGTAGTATGATATGCAACATGTGCGAAAGTATCACAACGTCGACAAGGAAAGAATACACAAAATAGAGATAACGGCTTTTTCCAAACCTTGTCCTTTCCTATTATATAAGTATATTAAGGATGTACTTAGGTGAGGTTTTGGAATTAGTGTCAAATGTTCGGACTCCTTGGTGTTTTTCCATACAATACAATGTAAAATATTTTGCTCCATAACACCCATTTATTTTTTCATATAAGACTAAAGAGCTCATGAAAGATCATTTACCAAAATTTTAGAAGATTCTTAATTTTTTTTCTTTTGTTTTGAGACCCAACAATACCAATGTAAATATAAGGTAAAAGTCCGAGTCAGCCTTTTCCCGCCATATTTTAATTCTCAAATATCTCGAAAAGGAGGTCCATGACCTATCAATATTTTTAGCTTATGTTTATCCTTAATTGATGCTCTACCAGCTTATAGTATCAATTTTAACTTCTTAATTCATTAATTTTCACCTAACCTCACCTAAGTACATCCTTAAGCGCTTTATGCTTCATGTTTCGATAAGCTTAAGAAAAGTTCTGATTTCTCTCAATAACAACACTTTATATCTCAATGATAGGTAACATATAAATGTACGAACTATAATATGTAACAATAGATAAATGTCAATATTCCGGTGTACTTTACTTTGCACATGAAGATTTTAACCCACATTTATTTTCTTCTTATCAGTTTTTCTTTGCGGTTTATAAAGTATCGTGACAAACCGTTGACAGTTGAAGATTTGCACAAGCATTGACTTAGTTTAAAATGTAAGTAAGTAATAAAAAAGGACAAAACAGATATTTTGTATTTGTAAGTATATTTTTTGAAAAAAGAACATAACTTTTAATAGCAGAACATTCTTGTGATTTTCTTTTTATATGATTGAACGGATTTCGACATTTACAGCATTTCTAGTCTGTAAGTATATGCAGAAAAATAGTATACTTAATTGCAAATGAAATATTTTCACCTTTTTGTGGATATACCTATTGTTTTTGTTCTGATTATTATTATTAGGTCTTTTCCATTTCCTGTGGAAGGACATATTGTTTTCTTCTGATTACTAGGTTTTTCCACTATTTCTTTCGGTTTTTAGGTCTTTCAACTTTTCTTTTGAAAGACCTATTGTATTTAATCATTATTATCCTTTTTTCCTCCACATTGTGTTCTTGCATTAAATTTTTGTTTCGCAATATGTCGTTTAGATAGTTTGTATACTATATCGAAAAGTTTATCCGCTTTTAAATTTCACCCTGCTGATGTTTTCCTGTTTTATTGGGCACATCTTCTTATCAGCAGTTAACGATTAGGACAATATCTACGTAGATATTTCGTCAATTTTTTAATGATTTCCTAAGGACCGTAAGAATTATTATGACCAAATCAGTCCGGAGAATCCATGTTGGAATTATTTCCCCTCCTGTATTCAAAGAAAGTAAAATGTAATTGTAATTGGTATACCATAAGTGAACGATACATAGCGTCTTTTGATTTGAGGTACTTTGTCCAAAGAAAAAGAAAATTCGGTCATGGCCAAAGATCAAGGTCATATTCTAAATTTTGATTGTGGCTTTTTTATTTCTTTTATAAAACCGTATAACAGATATCGATATTTTCTTTTACTTAATTTTGTGAATGCGACATGTTGTAACGCATACATTTCGGATTAAAGAATAGGCTTAAATTAAACAGAAATTTCTCCTTTTTTGTATTCAAAATACGCTTATGGTGATTTAACCCACTAACCATATATAATTAAATTTGAAGACCTTGGTTTTTGCCCGTGAAATTGGGCTCAAGGTACACGGTAAATCTGACGTTCTAGATTTTGACCTTTGCTTTTACCTCATATCCATACATGATGCAGCCATAGGACTATTTGCATTTGGTTGAAAGTGACCGTGTGTAAACCAGAAGTAAATATGTTCTTACTTATTTAATCTAAAAGTATATATATGTCTGGAATGATCAGTGTCAAGTAATCATTTAAATAATACCGGAACATTTTTTTTTAACCAGAATTAATAGATTATCGATCTTATCTATAATAATTTGTATATACACCATTTATTGTTGAAATCAGCGTACAATAAGCTAAGATTTGAAGCTGGAAATGACATTTTAAGTCGAATTTCAATGCTTTCCTTTCAAAATAGATCTTTACGGTTTGACATACCTTCAATTGTTATACGAACAATAGTTTTTTTTTAAATTTGTTATATAAATTCTTCCCGAAAAAAATATACAGAAAAATGATATGTCCGCTACTTCACTGAAACTACATGTCCAATTAACCCCAACTTTTGCAGCTAATTTCCACAACGTTGTGCAGCTTCCTCTCAATATATTTCGTAGAGAACAGAAATGTCAATGCCGTTAAGAAAACGCTTAATAGCTCAGTAAATCAAAGTGAAATCCTTTAGAAAAATGTCTGCTCCTAGATTAAAATACAAATCTGTATTACAAACTGCTGTTTGAAAAATGTGCATTGTATAAAAATAATCGATAAACGTGTTTTAAACTTACATAGAATCAATTAAATCAAACGTGCGCACTGTTCATCAATTCCGATATTTTTTTTATCTACAACAACAAATTTAAAGAAATGCATTGCCAATTTATCGTCGGTATATATGTTGTCTGTCCAACATCTCCGGCTAAAAAGAATACAAATGTTAAGTTAAAGCTTTTTTTAAACGTGATGTCAAAATATTGTGCGGGAGACGCACTCAGGACCTGAAATGAAATAAAATATGTCCACTCCCAACATAGAAACTAAACCAACACAATTATGTGGATCCAAAACAAACAAAGAAATATGTTTCAAATGCGAAAGACCGTTTACTATTGTTTTTCTTTATACATATACTTATTTTAGTCTTTTTCTTTCGCAAAATTTTGTTTTTGGTATCGATATTTGTTTTGCAATTTGTCACTGATATATTTGTTTTATAGTATCATACAATAATGCGATTTAAAATTCTGCTATGCTAAGCCGAACCATTTTCTTTGCAAGATGAATCTACTAATACACTGTTTATCTTGTGTATGCATCTCCTTCATCACTACAAAATATAACGACAAACTTCTCTTTTTTCCGAATTGTTAGTTCGTTAGGCTAATTTGAATCAATTTAATTTGATGAATTTTGATCAGAGTTATCTACCTCTACCTACAAAATATAGTTGGTCTGTTTTTTTGCAACTTATAAACTTATAACCGTATAACCCTATAATCGTTTATATAGGGCTTGGGTTCTAACTTTGAAAATGAGATCAAGGTCAAAGGTCAAGGACATGTTCTCACTTTTAACTTTTCCTGTTTTTTTGTATTTTCTCTGCCACCTTCAAAGATATATAAACAATAGTATAATGTTTGCTTCAGTATAATGAAGACATTTTGGCACCTTTAACACGGAATCCATATTATTTTTGTAATATGCATACGTAAACTTATCACTAAAGACCAAAATTGACTTCCAATAAGCCGGAAGTGGTCAATTATCTCCTGTTTCACTGTCAGATGAATATATAAACTTTATTTTTTTGGAATCGATATGAAAGACGCTATCATGACCGGAAGTGACATTAACTTCACATAAAGCAGCTAAGTATCTCCTTATTTCATTCAAAAGTATATAGAAACTATTTATTTATCACGTCAGTATAAACAAAATTACGATTAAATCCCAATTTTAACTTTGAGTTTACTTGAACTAGCTTTCTTTTCAATAACTTAATAAATGATGAGTAAAGACCTTCAATTTTTCTCTAGACAATTGGTTTAAAGATTTGTCTTTCTTCTTCCGCCACTTTTATTACTTGAGTGTAAATTTTGTTTTGCATGCATATATGAGATCACCAACATGTTTTGTATGTGAAATCGCATAGTTTATGCGATTTAACTTACTCTGCTTAACCGTAAACTTTTCATTGTAACACTTATCTTGATGTAGGTGCATCTCCTCTGACACTGAAAAAGAAAGCGACAAAGTATTTCAGCAAATTGCTTGGTATAATCTCAGCCTGTTTTGTGCAATTTTGACGGAAGCGGTATAAATACAACGTAAGATATGTATTTAGCCTTATGCATTTGAGATTCGTGATTTACATTTGCAGCTGCTAAACAGTTAGTGAAACATACCACGGGTTTTGGGATTTCAGGTCATTTGTCGAATAAATTAGTCCAAGCTCCGAGGTCAAGGGTATTTTTTTTCTTTTCATTTTGGCTTATTATCGCTAAAAAACACAACCGCACAACATATCGACGACATATGTCTGTTAAATTGTTAATTGGGACATATCTTAGCTTGCAAAATTTGTGTAACGATATAGAATGAGAGGTTCCGCACCTCTGATATTGATAATTATGCGTATAGTTATATAAATAATTATCTATACATAGAACAAATCTAAAGTCTTTTGATTTGACGTCCTTGATGACCTGGAAATTAACGGCAAGGTCGAAAGTAAGTTTGACGTTATACAGTTTTGACCTTTAATTTTAATTCATATTTTTACATCATTATCGTCTCCCAGTAGACGATATTAAGAATTGAACGATGGACAGTCAGTGCGTGAATGCTTCTTACTACCTGATTAGAAAATAATACGAGACGTGAATAATCAAAGTTTATTGATTGGTTAGGACAATCCAAACCTAGTAAATGTCCTTCAATCCCGAGAGTATCGGATTTGTCCTCTCTATTTTAGCAATTACATTTTGCCTGGTCATTATTCATGCATATTCATGATATTGGTACACAGGTAACTTTTTTCTATAAATAGCCAAATCTTCTGGAGTTTCGTAAACAACAACGTTAAACGATATATACTACTTCACGTGTTTGGTAAATTTTGTTGATTGAGGCACGTGGCTATTCTGTTAAATGAATTTATCTACAAAGCGAGAGCATTTAAATTTCCATTTTCATCAGCTAAGAGACGACTAGCCCTTTTTGAAAGGCGAATACTTGTAAAGGCATAGGAACTGACAATATAAACTGAAATTTAGCATATTATAAATGAATTGTCATTTGAAACATGTCGTAACTCATACAATTTTGTTTGAAAAGGTGCAGTAAAATTACATTGGAATTTTTGCCTCTCTTATATCATGAATTCCTCAAAAAGTGATATCACTCATTAGAGGTTTCCCGATTCGCTACGTATCAGGTACGGTTGGTACGTAACACAACCGTTGGAGCTGTTTTGGAGATATCATTTCATACATTAGATTATTGTGATCGTAATAGAATTAAAGAAATCGAATTGCATATCAGCGATAAAAAACCTTAATCATTTATTTTAATACGATTTCACTGCTTCTAGAAAACATTGCTCGTGATTTTACACGATAAAATTTAGTTTGTGCACAATAGAATGAATCAAACAGTCCTCACTGGAACCGAGTTGCCTCGACCTTCATATTTTAAATATATAACAAATATTTTCTTATACTTCAATATAAATTTGAATAATTAAAAATTATTCATTAATAATATCTTACTGGTGTTTGTACAACTAGTACACCTTATGGAGCAACATTTTTCTTAAAACGCAACACACATTTAAAAAATATCGATCTATCTTTTCCTTATATTTTGTCACTGAACTTTTCGGTGGATGTAATCATTTAAAAAAATGTTGATTATATAACTTAAAAAAATAATATAACTAATACAATTTCTTGAGTAGAAATATTTATCATCACGATATTATTTCAACTTGTTCGTTTAATTTTGTTTTGTCACTATATATTGTTATTGCATTCAACATGAATGGACAATAACTGTCATATTCGGTGCTTTATACAGATATTTTCAAATGTAGAAAATGGTGGATTAAAATGGTGGATGGAACAAAATATGTCTTTTTAACTCTCCGCAATGTTCTACGGAAAATACTATGTTGTTATACAATTTTTTTTGCACCATTTACAACTGATTTATGACTAAAAAGTTAAGGATCATTTTCATCGGTTGGTAAATGTTTCTGGGTAATTTTTCAGATTTATATGTACTAGTATCTTGAATACGATATAACTTAAAATAGTTTAACTCTAGCTTTTCTTAGTTTTCTCTCTCGGCTTATTGCGAATAAGATATATAAACATTAAAGGCCATCACTTTCATATGTAAACGACCTTTTGCAGAACCTGTATTTTTGATCAATTTGCTATTCAAATAGGGTAATAACTACGTTACGAGTCGACTGATGCTTTAGAATTGTTGATTACTTTTGCTTTTGAAAAAATTATCTGTCGATTAAAGATTTAAAGATAATAAGCTGACCTACAATGGTTTACTTTTTACAAATTGTGACTTGGATGGTGACTTGTCTCATTGTCATTCATACAACATATTCTTATATCTGTATAGAACAGAAGTTGACTCAATAGCATATTGACAAGAATAGAACAATGGACTATCTTTCATTGTTTTATTTTGATGTAGAACAAACTAAAAACTAATATAGGAAGATTCACACGACCTTAACTTTTCATTATCTTTATTTCGTACGACCTTGACTGGCTTGTACGGACGAGCTACAGATAGATTTGGTTTTAAATTTATTTTTTCAGTATTCTTTTGTTATTGAGGTCAATTCATTTTGTTTAAATACATTTTATTTGTTCATGTTTTCTAAAATTTAACACAAAAAATACAAAACTTTAACATTTTATAATGACATAAAATTATTACGAACAAAACTTATAGGTTTTAAATTTGTTTGGTAATTAAGCTTCTTTGTGTCTAAAAAAAAATCTTAACTATAAACCTTTCGTACCAACGGTTACTTGCAGCGGTTGCTTGAAAGCATAATCGAGTGCACACAAAATTGTTTCTAATAAATACAAGAAATAACCACATGAAATTAGTCCCAAATTACAACTAAAATTCTCAAAACAGTTCTGCATATGATTCCTAAAATATTCGTTAATATTAAATGTATACATCAATAATTTCCCAAAGTTAAATGACGGCTCCCACTTCGTACTACGGTTGGTACGGTTGAAAATTGGGAAACCTCTATTAACCATGCATATAACAGACCTAAGGTCTTTTATATAAGGTCCTTGTTTTATCACCATATAATTGAGGTCAAAGTCATAAATGAATTTGACGTTCTAGATTTTGACCATTGCTTGAAATTCACATTGATACAATATAAAGCCATAAGACTAACTGCCTTATGTTGACAACTATATGACCATAACAAAACAAGATGGTAGTGACCTTGTGTAAACTGGATTTTATTTTACTTGGTTCATGTAAAATTATAAAAAAAACAATATGTGTATGAAAGCAGTGTCAAATTAACTGTCAAATGATACTGAAAATGAACTTTTACAGACCGGAAGTAACAATTTGCCTGCTTTATTTCAAAACAAAAATTGTGAAAAACTATATTTTAGACCTTCTTCTTTTCTTTTCTGTCTTCCGCCAAATTTTGTTTTTCCCAAATTTAGCGTAACCATGTTTACTCCTTGTTTATGTTATATTTTGTTATGCGGATAAGCAAGGCTAACATCTCTAAAACATTTCAAAATATTGGTATATTCTTAAATAAACTCATCATAGATACCAGGAATTAATTTTGTATATACACCAAACGCGCGTTTCGTCTACAAAAAACGCATCAGTGACGCTCGAATCCAAAAAGTTAAAAGGCCAAATAAAGAACGAAGTTGAAGAGCATTGAGGGCCAAAATTACTAAAAGTTTTGCCAAATACAGCCTAGGTAATCGTTATTGCATTTTTTAAATTTTCAAATGGGTTGTTTTCTGACATGTGTTGATGATTGGTGGGGGTTGCATATTTTATTTTATTTAAAGCACTAACAAATACATTTTCCAAAAAAAGCAGTATAAAAAATCATCAACGATATATATAGAATAGTTAAAACAATACATGTGTGTATAGTGTACCATTAATATCATACTAGACCGATTACCATTACTCATCGATAAGTGATTCATAACTTAGAAATGTTCCTTACGTCGTAACTACAATCCCCTATCCTTTCATAAATGTGACCTTCCGAATAAGACTATTTACCGGAGTTGTTATTACATAAGCAACACGACGGTTGCCAAATGTGGAGTAGGATCTCCTTCCTTCCGGAGCACCTGAGGTCACCCTAGCTTTCTGTGGGGTTCGTTTTGCTTATTCTTTAGTTTTCTATGTTGTGTCATGTCTACTATTGTTTGTCTGTTTGTCTTTTTCATTTTTAGCCATGGTGTTGTCAGTTTAATTTCGATTTATGAGTTTGACTGTCCCTCTGGTATCTTTCGTCCCTCTTTTTGAAAAAAAAAACGTTTATTAATGTATATTATGCTAATATTTATATAATGAATGTTACTTTCATACATAGCTATTTTATTATGGCGTGTATTGCTTTATTACATATAGAGGTTACGATACAAAGCAAATCACTTTTTGGTCTCTTCCGATTGATTAGCTTTCGAAACTATGTATTTATACGCAATCTATATTAAATTATCTTGTAGAATAACAAGGCATGGAATCAACCAACGAGGTAGACGATGGAAATGTAGAAAATATTGACTTTAAAACGTGGACTTCTTGGACATATAAAATGCTCTATCACTATTACAAACTGGTAATGTTTCAATTAAGCTAGTACAATTTGGAATTTGCAACCCATTTAACCAAATAGCTCGTTAGTTCTGTTCAGTTAATCAGAATAAGAAGAAAACTAAAACTAATCTTCGTGAATGCAGTGTCCCTTTGTGATAATATAATGTTAAGTTTTGGACATAAAAAATCCAACTCAGCTTTTCTATTGATATCTCGTTATCTTTTTCGAATTGGACAACCATAGTTTATACCCTTTCAAATCAAATTATCTGTAACATGAATCTCCTTAGACATAATCAATTTCAATGCACAGTTTAGACATCCTCCATACTTGCACTTTCAATACTAGTATCAATAATTCACGGTCCCAGCTTAATATGAGGGTAAATCATTACGCATTTATCAAAATGTGCATCATGTACCCGGACATAGAACTATCTGCACGCTAAGGTGTGATTTGCAAAAATGACGTTTATAACTAAAGGAGTCTTGATTTCAAAGCATTGGTTAAACATCACCAATACTTTAATTCTTAATACATGTATCAGTATTTCACGGTCCCAGCTTTATATGAGGGTAAGTCATTGAGTATTTATCAAACTGTGTATCTTGTACATCGGACATAGAACTATCTGCACGCTTAGGTGTGATTTGCAAATATGAGGGTTATAACTGAAGGACTTTTCATTTAAAAGCACAATTTAGACATCCCCAATACTTTAATTTTAAATACAGGTATCAATTTTTCACGGTTCCAGCTTTATATAAGGGTATATCATTGAGAATTTATCAAACTGTGCATCCTATACATCGGACAATAAGGTGCAATTTGCAAAAATGAGGTCAACAGCTTTATCACTTTTCAAATACATAGTATGTTCAATGTTACATTATACTTGTTATTGATGTTTTGTCAAGTTGTAAATTTAGAGACAAACATATTGTATTTGAAGCTTTGCGGACGTCCTTAGTTGTTTTACTGTCACGAATCAAGTTTACCTGGCGACGCGTAATTGAGACAGTTTAACTTATATATCTGACATTAAATCGACAGATATGTTTTCAAAGGTTCAAATTCAATACTGGAAGTTCGAAAGTCTAGAAAGATCTTAATTTCTTTACTATTCAATGAAAACACATATGTTAAAATTGATGTTATGACATATGGATTTCGTAATAATTTGATTATAGATAGTTCATAACCGTTGAGTGACCTTAGGCATATAACTAAACGTGTCGGAAAAGGCTGTCCCTGTCAGGGCTAGCATCGCTCCTTCATGCAAATATATTTGGATACTTATTTAAGCGTGCAACACTAACATCAGTCCTTTTCTAAATAAGAAAGACATGAACACTATGAGACAGATACATAAAAAAAAAGATGTTGTATGGTTGTCAATGACACAAATCTCCACCATTTAAACTGTCAAAGAAGATTAAAACTATAAGTCGCCGTAAGGCTGTCAAAAATGTCAAGCCCATGCCTCAAACTAAGCTGTAAAATGCCCCAAATAACAGATTTAAAATGATTTAAATAAAAAGAATAAAGTCGGATTAGTATCTACAGATATATTATACATGCTATTTTGACATCGAGCCTTGTATAATTCCTCGACTTGAATTTGACCTTTGGCTACGTCTTCGTTGACATGACAAATGTTATTTATTAATCTATGAAAAATTACATATAATACTTATTGTAGACATACCGTGATAAGAAATATTAATTCAAAATAACAGTTTTATAAAACTTATGTGAAGAGTTCTTACAGAAAAAGACAAGAAACAATACGTAGACATTTACTTGACATCTTACTTCAAATCTGAACTTGAATATTGAAGATCCAAGAGTAGTAACACTCATATAACATGTATAAAAAAACCTATCAAAAATAAGATTACTGACTCACACACCAACGGTGAAAATAAAGCGCGTATATAAAGTTTTAAATCAATATTAATTTCAATGATATGATAATTAAAAAAAAAATGTTTTAGTATATGAGCAGTGATGAATGCGCTGGGATTCTGTTGAAGGTAAAACTACAATATCACACAAAACTGGTATGTATAATATATAAAGATAAATATACAACTACATTTGTGACGACTTTACGACTTTACGACTTTATGACAGATGGTGTCTTTTGGTAGTTAAAACAGGGCTAACACTAAATGTATATCCTAGTATACTGCTTTTCAAATTTATTTGTTGTGATGTCATCAACAAATCCAGTCTACATACACCGTTATAGCAAGGACATTAAGAAGAGGTTTGACGAAGAAAAAACTTCACAAAATCTTGCATGTCTTTTCAAATATCGGACGAAGGAATTTGTGCGACGTCCAAATTCAGTTTGTTTTTATTAATTCATGTTATTCAGATATTGTATATTTTATAAACAGAACGAAGTATGGTAAGCATGAAAAGTAGTTAAATGAAGTTTCATTCTAAATTGCCAACACAAAAAGACAGGTATGTGCAGTGTGTCTTTAACGTTTTTATTTAGTATATAATGGCAGTCCTCTTGTAAACGATGAGATACTGTGTCAGACGTTGCTGTACAAAGGACTGTCTCGTGTTGGCCCAAAATATAGCAGTTTTACAAAATTATAATTGTGTAAACTGTTAGCTATTTGTTGGAAAGTAAATGATTCTGATACATAAAAATGGCTTGTTTTTGAAAAGACAAATCACAGATTTTGGGTACTAAAGTCTTTAACATGTTTAAGTCATGCAAAATTACAGAAAAATTCGACATTTTAGTATTTTGGCTAATGTATTGACAGTTTCCGTCTGAAAATGGAAGTGGCCGCATTTGTGTTTATTTCTAAATTTAAATGTTAGTTGTATTTCATGACAGTGTTGAGAATATTTGATAGATTTTCATAATTTGAATTTGAATCTTTAATGACTAAATACGTTCACATCTTTCACATACATTTATTGAATCGACTGAAGTAGACACTTTAGTGTCTATAATAAGTGTTCAAAATCTTTCATCGGATGAACCTGTACTTTGAGGCCAAAATCGGTTCTTACCGGACCTACTCCAAATGTGTATAATGCTGAAGAAATACTATTTGTTTGCCAAACAAAACGTATTGCCATTGAAAATGTAATATGCTTTCTGATGAGACATCTATCAGCATTCGCACAGACGTCCTTAATTCGAAAAACCTTATACCAATAAAAAAGGAACTAAAATGACACAATTCAATTGCTAAAACGTACGGCTCAATGTATTACAAAACAATGTACGAAAACAAAAACGACTGAGATGGACTAGCGACAACCTCAGACCTATCGGCTTCCGACATGGCACAGACACAAATATAATGTGGCGGGGTTAAACAAATTGTGAGCACTCACCCCTCACCCTGTTTTACCTGGGGTTATGGTGTTACAGTACATCATCAGAACAAACTATAAAAATACGTTTAAAAGGACTAAACTCATCGAATCTATACAAAACAGTTAAAACATCTAACAAAGAACCAATACCGGACGTTGCAGGGTATGTATACATCCTTAAACAAAACAATGGGCAAAGTACATACATGATAGTTGTTGCATTAACTGGCAACTACTTTAAAGCCAATATAAAAAAACCAATCATGTATCAAAGACTAAAATATAACGCAGTACACATCCAACATCCAATGGTAAAAACAACATCACCATCCAAAAATGAAAACTTAGCAATAAGAAAAAAAAAGTCAACCCTTTCGTCGTAAGTGTTTGTGCATAACTTCTGCCGTTGAACTGATATTTCTTAATCTAGGAAATGACAGTTATTGCTGTGAATATTTGATTTTTTAAAAGTAAGTTCATTTGGGTGAATTTCGGCAATATATTAAGAGAAGAAGTTTTTTTTTTAAATAGACATCCACCTCATGTTGCGTACGACAAAAGCCAGAGATGAGCTACACTGAGGCAGATGTAAAACCGTTTTTTAGAGACATTGGTAAAATCCTAAAACGCATGTTACAGGACACATCTTATAATGTGTACAAAGGTGAGTAATTGATTTAAATATATATTTATGGTAATTTTTTATTAAAAGCAATATCCATATTCTATAATTCAACACGCATACTTAAGTGTGGTGTTCAAATCGAAAAAGATGTAAATATGTTCAACATCTTAATCTTGCACCAGTGAGACCAAGCATGATTCTTAAATCATGTAAATGATATAATATATGTGAATATACAACAAAAAGGAATGACTTGAAAATGGGCACTTAAAAAATACAGCGGTAATGTTACTTGCACATTGTAACATATTCGTAAAAGAGAAAGTAATCTTACAATACAACGATAGCAAAGATAATGTCATATCACAGTGTAATTATATCAATGGCAATCTTCGTATTGAATTATAGTAACTGATGGTCATTGTTTTAATTGCAAATATATGTAAAATGGAGAAAAACAGTATAGCTAAGAATACATTTCTACAATAGAACAATAATGAAAAAAACAATAAAGAGCAGAACAAAAAGGTCAATTATGTGTTTTGGTGTAGCAATCTGAGAACATTTACGCAAAAGGAACATGAAAATAATTATTCGTACATAATCAGTATCACTTTCATAACTAATATCGTTTTGATAAAATGTATAATTGTTTCAAAATTGTGTCAAACAAAAAAATCCATTTGTTCTTATCTATTAAAATAAGGTTTACATTGTTTCATTTGAAATTGTTGTGGTATTCTATAGCTCTCTGTGTAGTATTAATACGTTTATCCGTCTACGATTTTCAATGCTCCATAAGAATTATGAAATGCTTGATGTCTATATATCAACGTTAACAAAGCAAATATATAAATGTTAACTGCATGCATCAAACTGTAACTATCAATCATTAACAAAGATGTTAATAAAAACATAATTATCGCTACACTTTTTGAAATATAATAATTCTACAAGGTTGTGATGACATGGAATCGAGAAGCTGATGTACAAACGTTACATTATTCTAAAAATTATTGTAAATTAAATATTAACGTGCAATAATTTGGTAATACTTCCAAAATAAATCAAATGAGAACTATACCAATAATTTCCTTCGTAAAAATGAAATCTATAATTTGTAGTCACCATCAAAATAAACATATTCAACTTAAATTGCAAACAGGGTTTGCATAATACATGTAATATGTGTTTTTTAAAAACAAGAGACATTTCATTAACTATTTGCAGATATAAATGGGAGCGACAAAATACAAAGAAGGGATGTTTTAATCTGGTCAGTCTTAATAAATAGACGAGATTATGCATTTGATCTATTGAAAGAGCGATCGACAATAGAAACGACACCAATAGAGACGACATTAAGCAAAGGGACACGTATATGTAAATATATTTATATATAAGTAATATAAACGGTGTAAAAACTAAGAGGCAACCCAATTTAGACAAACAATATATATACCACTTCTTTTAATGTTGAAACCAAGAGAACAAATCTAAGAGAACTGCACGAGTTATCCATGATGCGATACCGGGTGTGTCAAACGGGAAAGCGCCTTTTGAGATAAAAGAATCAACCGGCATATGCATACAGACAAAACTAATGGCATGTTTGAATTTTCTATAGTAAGTAAATGGTACCAAATGGCACGCATTTTAACCACTTAAGTTCTCTTGGTGCACACACTTGTCACTACAACTTAAAGGCAAATGGGTTTACTTCCTTTGTGCATGTACTTATGTATAAGTTTTCCACACTATCAAGATTTGAAGCTGACCTTAAGTTTTACTTTTACCAGTTCTTATTAACTTATGATCAGCATTTCTCTTAATGCATTACTAACACATATAAGTCTCGCAATCAAAAGTATCATCCGGACATTTTCCCCGATTAATGCCTTATAAATGCGTTCCATCGTTAAATAGTACTACATACAATAATGCATACATACACAAACACTTATATTTTCCTTATAAGTCGCACATTGTGTTTGTTCAACGTTGTTTGTTTTTTCATTTGTAGTTTACTCTATATTGAACAGATGCAGCTTTGTTTGCAAGTGCACTATTTAAGGTTTCATCCGCGAAAGCAGCTGATACACAAAACAAGAACCTTTCTGCGTCATTTATGGAAAATTCGAGGTATATCAAATATCACAAAAGTTTAAAGTATTTCATAGATGATGTTTCCGTCTTTTGTTTCTGCGAAAATTTTCACTTATATCCTTTTTTTTTTTGTTTTTTTTTTTTTTGTTGCTTTGATGAGCTATTACGGCAAGAAGGCACAAACGTGTAAACATAACAAAATATGTAATCATCAAGGTCAAAAATAAATGTCCATCAATGTTTAAAGCTGTACTTTACTTGGCCTTTTACACGTTTTGATTCGATCGTCCTTAATGACCTTTTTTAAATATAAAACAATTTTCATTTCGCCTATCAAAAAAGTAAAAGACACGTATTGATGTTCTTTTTTTTTAATTTTAAGTTTATCCTTTATCATTAGGATGTTTAGAGATAATTTAAGTGATACTACAAAGGGAACACTTGTAAAGTCAATATAATAACAGTTTTAATATAGAAACAACATATATTTTGCTTGCATATTCTACAATTAGTGGGATTGGCAAACATACTGTCTGGTATAAAGGTATGCCAATATATATGGTAATTACCTAATGCTCGCTCTTAAGTCATAACATGTAAAAATAAACGACATGTTTCCCATTGGCAATTTGTGTAGTTTAATTGCACGATTGTATATTGATTATCCTCTTACATTGTCGTTTTCTTTTCAAATTTAGATTTTTTGAGGTATTAGCATGTAACGGCATAGCACAAATGTATATGAACGACAGAGCAATTTCACAAAAACTACTTACCCAACCTGTTGAGGAATACGGCTGTTCAATGAAGACTGTAATGAAGATTTCGTCAAAATACGAGCTTATGCAGTTTATGAGTACATCAGCCTGTCAAACGAAACTTAAAAGTATTTGGAGAGGAAATATGTCTATATTGACGTCCAGATTGATGGTACCATTATACATTTTCTTACTATTATCTTCGTCTCTAAGCAAATAAAATCGAACAATATCAAACATTTTCAAGGCACAATATTCCTAATGTGTACCTAATTATCAAACCAAAACTTTGTAGATAAAAATGGTTCTAATATAGTTTATAACCGTCTTTATGACAGAAAGGGGGAAAATTATACACTAATAAAAAATGTATCCTTATTTTCCCTTATCTGTATTAAATGACAATTTATTCCTACTTTCAACAGAGGACCACCTACGTTCTATAAAGGTGCGAGCTGAAATATTTCATCCTGATTTTTAGTTTTTGAAAAGAAAAATGTATTGCCACATTAAATTAAAAAAAAAATGATTGAAAACAATATTTGCTTTATCTCGATACAAATGTGACCTGTATTTTTTCGCCCATCGTGGCAAGTCAGTTGTGTCTTGCTTCATGCAATTACTGTATAACATTTGTGTTGTAACTGGACAGTGATTTATACATGTATCTTGATTATTTAGTTGTTTCTTGCTAACACACTTCGTAGCGTCAATATTGTTCACAAAATACCTACCTACGGTCGGTCGTTTATTAGATCAATTCTTATCACTCTATCTGTGTTATGAAAACATGAAACACTTTGAAATATGCATTATCTATAACTAGTATACAGCAAGATATTAAATAAAAAAAACTTGTTTCTAGCATTCAATGTAAATAAGAGGCTCACTTAAGCAATGAGTGTGATATATTTTACAAACACCTGCTTTTTTTTTTAAATTATCTCTGAGGATATATTTTTTTGAAATGATCATATTTTATTCACAATTTTAATTCTTGCATTTTAGATCCAGATATGCATTTTCTTACCCTTTTTAATACCCTGTATTAAATTTGTGACACATAAAAAAGGAGAAAGAAGAGATTATGAAGAACTCATTTTAAGAAATAATTGGTGTGGTTGTACAGATTTATCGCAAGGCAAAATAGGAATCATTCAGGCGTTCTGTTGGTTTTTTGGTGCACCTGTTACAAAATTCTGGACAAATTTGGTAAGAAGTCAATCATTATCAATTGACAAGATTGCGTCAAGAAAGCATTGCAAAAACATTTATGTTAAAAAAAAGTTTAAAATAGCCGCCAATTATTTTTATTCTTTATATTTGAGGCGTTAAAAGAGATACATATATGTTAATCTAAAATGTCATCTTCGTTTCTACTTTTGGACTTTTATAACAAAATAAATAAGAAATCCGTTATAGCAATGATATTCAACAGGCAATATCTACTAGTCAAGAAAGCAATATTAGTAAATAAGGCTTGTTATTATTTTCCACACCCGTTATCTAAATATGAAGATATAATAAAACGATATTTGTGCTGCTGCATTTCATAAAAAATACGCATATAAAACATCGATAAAACGAAACATCGGCAACTGTAGAATAGACCATATGAACCACTCATAAACATCGGACTTTGAGGGGTTATCCGAAAGAGGCTTTAATTCATAAGTTTTAGCTTTACCAAATTTACGACAAAATTTTAAAACAACTAAAGCATATACAAGCTTGAATTTCCCTAAATGTGTTGTTGTTTGCAGATCACATATTATTTATAAACCTATTTACATAAAAAGACACTTTCCTATGCTCAAATAAAAAAAACCACGCTAAATCCGATAAGAAAAAAAATGAATTAAATTTCCCTCAACAAAGCAAAATAGATGATGTTTGATAATTTGGTCAGTTATCTTCAGATAATTTCTAATCATGATGCTTGATTAGTATAAATCAATAGGTTTTTGCTTGAACATGCAGGTATGATGAATGCACATATAGTATATCTCCATTGACTACAGCGTAATCGAAAGATTCATATTGAATGTATTCGAATGTATGAACATAGGAATGGGTTGACAGTTTGATGGGTGTTGATTTGCTTCTTTCTTAATGTTACCATGATCTGGTAATTGTGTTTGTTCTGATAGCAAGACAGTTATTTAGTCTGCACAACGTTATAATTTTTAATGTGTCTTTCTTTTAGATTTTACAATACGTCATGCTAGGCTGCTTTAGCTACTTCGTGCTTACAGATTTACACCCATTTACAGATGGTCAAATCTCGTTGATGGAGTACATTGTTTATGGGTGGATTGTTACTTTGATATTCGAAGAACTTCGGCAGGTTAATATGTCAATATGATTACTAGCAATGAATGAGTATCGTGTCTTTATCATTAAAATATAATTATCGATAGTAAACTGATTGCTTCTTAAAGTTTTGTTCGAGTATTCTCTTTATTAGTTATAATTTAGTATTTTGAGATCTGTTTAAACTATAGTGTGTGACCACATTTTGTGAGGGAATTCGATGTTTGCTATACCACTGTTCATTTCATAGCAATTGATGACGATACCACTATATCAATCAGAATTTATTTTTTAGCAGTGTTTTAAGAAATAATTTTACTTTGTAGACGCGTATTTTATGTGACACATTCAATGTTTTAAAAAGGCGAATTCTCTGTATAAAGTCAATAAGTATGCAGACTTTTATAGCTCAAACTTTTTAAAGCCTTAACTACGCAAATAAAAGATCTAAAAACTTTACCAATAAAAACGGCATGTTAATGAAATTATAGCAAATCTTTTTGTTGACACATTTTTATTCGTTATTGCAAAATAATGAACTTGAAATATCTGACATTTTCTTCCTACCCGCTTTTTCCCTATTATTTTTGATAATGTGGATTGGTCATTGTTATTGGGTCTTTGGTTGACAATTGTCTTACTGGTTGGCAATCATACCATATCTCCTTTTTTTAATTTTGAATTCATACACAACACAAAATAAAGTAACTGTATTCAATAAATATGTTGTTATTTGTTTTCAGGGATGCGGGGAATTATTTAACATTTTGTCATGATATGACCTTATAAAGTTTACTGTACGGTACGGGTTTTGATATTTAAGCAACTTGGAGCAGGATCTGCTTACCCTTCCGGAGCACCTGAGATCACCCCTAGTTTTTGGTGGGGTTTGTGTTGTTTATTCTTTAGTTTTCTATGTTGTGTCATGTGTACTATTGTTTTTCTGTTTGTCTTTTTCATTATTAGCCATGGCGTTGTCAGTTTGGTTTAGATTTATGAGTATGACTGTCCCTTTGGTATCTTTCGTTCCTCTTTGATTGGATTAAGTTGTTATTAATTTACTTTCAAACTGCGTATGCTTTTCATTGTATTGATTAATTTAACGGTAACTAAAATGACCATCACACTGGACACTGGACGAATTGCCACTTCTTTTATTTTCACATAATTTTCCGAATACACAGTAGATAGGTTATTTTTAAAAGCCTATTGCAAAGACAATGAGAACGTTTACAATTAAGACGTTTGTATTCCATTTAACAAATAATTCTTCGAGGAGAATTGCCGAAATACATTTACGCACGGATACGCTAGGTAAAATGATTATTTATCATAACAAATAAAAAGGATTTTTCATTCTCATTGGAATATGTTAGATTGACTGTCGAGTTAATGAATATTTGTGTTTATCACACAGAGTATAGCTCAAAAGTCTACATAACCAATCACAATTGAGTCCTACAAATGTAATTCTTGTCACGGACTGTTTCGTTTTATTTCGAAAATATTTCAAGGTGTTTTAATAAAATTAAATGCATGGGTATCTGCAACAAGAACAGAACTGACATTGCTCGCTGAAACTAAATACAACCAGTATAAACGTGAGTTGAGAGCACACTATGAACATTGGTTATCCGAATCAGAATACCTGTCTTAAAATTGTTATTGTTAAAGATGTAGACGTTACAACTGCTTTGAAAACAAACAAAGGCGAAGCTGAAAACGCATGAATTTTAATGTGTTCTTTTTTTTAAAAATACTTAAGATTTATTGACAATCAGTGAGTTTCAATGCATATTGCTGCAACGATAATACTTATGTTTTTAGATAAAGCAAACAAAGCAATGCAAGCTTTGGCATAGATTGCGTATTTGGTGGAAAGATACTTGGAACAAATTTGACGTACTTATAAACATCCTGTTTTTACTGTCAGCCATTCTGAGATTTACATTGCATAAAGATAATTTTGCTCTTGCACGAAAGTTCTACAGCGTTACCCTTGCTGCACATATCATTCGTTCATTACAGTATTTCCATGTCTCACAAACTGTTGGACCAAAGATTATAATGATAGGTAAAATGGTAAGTGTCACAGGAAAGAACATATCGTACACACAAGTGCTGATCTTTTACGTATTCAGTTTAGTTATTTCCGAAGTAAAAATCATTTGCTGGTCACCGATAGAACAGTGCTCATTAACTTAACTCTGTGCATGGAAGTATTATATTGACAGGAACTACTACGACCCGATTTCAAACGTTTCATCTGCGATGCCACGCACAATTTAATGACATGTTAATAAGCTTGAAACATGGCACGTTATTTACACACCAGCGTGTGGTGCCCAACGATATTGTCATTCTCGGTTGCTTTCGAGATTACGGAAATAAACGAAGAAATCGAAAGTTGTGATAAATTCTTAGGAAACAGCAATCGGCAAACCTCGGCAGATTCCGTTACCTTACATCTGCATACGTGTGCCGATTGAGTGATTGATGGATTAATGCGAGTCATCATTAATTCTATAGAAAAACACATTGACGATGGAAATTTGTACCAAATTTACTGAATAAATGGCCCCTTTTTATTGATATATTTTTTGGTAGAAATTGGAATATATATAATATATATCGCAAATTGTGATTATATAATAACTACTGTTACTCCACTGAGTGGCACACATTTCCTACATTTTTAAGACGATTGTAAATGATTGTTCAGATAAAATCAAAAGATCAAAGAGATTTTAGACTAATGTAGGAATTATTAAGCTTCGCTATAAATCCAGGGTAAGATCATTGGTTGGTATATACGAATGTTCAGGTGAACCGCGATGTGTTGAAATTATTTTTAGTACTGCGACTCAAGGATTTGTATAGTCACATTATACAAACTCTTGTGCGACTGTTCAATAATATTTACCAGACTGAGTATCATTTGGTCGGATAGTAATAACATATTTTAGAGGACAAAAATATATTACATAATTAGCTATATAACGTAGTTAGATCTCTGTTTTCTTCTGCTGTATTTTGTTGATTGGTACTTGCTCGATTAATTTCGTATTATAAACTGGAAAGGTCCGGTAAGGGCCGATTTCGGCCTCAATTTTCAAGTTCATCTAACGAAAGATTTTAGACACTTTCTAAACACTTAAGTGTCTATTTCAATTGATTCAATTAGTTAATGGGGAAGATTTTAACTTAATAAGTCATTTAAAACGCACCGATTCAAGCTTAAATATGAAAAATCTATCAAATATGCCAAAAGTCGTCACTTTTTAGATGGTTTTTGTCAAAAATGAAAGTAGCCGCATCCGTGTTCATCCTCAACCTTTATATATATTATGTATTATCATCAAATACAACTTACATTTCAATATTATGAATGAACACGAATGCGGCCACTTTCATTTCAGACGGAAACCGTCTAAAATTTAACTAAAATGCCACAATTGTGAAGATTTCAGTAATTTAGCATGACTTAATGATGCTAGTACCCGATATATGTGCATTGTTTTGTCAAAAACAGCCAATATTTATGTAGCAGAAGCATTCTACTTTGCAATGAATATCTAAACGATTACATTTTCACAATTTTCTAAAACTGCTATATTTTGAGGCCAAAAAGGGGTCTTACTGAACCTACTCCTTTCTACTTTCTAGGATTATCCAGTAACTTAACCATATATATCACTCTAAACTTCACAGTTTTAATATTTATCAAATACATTTATTGTTAACCGGCGGTAACCGGAACACACCTTAATCGCGATTTAAACTTCACCCACAAACTAATAAAATAATGTCACTCACTATTTCAAATCGTTGTAGAATAATTAATTCTGAGCCGATTTTCATTTTTTATACATCAATCGATTTGTTTAAATAAGTTGTTCACGAATAAAGGTCCACCGACGCGATTGAAATAAGTAAAGGTGTTTTCCGACAAGTAATATTGTTAAGCTGTCTCGATTAAAACCACGTGATTGATAAGAAGTATCTCTGGTAAATTTATGACCGCGGCATCGCAGATAGTCACAAAAGAAATTTACGACAGCGTACTAATTAGACAGTTTCCATATATTTTCTACAGTGCAGGGTTATAAATACATGCTAATTAATCGTTGTAGTTCCTGACAATATAATACTTCCATGCTCTGCGTAACAAACGATTAAAGTTTGAATTTACTACCAATGAATGTGTTTCTTTTTAAATCCACAACGACAAAAAGCAAGACGAACTCCATCAAAAGTTAATAGTTAATAATATTTCTTTAAATATTTATATATTATTTTTAATTTATTAATATTTTGACGTATTTGTAAATGTACTATATATTTCAGATTTATGATGTAATATTTTTAATCATGATTTTTGCGGTTGTTGTCTTGAGCTTTGGACTTGTCATGCAGACTAATCTGTATCCCAATTCAGAACCAAAATGGAAGCTTATTGGAGATGTGGTATATTTACCATATTGGCAGATGTTCGGTGAATTATTTCTGGATACAATACAAGGTAAACAGTTGATTCATTTAAGTGTATCATAGTACTGTATATTAAACGCTGATGCATACAATATTCTTTGAATTTTACTCATCCTTCAACACAGTTCCAACCGAAGGTTTAGGTCATAATGGGTACATCAGAATATGATTTTATATAAACTTTTATGACAATGGTTTTGATGGTTTCAATTCACAAGAAATGAAAACATGTATTTGTTCTTATTTTACAATGTATACTGTTATATTACTGTCCCAGGTTAAATGGAGGGTTGGGATCCCGCTTACACGTTTAACCCCACCACATTCTTTATGTATGTGTCTGTCCCAAATCAGCAGCCTGAAATTCATTAGTTGTTTCTTAGTTATGTGTTGCATACTTGTTTTTTGTTAAATATTTCATATATGGCCGTAAGTCTTTCTCGTCTGAATTGTTTTACATTGTCATTTTTGGTATTGTATAGTTGACTATGCGGTTTCGGCTCATTGTTGAAGGCCGTACGGTGACCTATAGTTGTTAATGTATGTGTTATTTTAGTCTCTAGTGGAGATTTGTCTCATTGGCAATCATAATACATCTTCTTTTTGATATGGGATCAGTTCAATCACATAATTTTTTCGACAAATCGATGTTCCTTAAAGAAAATGTCTATGTCTCTGTATAAAAGATTGGCAAACGATACAAGATGGACGGTAATATAACTGTAAGAAAAGCACAGAATGACATGATTGCCCTTACTATACAACCGTTAATTCTCGCAAATGTGATGAACATAACAACAGGAATACTGAAGCAAAATGTAACGTGAAACAAGCTTTTTGCAAATGGTTATTGTTCTGAAAGAACATGATTCTGTCATGTTTGAAGACTTACATGTCGTGTCGTATGGCTACAGTGGTCTTTCTATGTTGTGCATGTTTAAGGAATGTTTAATTAACCCAATGATATATGGACAGTTTAAAATCGCATTGTCGAACAATATGTCTGTTCTAACTACTTGGAATAACCACCAACAATTAATGTACTAACTCAAATTAAAGAATTGAATCAAACTCGTTTTTCAATGGGTAGTATGTCTTAGTAAAATTTATTTACGCGAATAAAAAAAAGTAAAATCAATGTCAGTAAAAAAACTTGTTATGTAAAAAAACTTATCATTATCATTATCATTATTAACTAATTACTTAATCGATATATAACGACACACCTAATTGAGGTAAACTATATTACTGTATTAATTTAGTCCAGAAAATATGCATTTAATTATCACTTTTGATGTACATTCATAGAACCTGTATCATGGTATTAAAATAAAAAAAAAACTAAGCCATTATATAGAATCAATTCAGCACATGCATCTGCTGCTGGAGTTAATGAACTATCAAAACAGGAGAACCCCAAAAAGGGAGCACTAAAAATGTAATATTTATATAAGATACGTGCCTACATTTTTTAATGTATGTTTTGTTTGCACAGAAAATAATTCATCAACTTGTACAACGGTGCCTGCCATTTATAGAAATGACATTTTACCTAGATGTCCCGAGTCCGATACATTTGTTATTGTTGTGGTAGCTGTATACATGGTGATAACTCACCTGATGTTATTGAGCCTACTTGTTGCTATGTTTTCGTGAGTAATTTAAAAATGTTATTTGTATATAGAAATATTAAGATGTGGTAAAAGTGCAAATGAGACAACTCTTCATCCAAGTCACAATGTTATAGATCTGAGGACGACTTTTAACACGCGGGATTGTCTCACACTGAAAAGCATGCTATAAAGGACCCCAACTGTACTAGTGTAAATCAATTCAAACAGTAAAACAAACGGTCTTATCAATATAAGTGTCCTTTTGTTGTTGGGATATACAAGTACCCAGCAATGTCCACTCTGTGTCGTATTTCTATATTTGTATCAATTTGATAAGTTCAGCTTTAATCAACTGATCTAACTCCGTGAGGCACTAGTGACCTGAGATGGATTTGTCTATTATTTATGTCATTTTTTGTTCAAACAGCTAATTAACAGATTTGGTTGCTATACATCCCGAGCTTTCAAATGCTTTCGTTATTCAGCTTTAAACGTTCCTGATTAAGGTTAATCCAGAAAGAGCGATTCAGAAGCAATCACTTTATACAGTGATGTTTTCATCTTATACTAGATTTATAAATGTTGAGCCTCAGTAGACTTCTGTTGCCTTAATTTAAATATTTTATTGCACTTCAATTCTAAGAATTGGCAGACTCAAATTAGGCTTTAAGTGATCCTGATGAAGATGTATCCAGAATAGCCCTTCAGACGTAAATAATGACAACAGTAGTAAACCACTGTTCGAAATTCATCAATCGATTGAGAAAAAAAAACGGATTACAAACTAAAGCTTAGTGATTATTGATGCACATAGCGGCAAAGGTCATCGAAATGATTAAGAGATTAACAATAAACGATTTTTGATTGTAATTTTAAAACTGAAAGTGGACAGTTGTTTTGCAGAAATTAAAAGCATTTTTGTTTGAAAACGAAAAACATATATTTCAATAACATTATTTATATTTAAGTGAAAAGAATATACAATGTGTCACTGAGATACTGCATGCATTTTATTTTTGTACAAACTGCAAATATCTTTTTTACTATTGCAATTTTATATGCGTCATTTCCATCCGTTGATTGAACATTTTGTCAGTTTAATCATTTAACCGTTTTGTTAAACAATACGATTAATAGGTTTTATGAAGAAATGAGATTAAAACTGAAAGTTCGGCTCCAAGAAAAAATCCTCGCATGATTAAACTAGACCAACTGCCTTACGATGAGATGAAGTGCACGTCAAACTTATCAAAGAGCATGCTCACCTGCAACTGACAAATCTTGTTAATGTAATCACATCTTAAGTAACTGACCAACGTCTAAATTGAAATGTCTGAGGAAATTCTTCACGACAAAAACATTTTTATGATGGTATATAAATTATGAAATCGTGTGTCACTGGTGTGTTGGAAAAAAAACTGTTGCTTCTATGGTCTGATGCTTAGATAAAATATCAAAACCTTCTGTGATTAAACGAAAAAGTATAAAATCAAATGCAGGTCAGTAGAGATACTAGATGTACATATTAGTCTAGAATTAGTAATTCATCTACCCTTGTTACTACTTGGTATCGCAAAGACATTACAATAGTGCATGTTCTATCACTTTGGTTTGTTTTTGTACTACCCCTCTTTCCCATAAAACATGTAAGACCAATTTTCGTCATAACATTGAAGCAGAAGCTGCATCTTAGCATCAGTTGGCACCTTATGATGGTTACCGACCGTATTTATACATGTAAGATCATTAGTATAATCGTTAAATGTTAAGGTCTTTAGCACTTTCGGGTACTTGGCTCTACCTTCATTTCATTCAACATTAGATAGCATGCTTTACCAATGCTGCAACAGTTGTTGCTGTTTTTGTCTCGGTGACTTATCTTTTATTCAATGGGCTAAAACGGATTTACTGAACTAGATCATATGATAATTGTGAGTTAAAATTGATATAATCGATATTTCATTACTGTTTTGTTGGTTTGTAGGGTGTTCTTTTTTAATCATAGGCCTTGAAACGCTCGTTGAATTTTAAAATGATTAAGATTAATTTATAGATAGTGCATATCTCAAGGTCTTACTTGACATATAACCCACCGCGGGGTTTCAGGATTGAGGAAATGGGCAATTATGAAACCCCGAGGTGTATTCTACGACAAGAAAAACCTCACAATATGCATGCATCGGAATTGTACACATTTATTATAAAACAAGTTGTTGGCATGACACGGGTTATGTTCTTCTCATATATCTCATGATGGTATAATCCTAAACCCGTAACAGGAGGGATTGTGACTTATATTCATATGATGAAGAAATAATATTTCAATCAGTTTAATTGAGGTTTGGAGCTGGCATGTCAGGAACTGCTAGTAGTCTGTTGTGATTTATGTGTTATTGTCATTTTGTTTTTTTTTTGTTTTTTTTTTCTTATTCGGACATCGGACTCAAACTTCTCTTAAACTAAGTTTTACTATGTTATTGTCGTGATTTGGTTGTTTTTACATTGGCTAGAGGTGTACAAATGTAGGAGGAGGGTAGAGATCTAAAAAAAACATGTTAACCCCGCTGCAATTTTGTGCCTGTTCCAAGTCAGGAGCCTCTGGCCTTTGGTAGTCGTGTATGATATTTATTTTAGTTTTTTGTGTATAATACGGAGTTTAGTATGACGTCCATCATCATTGAACAAGTATACATATTTGTTTAGGGGCCAGCTAAAGGACGCCCCCGGGTGCGGGAGATTCTCGCTACATTGAAGACCCATTTGTGACTTTCGGCTGTTGTCGGCTCTATGGTCGGGTTGTTGTCACATTCCCCATTTCCATTCTCGATTTTTTATTATCTGACTTATATACCGTAACACGAAATGATAAAGATGTGCATCCTATTTTACCGACCATACAAAAGTGGAATATTCCTTTCTATTGCGTTCAGGTTTTAATACGCCATACAGCTCATTAAAAGTGTGCAATAAAACTCACTAATTAATTTAGATACAAACCTTAGAAATTTATGAATGAATAAATTCATTTTTATTGCATTAGCAACGACATTGCTTTAGCATAATACAAGATATATACATACATGACAAATATGACAGAACTATCAACTAAATAATGTAGAGATTACTCATAATAATGTGTACAATATATTAACTGTTAATTTGAAATCTTATTTTCCATGCAGCTTTAAGATAGTTACATAGTTTCTTAGTTAAGCTTTTTGACCCAGCTTGAAACAGAATATTAGCTTTGTGTATTATTATCCATACACAATACAAATTGTACTGTAACTGCATGAAGTAAGACACACATAAATTGTTACCATCAGATAACGGTGTATGAAAAATACAAGACGCTTTGTAAGTAATATATTGTACCAACTTAGTTTATGGAAAGGGAGAGGTGCTATATTTTTGTTATTTGTAAGGACATTTTTATCGCGGACAAGTAATTACCTTTTCAACAATCTAAATTGAATCGAATGAAATATTAAGAATGATTTTTTTTTTTAAAAGCAATATATTTTTTAACATAAAAATATGAAATATAAGGGGACACAACACCACTATTAACCGTGTATGAAATAAGCCCAGCCTCCGTACTAACCTAAAATGAAATATACACGGTCCACGCGGACGCTTTTAACCAATCATATTCCTAGAAATGTACAGGAGGTAAGATAAAATTCCATAACCCCTCCCTACCAGACCTTTTTTAATAGAAAACTATCAGACGAAAATAATTTTGAACTAAATTATAGATTGCATTTTCATTAACGATAATAATGACCTCACACAGGTCATTATTGTATGCCTTGAGGCATATTTCATTGATACATGGTATTGTCCGGGTTGATTCTTCGAAAGAATGACCTATCGTTTTAAACGAAAATAACTCCATACAGGTATATAATATGAAGTAGACAAATATCATTGATTTGTTTCTTAATTAGAAAATTCCGATTCGAGTTTTCGTGAGTAGAACTTTTTGTGTAAACACAATCTATTAGGTTTTTTGTTTTTTTTTTAATTTGAGATACTGGGATAATTATCAAGTATCTGACATATGAAATGAGGACATCTTATATGTATATACTTTAAACTATTGCAAACAATTGTGATCCACACACCAGAACGTGTGCAGCCATTTTAGATGTAGTTTCCACAACTGTACAAAAAAAAAGTATTATCATTTGCTGATGTTGTTTTTTTTTTTATCTAAGATTCACTCAATATAGAATTCGTTGCAATGTCAAATTGTGTCTAGTTATTTATGCCTAATCAAAGGTCTATCAAATGATGAGCTAATTCCTTGAGTGGAAGCATAATTTATCTTGTTTCTACATGTTCTAATACACATTGATTATGTTGATATCGCTTTTGTGATCAGCATTGTCAAAGGAAACTATCAATTTATATTTAATGTTTGTTTCTCCCAATGATAAATTGTTTTAGAAGTAAAATTTCGTTTCAGTTATACATTTCAGAAAATTCAAGATAATTCTGTATTGATTTGGAGGTTCCATAGATATTCGCTTGTACACGAGTATTACGAAAGACCGGCTCTCGCACCACCACTGAATATAATTTATTATTTGTATATGCTTATACTTTTCGTTTACACTAAATTGTGCAAGAAGGCCGACAAACTTGATAATGCTTTTGAACTGGATATGTCAGGTACATGAAGTGTATTTAAATACCTTTACACTTGGACATTTTTATGTTGATACAAACTTACCAATAGTATTGTAAAACAGTAGATATTATATACACTCGGAATAAAGTAAGATATGTACACACAATACTACATAATCATGATAACTAATTCTGATTTGATGTGATATACATGCATACAAAAGTATTTTCATGGGTGATTAAAAAAAATGGAAATACTAGTTTTTTCCTGTGTACTGTAAACATTACAATGATTGCAAGTAAATGTGATATCATCAATTTGTTAATGTGTATATATATGAAAGAAAAACCATAGGATGCAAATGTTTGGCCCTTACAAAAGAAATATAGATAAAAAAATATATGAAGGATTTTAGGAACTGACAAGTTAGCGGGACCAGATCTGTCGGTATGGTTATTATCTTCCGAAATACGATTGAAGGCTCTGGAGTAAAATATCGATGAGTACTATGACAAAATCGGTAAAACACAAATCTGACGATAACAATCAAGGATTTAATTCCTTTAGACGACCTTAAAACTTGTGTAGTGTTTTTTTTTTTTTTCATTCTCTATTTCTTCACCCTGCAGTTTTCAAATAGATGTGCCTCGAGCATAGTAGAAAATAACTGTCGAATCGTATGTCTATGTAGTTAAAATGTCCGTTCATGTCATTACTACAGTTAGTCCAACTACCTCTGCTTTTTTTTTTACTCCTGAAAAGGATACAACATTGACGCTTACCAACACTGGTTTTCTTATTTTATTCACACTAAACATATTTACAACTCATTTATCACGATAAGTCGAGTCTTTTAACTGGTTGCATTGCTTATTTTCGTACTGTACACTTGTATGTTTTCAAAAAGGATAAGTCATAGAGATGAGTATATGTCTTTCATGCCTTTTTTTAAAACTGATTGATTAAGGTTGAATTGGTGATTGCTAAAGAAAATACATAAATTAATAAAACCAACTAATTACATGTGCATTGTCCTTATTTGTTGATAAAACAGGACTATCCAAAATGAGTTGTTAAAATTCATTATAAAACAGTCAAGCTAGTTTTCCTCTGGGTTTAATCCTACAGAACCAGGTAATAAAAGGAATGATTGTATAAGCTAGTACTATTGGTGATGAACATTGTATCTTTCAACAGTAAATAACGTTATGTTACATAAAGAGAAAATGTTGAAAGTTAAAATGTTGTTGAACACTCAGTTTAATTATAATATGTGTAAACTTTCCGTTTTTTAGCGAATACCCATAATATAATGACAATTGATGTTTATTGAATTAGATGAAGAGACTAAACTAGTGGATCAGTGTAAAAGAAAAGCAATGGACGAATGTGTTAAATCAATTGATGACAGCTATGTATCGACAGTACCACGGTATGACAATTTTAAAGGCTAACTACAATGAGCTATTCGTTAAATGTACAAAAATAGAAGGCACCTCTTCAAACTGCAGGATGGTATGATTATATCAACCTATCATCAAGAAACATAAGGAAGACAAACAGGGACATTATATGTTACTTTCAAATTTTAAATTTCTGACTTGCAAAAATCACCTTCTTTGATAATAGGGAAAGCACGTTTTGTATATTTCTGTCATTTCTCAAAACCATTTTACATGCCATTTAATACGTAAATGTATTTTAATTGGTAGTCTTTGTCATTACTTATTATCGGTAGCTAATCTTAAATCAGCTGACGCATACTACTGGTGTATGGTTTGTTTAATCGGTTATTGTGTGCGTTTATTATGCATACGCCGTAGAAATTTGTTAGTATTTTACCAATGTGTATACAGATCTTTAAATCTTTTACACATGCGTGCATGTATAGGTTTGCTCGTTTAAACATTTAAAACTGTTTATTGTGTATCTTCTTCAGGACAAGAAAATTCTATCCAATGTCAGACGTTTCCACAGATAAAGATTACAAACTGAATGAAATTGCTGAACTATGCAAGCAAGTGAACCAGAAGTTAAATGAAATATTGGAAAGTAGAGCATGAAGAATGATGATTCCCCTATTATTTTATGTGAATATATACACATTTTTATGTATCAATAAACTCGTGTTCGATAGGTAGCTTCATTTAATTACATGTTTGAACAATCCTGGAAAATGTTTACTGATCATGTTTTGTTACTGTTATCCACAATTTGTATAATAAAATTGAGAATGGAAATGGGGAATGTGTCAAAGAGACAACAACCCGACCAAATATAAAAACAACAGCAGAAGGTCACCAACAGGTCTTCAATGTAGCGAGAAATTCCCGCACCCGGAGGCGTCCTTCAGCAGGCCCCTAAACAAATATATACTAGTTCAGTGATAATGAACGCCATACTAATTTCCAAATTGTACACAAGAAACTAAAATTAAAATAATACAAGACTAACAAAGGACAGAGGCTCCTGACTTGGGACAGGCGCAAAAATGCGGCGGGGTTAAACATGTTTGTGAGATCTCAACCCTCCCCTTATACCTCTAACCAATGTAGAAAAGTAAACGCATAACAATACGCACATTAAAATTCAGTTCAAGAGAAGTCCGAGTCTGATGTCAGAAGATGTAACCAAAGAAAATAAACAAAATGACAATAATACATAAATAACAACAGACTACTAGCAGTTAACTGACATGCCAGCTCCAGACTTCAATTAAACTGACTGAAAGATTATGATTTCATCATATGAACATCAGGCACAATCCTTCCCGTTAGGGGTTTAGTATCATACCATCATAACATATATGAGAAGAACATAACCCGTGTCATGCCAACAACTGTTTTTAGAATAAATGTGTTTAGTTCCGACGCAAAGACCTTATCAGTGACTCAATATTAACGCCAAAATATGCAATCTTTAATGACTTGACAACAGTATCGTAATTATATCCCTTCTTAATAAGTCTATTCAAGGGTTTTGTAAGTTTCGGAGGTGAATACTGACACCTTTGTGCTTTATAAAGAATATTTCCATAAAAAATTGGATGTGAAATACCTGAACGTATAAGAAGTCTGCATGTTGAGCTATATTTACGAATGATGTCTTTATACCGATGATAAAATTTAGTAAATGTTTTGACTAGTTTGTGATATCGAAAACCCTGGTGTAATAATTTTTCAGTAATACATAAATTTCTCTCGTTAAAATCTAAAACATTGTTACATACACGAGCGAATCGTACAAGTTGAGATATATAAACACCGTAAGATGGTGGCAAGGGAACGTCACCATCTAAAAATGGATAATTAACGATAGGAAATGAAAAATCGTTTAAAAGCAATTTTATAAAATCGTTTAGAATAATTGTCATTTGTTCATTGTTTTTGAAAAAAAGGTCCCAAAATAACATTTATGAAAAATCTTAAGACACCCATTTCCAGCAAAATGTTTTATTTCTCATATATCAAAAACATTTAATGACACAGGCAATTTATGTTGGTTTTTTGGGGTTTTTTTTTACGTTCCGTTATCTATGATATTTAAATAGAGAAGTAAACACTCTCAAAAACGTGCAGGTAAATATATCGTGCCTTTGTCCTTTTTTTGTTAGACCCCAACATGTGATTTTATATTATCGTATTAATGCACGGCAATGAGAAACAGTTATAATTTGTATTTGATATTTCAAATATTTCAATATTTAAGGAGTTATTGTTTTACAAATGGTTAAATTAATTCATGCTATTGTTCACGTGAAATATATGTCAAAAGGAAAAAGTTTGTTGAAGTTAAACATCTGGAAAGCAATGGGCAGTAAGGTTGGTTTTGATGTATAATTTTCCCGTATTAACGATTTGTAAGGCCCAAGTGGAGACTACCAACCCAAACGTTCATGAACATTAACATTGTACATACAGGTGTATTTTTGATCGACAATTTTATAGTGAAGTGGAGCTCATTTGGACTATTCCATTTATTGCCTATTTTAAAAATTTGCATCCGTGTGTTTTTGGTTTTTTTATTTACCATACATTTGTTTTGTTTAATATTCGAGGTACAAATTTCAGGAACATCACGCATCAGTTTATCTTGAGATAAGATTAACCTTATTGACTCTTCTATCATATATTTGTCATATTGTGTTTATCTTATTTTCTTAACAATATGTTTGTGAAAGTCGTTGGATTAAAATGCTTAACTTTTAAATTATTGGAATGTCATCGCATGTTTGCTGTCAAAACCAACTGAAAGATCTGTTGTGTTGCATATATCGGAAATCACTGTTTGTCAATTTCAAAATGGCTGCTGTTTAGGGTCAATCAGCAGACCAGGGTGTCATTTGCTATAGATTGCATTGGCAATTTTTGTTTTTATTATCTAATGATTTTGTTATATAGAGTTATAAGCATGTGTATTGTAATCTGTACTTAGGTAATCTTATTTTTGCTTGTTATGACTCCTTTAATAATAAAAAAAAAAATACCAATGACATGCATATGATTAATCTGTTTTGTATGATCTTTATTAATACTCATGCTAGACAAATGACATTTGAAGTCAATATATATAAGACAATGTGATATGAGTTCCAATGAGACAACTTTTCATCCAAGTCACAATTTATAAGAGTAAACAACAATTATAGGTCAAAGTACGGTCTTCAACACGGAGTCTTGGCTCACACCGAAAAGCAAACTATAATGTCCATGACAATCTAATCAATGTGTTTTGCCAACTGTTCATATGAGAAGTTGCTAATCTTTCAGGATAACCTTAAATTACCCCCAGTTCCGTTGTTGTTCGTGTTTTGCGTTATTAAATTTTTCTTTTTTGCATTTTGGTGTACTGTTGGTTGTCTTTTGATATTTTCTTTCTTTTATAGACGTGGTGTTGTCAGTTTATATTCAACTTTTATCAGTTTGAATGACCCTATGGTATTTTTCGCCATTCTTCGAGACACTAATCACATGGTATCTTGTATATCTGTCAGTCAAAAGGCAACACACAATTAGTCGATAACTTATACTTTTCACAGTAAAAGCAAATATCTTTCCTTCTTATTTTTTTCTTTTTTGTTAACAACAAGATCATTACCATCTAATTGATGAATAAAAACAAAACAATATCGCGTCGTATACATTATAAAGTAAGTCATGCACATGGGAAATAATAAGATGTGTTTAACACCAATTAAACTAATAAATATGGCCAAATTTAAATGAAAACTATAACAAAATCTGTCAAAAACCCTATGTAAATATAAGTTTTCTAAATATAGTTTTGATAAATTGACATATTAAAACAAATCATGGATTTAGCTTTTGTTCTTCACAGCTGTGTTGACAAGTTTGAATCATGTATTATGAAAAAGATTGTAATGTAAAACGATGAAGTGTCAGCAATAAAACAACCATGAGGAATATAGAAATAAAGGACAGGCATTGTATTGATAATAATCCAACGCACAAAGTTCTGCATGTACGCTTATATTATATTAACCGTATCTAACAATTATTTCATCATATGTGATTTCATGGCAAAAAGTAAAATCACAAAAATACTGAACTCAGAGGAAAATCTAATCGGAAAGTTTATAATCACATGGCATAATCAAAGAACAAAACACATCAAAAACGAATGGACAAGAACTGTCATATTCCTGACTTGATACAGGCATTTTCAAATGTAGAAAATGTTGGATTAAAACTGGTTTCATAGCGCTAACCCTCTCATTTTGATGACAGTCTCATCAAATTCCGTTATATTTACACTAAACAGACATATTAAATAAAATAGTCAAAATATGGATACAGCAGTAATCGTCGTGTAACAATTTTAAAAGGAACAATTTGACAGAACACAAAAAAAAAAACATCTATCTACAAACACATTCATTTGTTCGCGTGTCTGAAAATGTTATACGTCACATATATTTGTCGTTCAATGTATATACAAATAATTTTTCAATTTCACATAGGCAATGATAGCATACAGGCACTATTGGAACGATGCCCCGTAGATTTGCCGTGAAAATATCCGTAAAAATGCTGGTGATTTTTACAGTGTTTGTCACAGTTAAATTACGGTGGGCCGTGAAACTTATTCTTTCACAGACATTTCACGGCCTTTTCATGGGCTGTTGTTCCAGTAGTGGAGGTTAGTTTCAGAAATAGACCGAGATTTAAAATAGTCCAAAAGTTATATAGAATTTATAAGAATCCACAAATAGTTCATTCCACTACGCGATTGAATAATTTTGACGTTTGTGGTTCAACGTATTTTGTAGTTCATAATAGAAATATATCATAATGACATAAAATAGAACAATATCATACTGACGGGATCTTTAAAAGTACAGAGTCACGTTATAAGAACCAAAGAAATACAAAGGTCGCATATACAAAACACACCAGCAAACAATGAAAGACAATACAATCACATTAATGGGATGTATGAGTACCGAGCCACGTTAAATGAATATCACATAAAACAATCCAACAGTAAAAGTAATATTAATAATAGAACAAAGACAAATGAAAAAACAATAAAACACGTTGTAAAGATGATAAACAACATTAGTACGCAGAATCTATACATCAAGACCATCATGTATAATTTTTGAAGTAGATACGGAATATTTATCAACAAGGTCTTGGTACCTTCCGATGAACTTTTTTAGAAAAAAGAAGAGACGTTCTTTGAAATACCCCTGGTTCATCAAATTTCTATTCAGACACAGATGACGTTTTACAGAGTCTTAGTAGGAGCTGTATGGATGCATTACCAGCCATGACTATAAAGACTCAGTAAAAAATCACATCCGGAAGACGACACATGAGCAATGAGGCCAATCAGATACAGTACTGCAATTAAGATATTCTGATTGGTTTCATTGACATATTCGTGGTAACTGAAAGTTAGTTAATACATGAACTGATGAACTTGTATTATTATAATTGCAGGGATAGATTAGACAATTTTGATATGTTTGTTTGTTTTAATGGGACAAAACAATTATATGGATTCGATTTAACCAACCAATCTACAAAATAAAATATTTTTATTTGAAGATGTATTCAAGATATTACTTATTCAATGTCTTTGTATACCAAACCATCTATTTGTGCATATAATAAAACAGCTATCATTAGTATTTCTAACCTTAAAGCTTCACACTGAAAACGGAATTGCTTGAACTTGCACGATAGATCAGTTTAAAATCTGTTCACGATGAAGTCGACAGTTTTAGACTTTGCTCCATGTAATTTACATACGAGTCTGTCCTGTCAGATTACTTTCACTTTTCGATCATATTCAAAGTGTGACTTTGTTCAGATACTCAAATACTTCTCCCGAATGGATTAAGGTATTTATGGCGTTGATATATTTTAGAATAAGACAATGTTAATTGTTCTAAGAATATGCATGCTACAGCAATGTTTGAAAACCCAATGTTTTGTAATATCTGTTATAATAATACCTAAGTTGCATCAGTTGCCGTATATAAACTGTTTGGTTAATGACTTAGGTATTGACAATTGACATTAAATAAACCCTTCAGGACACTTACCAAAGGGGATATACTCATGGGTTTGTTCGATGTTTGTTTGGAATAACGACCAAAGATAACCAACTGGATGTTCCGTCTCTGTATTGGCCACTTTAGTTGCATTAGGTTTTTTCAAAAATGTTTCAAAAATGATTCTTGTTCCTCCAAGTGTTCCACGAAACAAAGCCGGGTTCATAAACTATATATCATAGGGTTTGAGTAAATCAAATATATGTTACTATAAATACAATGTAAAACGCTTTCAGCCTGCAATGACCATTTAAATATTAAATGTCTTGTCTATCATTCACTCGTCAATTTATCATCATTTCAAACTTAAAATTAGATAAATTGAAAGTGTTTATTCTACTTTGTTTAATAAACAATGAATGGCCAAAGTCGACGTGGAAATATAAGTATCATGTCTTTAAGAAAAGTGAATTATACTTGATACGATACGAGATCACTCTGGTTTATTCTGAAAATATTCTGAATAAAATATAATTAAGATGTTTGATTTCTCAATTGACAACATATATGTTGTCTTTGGAGGACGTCTTTCGTTTTAATACACGTGTACACTCGATGTTTTAATGAAAACTACTGGATCAACTTCCCCCTGTGCATAGAAGGCTGCCTTCATATACACGACAAAGGACCATTTTACATGTTTTATAAAGAATGAATTGAGCCTAGCATTATCCTTAAACTTCAATTTTGCCTTTTAAGATGATCATGATGACGTCCTCGCATAATTATTTTAAAGTTTGGTAACTGTGTTGAACCTATCTATCCCGTTAAACATTAAAAAGAATATGCATGTACCAGGTACAGCTATGTGTGTCACTTGGATTAATTTACATCGACACATTAACAATGAGGGTTGGACACAAAACTTTACCAAAGAAAATATTTGCTCAGCTTCCCAATTGTAATTTTTCGGTTTGTATGTATTTACAGTAGGGCCTTATATTTGTACACACTATCTTTCACTTGATACGATATCAAAGAGAAAGCTTTTTGATATCATTATTGCTTGTCTTCAATATTTTTTCTCAAATATGACCTTATGCATCCCCGGTGTTTGTACTTAAAAGACGCCCGGAGTTTGTTTGTCTATCGAGGTTGTTATAAACAAATCACAAGTTACAGCTGTACTGATCAAAAGTGTCATTAAACGGATAGTAGCTACGATTTTCGTTAAAATTACTTTTTTAATCTATATGCCGGATTTTGTACAAAAAGTAAAATAATTATGATTAAAACAATTACTGGTTACGTTCCATTAAGCATTTAGAAGTTTTTTTAACGTTTAACACCTACATTTATTTATTATCTATAGATAATAATTCGATGTTAAGCCCACCTCTTATTCATGTGACCTTTACTCGTCAGTTCCCAATGCGCAATCGCACATCGTGCCTCGAAGGGAAAATGGTCGAACAGGGGAATGTTATCGCGGAAATGGTACGCGAATTAACAGTTTCAGCGAGAAAAGAAACAAAAAAGAGGTGCAGACAAGTTAATGTAAATTAAAAATAAAAAAACGTCGATGAGATCGGTCATTAAAATCACTCGAAACACCTGCGACGCAGGCAAAGTCAAACAAAAGTAGCCGACGGTTTGCGTAATGTTTACATTTCTTAAATTTTCCAGATCACATGAAAAAAAATCTCAACGTGTTCATAATTGTCAAAAATATGTTTATAAATTTACGGGCAGTAATCTCCCACCTTAGAAGAAATTTGAAATCAACTTCCTAAACTTAAGTATTATTCTTCAAGTGTATCCTTCATGGAGGCCCCGATTTAACACACAAACACGTGTATACATTATCGGCATGGTTTGGTCATACAAATGTAATAACAAGTGTATAATATCGCCATTGTTGGAGAATCTTGGGTTGGAATAATATGACGGTATTTGTTATATTTTTATTTACATAATTTGATAAATGGCGTCAAATATGTACGTTTAATAAAGAGTGATTATCAAATATGTAGGAAAACAAAAAGCACGTGTTCGTATCTATATATATCTTGGTTAGCTCACTCGCTATATCGGCAAAGTTCGGGAAGTAAACCCGATGCATAATTAATGAGATGAAAAGGCACACTACACGATATGAATTATCAATTATTAACACTTCTGTAGTTTATGAAAACATTTTAGCGATCTTATTGCTTATATTTAGTACATATCTTTGATTTTAGCAGCTTTAAAACTTGTTCATAATTTTGTCAAAATCGTAGCTACTATCCCTTTAAAGATTAAATTTAAGTTTCCGACATACATTGCCTATAAACTTACATATGAACTCGAAGAAACACATTAACACATACATGTATTAATAGTACCTGTTATATTGATGTCAAACGGATAGAAATTGGCAAATTTTTTTCAAAAACTAAATAATTTTGAGGTGTTCTTATTGTAGAAGAAGCCTAAGTGACTTGTTCCAATCAGATGTACTTTGTAGAGGGGTTATAGACGTAATACTTTAATGAGTGAATAATGAAAAAGAAAAAAGTGAAATTGATACTGATATAGGAAATCAGTTTTCGAGATAAATTGAAGAAAGTTTGTATTATCATGTTTTATGATACGCATACTAATCAAAATCTGTTTTACTACAATCAATTGTAGACATGACTTTAAATGTGGTGAAAAAATCTTTGACAATTTGTTTCCTTAATAGAAAACGTACATGTTCAAGTTTTTTTAATGTTAAATTATGCTATTGTTGTAAGTTTCATTAAACTTTCTTTTTTGTTAGCACAAGTTGATCATATTTGCCATATTTCTTATTTATATTGAAATTTAGATTTTTTTTGGTTTGAATGGTTTTACACCACTCATAATGTGGGACCTCTTAGAGCTTGTTATCCGGTGTGAGCCAAGGCTCCGTGTTTAAGACCGTACTTTGACCTTTAATGATTTACTTTTAGAAATTGTGACTTGGATTGAGAGTTGTCTCATTGACACTCATACCACATCTCCTTATATCGGTGTACATAATCAACCAAACTTGTTCTCTGAAAAATTGACGATAACGCATCAAGACAACATTTTCTTTTATGAATTGAGTTTGATTCATTGAAATAAAAATGAAGAATATGCGCACAAAATATGGATCTGAAGTTGTTTAAAATTAACAAAAAGAAGTGCTCATTAAGACTAAGGCTAGTTAATGATGATACATGTAGGTTTAAAACTCATGCTGTTGCTAACAGGAATATTTTGACTCTATTATTAGTCTTTTAATAAGCATAAGGGAGGTTGAAACGTAGATATTAAAATGGTTCAATTATTAAAAATGTCAATAAATTCATAAAAATTGTTCCATTCACAGTAGTTTACAATAGTTTGCATATACCCAGTACTTGTACTTAATGAAAGTTTGAAATGTTCTACATGCTTGAATTACTTTCTTTTGTCATAATTTATCCAAAACAATACCATAAGTATTTATTATAACATTATTAGTAGAACAATACATTTCTATTTAAAAAATTTAGTATATGCACTTAATATAGAGAAGTTGCTGCAAATTTCAGTGATTCTCAAAAGAAACGTACAATAAATGACGATTAAAATTCATATGTAGTATGAAAACATATATATATATATATATATATATATATATGTATATCTAGAATATTTACTGTAATTTAGAAAATGAAATTTTATTCTGTTGAGTAACATATGTTTAACTAATTGTATAACAATAATCAAAAGTACACCTGGTGACTTATACCGAAATAAAATATTCCTCTCTCTCTCTCTCTCTCTCTCTCTCTCTCTCTCTCTCTCTCTCTCTCTCTCTCTCTCTCAGAGTCAAACAAGTCATTATATATACATATATAAGACGCATTATTTATTAATGCACATTGCGTTATCCTTTTTACTTTACTGGACGTTAACGAGGCCGAAACGATCATATTAACTGGTTTACAATTCAAATGTACTGCACAGGCCAATAAGAACTGTAAATGTGTCTATTACTTTGCAAATCAGTGCAGCTAAAAAACTTGATACAGATTTACGAAAGAATGTACACAATGAGAAATGTCGAGATTAGTAGTGTGATTCGAAGGTCATGAAGGTTATAGTATCAAAGACAGAGATATTATATGAAAAATAATTTTAGCAAAACAAAGACGAACTATTGATGTGTAAACATTGCTTCATCCTTTTAGTTACAGTGGACGTTAACTAGGCCCGAACACACCCAAAATATATATTTACTGGTTTAACAACATTTGAATGTCATTCAAGTGTACCTGACAGGCCAGTAAAGACTGTAAATGTGTCTATTACTTTGACAATCAGTGCAGCTATAAAACTTGAACCAGATTTACGTAAGGATGTACACAATGAAATGTCGAGAGTATTTTTGTGATTCGAAGGTTATGGTATCAATGTTTAAACGGTAAAGTATGCAATTCAAAAGGTCACATTGCCACGTTTAGTGTAAACAATATTTTATGATGAACTATACCAATACATGTTACAAACACATTAAGATTGCCATGTTTATATATTGTTTATATATTGTTGTATCTTTGACACATTCCCCATTTCCATTCTCAATTTTATTATATATGTTTATACGAGACTTGTATGACATGTGCAAAGAAAGAGTTATAAATGCAAAAATAACCTTACCAAAAAATAAAAGAAGGTTTAAAGAATATGCAATATGAACGCCATCTTAACCAGCATTAACTTAAGTGGTCTGGAAAAATAAATTAATTTAGGTTTTACGTTATATATTACATTTGTAGTACATTTTTATTAAATTATCACAAAAAACGTTGAAGTCATTTTTTTCTTAAGAATATGTTACAGTCAAAGATTGTTTTCTGAATATGAATACAGATACCTGAATTTTGATTGAGGTCAGCCAATTATTTTTCCTATTAACGAGATCAGTGAACTAATGGATACTTAATCGTAAAATAAATATAACAGTTAAACACTTATTATAAATACTATCAAATCAAAACAATTCAACACGTCATAAAGCATGTTACTCCGACCATTTTCTTGTTTGATTGTGACAATGACGTTCGATAATTCACAGATACGCTACACATCCATGACAAAAATTCATAAAAAAACACATTGTAACTAGTTCGGGTTTAACCAATCACTCGCTATTGAATTCTTAAAAATGTCCTTTCCTTATAAAGATATTATATACAAAAATGGCGTCTGACGAATACAATACTTTATTTGTAAACAGCATATAACTTATTTGTAATAATTTATTCTCGTTAATTTGATATGCTTTCGTTTGAAAAAAATTTCACCACATTTAGCATGTGTAAAATAACATGCATTACTAATAATTGTATTTCTTTCGAAAATATCCCTAGATCTTGATTTATCATTTTCATTCCTTTTTTTCTGAAGAATTTTGTAAAAGTCATTAGTCCTGTGTTTCATATACTTAAAGCGTCTTTAGTTTTATTTATATTGAGCTTATTAAGTTTACAATCTGTTGATTTGCAATAATTAAAACAATAGATACATAGCTTGTTCTTTTAAGGTTGTGGCGCATATAGGTTGCATTTCTGTAAATATTGACAATGCAATTTCCCATAGGAACTCCTTTTACGGCTAAAACTGTACCATTTTTACTATGAAGTTTTGAAAAAAATCTTATCCCAGAATTGAAAGTTCATATGCACCACATTTGTTTTCAAAGGTCAAAATATAGGGCTGTGCGGCATATTTTCAACGTTTATATGACCTGAACTTCTCAGAGTTTAAACTTACACTAATTTTCTTAACTACCCCTACCTCGAATGAAAGGTTACCACAGATTTCAATGTAAACAATATGCACGTGTTTATTTACTGGTAACATTCACAAGTTCTGTCTCTGCGATATGGAACACAGGGAGCATAACTGGGAACCAGTATGTAAACAAAATCAATTTTCTATGAATATTCAATTACTCCCCAAAAGAGGCGTGTTTTGAGAAACAGCTGTATTTACAAAGTGCAACCTATACAGACATTTATTCAAATAGAAAACTCTCTAAAATCAGTTTTTCTCACATTAATACTCATTTATCAGAATTAAAGTCTTAAAGAAATCACTGTGTATACTCTAAATTTTTCTTTACTATACATTTTATACCCCCTCCCCTGTTTCAATTTTTTAAAGAATTTGAAATCAAAACTTTAATTATTGCCAGCTTACCCTATTTGCATATTTTCTGATAAAAAATGCCTAGAACCTGTTAAAAACTGTTTTGATAACATATTGAAAGCATATCAGAATATCATAAAATTTAATGTAATGTTTAGCAGTCAATCATTACAACATTCAAGATTATATAAAGTATCCAATCCAGCCTCTATCTCCAGTCCACATCTTACTGTATGCCTATTTGTCAATTGAAGGACACATTTTCTGCCTCAAATGGTCAATTTAGAATTCTTGTCACAACAGTATCATCTGTAACTATATATCTGACACAATTTAGCTACTATACATACTAGAAGTGTTCAAACAAAGCCATATTTGCAATAGTTGTATGTATGCAGATACCAGTCTGAGATATAAATTCACTTAAAATGTTGTAGAGATGACTGCTAACATCTGATTTTTGCATAACTTCCAAGCAAAGATATTGTTTTCTATATCAAGAACTTTAAAATCATAAAATCATAGCATTTACAAGTTAAATTATTTGTTTTATGACACAGAGGGTAGGCAATTTTCTATGTTTTTTGCCCCTGGGGCCTCAAATTTCCTAAATCATTCTGCTGTTTCTAGCAATTTGGAATATTTAGTACATATTCAGGATAGAACACACTATTGTAATTTTTCTTGAGATATTTTTGTTTTTCTAGCTTGTATTTATTATGCCGTGGTGACAAAAAAGCATATTTAGGTGTTGCGGCTTACTTTTGGGTTATCGAAAGGACACAAATACCCCATAAATAATATTCAGGAAGGATCTATGAGTTTCAATGACTGCGAAGAGTAAATATAAGCACTTCTTAACAATTTAACTTACAAATATGCAAATATTATGATTTAATTTTGTATCCAGGACTTTGAGTAAACTTTGCATACTGTAAACTGTGAATTTATGCTGAGTCATCATATTTAAGGCCCAGGATTCTATCAATCTTCATTAAATATTTATAAAACTTCTTATTTGAGTTAATTTCTTTAAAATCTGTGAAATAAAGCAAATTTGGTTAAATTCTGAATGTTCCCCTTTTTCACCCTATATAGGTTGCATTTCTGTAAATATTGACAATGCAATTTCCCATAGGAACTCCTTTTACGGCTAAAACTGTACCATTTTTACTATGAAGTTTTGAAAAAAATCTTATCCCAGAATTGAAAGTTCATATGCACCACATTTTTTTTCAAAGGTCAAAATATAGGGCTGTGCGGCATATTTTCAACGTTTATATGACCTGAACTTCTCAGAGTTTAAACTTACACTAATTTTCTTAACTACCCCTACCTCGAATGAAAGGTTACCACAGATTTCAATGTAAACAATATGCACGTGTTTATTTACTGGTAACATTCACAAGTTCTGTCTCTGCGATATGGAACACAGGGAGCATAACTGGGAACCAGTATGTAAACAAAATCAATTTTCTATGAATATTCAATTACTCCCCAAAAGAGGCGTGTTTTGAGAAACAGCTGTATTTACAAAGTGCAACCTATAAATACTATCTGTAATAGGTATAGTTAGAATACGAATAAGTTCCTCGTAAACTGGTGAAATTGTTGATTTGCTATAAATTTCCAGCATATACTTACATGTATAACATTTTTTTCACAAGAAAGCTTACTATACTTAACATGCAGTAATGTACAGGTACATATAAAAAAGAAGGTACAAATATGGTATACAATTGCATCTATAAATCTATAGAATATCGTTTAAACCGGAATATATATATATTTTTATTATACTATATCACATCAGTATGCCATTGGTTTGAAAAATTTAATATGCCTTGTTTTAAATAATGTCATATACTCCAGTTAACAATCATACATGGATGATCGGTATAGAATGATCTTAGGTCTTTTGATTGTGAACTGAAAAATAATAAACAAAATTATGAATAAGAAAAACAAAAATAAACAAAAATATGAATAAGAAAAACAAAAAAAACAAAATTATGAATAAGAAAAACAGAAACAAAAACAAGCAATAAACATATCAACAACACCTGTTCTAATTGTATTACATTCGGGGAGTAACATATACACAACTTAACAAGTATCATTTTATTCTATTCTGTATTTACCAAGAGTAATAAAGACCATACAGCTTAAGTATCAACCTTCAATATTCTCCCTCTTTTATGTTTCTCTCGTTGCAATATATAGCCTGTTTATGCCGATGCGGCGTAAAACAATCACCGACCAATCAAAGTTATGTTTCTTACCTCTTTTCCATTGATGATTTCTGTACTTTGATACCACGGAGACAGTCTAATTTCACTTTCATTAATCATATAGTCAGTACTCGTATTATTCTGAATCACAACATAGATTGAGATATCAGCATAATTAGATTTTATTTGAGATCTACTTCACTTGGAAAAATATTCCCAGTAAAATTATTTCACAGAAAAGTATGACGAAAAGGATGTACGTATATGACGCTGTTAAACTAATTTAATACGAAGTATTTTTGCAGTTTACACATAATACTCTCTAGCTTATTAAAAGTAAATTGTAAAAATATCAAAAACTGTTTATTTGGTTCTTGAATTGTTTGATTTCGATTTTTATCTCTTTTTTAATATGCAAATCACAATGTGCTCCGAACACCTTTATTTTTGTGAAACTTTCATCATCTTTAATTTCCCAAATTTATATATGCTATATACACGTAAATTGTCTGGTTAAGGCTAAGCATGAATTGCAAACATAGTTTTGTGTACATTGGGGTTAACCCATGTTTAAAAATTATCGTCTATTGACACTTGTATCATGATAGCAGACACAACTTGTGTTAGGTAATTTTAACTAAAAGGAGTCTCATATTTATTTATTTATGGTTTTCATTCATTTATCACAAAATAGGTTGATAACATTTAGTATGTTCATAAACAATTTGAGGATGACAGAAAGGCATTGTATGATATACTTAATGTGAAAGCTTCTATATTGGTCAAATAAAACGTACTTTGGTTCTTTGATCTTTCGAATTGTCAAACTCTTTCTGGTGTGTGAATTCATTGTCTGGACCTTTATAAACAGACGCATACATATCACCTGATGTATAAAAATTTCGTCTCATACTACTTGGCCGATACTGACTAATATCATCTACATCTTCACTGAAGAAAAACATTGTTTTGTAAATTGTACAGAACAAGCTAGAAACATGTATAAGATTTTATCCTGCAATTTGGTGACTTATGATACATTCCGACATATATCGCTAGCTTGTATGTGTATGCTATCCTGATATCGCTTTAAACATCCACCCACTGATGCAATATTGTTGTGTATTGCTCGTGACAAGTGTTGTAAGAACAGTATTAACCACATGATGTGCATTGCAATCGCATTCCAATGACGTATTGCTTAGTCTGTGCATATTCTACTTTCTGAACCACAATAACAACATACATTTTCTTATAGACAAGCATGAACAACGTTCAAAACTTGAATTTGTCAATGTAGAACACTCAATCGGCCAATATTTTATTAAATGTTTGAACACGCAAGATTTATTTTCACGAACCTGTCCTCAATTGATTGTATTATTTTTATTATATCATTTCAGTCATATATGACATATCAATCATCATCGATGTTTTCAAACAACAGACGAAGTCAAGGAGAGAATATACGCCGTATTACTACGTAAAAGGAAAGTGTTCTAACACTTTTTGAACCGTTTGTATCTGTCATATATTATGTATACCTAATATATAAAGTTTTCGTTTTGATATATATCATATAACAATAAATTTAAATTCAGAGATGTTAATTTTTTAATAAATTCGATAAATATAAAGTCATGAAAGGGATATTCAATATCCTGTAAAAGCTAAAAGTGATATCTTCAATACCCTGCTTACTGGTTTGAAATTATTTTCTACCAGCTGCATACTTGTTAAGAACATGAAAATACTTACACGACCTCCATGGCCTTTGACATACTCTTAACTGCTCGTCTCTTCAAATAGTACAAAAAACAAGTCATCATTATGACAATACAAAGGATTACACCGACAGTAGTAGTTATAGCAATTATATAAGTAGAACCCAAAGCCAGTTTTTCTGTTTGAATTTCACACTTACGTCCAGAAAATATGAAGTCTCCAATTTGTGTGCATCTGTAACAGTATAAATTTATGTTTAAGTATATCAGTTATTATACAAATACAAATGCAAATGCGCTGAAGAACAAATAACACATATGACATGCAACTGTATATACAAATACAAAAATCAAAGTTTGAAATGTTTGAAATTTGAAAATTATAAGTCTTCATATATATGTGCCAGTCCATGCAAAACGGTACAAAAACGAGAAAAATGCGAAATCCTAGAGGGTGTGCATAATTTTTGGAAGCAGACATGTGATCTTTTAATGTATTTATCAAAAGTGTACACAAATCGAACATGAGAAAATGTTGTTTGTTTATAGTTACCACGAGTTTGGTTATTTATAGTAATATAGTAAGGTCGGTTCGATTGGGACATTGAGTGCATTCACGAATGAACTTGGGTGGTTTAAAGTCATTCAAGCTATTGAAGTCAAAGTGTACAGTAGCATGTTGCCAAGTAAATCCTATTATTAAATGAGGTATTATCTATTTTCACATTTGAGATCACTATAGTATTGTAAAATCAGATTACTTAGTATTGGTGTCTCCAATGTGATAGTGTGTGGATATTTGAGAATTATTTCATGTTTGAGTTTACACATATTTCAGTGCTGATCGCTCAATGTTCACCCCTCCCCCCCTACAACTGCACCCCACCCTCCCCCGTATCTATTTTTTGTACATGTTGTATCGATTTTTTTCATTTGCCACTTTATTACGTTCTTGCGGGTATCATTGAGGATACAGAGCTTTTACAACGCAGACTGCAGACATCAATGCAATATAACATGTCGAATAATTTAATTTAAACTTATGTGAAATTTCAATTTCACAAACATTAGATGACTTATCGATGGTACCTTCTCTTACGTTTAACCGCTGTCTTTCTTTCCTTAAGCATAGGTAGAGACGATGAAATGTTTGAACTTTTGTTTCTATAGTGTCGTTTATGTTTAAATTTCTGCTCAGTATAATTTTGTTCTGGATTATAGTGAGTTTACACTTACAAAAACGTACATAAGTACAGAATATGGAAATTTTTCATCTTCATCTATTTTGTCCCACAAATCAGGATATAATTCACAATTTTATTTATTATTATTATCAATTTTATTTATTATTAATACCTCAAATATATATAATATAGATAATACATTAGATATAATATAATTTTCGGATACCATTGTCTTCGAAATTACTTTAACAAAAAGGTAACAACATGCCCTGTAAAGTTAATTACAAAAATGTGTTGCACCTTTTCAAATTGACTGTCAAATATGTCATTGAACTTTTCAAATATTATTCAACTAATAAACAATAAAACAGTAAATATAACAGGGGCTTGGTCGTCAAACCTTGGTTAAACAAAGATCACAAACCAAATCACTAATCATCCAAAAGTATTTTGAGTAGCATGAATTATTCAAGAAATTAAAAAAAGTCATGTGATCATAACATGTAAGTAAGCAATGCTCATTCAATGAAAACTTGAATCTTGTCTTAAAAAGGGTAGCGCATGTTTTTGTTGCACATGAACTAAAGTAATTTCTGATAATGCTAGGAGTATTCCGAAGTGTTTAATATAGTCAATTATAACTTCTATCAAAACACTTGACAATAGACATATTTTTAAAACTGTCATTGAGATCAATAGACTTTTAGGAATTTTCTTTAATAGATATAAGAAGATTTAATATGGGTGCAAATGACACAATATATGGTCTTCAACACGAAGCGATCAACCAAACAGCAAGCTATAAAGTCCCACAATAATGAATAGTGTAAAAGCATTCAAACAAGAAAACCAACGGTCAAATCTTTGTAAAACTAGAAACACTTGTAAACCACATCAACAAACGACAACGAACATCAGTTTCCAAACTTAGATTATGTGCAAACAAATGAAGCGGGTTTATTCGTTTAAATAGGCTTATCTTCATCTTAACTTGCATTTGACACAATAGTAAAACATCACACCATAGAAATACACAGTATGATATATTAATTGAAATGGCTTAACTCGATCTATAGACACATGAAATTTCGCTGCACGAATCCATTTGATATATGACACAATTTTTATGCAAAATTAATTTAAAAAGGGGCAGATCAATATTGATATTAAAATGCAAGGTCTTTTAAAATTATTGCCTAGATTAAGGAACACATCATCCATATGCAGATCTGGAGAATTTGGGCTTTTGAAAAATACAAAAATAAATAAAAGTTAGAGTTACCCATTGCATTTCTTATTCGAAAACATAACAATGCATGATAATGAACACGTCTTATTATTTGTGTTGGGTAAGCCCGTATTGGGGTATGAATTACAAATCAAGAAATGAGATAGAAGTGGACCTAAACTTATTTTTGCATCCAATTTTATTATTGATAGTAGAATTTTCTACTCTCTCTTTTTCATTCTCTCCACATGCATGTATTTTAAATCTGTCTTAAGATACAACACAGTTCAATGCTTCTATAAAAATGAGAGAGGCGATACAGAAGGAAGTCAAACAGCATACGTTGATGATAAACTTACAGTGCAATGGCAAGGGACTAAAGACGTTAAAACACAAACCCAAGAAACACTTGATGTGATTTTGTTATGCCGGAATGAATTACCTAATCCTGCGTCACTAGTGACACTCGTCATTTTCTTATGACTACCAATTGGTTAATGAGACTTATTCGGTAATGTCAATTCGCAACATATCCGTTGTCATTTGTGACACAGTGATCCCAAAATGTCCAACTCGAAATGGCGTTCATAAAACTCCTTTAGAAGTGAATTTGTTTTTACTACTTAGAAAAATTTGTAAAGCGATATTCTGATAAGCAGGAACACTCTATCAAGAAAATCAAGATGAGAAACGCAAACTCTAAAATAGTACAAGCAAACCAAATAAGTTTGGAAGACCGTAAATTAAGTTATTTTGGATTTGGTTAATGAATGTGCCAAAAACAAACACACGAAAATAAGGCAAACATCAAAAATTGAAACGACAAAGTTGTAATGTTAATTGTTCGTGAAATAATTAATATCATTGTATCTTCTGTAAATTTCATATTCTATACATAGCCAAATCTTCAAATAACTACTTGGTATTATCTAATAACGACACTATATGATTATTACTCAATTTTTAATGTTCTGAAATTTTTAAGAAAACACAACATGAATTATATTCACACGTGTCATAAATATGTCAGGCTATTGCTACATGATTAGACATTGTTATTGTTAATTAGAATCAAACTCCTTGTTATCCTTTAAAATATATCTTCAATTAATTAACATGTACTGCTAAAGGCATAATGATTAAAATTTAATTCCTTATTAAATTAACATGTACTACAATAGAGATGATTATCATTTATTTCATATGCTACATGTATAGGTTATCACTCTTGATTTTCAAACTTTTCTTATAGATTATTACATGGCATTTTTCATATGGCCCTGGTATCAGCCCTAGACTCCCATATTAAGCTAGAGGGCTTTAGCCCGAGGGCTTGATATGGATCATGGGCTGATACCATGGACCATATGAAAAATGACATGTAATAATCTATTTATCACATATTTTTAAGCAAGAAAAAACAAATAGCTTACCCCAAATAATGTTTGATATTTCTTCAAAAATAAAAAAGATATTTAACGAAAAAAAAAATGTATCACTGTAAGTTAAAAAAAAGTTCGTTTCTTAGTAGGTAACAACGTTTTGTAAAAAGTTTCAGAAATAATTAAAAATAAATATATAAATTCTAAGAATTGCAAATATTAAACGACTTTAAACTGTTACATTACAAATGTTTAAAAATGCTTAAGAAGAATCCTATATCGCTTCTCATTCGAGTGTGGCTTCATATATTTTCTAAATTCTTTATGACGTCAAAATTTTACGAACACTTTTACGATTTTCACTGTTGATTTCTACTTTTTTCTTCTACAGCAGATTCACAACTTTCTCGATTTTGTTTTCATTGTGTTCAACTTTTTTACAAATAATCCTTGATTGACAGGTAACCGGAAGTTAAATATGGATATGGATTTCGAGGGCTGATAACCAACCTTGACTTCCGGCTATTATTGGCCATGCAAAAACGTACATTCAGATATCGCAGATCAAATTTATTCGTTCATTGTGTAATCATACGTTTTTTGATTGAGTTAAGTCTGCCAATTGATATTTTATCGTATGTTTTTCTATGTTGTGATGTTATGCTATTGTTTCAGAAAAAGGGAGAAGGTTTGGGCCCATTAAAACGTTTAATCCCGCTGCAAATGTTTGCACCTGTCCTAAGTCAGGAATCTGATGTACAGTAGTTGTCGTTTGTTTATGTAATATATACGTGTTTCTCGTTTCTCGTTTTGTTTATATAGATTAGACCGTTGGTTTTCCCGTTTGAATGGTTTTACACTAGTAATTTTGGGGCCCTTTATAGCTTGTTGTTCGGTGTGAGCCAAGGCTCCGTGTTGAAGGGCGTACTTTAACCTATAATGGTTTAATTTTTAAATTGTTATTTGGATGGAGAGTTGTCTCATTGGCACTCACACCACATCTTCCTATATCTATATCAGTACAAAATATGTGATAATAATGGCTATGTACTTACAGCACCTGCAATAATTCTTTGCATATAACATTCTTTTGTAAAAGTGTAATGAATATTTACTAACGGTTAAATTTCGTAAATCTACTGTTCATTTTATATTTCTATATTACGAAAAAAGGGTCTGTTATGCAGAGATATAATGTACATGACCACTGTATGATACTGGAGAGAAAAAATAGTTATGGAAAAACAAGAATCGATTTCGATGGAAAATTCCAATTAAAACGGAAAGACCTTAATGAAATGGAAAAATAAAAGCTCAAACACATCAAACGACTGCACAACAACTGTCGTATTTATTACTTGGTACAGGAATTTTCTTATGTTTTCTTCTTGTGAATAAAACCCGGATTAATAACTTGATTAACCTCTTACTTGTATGACATTTTTTTATATGTAGTCAAAATCCTCGTTTGTCTTTTTAAATTGCGTGACTTGTACTTTGGGGATTGTTACCATGTTTGATTATATATGTTTAGAAAGAAAGACAAAGGATGGTAGGACTGTCAGTCCTTTTCATTGTGAATGATTAATTCTGGTAACTAAATCCTAAATTATTTGTTACTATTTTGCAGTATATTTATTTTTACTCATAAACCTACTTGCACAATGGATCGCCATTTTTGTTGATACTGCATTGTCCGTTATTTTCACATTTAAACTGAACACATTTCGATTCGCATATGTTGATTGCAAACAAATAACCAATATCACACAAATGTTCATCTTTTTTTTCAGAACTGGTTTGATCCTCGATTTCTAAAAAAAGTATTATAATAGAAATAAAAAAATAAATAGAAGTGATATGTTGCATAACCTCTACAAAGGTACAACCAATCAAATCACATAGTAAACTGTAAACTCTTGATATTCAGTTAAAATGAAAATAATATGTATTACTGAAAAAATATTACACCAGGGTTTTCGATATCACAAACTAGTCAAAACATTTACTAAATGTTATCATCGGTATAAGGACATCTTTCGTAAATATAGATCAACATGCAGACTTCTTATACGTGCAGGTATTTCACTTCCAATTTTTTATGGAAATATTCTGTATAAAGCACAAAGGTGTCAGCTTTCACCTCAAAAACTAACAAAACCTTTAAATAGACTTATTAAGATGGGATATAATTACGATACTGTTGTCAAGTCATTAAAGATTGCATATTTTGGCGTTAGTATTGAGTCACTGATAAGGTCTTTGCATCGGAACTAAACACATTAATTTATAAACAGTTGTTGGCATGACACGGTATATGTTCTTCTCATATAGGTTATGATGGTATGATACTAATACCATAACGGGAAGGATTGTGCCTGGTGTTCATATGATGAAATCATAATCTTTCAGTCAGTTTAGTTGAAGTCTGGAGCTTGCTTGTCAGTTAACTGCTAGTAGTCTGTTTTTATTTATGTATTATTGTCATTTTGTTTATTTTCTTTGGTTACATCTTCTGACATCAGACTCGGACTCCTCTTTAACTGAATTTTAATGTGCGTATTGTTATGCGTTTACTTTTCTACATTGGTTAGAGGTATAGGTGGAGGGTTGACAAACATGTTTAACCCCGCCGCATTTTTGCGCCTGTCCCAATTCAGGAGCCTCTGGCCTTTGTTAGTCTTGTATTATTTTAATTTTAGTTTCTTGTGTATAATTTGGAAATTAGTATGGCGTTCATTTAATACTGAACTAGTATATATTTGTTTAGGGGCCAGCTGAAGGACCCCCCCCCCCCCCCCCCCCCCCGGTGCGGGAATTTCTCGCTTCATTGAAGACCTGTTGGTGAACTTCTGCTGTTGTTTTTTTATTTGGTCGGGTTGTTGTCTCTTTGACACATTCCCCATTTCCATTCTCAATTTTATGTATGAGCTTACCAAAATACACAAAGTTCAACCTTGGTTAACTGTGATATTGAGTTTAAGTTTTTCATAAAATATCCCAAAAATCGTTATTTGAGTAATAATTATAGGTCAATTTTTAAAGACTTACAGCTATTTAAAACAAATATCTTTGTTATTGTATATTATAGGCTCACAGGACAACACATCTGGACGAATTGTCAAAATACGATGATTTTGTCCATTTTAGAACCAATAGGTATAGGTAAAAAATTATATAAATAAATGGTCTAAAACTGAGGTTAAAATGAAAAAAATCAAAAAAAAATGTAAGCCCTTCGCAGACCTTCTCTTGTATACATAAACACGTATATTAGCTTTTTTTCTTTATTATAGGTTATACTTTACCTGACGCCATTCTACTTTTCGTGACACTTTGTCCAGTTAAATTAAAATTTGAAAAATTGCCTTCTGCAATGATATCATCCGTTACCGTTTGTATGTCTGTAAATGATCTATTATCGTAACCACTTTTAAATGGTTGAACTATAACTTTGAATTTAACTTCTAGCCTGTAAGTAAATATAATTATCTTTAAATACTTTATATATCATAATCAACTTTCATTATGAAATCAATGTATGAAGAAATTGACGAACACATATATAAGTAGGTATATTTGTACATTAAAGGATAATGTACAGCGAATGTATTGTGTCATAGTAAATATATATAATGATACAAAATAAAGAAGAACTATTAGTTACATAGTGTGCTAGTGACCTAATACGGCATATATTGGGTCAGTAAATTCCATATGGGGTGAGAGCGAAACTCGAATCCCCATATGGAATTTACTGACCCCATATATACCGTATTACGTCACTAGCACACTATGTAACGAATTTATCTTACCGATTATCTTAACGTGTAAAATTTAGACAAAATGAGCAATTCTTCAATACAGTTAGCATTAACATGATTAAGAAACTACTTCCTTTGATCCTACAAAAACAGATGCCAACAATGACAACTTGTTAAATTTAAATGTGTTTTATGAATTTATTTCACTTTATCATCATTTTCTTCGTCTGTTGAAACCTTTAAGATTTTTTCTCAGTAATGTTTTGTTTTTCTAAAGGGACGTTACACCACTACTAACCGTGTATGAAATAAGCCCCGCCTCCTTATTACTTATATGGAATATAAAGGGACGTAACTCCACTACCAACCGTGTATGAAACAACATACAATTTTCTGAATTGGTAATAATTTTCTGTAAATATTTATTTCGTCTCCTTAATGAACATTATATTGTTATTATATTAAAACGGAATATGATTTCTGTACGCGTAACACTTGTTTCTTGAATTTTAATTAGCATGAATACAACAGGTCATTGTTTTTTTTCAGACACCAGGAATATGGTATCGGAAATGGTCAGCTTATTTTGCAATCCAATTAACCAATCATAATGTTAAAATTCATTTGACAAGGAAACGATAAGTAAAGACATACATATGGTATTTGCAAATTATAATCACTGACCGGGAAAGAAAATGTAGACACCAGAAATTACCTGATATACGATTTAAATTCAGAACATAAGTTCATCATATTATTTGTATATGGAGTTCTGCTATTCAGAAAATTTAGCAATACATGTAAACAAAAGTTTAAATGGGTTCACTTATTAAAACTTAAGAAATAAAATAAACTCGTTGGTTTAAAACTCATTATGCATACCCTTTTTGAAACAATATAACAATACAAAAGTGTTATTGAAATATGTAAAAAAAAAAACATTAGATTGTGAAATTGGTTTAAGAAATATTTTGTATGAGTATCGTTAATCAATTCTCTGGTGATTAAACACGTTTCCCTTACAATTGAGATATACATATATTCATATCCACGTCATAAAGTAACATATGTTATATGCGTCCCCCTTACAACAAAGTTTTTAACATTCAATGACAAAAACTAATACAAAAAATTCACTACATACGTCTGTATAGATCTTGTTTGTCTCTTTCTCCTATTTTCTGGGACTTGAGTCAGAACTCTACATATATGAATATAAACAAATCACTAATATATCAAATATCTGTGTCCATAAATAGAATACACATATGTTTTACCCCGATACACCAATATAATCCCTAAAGATCGAGTGATTTTTTTTTGGTTGAGGGTTGATACGGTGTATGATATTGAAAACAACATATCATGATTATACAACTCAATATATACTTCACGTAGATTTGTTTATGTTATAGAGATAAGGGGTTTACTAAATCGTTAGCAACAGTGAATGACATCGATGACGTGACGAAATTCAGATTAACGGTTTAATAAAGCGAGATTGATTGTCTCGCTTGAGCCGCGACGGCGAAAGCGAGAAGAGCTATCGAGTTGATATTACCAATGATAATCAGTTTATCGCTATTTTACTTATGACGACGTCAACTTCATGTCAGTTTCATTATCAACGCCACGTGTTTCCTTAGTTTCTAGCAATAATTTTCATCTCAAATGAGTAGCATGATATGAAAAAAAACACACAAAAAAGATCAAAGGAAAAATGCACAAAATAGCGATAATCAAAGATATGTAACTTCCATTCAAAAATACTTAATCTACACTTATGCTAAAAATTGTATTGTTTTTTTGTATTAGATAGAATTATCATGAATATTGATAGATCCCCCTTTTTTTTTACAAAGAACATAAACATGCGTGCACATTTATGTGTCCCAACAACCTGTTTCTTGAAATAAGCGATTAAACAACACTTCAAAGATAATTTTCTATGATCTTCCGCTATCCGACTAGATGAATAAGCTATCACAATCTAATAGAAGGAATAATCGAAGAACAGTTAATTCTAACAAAACCTCGAAGTATTCAAAAATTTTGAATTTAAGTTGTATAGAATCATATTCAAAACAGTGTAGCTGTGGCCATTCATTGACAACCTTAAATTATCTCATTGACTGGGGCAGATTAGGTAAACGTGTGTCCGTAACGACAACTGCTCACTACTTACTTATTATAGATTTTAAACTGTGGGGTCACCGAAGGTTTTTAACGCCTTTAATATTAAAATAATTCGAAAAATTAATCAGGAATAACTTTATGTTTTGATTTATATTATTGATATAAATCAAAACATCGTGTTATTCCTGATTAGTTTTTCTAATTTCTATATTTAGGTGTTGAGAACCTTTTGTGACCCCACAGTTTAAGTGCCTTTCACAAGTACATAGTGAGCAGCGGTTGTTACAGACAAACGTTCACATAATCTTCCCCAGTCAATGGGATAATTTGAGGTCGTCAATCAATGGCCACAGCTACACTGTTTTGAATATGATTCTAAGCTACAATTCTTTGTGTTTCAAATATATAGTTTTCTCGATTCTAAACAAACGCAGAAAAAGATAGAACTCATGAATTCATTGCTGGGATAACATTATCCTATTGATACACATATTGTGGTCATGGTGTTTGCATTCATACTTATCGATCTTATTACTAGTATAGTAAAATTGAACATAAAAAGTTATTATATTGAACAAAAAGTGATTACAATTAACATTATTTTGAACTTGAAAATCATAATAGATATACATACATGAATCTGTATATGTCCACCGCTACAAATCCTGACACATTCATGTACTGCATATATAGCTACAACAAACCAACGGATTACCTCTAATATTCAATAATAAGTTATCATTATCATTTCCATCTATCTTTGTTGGATAAACGATTTATCATTATTATAAAACAAATATTACAATGAATACAAAAATCACACAAAATAATAATGAGGATGATAACAAAAACATGATTATGACTAACAAGTAATCACTTGAAATATCTGAAAAAAATCTAAAAAGAAATGTATTTAATCTTTAGCTTGACATTTACAAGGAAAATGTACCAATATAATCATACATTGATACTGGAATTGGCAGTTGCTTAACGGATGGTTTCTTTTTAATTACGAGTTTTGAAATGATTACAAGAGACAGCTATTCAGGAAACAAAAGTACGTACTTATTAGCATCTAAAGGTCATCACATGGCATTCAATAAACATTTACGTCTTGTCACAATGAATTAAAAATATGTAATATGATGTTCATTAGTTGTGGTTTGGTGATTTAGTTCATACGTTTTTCTCGTTTCTCGTTTTTTATATAGATTAGAGCGTTGGGTTTCCTGTTGGAATGGTTTAAACTAAGTCTAGTCATTGATGAATAAGGAATCTGTGTTTTTCGTTATTTATTTGGATTAACACTAGTCATGTGGGGGCAATTTAAAGCTTGTTGTCCGGTTTCTGCCAAGGATCATTTTTTTCAGACCGTACTTTTATTTATAATGGTTTACTTTTAAAAATTGGAGAGAGTAGTCTCGTTGGCACTCCAACATGTGTCTTCTTGTATCTATATACAACACATGTCTAGGCAAAAACTGATTTAGCAATAAATGTCTTTATTTCTAATGCAAAGACTCTAAGATAGAATCAATAGTCGTTCCAAAATGTAGTCAGCAATTGCTAGTAGTCTGTTGTTCTTTGTGTATTATTGTCATTTTGTTTATTTTCTGTTGTTACCTCTTCTGACATCGGACTCGGACTTTTCTGAATCCGAATGTTGTTGAGCGTATTGTTATGCTTTTATTTTTCTACATTGGCATGGTATAGGAAAGGGACGAAAGATACCAGAGGGACAGTCAAATTCATAAATAGAAAAAAAAACTGAAAACGCCATGGCTAAAAATGAAGAGACAAACAGACAAATAATAGTACACATGACACAACATAGAAAACTAAAGAATAAGCATAGTATAGATGGATGGTTGAGATCTAAAAAAAACATGTTAAGCCACGCCGCATATTCGCGCTATGTCCCAAGTCAGCAGCCTCTGGCCTTTGTCATTCTTGTATGATTTCCAATTTTAGTTGCTTGTGTATAATTCGAAGTTAAGTATAACGTCCATTTTTTTTCATTTTACTTTTTTTATTACCGAACTAGTATATATGTGACAGGCATTTTCTAAATTCATGCATTTTGTAAAATGACTGAATTTTCAGGTAATTTATAAAATGCCTAACCTTGACAGGCATTATACAAAATGGCTTAAAATACCTAGTGATTTTGTTAAATGACTAAAATTTTGAAACCAAAAAATCCCACAAATTGCGTATTCAGATTCAGACAATTTGTAGATGATTAATCGTTGAGACGTATATGACAAAAGTGGAAAAAAACACAATAACTTTAAAAGAAAATAACTAATGGTTCGGTTGAACTACTTTTTGTTTCCAAAACAACAACTGGAAAAGTTTGTATGTCATATGACATGCATGGTGTGGTTTTTTTAGTGAAACAACGTTGAGTATGTACTTACTCAGATAGTAAATGTATGAATCTCTTGTCGAAATGACAGGACAAATCGGTCTTTCAAAAGAACAAAATTTCCAAACGAGTTTTTAGGAAATGCAGTTTCAAAACAGTGAAGTGAAACATGTAAAATAGAGAAATGGGTAATTACTAAAAAGGCACACATATAATCGTCGCATTAAAAGTTTATGCTCACCCACTTCAACATGTTCAAATATACATTTCAACTCGGCAACATATCATGCATTTTCCAACAATTTAGTACTATTATGCTTTAAGAATTAAGATCAATAAGACATTCGTTTTATGTCTATGAAATCGAGAAAGGGCGTTATCGGGGAGTTCCAGCTGATAGACGACTTTGTAAAGTTTGCAGAACTGGAAGCGTAGAAGACGAAAAACACTTTTTACTACATTGTCCTACCTATTCGTTACAGAGAAATCGCATTTTTATGGACTGTCAACAGAGATATAACTGTAATTTTGATAACATGTCTGACATGGATAAATTAAAATTTTTACTTAGTGCCGGTGTTAAAATAGTGTCAAAATTTATCACTAACATTTCTGATATTAGAACACAAACATTAATGAGAAAAAATTAACTACTTATTTATTGTACATTTAAATTGATATTTGATAATTGTAACAGATAACTATGGGAATTTTATAGGTACAGTGCATCATAAGCCTATGAAGGCTGGCTGACATAAAATATTGTTTCATAATTGTATTATAATGTTATATCAGGCTGCACTTTAATAAAACAATATATATATATATATATATATAGAAAATAATATTCAATAACCCTGTTATGTTAATGCAAGACTCAATAAACATACAATAGGGTTAGAAAACATGCAGAAAATAATTGTTTACTCGTTAAACATGCTTATATAGCAACTACTTTCAACCATCCATGAACCAGTCTATGTAAATAAATGCACTGATCTTCATTAGTAAACATAAAGCGCCTGCATATACTTGAAATTAATAAATAAACTATCCAGCAGGGCATATATGACACCTTAAATATATATACAAGGTCCAAAGTTTTAAAACCCATATGCGTGCAGTGATATGTGACGGGAGTGAAAAAGAAACATATTGCAGTTAAACGTTGATTCAAATTATGTGTGTAACAAACGAAAACATGTTTCTTTTGATTGAGCAGACAATGACATAATTCAGGAGCATTATCAATACTCGTGTTGACTCAACAGCTGTCGCTTCTTCGGGGACAGTGGTTCATTCAAACGTTATTGTTGTTTGTATTGCTAATATTTGCAAGCAACTTTAATCTTATATGTATTGTACCTTCAAGATTCAATTCATTAAATGCGCATGAATTGAAGATATACGTATAATTATAGCGCACACTTTTATAATGACAAGCATTCCAATAAATGTCAATACGGCGAAGATTGGAATCATGATAAACATATGATATGAACTGTAAAAACGATTTGTTCAGACATACATTTCCATTTTCAATTTTAAATATAATTAGTTACATAGTGTGCTAGTGACCTTATACGGTATATATGGGGTCAGTAAATTCCATATGAGTGAGAGCGAAACTCAAATCCCCATATGGAATGTACTGACCCCATATATACCGTTTGACGTCACAGCACACTATCTAACGAATGTATCTTCCCGACTATCTTAACGTGTTAAATTTAGACTTGTGATCTATCAAAATGAGCAAGCCATTCTTCAATACTGTTAGCATTAAGAAACTACTTCCATCGATCCTACAAAAACAATAGCCAACGATAACAACTTGTTAGGTTTAAATGTGTTAAATGAATTTATTTCAATCTTAATCATCAATGTCTTCGTTTGGTGAAACAGTTCCGTTTTATTTTTATACTACCTAATATGGAAAATAAAGGGACGAAAATCCACAACTAATCGTGTATGAAATAAGCCCCGCCTCCCTACTAACCTAATATAAAATATACACGGTCTTAACCAATCACATTCCTAGAAATCTATAGGTGGTAAGATAACTATATATACCTGCTTACCGGAAGAATAAGACTATTTCTCTTCTTTAAAAACTCGATTGATGAAGAGTCATTGAGTTCTGCTTGAAAGGTCTCTCCGATCAGAAATATATTGATGTCAACTTGTACCATTACTCCTACAAACGAAGATAATATAATAAATATTAGATGCATAAATCATATAAAAGGGAAGATATTCGTTGAATGTCTGGGATGTGCATGTTGTGTCGATTTTATATTATTTGTTTGTGCGTTTTTCTGTGATGTGTGATCATGCGTGTGTTATTAGTATATTGTCATCACGTAGTGAATAGTATTTCACTTAAGGAGGCTTGCGGGTACAAAAAAATCAGCCAAAAATTAAATATTTGTTTTTTCATTACAAATCTTACTTATTTCACTATAAGGTATTACTTTATGATATGGTACAAAAATCAACTAAAAAATCGATTCGGTTTGGCCCAAAATGAGTTTTAAAATGTTTATATTATTGCAAAAATCTTCAAATTCTCTCCCTTTGTTGCAAAAATGCAAATTTTTGGCATTAAAATTGAAATATCTTTTTTAACTCATTGGTGACCTATGCTTTTTATTATCATTTTCAAATAAGCGGTACATGCACTAAATAGTTGTAAAATTTTATTTCTGAAATTTACTTCTTTTTTGGTTTTGATATTTCCTCTTTTTCTCCTAAAAAGGTAATAAACAAAAATGTATGCTTCTTCCGATAGCAGATTGTGAGCTAAATGAACCCCATTTGTTTAACCCCATAAAACCAGGTTCAATCCATTTTTTTTCTTTAAATGACCTGCACAAGTAAAAAATATCGCAGTTGTCATCAATTTGTTCGTTTCTGTGCATGGTCACGTTCGTGTTTGTTTCCATCGGTTTTAGTTTGTAACCCTAATGCGTATTCTCTCAATTGATTGTCGATACATAAAAACAAATGTGTTACAAAATGAAATAATCAAAATATATTAATTGATACGATTATTTATCATATGTTTAGTTGTAAATACAGTAGTTTTGCATATGTGATAAATAGCCTGCTGTTTAATCCATATCGCGCAACTTTGATGCGCACCCTTTATCGCATACCCTTTATCACACACCTACCATTTATCGCATACCCTTTATTGCACCCTACCCTTTATCACACCCCTAGAAAAAATTTACTCAAAATAGGTCAATTTTTGGAATGACGTCATTTTTGGTATGTTACGTCACGAACGTCAAGTTTTCTATATTGTATATGACGTCACGTTTTCATATTTTTGGCACACTAAATGCAACTATACTAGTCAACAAAAGAAACGATACACGACTTTGAAATAAAATTTATCAAAAAGTATTAAATATAAAACAAAATGAGATACACTATTTTAAAAAGCTTTCATTTGAAATGTATGCACATGTGATAATGAAAATCAAAATTTGTCGGAAAGTATCTAAATTCCGTGTAAACGATCATAGGGTGCAAATTAGTTTTGCGGAAAGTTGAATAAAAAATCGACACATAATTTTCTAACTACTGAATAAAATTTCAAATGTGTTTAAAAATATTCAATATGCTAATCAAGTTATGTTCATGTTGTAACTAATGGGTTGAAATATTGTTTTTCAAGTTTTTTGGGAAAAAAAGTGTTTTTTGAAATCTCAAAAAATGCAAATTTTTTTTTTTTTAATTTTCGTCTCAAATCAATGCTTTAGATATGAAAACAACACACAGTAAATTTGAAACCTTTCGGAATAGTTATAAGATTGTTACCGCTTTTTGAATATCGCTCTACACATACTGTCTATGGTAAATCAGTTGATAATGTATACATTTTAACGATTTCTCGTGGGGCCGAACTTTGCTTCACAAATAAACGAAGAAACTGTATGATTATTAAAAACAAATTGATGGAAAACACTGTCTTTACCTTTAAATGAGAGGTTGGCATCATTAGTTGGAACTTCTGTTTTTAAAATTGTCGTTTTATGTAAATTTGGTAAAAATAAAAAATCGCGACAAAATGTAAGAAAAGCAGAAAACAAATTTTTTTTTTAACGGATTTATATTTCCATAATGATTAAGTATAACTTCTTTCAATATTGGTCCAATGAACCGAAAATGTTATCTTTAATTTGAAAAAGAGTCTTGTATCGTTTCTTTTGTTGACTAGTATATATAAAGTACAAAACACACAAATAAATACAATAATAAACATTTCTTTTTAAACAACAGCACGCAAATTGTAAGGTGCTTCCAATAAGAAATTTAGCGGTTCTTTATAGACAAAAGTAGAACTGAAGGTAACCCAGTGCTATGGATCAGAAAAAAGTTCATATAATATAAAACTCTTCTGTTGAAATATATGATAAAGCGTATAATGCATGGCAAAATCCGTTTCACATGCCGTATCACCCTCGACCTATATCATCCCGCTCGGGCCTAAAGGCCCTTGGGCTGATATTGATGTCTCGGGATGATACGACATAATTTACGGATTTTGTCATGTATTATTCTCTATACATCGGTTCTAGAATTGTAAGTTATTATATAGTTCCTGAAAACAAATCGAATAAGACTTGGACAATTTGAATGGGAATAAATAAATAAGAAGGTTTAAAGGTATTGGTCGGAAATCCACTGCTTCAAAAAATATTCATTTGATTAGCGACTTTTCGATTTGAATTTCCCTTTGAGTATTTTTGTTATTTTACTTTTGAACACAATTCATGAATCTTCCGAAGCTTTGATATATGTCATGTTTGTTTGTCTTTATTTAGGACAAAATTACTTTACTGTGTCTGTCGTCTTTTGGTATTTTGTGTACTTTAAACACATTTTTTTTTCAGTTTCCTTAACTTAGAGTTTATGAACGCCAATAAACTGATGCTTAAATTTGTTACAAAATTTTATTAAGCAAGACATTTTGTAGTCAGTTCTCTGCTTAAAATTATGCATTAATCCTTCAAACGTAGATAAATAGCTTGAAGTCTTAGTTAGAGAAAATGCAACATTAGGAATTTTGTATCGTTTTTCAATTGTTCCTGAGTATTTTAAACTGGAATCTTTATAGACATAAATAATTGCTCAATATAAATATTATCATAAAAGATCAGTGTGCAAATTATTCATAAACATCCAATTAACAAAAATATATCCCTACCTATGTTGGGGCTTTGAGATGATGGTTCAATCGTTGGGACAGTACTTGATGGTTTTGAAGGTGTATGAGTCAACGTAGTCGTTAATGAACCATTTGAAGTAGTTGTGGATGCAGCAGTTGATGTAGCAGAAGTACCATTAACAGTTATGGGTGTACTTGTTGGTGACGATGTTGGTGAATCAGTAGATGTTGTTGAAGGTGTAGGAGGTGACATAGTTGTTGAGGTGCCATTTGAAGTAGTTGTGGATGCAGCAGTTGATGTAGTAGAAGTACCATTAACAGTTATTGGTGTACTTGTTGGTGACGACGTTGGTGAATCAGTAGATGTTGTTGAAGGTGTAGGAGGTGACATAGTTGTTGAGGTGCCATTTGAAGTAATTGTGGATGCAGCAGTTGATGTAGTAGAAGTACCATTAACAGTTATGGGTGTACTTGTTGGTGACGACGTTGGTGAATTCGTAGATGGTGTTGAAGGTGTAGGAGGTGACATAGTTGTTGAGGTGCCATTTGAAGTAGTTGTGGATGCAGCAGTTGATGTAGTAGAAGTACCATTAACAGTTATTGGTGTACTTGTTGGTGACGACGTTGGTGAATCCGTAGATGTTGTTGAAGGTGTAGGAGGTGACATAGTTGTTGAGGTGCTATTTGAAGTAGTTATGGATGCAACAGTTGATGCAGTAGAAGTACCATTAATAGTTATGGGTGTACTTGTTGGTGACGAAGTTGGTGAATCAGTAGATGTTGTTGAAGGTGTAGGAGGTGACAAAGTTGTTGAGGCACCATTTGAAGTAGTTGTGGATGCAGCAGTAGATGTAGTAAAAGTACCATTAACAGTTATGGGTGTACTTGTTGGTGACGACGTTGGTGAATCCGTAGATGTTGTTGAAGGTGTAGGAGGTGACATAGTTGTTGAGGTGCCATTTGAAGTAATTGTGGATGCAGCAGTTGATGTAGTAGAAGTACCATTAACAGTTATGGGTGTACTTGTTGGTGACGACGTTGTTGAAGATGTAGGAGGTGACATAGTTGTTGAGGTGCCATTTGAAGTAGTTGTGGTACTTGTTGGCGTAGATGTAGTAGAAGTACCATTTACAGTTATGGGTGTACGTGTTGGTGACGTCTTTGGTGAATCAGTAGATGTTGTTGAAGGTGTGGGAAGTGACATAGTTGTTGAGGTGCCATTTGAAGTAGTTGTGGATGCAGCAGTTAATGTTGTAGAAGTACCATTAACAGTTACGGGTGTACGTGTTGATGACGACGTTGGTGAATCCGTAGATGTTGTTGAAGGTGTAGGAAGTGACATAGTTGTTGAGGTGCCATTTGAAGTAATTGTGGATGCAGCAGTTGATGTAGTAGAAGTACCATTAACAGTTATAGATGTACTTGTTGGTGACGACGTTGGTGAATAAGTAGATGTATTTATAGGTGTAGGAGTAGACATAGTTGTAGAAGTGCCATTTGAAGTAGTTGTGGATGCAGCATTAGATGTAGTAGAAGTACCATTAACAGTTATGGGTGTACGTGTTGGTGAATCAGTAGATGTTGTTGAAGGTGTAGGAGGTGACATAGTTGTTGAGGTGCCATTTGAAGTAGTTGTTGATGCAGCAGTTAATGTTGTAGAAGTACCATTAACAGTTATGGGTGTACTTGTTGGTGACGACGTTGGTGAATCCGTAGATGGTGTTGAAGGTGTAGGAGGTGACATAGTTGTTGAGGTGCCATTTGAAGTAATTGTGAATGCAGCAGTTGATGTAGTAGAAGTACCATTAACAGTTATGGGTGTACTTGTTGGTGACGACGTTGGTGAATCCGTAGATGTTGTTGAAGGTGTAGGAGGTGACATAGTTGTTGAGGTGCCATTTGAAGTAGTTGTGGATGCAGCAGTTGATGTAGTAGAAGTACCATTAACAGTTATGGGTGTACTTGTTAGCGACGACGTTGGTGAATTAGTAGATGTATTTGTAGGTGTAGGAGATGACATAGTTGTTGAGGTGCCATTTGAAGTAGTTGTGGTACTTGTTGGCGTAGATGTAGTAGAGGTACCATTAACAGTTATGGGTGTACTTGTTGGTGACGACGTTGGTGACGACGTTGGTGAATCAGTAGATGATGTTGTTGAAAGTGTAGGAGTCGACATAGTTGTTGAGGTGCCATTTGAAGTAATTGTGGATGCAGCAGTTGATGTTGTAGAAGTACCATTAACAGTTATGGATTTACTTGTTAGCGACGACGTTGGTGAATCAGTAGATGTATTTGTAGGTGTAGGAGATGACATAGTTGTTGAGGTGCCATTTGAAGTAGTTGTGGTACTTGTTGGCGTAGATGTAGTAGAAGTACCATTAACAGTTATGGATGTACTTGTTGGTGACGTCTTTGGTGAATCAGTAGATGTTGTTGAAGGTGTAGGAGGTGACATAGTTGTTGAGGTGCCATTTGAAGTAGTTGTGGTTCTTGTTGGCGTAGATGTAGTAGAAGAACCATTAACAGTTACGGATGTACTTGTAAGCGACGACGTTGGTGAATCAGTAGATATATTTGTAGGTGTAGGAAGTGACATAGTTGTTGAAGTGCCATTTAAAGTAGTTGTGGATGCAGCAGTAGATGTAGTAGAAGTACCATTAACAGTTACGGGTGTACTTGTTGGTGACGACGTTGGTGAATTAGTAGATGTATTTGTAGGTGTAGGAGGTGACATAGTTGTTGAGGTGCCATTTGAAGTAGTTGTGGTACTTGTTGGCGTAGATGTAGTAGAAGTACCATTAACAGTTATGGATGTACTTGTTGGTGACGACGTTGGTGAATCAGTAGATGTTGTTGAAGGTGTAGGAGGTGACATAGTTGTTGAGGTGCCATTTGAAGTAGTTGTGGATGCAGCAGTAGATGTAGTAGAAGTACCATTAACAGTTATGGATGTACTTGTTAGCGACGACGTTGGTGAATCAGTAGATGGTGTTGAAAGTGTAGGAGGTGACATAGTTGTTGAGGTGCCATTTGAAGTAGTTGTGGATGCAGCAGTTGATGTAGTAGAAGTACCATTAACAGTTAAGGGTGTACTTGTTGGTGACGACGTTGGTGAATCAGTAGATGTTGTTGAAGGTGTAGGAGGTGACATAATTGTTGAGGTGCCATTTGAAGTACTTGTGGATGCAGCAGTAGATGTAGTAGAAGTACCATTAACAGTTATGGATGTACTTGTTGGTGACGTCTTTGGTGAATCAGTAGATGGTGTTGAAGGTGTAGGAGGTGACATAGTTGTTGAGGTGCCATTTGAAGTAGTTGTGGATGCAGAAGTAGATGTAGTAGAAGTACCATTAACAGTTACGGGTGTACTTGTTGGTGACGACATTGGTGAATCAGTAGATGGTGTTGAAGGTGTAGGAGGTGACATAGTTGTTGAGGTGCCATTTGAAGTAGTTGTGGATGCAGCAGTTGATGTAGTAGAAGTACCATTAACAGTTATGGATGTACTTGTTGGTGACGACGTTGGTGAATCAGTAGATGTTGTTGAAAGTGTAGGAGGTGACATAGTTGTTGAGGTGCAATTTGAAGTAATTGTGGATGCAGCAGTTGATGTTGTAGAAGTACCATTAACAGTTATGGATTTACTTGTTAGCGACGACGTTGGTGAATCAGTAGATGTATTTGTAGGTGTAGGAGGTGACATAGTTGTTGAGGTGCCATTTGAAGTAGTTGTGGTACTTGTTGGCGTAGATGTAGTAGAAGTACCATTAACAGTTATGGATGTACTTGTTGGTGACGACGTTGGTGAATCAGTAGATGGTGTTGAAGGTGTAGGAGGTGACATAGTTGTTGAGGTGCCATTTGAAGTAGTTGTGGATGCAGCAGTTGATGCAGTAGAAGTACCATTAACAGTTATGGGTGTACTTGTTGGTGACGACGTTGGTGAATTAGTAGATGTATTTGTAGGTGTAGCAGATGACATAGTTGTTGAGGTGCCATTTGAAGTAGTTGTGGTACTTGTTGGCGTAGATGTAGTAGAAGAACCATTAACAGTTATGGATGTACTTGTTAGCGACGACGTTGGTGAATCAGTAGATGTATTTGTAGGTGTAGGAGATGACATAGTTGTTGAGGTGCCATTTGAAGTAGTTGTGGTACTTGTTGGCGTAGATGTAGTAGAAGTACCATTAACAGTTATGGATGTACTTGTTGGTGACGTCTTTGGTGAATCAGTAGATGGTGTTGAAGGTGTAGGAGGTGACATAGTTGTTGAGGTGCCATTTGAAGTAGTTGTGGATGCAGCAGTTGATGTAGTAAAAGTACCATTAACAGTTATGGGTGTACTTGTTGGTGACGACGTTGGTGAATTAGTAGATGTATTTGTAGGTGTAGGAGGTGACATAGTTGTTGAGGTGCCATTTGTAGTAGTTGTGGTTCTTGTTGGCGTAGATGTAGTAGAAGAACCATTAACAGTTATGGATGTACTTGTTGGTGACGACGTTGGTGAAACAGTAGATGTATTTGTAGGTGTAGGAGGTGATATAGTTGTTGAGGTGCCATTTGAAGTAGTTGTGGTTCTTGTTGGCGTAGATGTAGTAGAAGAACCATTAACAGTTATGGATGTACTTGTTAGCGACGACGTTGGTGAATCAGTAGATGTATTTGTAGGTGTAGGAGGTGACATAGTTGTAGAAGTGCCATTTGAAGTAATTGTGGATGCAGCAGTTGATGTAGTAAAAGTACCATTAACAGTAATGGGTGTACTTGTTGGTGACGACGTTGGTGCATCAGTAGATGTATTTGTAGGTGTAGGAGGTGACATAGTTGTAGAAGTGCCATTTGAAGTAATTGTGGTACTTGTTGGCGTAGATGTAGTAGACATACCATTAACAGTTACGGGTGTACTTGTTGGTGACGTCTTTGGTGAATCAGTTGATGTTGTTGAAGGTGTAGGAGGTGACATAATTGTTGAGGTGCCATTTGAAGTACTTGTGGATGCAGCAGTAGATGTAGTAGAAGTACCATTAACAGTTATGGGTGTACTTGTTGGTGACGACGTTGGTGAATCAGTAGATGTTGTTGAAGGTGTAGAAGGTGACATAGTTGTTGAGGTGCCATTTGAAGTAGTTGTGGATGCAGCAGTTGATGTAGTAAAAGTACCATTAACAGTTATGGGTGTACTTGTTGGTGACGTCTTTGGTGAATCAGTTGATGTTGTTGAAGGTGTAGGAGGTGACATAATTGTTGAGGTGCCATTTGAAGTACTTGTGGATGCAGCAGTAGATGTAGTAGAAGTACCATTAACAGTTATGGTTGTACTTGTTGGTGACGACGTTGGTAAATCAGTATATGTAGTTGAAGGTGTAGGAGGTGACAAAGTTGTTGAGGTGCCATTTGAAGTAGTTGTGGATGCAGCAGTTGATGTAGTAGAAGTACCATTAACAGTTATGGGTGTACTTGTTGGTGACGACGTTGGTGAATCAGTAGATGTTGTTGAAGGTGTAGAAGGTGACATAGTTGTTGAGGTGCCATTTGAAGTAGTTGTGGATGCAGCAGCTGATTTAGTAAAAGTACCATTAACAGTTATGGGTGTACTTGTTGGTGACGACGTTGGTGAATTAGTAGATGTATTTGTAGGTGTAGGAGTAGACATAGTTGTTGAGGTGCCATTTGTAGTAGTTGTGGTTCTTGTTGGCGTAGATGTAGTAGAAGAAGCATTAACAGTTATGGATGTACTTGTTGGTGACGACGTTGGTGAAACAGTAGATGTATTTGTAGGTGTAGGAGGTGACATAGTTGTTGAGGTGCCATTTGAAGTAGTTGTGGTTCTTGTTGGCGTAGATGTAGTAGAAGAACCATTAACAGTTATGGATGTACTTGTTAGCGACGACGTTGGTGAATCAGTAGATGTATTTGTAGGTGTAGGAGGTGACATAGTTGTAGAAGTGCCATTTGAAGTAATTGTGGATGCAGCAGTTGATGTAGTAAAAGTACCATTAACAGTAATGGGTGTACTTGTTGGTGACGACGTTGGTGAATCAGTAGATGTATTTGTAGGTGTAGGAGGTGACATAGTTGTTGAAGTGCCATTTGAAGTAGTTGTGGTTCTTGTTGGCGTAGATGTAGTAGAAGAACCATTAACAGTTATGGATGTACTTGTTAGCGACGACGTTGGTGAATCAGTAGATGTATTTGTAGGTGTAGGAGGTGACATAGTTGTAGAAGTGCCATTTGAAGTAATTGTGGATGCAGCAGTTGATGTAGTAAAAGTACCATTAACAGTAATGGGTGTACTTGTTGGTGACGACGTTGGTGAATCAGTAGATGTATTTGTAGGTGTAGGAGGTGACATAGTTGTAGAAGTGCCATTTGAAGTAATTGTGGTACTTGTTGGCGTAGATGTAGTAGACGTACCATTAACAGTTACGGGTGTACTTGTTGGTGACGTCTTTGGTGAATCAGTTGATGTTGTTGAAGGTGTAGGAGGTGACATAATTGTTGAGGTGCCATTTGAAGTACTTGTGGATGCAGCAGTAGATGTAGTAGAAGTACCATTAACAGTTATGGTTGTACTTGTTGGTGACGACGTTGGTAAATCAGTATATGCAGTTGAAGGTGTAGGAGGTGACAAAGTTGTTGAGGTGCCATTTGAAGTAGTTGTGGATGCAGCAGTTGATGTAGTAGAAGTACCATTAACAGTTGTGGGTGTACTTGTTGGTGACGACGTTGGTGAATCAGTAGATGTTGTTGAAGGTGTAAAACGTGACATAGTTTTTGAGGTGCCATTTGAAGTAGTTGTGGATGCAGCAGTTGATTTAGTAGAAGTACCATTAACAGTTATGGGTGTACTTGTTGGTGACGTCTTTGGTGAATCAGTAGATGTAGTTGAAGGTTTAGGTGGTGACATAGTTGTTGATGTGTCATTTGAAGTAGTTGTGGGTGTACTTTTTGGCGAAGATGAAAGTGAAGTTGTTTCTTTAAGTGAACTACTCTTTGGTATATCAATACGGGTTCCGTGTACTGTGGTCACTATAATAATAGACAAAAGAGATAAATCTTATCACACAGTGTAAAAAAATATCGTTGTATATTGGTATATGTACAAAAAAGGGATACAGAGAGAAACGCACTTTTAAAAAAAAATCCAAAAAATAGTTAACAAATATGTCCTTTGAAATCAAAGATCTTTCGTGATAAACCATAAATAACCCGTTTAATTTTATATGATCATGTCAAAGAAAAACTGTTTAGTTAACTTTAAACTGTTGATACATGTATTTGTTTTATCTTAGATCGTATAGCTAAGTATTCGAAATGACGTAAAACAGTTCAAAGTTTAGTAAAGATGAAAATTTATTGAAAATTTACAGGTTAACAACACGAGTAGAGGATGTTTAAGCAAACGTATTGTTATATAAGTGCATACAATATATATCAGTGTGAAAATAACAGGATTTGATATTAAAAAAAAACAATAAAAAAAACCAAAGAGACAACTATCCACCTGAGACCAAATGCGTATGCAAGCAACTAAGAGTCACACAATGTTCTTCAATAGAGACCAAAACCAAACCGTATAGTAAAGTATAAAAGTTTCACACATTGCATAATGCAACCAAATAAACGAGACAAAGCAAAATTGTTTCTAACTTAAAGGGGCACTATCTGTCAAATTTATGTTCCCCGATTTTAATAAGGTTCTCATATTTAATGTATAACAAAGTAAAAAAAGTATCCAAACTATTAAAAGTCTAAAATGAACAATTAACAGGGCACGGGCATGAAAATAAGAAGCTTCGTTGCGTGTGAAGACGCTATCTAATTAATTATCAAGTTGACCCCTCAAGTCATCCAATGACCATATACGCGATGTAAACATAAAAAGGTTTATCATCGTTTTTATCAGTACAAGAATATTTTTTTGTGGATCGAATCGGTCAATCTGGTGATTTACCTTTGTTTCACTTTCAATGTTGACATTTGTTTCCTTTGAATAACTTTACACATACAGTTTACGTGTTATCCATCTCAAGCTAAGGGCTTAAATTGAAGTTCACATGAATACGGATTCAATGAGGTCGAATTATTCACTTGTATTTTATGCATTTTTATATTTTTATTTGCATTATATGGCGGGAAAATACTGACTCGGACTTTTACCTCATATCTGCATTGATATTATTTGGGTCTCAAGTCAAAAAAAGAAATTTAGAATCTACTTAAATTTTGGTAAATGTCTCCTTTTATGAGCTTTAATTCCTATATGAAATGATAAAAGGGAGTAATGTGACAAAATAGTTGACCTTGTAACGTAGGGGAAAATACCAAAGATTCCGAACACCTAACATAAATTCAAAAACCTCATCGAAATACATCCTAAAAATAAACAGATCTATATGGAAGAAAGTTTTAACAACTACACATTTCTTTCCAACTGATACCAAAATTAAGCAATTGTTCTTGGAAGTGTATTTGATACCTAATAAGAGTAGGATTTATATTAAAAATATACTTCGAAAAAAATTGAAATATGCCTAGTAATCAGTATACACAATATATGTTGAGATGGGTAGCTCGTCAAAATGTTTATGAACGTTAACACTTTTCATTTTCAGAATATAATACGTTCTGTGTAATATTTTTGAAAGAGGACACTAAAACGATTATCGCAACGATTGATTAGAGACTACCTAAATAATGACATATCAACAAAGAAAGAACATGACGTTATTTTCATGTTTGGGTACAAACTATAAAATTATCAAAACCATTTATATTTAAAAATGTTAAATGGGGACATACCTATTTGAACGCGACGGTAATCAGTATACACAATATATGTTGAGATGGGTAGCTCGTCAAAATGTATATGAACGTTAACACTTTTCATTTTCAGAATATAATGCGTTCTGTGTAATATTTTTGAAAGAGGACCCTAAAACAATTATCGCAACGATTGATTAGAGACTACCTAAATAATGACATATCAACAAAGAAAGAACATGACGTTATTTTCATGTTTGGGTACAAACTATAAAATTATCAAAACCATTTGTATTAGAGGTCGGTCATTTAAAAACGTATCAACCGTATCATATACTTTGACGTATCCGCATCTGCAGATATACCAAAAAACAGTATGTGATCCCGAAAATTTAATTTTATGTTTTTCAATAATGCAAGTGGGCGACTGATTAATTTCTAATGCAGAAATTTAGAAAACAATAAGGAAGTTTCGAGTTTTTATGAAATATGTAACCCGACTTTTAAAGATATTATGGATAATAGTTGGATCAGTTTACAGACATGATAGGAATCGTTTGTTTCACGGTGTATGCACTTGTGCTCACGATGAACCAAATTGTTATTTGACAAATAGAGTGATACTCAGTACTGTTTTATTAAATGTACATGTATTTATATGACATCTGAAGACAACTCTTGTTTCTATTACCTCTTATGATAACATCGCGATGAACAATATTCAAAGTTCCCTACATGTATATAAGTAGTGCAATTGATTTTTTGGTGTTTATTCATTGTTAAATCTTGAAATATTTTTTTAACTAGATTATTAATGATTGTGTACCTGCCCTACATTGGCTCCTTTTTAACGGCATGTCAAATAGTCGATAGAACCCCTTATTATTTTTTTACAAAACACCACTTTCATGAATGTTTAAAGTGTATGTTTGATTGTTTCGAAGAGATTCCAATTAGTTTTTTTTTTTAATGAAGCATGGTCTTATTAATAAGCTCGGGATCACATAATATTTTTCGATATATCTGCGGATGCGGATACGTCAACGTATACGATACGGTTGATACGTGTGTAAATGACCGACCTCTATTTAAAAATGTTAAATGGGGACATACCTATTTGAACGCGACGGTTATAGATCAAATTTGATGAAATCAAATCCGACAGGGGGAGCTTCTCCTGCAATGAACGCATCATCAGCAATGTGATTCCACATAAAGTTAAAATGTGACATTTTCCAATTACAAATGTAGGCATTTACAGGTCATTCTATTTTAGTAATTTATATGGGTTTTTTTTGTCAATATTTCTTTCAAAAAATATACCAACTGGTAATGAACTCTTAACATTCACTGATAGCTAATACATGCATATATTTACATATACTCAAAAACTTGGTTAAGTTTCAGAAAACATATGTATTGTTTCCTTTTAATTATTATTCAAAATACGGGAAAACAAAATAATGGGGAAAAACGAGATTTTTTAACTTACTAGGTATCTTACAAATAATACGATGAATAATAGATATCATTCCCTGGTATTCATTTATTTGCCCTATCGAAAAAAACTGCATTGCCGTTATCTTTATACTTCATTTCGGACGAGTAAATATCAACTCGTAATAAATCATGTAATTTGTCACTTAGCGTACATGTACATTGTAGTTGTGATTTATGATTTTATCATCTAAACTTTAAGTTTAACATTTGTGAAGAATTAATATACCTCTTAACTCAAACTGAAATACGATACAGAGCATAAGTATCAATTGTGATACTAAAGGGCATTTTAAACACAAGAGAAAGGTAGAATGAAGAAACGTATCAGTATGTACAAAATGTATAATGTATTTATGAGCTTTGACTGACTTTTAAAAAGAACAAGTTGAATATTATAACACCATAAAACTTTAATGTAACCAGGCTACAATAAATAAGCCAAAATATGAATAAATATATTGATTTATTCTTACCATCTGTTGAAAGTATCTGTAGCGCTAAGATCAAACTTAAAAGCTGAGGTATGACACAAACCGTTTGTGTTCGCATGATTTTTATTTTGTTGTATAAACAAACCTGCAAAAATATAAGTATACAAATAATATATTCAAATATGTTGGCATTGTGCATTGATGTAAATAATTAATTTACAGTGATATAACTGGAATAAAATAGATGTTTAAAGATAGAAAATAATGTAGATCTAGCCTATAACCAGGTGCTCCGCAGGACTCAGCTTCATACGACCGCAGTGATCGAACCCCGAACAGTTATATTTGAACCTTTCAAAGGGAAACCAAGATACTTATTACAAAAGTCAAAAGTAACTCATCAACTAGCCTCAAAGTTCCTCCTTGTCAAATAAGTTAAAACCGGAACTAACAAACTAGCCCAAAAGTTCCAACGGAATTTATCAACCAGTCACAAATTTCCATTTGGAGAATTGATACAAAGACACACATGAGGAGGGGCATTCTTCACTTTCTTGAGGGTACTATGAATACTAAATTTGCATGATAATGCAACTTATTCCGTTTTATGTGAGGTATGAAATACAACTTAAATTTTGCTGGGGAAGGCTTCTTCCCCCTCAGTACATCAAAATTTAAATACATTTTCATTATTTCGGCAAAAATAAAGTTCCATGCCCCTTTTTTTCATATTTGTCCACCAAGAAACCCTTTCAGTGCTTTTAGTATTCTTGTAAATTAATGATTAATTTTGCTCTTATATATACTGATACTTATTCTCCCCCCTCTTTCTACAAAAAGGACGAAATATGGTATATTCAGAACGATGAAACTAAGTGTTTTGTTCCGCCATAACTATTCAACTAGCTACATTGTTCCGGGACTTTTCAACTAGCTTCTTTTCGACTGCACTCGGAATAAAACAACTAGTTGAAAAGTTCCGCTGAAGGAACATAGTGACTGTAATTTTATGCATTATCTGCAGTAGTATGTATACTATGTTCAGTAGTTTCCGTATTATGTTTAGTAGTTTTTACATTATATTCGGTGCTTTTGTTACTAGTATTAATATGTTCAGTTTCAATAGTATATATGCATTGGTATTTAAATCATGTTCGGTACTTCTGAAATTATATTCAGTGGACGTATATAAATTAGTTAGAAATATGGTCTATGGGGGAATACTCGGAAGCTAAATTGTTATTCATTCAGTTTCCTGCAATTAAGAGCACATCCATACGAGGTAATAAATGATAAAGTCAAGTTGAAAATTTATACAGAAAAAGATAAATAGATTACAAGACATATAATTGCTTAAAGAATAAAAATGATTCAAAACACGGACATTCGTCCAAAAATTCATAAAATCTATCCAGAAATAACTAATGAGGCATTGCGAACTAGTCAACTGGTAGGAGACATTCAGTTTACTTACCGACCAATCATCAATAAGTGTTTTTCTTCCACGAGAGGCATTGAGAGATTACTTGATCTCATTTTTAAACCATTCTTGAATTATTGAAGAGGCATAACTTTTACATTCAAAATACAAATGATTTCATTAATACAATAGAGTCGCACGAGTTAAAAAAAAGAATTCACTTTGTTAGCCTATGATGAAACAGTCACAGAACCAGAAATTTTCATACGGAGGCAACTGTAATCAATGCATTAGAATTAATTGATAAACAAGAATATGCTTAAAAGATTCCTAGCAAAAAATATTAAACTGCATGGGTAAAATATGTTCACCAACTTGCACAGATCTGTATCGTTCTGTCCTATCAATAAGAATCTTAGATATAAGTTCAAATGGAGAGAAAATATTGAATTACACTGTCAATATAGAGATAACATGTGTATATTCTTTCCTGGCAAATTATATAGCATGTTGGAGATTTCTTTAACATGAGCAAAATAAATTGACCCTCTACTTAACATAGGTACTTGGGGACAGGACAATATTTTTTGGTCCTCCCCCTTTTTTTTTCTTCAAAAATCCGTTATTTTTTCGTTTTCTATTCATTTCAATTATTTTTGCGTTTTTCTGTATCATTAGAATATAAATATACTACAAACAACTTGTATTTTTTATTTACTATCATTCCACAGCGGTCACTGATATATTATATATAGAGAGAAGGTATCTCACTTCGTATTTCCATTGGTAGTATAAATATAGTTTTAACTTTGACACTGGAAAAAATAAAAGATGACACCAGCCGTTAATGAATATTGGAAAGTTAAAGTCATAAGAAACGAGTGATCGGTGAAAACTAATGTAATTCCAGTTCTTGAACCAATGCATACAAACATCATAAACTTACTCTTCTGTGCACGTTTTTATCATTTTTTTCGTATAAATTTTGTATAATCGTCAATTTATTTTTCAATCGGTCACTATTGTTGTGAAAATATGGCAGGTAATTAAAGTTCGTGTTTTGAAGCCGAAGTTTAACGATTGTCACCTGTTAGTCAACAATAAACAAAAAGCATGGATACTGTGCACGTGTTTAACATGTACAATCAGATTATAGTTTATTTTAAGGACATACATGCGTATCGCGATCACCTGATTTTTACGAGATGGGTCACACTGAGGTCACTTTGCATACGGAAAATGTGTCTCCTAAATATGGACAAATTAAATAATTTTCTTCAGAAAAAAGTATAAAATTTTATGTAGTAGTACTACATAAGCTTTATAATGAAAATATCCATTGCGTTATAAAAAAAACCCATATACATTATCTGTTTTTAATTTGAGGTTTCTTAATGACTTTAAACTAGTCTTTATCTCATCACTATATATGTAACACCTCTCTCAACATGCCCAAATAAACAGTATTTACAATAAAAAGAAAATGTTATCCTCCACACGCATGGTCATGAAAACAGTTCAGTTGAATTAGAATCATATTCAAAACAGTGTGGTCCTGGCCATTGATTGACGACCTAAATTATCCCATTGACTAGGACAGATTATGTGAACGTTTGTCGGTAACGACCATTGCTCACTTCTTGCTTATTATAGAATTTAAACTGTGGGGTCACCAAAGGTTCTTAACGCCTTTAATAATAAAATAATTCGAAAAATTATTCAGGAATAACCTTTATGTTTTGATTTATATTATTGATATAAATCAACACATCGTATTATTCCGGATTCGTTTTTCGAATCTTTTTATTTAGGTGTTGAGAACCTTTGGTGACCCCACAGATTCAGTGTCTTTAACAAGTACATAGTGAGCAGTGATTGTTACCGACAAACGTTCACCTAATCTGTCCCAGTCAATGGGATAATTTAGGTCGTCAATCAATGGCCAGGACCACACTGTTTTGAATATGATTCTAATAATTAGCATAACAAAGTACTTACATGTAAGTTCACGTATTGACTTTTTTCCAATTTAATTGAACTATTTATTCAAAGTTTTAATGTTTATCAGATGTTGGTCACTCTATTCAACCCAACAATGAGGCTAAATGTCAATTTGTCATTTACAACTCGCTTATTTTATAAAATATTTCCTTTTGTGCTAAAGCTTTGGTGGAGAGCATTTTATTAACCATTAAAACATACTCACCCCTTCTCGTCCAATGAAAAGTCAGTTTTTTGCCCTCTAATTTTCATAGTACATGGTTTTCCATGCACTATGAAATGCTATACATGAATGACTTTTCATTGTCAGTTAATTATGAAAGTGAACTCTTAATAGCTGCACTAACGAAGTGTACAATCCCCTAAGACATTTTCCTTGGGAAAATAGCCTACTGATTAGAAACGAAAGAGCAAAGATTAAAATAAAAATATTTTGAATTTTGCAAAATTTCATGCATTTTTTAATGGTACACATATATAGAATACACAAAAAAATAATAGGATAAATAAAATGATATTTATTTCATTTATATACCTTACATTTGAGGGAATTATTTTCTTTTTCTATAAAAAAAAACACATTGCCAGACTGCTGATATATAGCAAAGGATTGTTTTCGGAGAAACACAATACATTTAAATTTATCAATAAAAAGTAAACATATAATGTTCAATTGTTGTATGGTCTGAATTCAAATATTCATACAGAGAGTTTCATATTTATAAAAAAAAATCAAATTTCAAAAAGGGGATTTATATAACATTGTGTTGCTTTTTATAATAAAAAAAATCTAAAGATATATGCTATAAGTATTAAATTTTACCTGAAGCAGAAGAAAAACAATTTATCCATCACAAACTATGTCAGTGCTATTTCATTTCATCCATTGAAATTACCATAACCTATGTATTATATTTAGTTCATTATAAAAAGTGAACTCTTATTTAGGTTTGAATATTACAATGGGAAAGGATAGTTTTGTAAGGTCACTCGAAAGTGTGAATATGTTCTAAATTGGTCAGACAATACTTGGTCATGTTTTATGAAGATTTAAGCCCTCGGCTTCGCCTTGGGCTTAAATCTTCATAAAACATGACCAAGTATTGTCTAACCTATAAATCGATGCATCTTAGAAAGATATATTAATTTAACACTAACGGGCATGGAAATACAAAAAAGGCAATATGAAAGTAGTTCTCGTTGAATCATCACCAATAACCGGTCAACGATCATAAAGCTAATGTACGTCACCAAGGTTTTCCCGTTAGTATTCGATCAGCTGATAGATAGTTTGAATAAAACATGATAAGCCATATATAACTAATTTTGTTTCGAAGATTTCTTTACACAATATGATAGTTCACAGCTAATCTTTCCTAAAAAAAAATTTCGAGGTTTGTTCACAGCTTCATGAAATCAGAACGTCACAAGATAGATCTACCTTACTTTTCAATTCCAGCATAGTATTAAATGAACAAACAGATATTTGAAAATAGCCATTGAATCACAGAGATTAGTTTGCATTGTTTTATTCTATCAATTTCGACAAAGAAAACATGTACAAGATATTTTTTCTCTCTACTTACACAGTTAAAAAAAATACTGTTTATACTGCGCAGACATAAATATGTTTACGTAATTGCAGGCCTCCAAAAAAGGAAAATGTGCACATGAAAGACAAATCACTTCATTTGGTCTCAGGGGGACGCACTTCTTACAAAAAAAGTATATAAAAGGTGTTAGGATATGCCGCTGGATTGTGTCACTTTTTGCGGCTTAAAAATATGTGAATAGGTGCGGAAAATGTATCAGAAATATATAAATTAATCAGAAATATATAAGGTCAACAAAGTACCAACTACATGTATATGTACATAGTTTCATAGTTTATTAGAGAAAACTCAGCCGCAGAAGACTGCGTAACAGGAGCATATTTATATACACAATATTAATTACAACATAGTTCATCATACAAACAGAATACATTTTTAAATTATACATCTTCAAAAATAAGTTTGTGTTTATTACAGTTTTAAATTAGACAAGCATCTTTTCTACCTTTTGAATAAAAATTGACAGCTTAGACAGCACATTACTATTACTATATTTAAGCATGCCAAGTACTTTTTTTTCATTTGGATATTTTAAATAATATGGAGGTATGAACTTCCCCCTTAAATCCTTAACTTCATAGTTGGTACATTTACATATATAGTTGTATACATCTCCAAGACCAGCTTTACAGAGTGGACAAATCCTCTCATTTCGTGGTACATTTCTCCATCTTCCTGTTTCGATGGGAAACTTTGTACTACATACCCTTAATTTACATATGTTTACTCTATGACCCCGCCTTAATTTTAACAGATATGGTTCCAAGCAAAACTCTTCTTTAAAGTGTAGATAAAATTCCCCCCTTGATGAATTGTTTATATCTGAGAACCATTTTTGAATAAACTGGTCCTGGAGACGCTGCCTTACATTAATTTTAATATAATTATAATCAACTTGCTCCGGAAAATTATATAGTTCACAAAAGCCACAATCATTAAACACAGATTTTACATAGTTAAACCACTTAAAATTACAACCTTCATGCTCATGCATGTACCAAAGTAACTTATAAAGTTTACCCGATAGTTTTTTATCATTTGTTGCTAGCTTGTGCCAAAAACATACCATTTTTAACTTGATCTGCAGTTCAAGTGGAAATCTTCCAAGTTCCCCATATACCATAAAATTTGACGTAGATGATCGCACACCCAAACTGCGTTTACAAAACTGTAGATGTAACTTTTCAGTATTATTTTTATTTTCAAACCCCCATATTTCCGAGGAATAGGTCAAAATAGGAACCACCAACGCATCAAAATTTTTTAGCTGTAGATCAATCGGAAGTGAGATATTTTGCATCTTCTTGTAAAGAGCATAAAGTGCTTTTTGAGCTTGGTCTACCAATTTTTTACGAGCTTGAAAGAATTTTCCGTTGTAATTAAGCAGCAGACCAAGATAAACATATGAATCTTTAATTTCAATAATTTCATTACATAGTTTAAGAGTAACATTCTTATTATACTTTCTCTTTGAAAAAATTACAATCTTTGTTTTTGTAACATTTACAGTGAGTTTCCACTCAAAACAATATTGCTCAAAAACATCCAGAGCCTTTTGTAACCCTTCTGCCGACTCCGCAAAAATAATTGTGTCATCGGCGTACAGAAGAATAAATAACTTGATATACAAATCAAGATTCTCTGTAAATTTTCCATTAATAAATTTTAGACCATCCACAGAGTTTTCATCCAGATATTCCTCCAAGTCATTAAGGTATAAGGCAAAGAGAAAAGGTGACATTTTTCTCCCTGTCTTACACCTACCTCACACGGGGAAAAATCTGTTTTCAGTTCTCCATTTTTAACACAAGACTTAATATCTGTATACATGCTCAATATAACTTTAAACATATTCCCACCAATATTATATTTTAATAGTTTTTGCCATAGTCCCACCCTCCACACTGTGTCAAACGCTTTTCTAAAATCTACAAAAGCGCAAAATAATTTCTTTCCCGAACTCAAATATAATGAAATTAAAGCATGCATGATAAACATACTATCTTGGACAGTATACCCCTTACGAAAACCACCCTGGGCATCAGTTATAATCCCGATCTCGTCTGACAGAGCATTAAGTCTTGAATTAAGTATAGAGGTGAACACTTTTCCTAAATTCGATGTAAGACAAATAGCTCTGTAATTATCCAAATTATTTGGATCCCCCTTATTTTTAAATAACGGCTTAATGATACCAATAAGCCATGAATTTGGAACGATTCCAGAATCAAACATTAAATTAAATAACTTAGTGTAAATAGGCAAAAATTGATTCACCGTGCTTTTTATAAATTCGTTGACAATCTCATCTTCCCCTGGGGCTTTCCCATTACATAACTTTTTAACAGCTGACAGTATTTCGTCCTGTGTGATTTCCTGATCTATAATTTCAATAAAACCCTGATCTTTTATACTTTTAGCTAAATCCTCAAAACCAATATCATCATCTGGAACATCGCTTTTATTTAATGACTTAAAATACTCATATAATTGATCAATAGTAATTGGGATATCTTTATCAGACCCCCTCTATCAAATCTTTTCAAGATTTTCCAAAATTTACCAGAATCTTTTTTCGAAAGTTTGCGCATGTCAGATTCTAGTGCATGTTGAAAACTCTCAAAACTTTTATTCATTTCGGTTCTATAAACTTTCCCGGACTTTTTCATCTCATCTCGGTTCTCTTTATTCTTATTTAAACTGTAACGGTTTTTCGCTTTATGGAAACCCTTTCGCTTATCTCTGCATTGTTTATTAAACCAAAGTTGGTTAGAAGTACCAGATGGATAGAATCTACCCTTTGGTTTAAATACACGATTAGCGGTGCTTTTAAAAAGATCACATATTTTATTAACGGCGGTGTTGATTCGTTCTTTTGGATCAGTACTACTGTACTCCGACAAAAGCAGTGATATCTCGTCAAATTTAGTAACGTCACTAACTGACTAACGAGTGTCTCAATAAACCGGTTTTCCTTGTCTGGGACCCATCGTGCATGACCACGCTGACTACTACAATTATCATCGGAACGTGTAGTAAAAATGTTCACTGAAGCATGAAAACAAAAACAAAGACCACAATGAATGTCAGAAAAAAGTGGGTTGAATTCGAGAACATTGAATTCTTTTATCAATGGAAATACACTGGATGACAGTAATAAATAATCAATAAGAGATACACTATTACATGTAGTCAAATCTATCATATGGTCATTACCTGGTAACCTACTGTTACCAATATACAAATTGTTACGTTTACAAAAATCTATAAGTTTGTACCCATAGTTATTGGGCACACTGCTATCTTCTGAACATCGCTTTAATGATACATTGCTGTCACATAAATTTTGATAATCGTACAAATATGACACAAAACTGTCATCTTCAAAATCATCCAGTATATCAAAAAGACTGTCATCAGGGATGACAACATCATCTAACAATTTGGTTTTGGCATTCAAATCACCAACAATTAGAGGTTGACCATTATACTTATTAACAAGTTCTATCATTTCAATGTCAACCTCTGTGAACGCCTCATTGCTTGTATACTTAGTATTTTCAGGTGGAAGATACATACATCCCATTGACAAGTTTTTATCAAAATCAACTAACCCCTTTTCTAATACTACCCACTGTACAAATTCAGAATTAGATTTTGGAAATTTCAAAAATTTTTCGAAATTACTCTTAAAACAAATAATTATACCACCCGACTTCTTTTTACATTTTGTTCTATGCTTAGCAAAATACTTATACCCATCAGGCATCCCTAGAATGTCAAATTCATCAGTCTTTGATTCCAAAAATATAAGTATATCATACATCAGCATCAGTTCCGGAAATTCAGGAGACTTAAGCTTCGATCTCAACCCACATACATTTAGGCAAATACATTTCAGAGTATTATTTGAAAAACAATTATTCTCTGTACTAAACAGATCACTCCTGCTACGGAGTCCATCCTAGGTACTATTATGATGTTTACCTTGCTTTTCAGTAGATGAAGGGGTAGTATTTGAACTCAGATTGCGTTTTCGCAGAGCTGGTGTGTGAACGATTGCCTCAACGACATGAGTATTACCAAAAAATGAGGACAATTCAACAATATATTTATCTACCCTTTATCACTGATATGTACCCCGCTTGGGTCATTGATGTCATAAAGTGGCCTCACAGCATTACCATTTTGACAAAATATATTGAAAGTGTCAATGAAAGATACAGAACTATCCTTTTTACATAATTTAGCAAGAAAATTGTTTACAGAGTGTGTTGTTTCATTCAATTTTAGTATGCTCTGTCCTTTGCCTTTACGAGGAATGATAGTGCAGAGACCTATTTTTGCAGTTGGAAATCTTGATTTTACACAGTTAACAGCACTCGTAGCGTTTACATTCACTTCATCTGGGTCACTTCTATTACGAGTGATATCATTTGTCCCAAGACAAATGACCACCTTTTCGACACTTGCATCTGTGTCATCCATGACGGACAGAGCATGATTAAGAAGCTCATCTATATTCTCGAAGGAGGCACCAGATACAGACGCATTTATAACATCAGGGCTGAAATCTCCCAACCGTTTACCATTTGATGCTCCAAGTATTAGAGTTTTTGATTTTGGAATCACATATGTGTCTTCTATACCTGTGTCACACGGTGTTATGGATTCGTCAAATCTTTGTGACTGACCACGTCTCCCTTCGATGATTTCATCCGCGTATTCTCCCATTTCTCGCCTTGTCTCGTCATCCTGGTACTTTTCACAGTCCCGCTTTATATGCCCCGCTAACAAACAATAATTGCATACAACCTCCTCCAGACAGTTTTTAGATATATGTCCAGGCTGATGACAATTAAAACATTTACGAAGTTGTTGGGGTTTTTCTCTACATTTGAACGAGGGGTGATCAGTTCCATTACAGAATTTACAGGATGTTCTATTATTATCGGCAAATGTCTGATTTCATGTTTACCAAATGATATCTTATTAGGAAGTATAGGTACACAGTTTTTAAACTGCAAATATCTAGTACCATTCTCAATACTGGTGTCTTTAATGACACCTCTCCTGATCGAACCTTGGACCACTTGCCCGAATTGCGACATGTGTGTTGTAACGAAACTGTCACTAAGTTCGTAGGGCAAATCTTTAATTGTGACATTTGTTAACTGTTGATCTATTTCAACAAAATTAACTGAAGTTTCAGTTGAATAACATTAACTTGAACGGTACCAATGTTCCTGCACCAGATGCGCATTTCGACATTGCATGTATCTTCAGTGATGCTCGTGGCCAAAATATTTGAAATCCAAAGCCTATATTAAAGACGAAGAGCTATAATCCGAAAGGTCCAAAAAGTATAGCTAAATCCGTGAAAGGAATCAGAGCTTTGCATGAGGGAGATACATTCCTTAATTTATAATAATTTCTAACATTTTGTAACAGCAAATTTTAATAACACAAAAAAAATCGGTATTGTCATGCCAGCAAATATCAACACGAACGTTAATGTTATTACTACCACTGGGTCGATGCCACTGCTGGTGGACTGTTAGTCCCTGAGGGTATCACCAGCCCAGTAGCCAGATGTTCGTGTTGATATTTGACACGTAATGGTACAATAAATCATTTCCTTTGTTATTTCAACTTCAGCAAAACATATATCATGCTTTGTCGTGTAGTTAAAGAAAAGGGAAAGCGATCGAGACATGAACTGATATTGACTCGAAAAGCACCGGCACTACTGAAGATGACAGTTGCATATGATATTTATTTCTTTCAAATACAATTAAACACGCAGAAATAAGAGTATAAAGAACTGTTATAAGCGATCCAAACATCATAACGGAATGTATAGAATAGTTTTGTCAACTTTTGGGAATTAACCGGAACAATTTCAAACTCGATAATTGATTCATGATAATTAATTCAACAATACAAACATTTCAGAAAAGATGAATAACCGTTAGTTAATTTATTTGCCAATAAGGAAATTGTTTTTGGCAGCAGACATTATTTAAAAAGATTAGTCCGTTTATTTCCTTATTTTAAATTGATAACGCCTTAGCGTTTGCAATAATTGAGAAAATTGGTTATATATATGTGTAGCGAGACTGTACGGTATAATAGCGTTTAAATAAAGTAGAATTTGTGTTAACTTTATAGTAGACATCAATTACGTCGCCTATTTTTTTTTTATTGTTTCAGCTAAATGAAACATTCAGACGAGTAGCTAAGGGCTTTCTTTGCACAGATCAATTTGACGTTCATTTTTCACTAACATTTCGATTTTGTTTTTAAATTCTGTGGACCAACGAATTAGAAAATCTTCATTCCTGTTGATGAGACTGGTATTAATACAGATAACCACAACAAACAGAAAAAGAAAAAGAAAAGCGAAATTAAGCAAACAGTAGATACATGAATTACAATTACTGCCATCGGCAGCATAACAATAGTTTAAAATATCAACAAGATAAAACAATATGCACATTAAATTTTATCTAAGTATATATGTATCTAATCATACCTTTATTAATTAATGTTCTATTCCAAATATCAATATACAAATCGTGCTATGTCGAAGTATAACTTCCTAAATTGTTCTCACATTATTTTAGTGATATGATGATTTATTGCTAGAGTACTTCATACATGTATAACTTTGTGTGTGACACTTATCAAGACATTTGCAGTTATTTGATTTAAAATGAGATAGGACAACTACATAGAATATATATTTAACTCTCGGCGATTCATTTCGAAAAATGATGTTATATTTGTTTCTTAATATTTCCATTTCGGGCTTTTTTTTGCAAAAACGAAGCAAAATATCATGACGTGTCTTATCCCCCTTAATATCTTCTTGAGCAGAGTTTGGATCTGGTACTCTCTATATATAGTGACTAACAGGCGTAATTTACGTTTTTTCCTGCCAATTGATATTTGATCGTGTGTTTTTCTATGTTGTGATGTTATGCTATTGTTTCATAACAAGGAAGAAGGTTTGGTACCATGAAAACGTTTAATCCCGCTGCAAATCTGTAGTTGTCGTTTGTTTATGTTATGTATACGTGTTTCTCGTTTCTCGTTTTTTTTTATAGATTAGATCGATCGTTAGTTTTCCCGTTTGAATGGTTTTACAATTAGTCTAGTAATTTTGGGGTCCTTTTCAGCTTGTTGTTCGGTGTGAGCCAAGGCTCCGTGTTGAAGGCCGTACATTGACCTATAATAATGGTTTACTTTTATAAATTGTTATTTGGATTGAGAGTTGTCTCATTGGCACTAACACCACATCTTTCTATATCTATTAGATGGAATTGATTGTTACATGTATTTTGTTTTGTACCATTCCACTTTTTCCCTAATTTTTAAGATAATGACAAAAGTCATAAAATTTATCAGATTTGACTCGGTCAAATTCGTTTTTTTTTGTAATTTTTGCATGCCTAGTGTGTGTCTCTAAAATTACCAGGATACGGAAAATCTATAGCTGTATATTAACTCTACAACGCGTCTATCACGGTGTATATTCGGAACGCTTGCTTTCAGATTCAATCGCCGGTAACGCTTGCTTTCAGATTCCGGAAACGCGTACTTTCCGATATTTCAAAAGAAAATTCCAAAGACAGTTGAAAGGTAGGTTGCCTCAATCTTAAAATACACGATACAATACCGTTTTTCATGAATGAAATTGTGGTTTACGGAACAAAACAGATAGCCAGGTATCGAGATTCATGATTTATTATCACATAAACTTGTAGATGAAAGTGATTTCGTTAACAACAAAACTGCGTTCTCTTGTTAGTCAGAGAGAACTGTCAAACTTGTCAAAATAAAAAATATCTTATCAACATTTTCCCAACTTTCTCAACATATTATCTAAAAAAAAAAAGGTATATATATATCATTTTCATACAAAATGTAAGACAACAAATAATTTATTCAGGTGTATTCCCCGTTTTTCTGAAAATCAATGTGTAACGCTTACTTTAAGATTCAGGAAACGCTTACTTTGAGATTTAGGAAACGCGTACTTTAAGATTTAAAGGGCACCAGTTCAGAAAAATGTAGTTTGACGCAGCTTTCAATATGAATCTTTCCCTCACATATGTATACATAAAGGTAACAAGGGACACAAGATCGTGATCTTTTATTTATATAGCGCCATTTAAAAATACAAAATATTTTACCAGTTGTTATTTTACACATTATAAGACCGTGGTGGATTCCGTGATGGAAGGGTTCCCGGGATCAATGCATAAAAAGAGGTGACTTTTTTTTAAAAATTGGACCCCCTCCTTTTTTTTAAATCGCTGGGACTGCCTCTGTAATCACCGTGCGTCAGTTATTTCAAATCACCCTAAAAACAACATTTTCAATTTTTGTTTCACTGATTTTTTATCTCTGATCAAGGCCTAGGGGTTGGGGAAGTGAGACTAGGGGAGCATGCGTTGGGGTAGGGGTATATGGATAGGGGCTGGAAACGTAGAAGATCGCAAGAGAGAGTGTCAGTCGCCCCCGAAAAGAATGCCTTTTATAATTTTGTTGACTGGACCAATTCGTACTATTGACAGTCAACCACTTTGGGAAAAGATCAAGTCCAACATAATTATTATGGAGTCTTAAAAAGCAAATTTTTTTTCCCTCCTGCGCATGCAAAAGGTTACACAAGAAATGTTCAACTCGTCATTATTATTTGAACTAGCCTAGGAAGTAATTGACTCGTTCAAGTTGGCTCTGAAACTAAATAAACTTGCTTATTGACTTAACCATGTGCATGTAATATGCAATTAACACTTTTTTTAATGACGTTTGTTCTTCGCAATCACTGAAAACCTATGTTTGTAATTTTTAAAAAAAGATAGAGATCCTATTCTGGGTTCCTTCGAAAACGGGCTTTTATTTTATGACTAGACCCTATATTAACTATAAATATAACATATGATTAACATGACTTACTTGGTATTGTCCAATTCAAGGAAATAATATCCATTTATAGCACTTAATTTACATGAAACATAAGAATCGGTGTCATATCCACCTTTTAAAAAATAAACACGTGGTAACAGTAAACAGGTGCTTCTGACAACGAGAAACTTATATATCCCTGAACGAGATTTATCTCTCTTTGTCCTTGAACAAAGATGCATCGTAATCGGCTTTGTTGAAATATTTCTAATTAGCGTCACAATTATATATTTACGGGTTTCAGTCAAATTTACAAGTCTTCGGAGGATCTGATCCAGAGAGTACGAAATATGGGTTTAGTTGTAGAAAAGGGGGCTTAAGCCCAATTTTTAACGGTTCCAACGAGCTATTTTTTTTAATATAATAGGAGTAGCAAAGTCAGAAAAATATATAAAAAAAACAAAATACAAAAATAAATACAATGCATGAATTCCAATATAGCTACCACAGCAAATAAAAAGTTTCAGGGTTCATTAGTCAAGTTTTGTGGCTAGGTCCTCTTGTAATATACTATTTGAAATACGATTACAAATATTTGGTGTGTAAAATGTACATATATTATTAACTTAACAACGCGTCAGTTGCACTGTTAACTCAACAATACGTACATGTACATTGAACTGTTAACTCAACAAAACGGACATTGAACTGTTAACTCAACAATACGTACATTGAACTGTTAACTCAACAACGTGTATTGCACTAATAACTACTAGTACTTTAAAACATATAAGTTAGCAACACGTTCATTACACTAGTATTTTAAAACTACTTCGTGAGTTAACAAGTACTATTTGTTGTACTTTCCTTGTGAATTGGAGCGTGACTTTAGCAAAATAAGTTGATGTGGTATGATTAACTATCAACCAACGATCAAATGAAATGGAAGTAAACAATAATAGGCAACTCTATGGTCTTCAACAATGAGAAAAAAAACTTACCACATATCCAGAAATCAACGCCACTTTGCTTATTTGAATATTATATGGGTTTAGTTGTAGAAAAGGGGGCTTAAGCCCAATTTTTAACGGTTCCAACGAGCTATTTTTTTTAATATAATAGGAGTAGCAAAGTCAGAAAAATATATAAAAAAACAAAATACAAAAATAAATACAATGCATGAATTCCAATATAGCTACCACAGCAAATAAAAAGTTTCAGGGTTCATTAGTCAAGTTTTGTGGCTAGGTCCTCTTGTAATATATACTATTTGAAATACGATTACAAATATTTGGTGTGTAAAATGTACATATATTATTAACTTAACAACGCGTCAGTTGCACTGTTAACTCAACAATACGTACATGTACATTGAACTGTTAACTCAACAAAACGGACATTGAACTGTTAACTCAACAATACGTACATTGAACTGTTAACTCAACAACGTGTATTGCACTAATAACTACTAGTACTTTAAAACATATAAGTTAGCAACACGTTCATTACACTAGTATTTTAAAACTACTTCGTGAGTTAACAAGTACTATTTGTTGTACTTTCCTTGTGAATTGGAGCATGACTTTAGCAAAATAAGTTGATGTGGTATGATTAACTATCAACCAACGATCAAATGAAATGGAAGTAAACAATAATAGGCAACTCTTTGGTCTTCAACAATGAGAAAAAAAAACTTACCACATATCCAGAAATCAACGCCACTTTGCTTATTTGAATATTATACTAAAGAATCGGATACGGGTCACGGAAATTGTAATTAAAATGATAGGGAATTTTGAAAAAAATGTCTGTTTTAATTTTAATTAAAGTGATAGACAGGTTGCCGGGGCAGAAAATGAATAAACACAACAATATACACCATTTAAACGAAACATAATGACTGTTGTTGCAAAAATACAGGTTCCTGAGCTATTTTAAAAATCGAAGCGAGAGGCTTTTAACATTGCAGTGTAAAATACAGGCTAAAATGGCTAAAACGTCAAATTTGCAAACTTCGTGTTGAAAATTGGCTGACTAGGTCATTACAAAAACAGGTTGCCGGGGTGAAATGTGAAACTTGAATTTCCAAAGAATAAGCAAGTCCAAACCTTGTATGTGTAGTCGTTGAACTCTAGGTTCCCACGTAAAATTAAAATGTCACTATTTTAAGAAGAATAAACTCACAAAAGCACGAAAAATCCACTAAATTCGCGTTCATTGTTTTGATTTTGACCGCCTGACAACTTTACGGAAATATCAAAGTGATTGTAAATAAGGACTCTGTGACGGGCAACTTATAATATCCGTGTTTTAAAGATTTTAATGATATCAAGCCTATCAAGCCAGTCTAGTTCAAAGTACTATCACGTGGTACAATTCTCATTTACATATTATGAATATTAATTAGCAAAACCAATACTAATTTCTGGCTATGATTTGTTTAGGTTAAACAAAACAGTTAGTTATACATGTACAGTGGAGATCACTTCTAACCTCTCATTAAATCTGTCAGAATCTGTCAGGAGAACTGTTCTAGGACAGTACGTAGAACTGTCAGCCTGACACCTTTTAGTCAGTTCTAGGTTAGAACTGTTCTAGCTAGAACTGATTTGGTCAGTTCTACCTAGAACTGATTTGGACAGTTTTACCTAGAACTGATCCTGACAGTTCTACCCTAGAACTGATTTGGACAGTTCTACCTAGAACTGATCCTGACAGTTCTACTCTAGAACAGTTTTAGTCAGTTCTACTTCTAGAACAGTTCTGATTACAAATTCTACGGCTAGAATTGATTTATAAATTCTACGGCTAGAATTGATTAAAAATTCTACGGCTAGAATTGATTTATAAATTATACGGCTAGAATTGATTTTTAAATCCGACGGCTATAATTGATTTATAAATTCTACGTCTAGAATTGATTTATAAGTTTTAAGAACTCTTTTATTGTCTAAATATAAAGGCTTCGGCAAAATAGCGCTTAATATTATAAAGAGTTTTGCTATTTTGCCGGTTTTATTTCAAATTTTTCGTCGGCAAGAGAACATGTTTAACCCCGTCATATTCTGCATGTATGTGACTGTTCCAAGTCTGGAGCCTGTTATTCAGTGATTTTCTTTTGTTGATGTGTTACATACATTATTTGTTTTTCTTTCATTTTTGAACATAGATTAAGCCGTTAATATTGGGAAAAAGGGGGGGGGGGGGCATTTTTATTTCAATTGTTTTACATTTGTCATTTGGGGAGTCAGGATGACTCATTTTACATAAAAAAATTATCTGACCTTAATCTTTGTGTAATATGTTATTCTGACCCAAACCACCAGGGACGGATCCAGCAGTTTTAAAAGGGAGGTTCAACTAAATGTCCTCATTCAAATGAATTGATCGTCAAAAAAAGGGGGTCCCCCCACCGCTCTGGATCTGCCATTGAGCCACTATTAACTTAAACTGATCATATTTGATTTCATCATATAAATCTATATACATTTAGCTGCAAACTGCAGGAATCCAGTTTATCTTTAGGCAAGGATACCAAATATATAGGAAGCATTAATGATTTCAAAATTTTATTTGCACTCAATTCAAGGCCGTAACTACCCTTGAGGTAAGTGAGGCAATTGCCTCACTAAAATTTTGACATTTTTTTTTATACATATATATAAATAGAATATTCATTTGTTGTTCTGTCTCAACCTTAATTTCTATAACTTGTCATCATTCCATTCCTTTCAACCTATTCTTCCTGGATATAACTCAGCATCTCAACGGGTGATGTTTCTCGATTACATTAACCTAGTAACGATAATCATCATGGATCTTTAGTTAAAAACAGGCTCTTGCAGAAAAAGGAAAAACGACACTTAAGGTAAATAAGGAATAATTGTAGTAAACTAGTTTTTTTGTGAACAGAGTCTGAGTATTGCATATAACTTCAATAGGATAAGTAGACTGACAAATCAAGTACTGGTCTTCGGAAGGGGTCAGTCAGCAGCCTGTCTGCGTATTCATTTCACGAACTTTAATCTTTCTCTTTACAGATAAATAGAATATAAATATTATGAAACATGAATGCATGGATTAGCTATTATCCATGATGATGTTTCTTTAACCTTAAAAATTGAAAGAATATTTCATATTCCAATTTAATATTATTGAGGAATGGTAGAATCTTTAACCAAGGATTTTGTCTTTACTTATTTGAGACTACGGAATTTCGTTTCTTTATATTCGGGGTTTAGGAATCTGACACCCCCAACCACTAACCCCTAAATTTATATATTCTGGAACTAAAATACCACCATCCATTTCCAGAAATAATTTGAAATTACGGAACTACATGTAAACGTCAAAAACTCCATTCCAATTCCCCTGTACCCATATCATATATACTTACTCTATAGATAGAATCATATACATGTATCTTATATCATTCTATCCCTAGTTTGTCTACTCTTTGTTAGCATAAAAGCGAGTTTAATATTTTGTAACTGCGACTGTATGATTGTGCCTACAGGAAAACTTAATTCCCTTTTGCAAACAAAACTGTTACTACCGATGCTGCTACCGAATTACTGATGGAGAAGGAATTGGAAGAAGACATTGATCATTGTGTTGATGATAATGTGCTACCTTTAGAAACACAGACTGGCCTGAAACGACTGAAAACTTTGATAAGAGCATGCATGATTGGCGAGAGATTGTCCGGTCTTGCCATGCTCCATGTTCATCGCGATAAGGATATCAGCAGACCAAATTATGATTCTTAAACGATTTGACTGAACCGGCCATAGAAAAATTTGGCAAACTCTACTGAATCGATGTTTGTTCTATGTTCTAGCAGCAGACTCAAATCAGTGATATTTGGATGATTATCTTACATATAAATTTAAATAAAGTTGTTAAAAGTTAAAAATTTGGTGTTAGTAATTAAAAGTCTTAAAATATGAAAATTTTATATAAAAAGTGTCCAAAATTCAAAACATTATCAAACTCTCTAAAAATGCCTAGAATGCAGGATTTTGCACCATTCATTTCATACCCTCCAAAAAAAAATTTCGCCTCGCTTCGCCTCGCTTCGCTCGGCTCCATTATTTTGCCTCACGAAAATAAGATGCCTAGTTACGGCCTTGCAATTTATAGTACTAGCATGTCCTCTTTTTATTTAAAATATTGAATTGTAAACAAATGTGATATCTTTTTACAAGTAGTTTTCATACCTCGGACGGACCTGTTATACAAAAATCCTTTGACCGCATCAATCTAAACTGACCTTATTTGCTCTTTCTTCCTGCAAATCTATAAATAGCTGCACAGTAATTCAGTTATAAATTTAGGTCAAGAGGGACTGTAATATACAAGTTACAGCAATATTGGAAAACAATGACCTCAAAATTTTGTTCACATGAATTTAAAGTGCTAGCATGACCTCTTTTTATTCAAAGTATTGAATCGTAAACAAATATCAGTAGTTTTCATACTTCAGACTGAGTCGTGTAATAAAATATTTTGACCGCACCAATCTAAACTGACCTTATTTGCTCTTTCTTTCTACAAATCTGCTTAGTATATAGCTGCACAGTAATTCAGTTATAATTTTAGGTCAAGAGGGACTATAATATACAAGTTACAGCAATATTGGAAAACAATGACTTCAAAATTTTGTTCGCATGAATTTATAGTGCCAGCATATCCTCTTTTTATTCAAAGTATTGAATCGTAAACAAATATCAGTAGTTTTCATACTTCAGACTGAGTTGTGTAATAAAACCGTTTGACCGCATCAACCAAAAATGACCATATTTTCTTTTTTTTCTATGCAAATCTATATAGTTGGACACTACATCAGTTATAATTTTAGGTCAAGAGGGACTGTAGTTTATAAATAACTGCAATATTGGAAATCAACAACCACAAAAAAAAATTCCCATTGATTAGGAGTGCCATCATTTCCAATTTTTATTCAAAATATCGCATCAGAAACAAACATCAGCTAGTTTTCATACCTCAGACTGACTCATGGAACAAAAATATGTGTCTGGGCAACAACAACCCAACCATAGAGCAGACAACAACCTATCACGATGGATTGTATAATTCAAATGACAGCGTGTCCTCTTTTTATTCAAAATATTGAATTGTTAACAAATTTCAGAAGTTTTAATATATCAGACTGAGTCGTTTTAATAACAACGCATCAACCAAAACTGAACATATGGGACCTTTTATAGCTTGTTGTTTGGTGTGAGCCAAGGCTCAGTGTTGAAGGGCGTACATTGACCTATAATGGTTTACTTATTTTTAAATTGTTATTTGGATGGAGAGTTGTCTCATTGGCACTCACACCACATCTTCATGATCTTCCTATATCTATATATTCTTTATCATGTAAATTTTTATATATGGCTTTATTGTAAACCAATAATATTTCTAAGTCAGGATAGATCTATAATACTAAAATTACGAGGTCCAATTTGTCAGCCGTCATCACGTAAAAACGATGAATCAAAGAATTCAACTTTATATATAACTAATATAGTACAATGCTGTTGATTAAAAATTACACCACTCCAGACCCTTTTGTTTTCCACATAATTAATATTGCCAATAATTAAGAAGTTCCGGGTCAAATCCGATACCATACCAATAGTATATTCACCTGTTACCTATTAACTTATCTGTAAGTTCCGCATCTGACAGGCGCACCACCAAACGCTGTATTTAAGATTTTGCTATATACACGGGTCGTAATCACAGGGTTGACACAACTAAATTCAATCATTGTCACATTGTTCCCGATTGTAGTATTTTAATCAGTATGACTTTCTAAGATGACAATACGAATAATAAAAATCTGGACTTTAAAGCGTATAGGTACAGCATGTACAGTTTTCAATTTGTTAGCCGGAATGGCGTCAAACAGCGAATCAAAGAATTCAACTTTATTTATAACTCATAAAGGAAAATGCTGTTGATTAAAAAATACTCAGTTCCAGGCCATTTTGTTTTTCAAATAAATAATAGTACCAATAATTGATAAGTTCCAGGTCGACGGGTTCAAACAGAAAGATGTTGAAAGCAGAGAAAACTGTGCATCTCATAATCGGCATGACTTTATCAGATGACAATACCAATACTAAAATAAGGCTTACGCATAGTTATATTTTTTAATTCAGTCACAGACCCGCGATAACACGGGTGTGTTCTAGTATTGTATAATAAAGAGGACACCAAAGTTTATCCACATCATTTTAGAGCGCCATTATTTCCTCTCTGTATCGATAATATTACTATTTAAGGAATGACTGTAATATTTTTTCTGTCTATGAAGAAATAACATAAAAAATTTGGTGCACACTGATAAATGCGCGTAGCAGGTTTTTTAACAGTGTGCACCACATTTTTTACGTTATTTCGAGTAGACAGAACAAATATTACAGTCATTTCTTATAATTTAATTAATTCTAAATTTCATTTTAACAAAATGTTTAAACCTTGGCAAACCATAAAAAACGTTGATGATGTTACGTTCACATGACTAACTTAATTCTATGGGTGTTGATAACAAAATAACGTCAGAAGACCCGTTACATCCAAACTTAAATTATTAAATATTGAACCGTCACAAAAGTGACTTTTTAAGTCAGTAGTTCATGATGGTTTTTTAAACAAAACTATGTAACGGCATAATCCAACACTCAAATGACTGATTCATATACTTTATTTTAAAATGAAAAGTACATGTATGAGAAGTTCTCTTCTTGGAATAGTATACTGACTATACTGTAATATATAATTTGAAGAAGGACAATGATTGGTTTTGTTTGTAGCCTAACGTCCAGTGGCAAATATTTCATTTATGTTCAGATCGAGTATATTTTTCAGACTTTCAGGACTCCCAGATATTATTCATAATCGTTATGGATAGGTTTGGCAACGAGCTAATGCAAATGTACATAGTTTTTTTTTACGTTTAACAACACTGATTTCATTAATCCCATAATCCATCCACTGTACAATTTTCGTTTGAACATTTGTCAAAACAGAATCCTAAATCATGAATGTAAATCCAAGGCAAACAAGGTAAATTAAGATTAAATTTCCATGAATTAAATGCAGAGTTATATTTATGAAGAGACTGTTAAAAACGGGGAACGAAGAAACGTAAACAATGATGTTTCAGGAGGTGACATGAATGCCTCACTACATAGAAATGAGCGTAAAATACCTCGTGACATTGTCTTTGATGAATTCTTAAAATCAAATGGACTGTCAATACCTTCCACTTGCAAAAAACAGAGTACGTTTTTTCACTTCAATAATAGAGATGAATCTCAAATTGACTATTTTGTTGAAACTAGTGCAATGGTCAAGAAATATTTGTCATTTAATCGTGAATTTCAAAATCTATCCACTCATGATCCAATTATGATTTCAATTAACTGTTGTATTGATAGGATGGATATAAGCACTAGCGATCCTAGACCTTTACGTATAAAATGGGATAAAATTGATAAACAAAAATATGAAAATTTACTTCAAGAGAGATTAACTGAATTTAATGATGTGGCTGTGGTTGAAACTGCTGAAAATATAGAGAACATTTTAACAAAATTTTCTGACATTATTGTGACTACTGCTGAAAGTCTATGCCCAAAAAGGAAAAAACAATTTAAGAGAAAAAGGGATTGGACCCCAGAAATGACTGAAATTGTTAAGGAGGGTAAATTTCACTATTGGAAATGGAAAAATGAAGGTAATAAAGATAATAAATCTAGCATTAACTATATTCGAATGCAAGTGCAAAAGAAAAAACTTCGTTCTGCCCAAAGACGATTGGCTGCTGAGAAAAGAGAAAATACGTATACCAAAATTATGGAATTAAATGAGAATAATGATAAACAATTTTTCGCATTAGTAAATAAGCAGAGAAATTCAAGGTCATCCACAACTTCAATTTTGAAGGTTAATAATAGACTGTATAATAATTCAGCCTCCATTCTGGGAGCTTGGGCTGAATACTTTGAAGATTTGGCCTCACCATCTGTGCAAGATAGATTCGATAGTAAATTTTTTAATTTGGTTAATAATGACATTGAAATATTAACTGATATTTTCTTAAGTACAAGAGAACCGATTCAGGAAGTGACTGAGTACGAATTGAATAAATGTATTTTATCTTTTAAAAATGGAAAAGCTCCAGATGTTGATAAATTCACCATAGAACACTTGAAATATGGAGGACAGACAGTTATAAGAGGGGGGCAAGGGGGGTCCCAATAACAGCAAAACAGCAAATTGATTTGGCTTATAACAGATAACAAGGAATTAAAATGGACAAAAACAGATAACAGTAAATTAAATATAAAAATAAGTCGGGTCCTTGACAAATCCAGTATTTCCTATTACGGGTATAATCCTTTGTAATGAATTCCATTTTCTATAAACATGGTTTTTAGAATTATGTATCTAGATATGTATTTGGATATGTATTTGGTATATTCTTGTCCATCCGTCGTCAACATGTCGGACATTAACTCAAACACTCTTTAACCAATTTACATAAAACTTTGGGAAATTGTTTATATCTATTGACGTGAGCTCACTATCGTGTTTTATAAATGTTAGATTTTAAGTTTCTGGGTAATTGGGTTTTATTCAATAAAAATGGTGGGTTTTTTTCTTCAGTTTTCTGATAATATCTCAAAAATCCTTTCACAAATTTGCAAGGAATTTTGGTGAATTGTTTATATCTATTTACATGAGCTCCCTTTCAATTTTTATAAATTTTAGATTTTATATTTCCGAGTTAAGGGGTTTTATTAATTAAAAGGGGGGATTTTCTAGTTTTTGGACATTAGCCGAAAAACGATTTCAGCAGTTCTCATGAAACTTTGCTGGATTGTTTATATCTATTGTTGTAAGCGCCCTTTCGATTTTTATTAATTTCCGATTTTATGTTATTCAATTGAGGGGTTTATTCATTAAAAAAGATGGTATTTTCCAGTTTTCGTACAATAACTCAAAAATGTTTTCAGCAGTTCTCATGAAACTTTGATGTATTGTTTATATACATGATATATATATATATTAACTGATTTTATAACTATCTGATATGACATTGAGAAGTTATCGAATATTTCAAAAAGGTGACCACCCAAGGGTGACTGGGGTATAGAAATATGGTCACTTGGTCTTCTTCCGACTGGCAGTAAAACGCTTGTCGAAGTGGGGCGTCCGTTTGGCTGTGCGGGATGTATCAAGTTCGCAGTCACGTCCGGTCAGATTCCGATGTCTCGTGTAAGGAGAGTGCCACGCTCTTTGCACGTTAAAAACCCTTGCAACAACTCTTTGAGGGGTCCGTAGGTGGCCTGTTGCAAGGCATAATTTCTGTCCCTATCCAATATACCCTCATTATCCAGTGGTAGTCCAAATTTCCCCGACCATCATCCCAGATGGCCTCTATTATTTCAAGACCTATCTATAGTATTTATTGTGAACTTGTTCTCGTCCTGAATATGCATGAAATATTTGCCACTGGACGTTAAGCAACCAACAATCAATCAATCAAAAAGGTGACGGAGGTATCATGCGCTCATGGCGTAGCTGTTTATTTGTTATAGAATACTTTTTTCAGCATTTATTTTAGTACAGTTATAGAAACTCACACATGCTTGTAATTTGAATAGTGTGTAATAAAATTGAGAATGGAAATGAGGAATATGTCAAAGAGACAAAAATGATATCTTGTAAATATTCAAGGGCAGTTATGGTATCAAAGTAGGTCCAATCGTCATAGTTCTTGTGTTTGTTGCTACTAAAAAATTACCTGAATATATATATTCGCATTCTGACTTTTTTAAATTCCCATTTAATGAGGTGTGTGAATTTTTCTGAATAAGACGATGAGGCAATTGCAAAGTTGTATATAGGGTAGAAATATCAAAAGCACCAATTATAAGCATGCAATTTATCAAGTACCTCGAACCAATTTTGACACTCCAAAAGTAATTTATTCCTTTATTTTCAAAGGCCTTATTTGAACAATTTTTTATCAGGTTTTTTTATTGTACCAAGTCTACTAGTAAGTAGAATACATACTAGTTTAGTAGGGGAACAATGGCTTGAAGAGGAAATAAATCTTTGTTTGTAATGAGTTATGTGCAGCTTCGGAATCCAGTACATGGTGGGAACTTTCATAGTACAATGTGTTTGGTTCTGCTTTGAAAATAGCTGAGTCTATGTACCATATAATATAAAAGGTAAACTGGTTGTAAGGACTTAGTCCTTAATTGAGATCCTTGATAGATATTTCTAGCCATATGTTTTCTTTTTTGTCATATTAAGAATTGTTCTAATTTAATATGTTCGTACTGGAAACATACAAAAAAATAAGATAATTCTAAATAAATGTTCCAAAAAAAATGGAATGTATTACAAAGGATAATCATACGATATACTGGAATTGTCCTGGATCTCACTTCTGTGATGGGTATATGTTAATGGAATCTTTCTCCGAATACGGGACCAACATATTAGTAGTGGTAGACCCCAATATCCAATGATCTTCAATTTCTACCGAAAATTTGGCTGTCAAAAAAATGCTAACATTCCAATTTTCAATAACAGTTAACAGCAAATACATTATCACAATAACAGTTAACAAAAACACTTAAAGTCCAATAACAGCTAACAAAGAATAGGGCAATAACAGCTAACAACAAATATATTTTCAGAATAACAGATAACAAAGAATTAAAATGCCCCATAACAGCATAACAGCTAAACCCCTTGCCCCCCCCCCCCCCCCTCTTATAAATATACTAACTAAATTGATAAACTTGATTTTTAAAACTGTTGCTGTCCCAAATAATTTAAAAATTGGGATAGGATGCCCTCTGTTTAAAAATGGAGGAAAACCAAAAGAAGATCCAAATTCATATAGACGTATAACTATAACTAGTGCTATTGGAAAAACTATAGAAAAGCTACATTTATCCCGTAACAAAAGCTCCATTAAAAATCAGCAAAGTAGATTACAAAAAGGGTTCACTGAAGGGGAATCCCCTACTGTAGCGGGGCTGGTTGTAACTGAACTAAGAATAGACGCTAAAGAAAAACGTTTACCCATATATATTGGATTAACTGATGCTAAAAAAGCGTTTGATATAGTATGGCATGCTGGCCTATTTAGAGAAATGCATAAAATGAACATATCTGGAGATAATTGGTTATTATTTAGGGCTTGGTATGAAGACTAAACTACAAAAGTAAAATGGGAAGGAAATTATTCACGTGGGTTTAAAGAAAAACAAGGCGTCCGTCAAGGAGGTGTTTGGTCTCCAACTGCGTATAAAGTTTTTATCAACTCTTTACTGAAAATCTATGAGGAAAATAAAATTGGGTCGTACATAGGTTCAATATACTGTGGTGCTCCAACTGTAGCAGACGATGTTACATTGATAGCTAATGATCCATATGATCTACAAACTATGATTAATATTCAAATGGACCATGCAAATAAATTTAGATATACGATTAGTGAACAGAAATCTTGTGTATTGAAAATAGGAGACAAGTCAGAACATTCCTGGTATATATGAACGACCAAAAGTTAAATACACCAATTAATGCTACCCACTTAGGAATAAAAATGGACATAAATTCTAAATTTGGAGTTAAAGAAGTTGTACCAGATAGAATACAAACTGCTCGTAAAACAGTATATGCATTGATGGGCGCTGGTCTCTATGGCCTGAATGGGATAAATCCGAAGGTCTCAGTTCACATGATAAAGTACTTTGTCATTCCGAGGCTACTGTATGGCCTGGATATTATTCGATTAACAAAAACTGATATAGTAAAACTATCTGTTTATTATATACAATTGTTGAAACAAATCCAGCATCTGCCGTCACGGACTGCTAATTCTGCTGTTTTAGTCCTGACTGGTCAGCTTCCTATAGAATCTGAAATTCACAATAAAATGCTTTCCCTATTTCGTAACATTGCAGATAATCACGGGTCAGTTGAACGCAGTATCGCTCAAAGACAGCTTGCTTTGAAAACAAGAGACTCTGAGAGCTGGTTTATTCAAATTATAAAATTAACAGAAATGTATGAATTGCCATCCCCTATAGAGGTACTGGATCTAGTCCCAGAAAAGCATATTTGGAAAAAACTGGTTTATAACGCAGTGAATGACTATTGGAAAAACATTTTAATTCTTGAAGCTAGGACAAAAGTATCTATGAAAATGTTAAATGTTGATAACTTTAAAGTTGGTGTAGTTCATAATATCTGGGAGAGTAGTGGTTCAAAACTTTTATCCGTTAAAAGAGCATGTGTCAAAGCCAAAATAATAAGTGGGACTTACACTCTTCAAGCTGATCGAGCAAAATTTAATGGAAATAGAACAAGTTCTTTATGCCCTCTGTGTTTTAAACAATCTGAAGACTTAATGCACTTTCTTATATAATGTAAATCTTTGGAAGGAGTGAGAAGGAAATTCATTATGCTACTAAGAAATCTACTAAATGATAAGATAAATGCTCTTCTTGTGGATGATTTATTTAACTTTGAAGATAATCTATTACAATTAATAGTGGACTGTACAAAATTCCAGTTTTTAAAACAATTATGGACAACTATTGAGCGCCTGTCAAGCAGCTTATGTTTTGGTCTACATCAGAAGAGAACTAGTTTGTTACTATAAAGACTGTTCATATAGTTTTCCAAGTTAAAGAGACATATATAGTGAAATTTATTTTTTGAGTGTGGTATAATAGATGATAATGATAAGCAAAGATTTAAACTGATTGTTAAAGCTAGGTGGTCTTTTTAACGCTTATGTGATAGGTGATAACTTTACATATTATTTTTAGATTTTAAATGTTTATTTGTCGCTAAGTCTTAAGTACAAATAACAATGTAATGGTTCATTACCTTAAGTTTAAGAATAAACTATTCTGTAATGAGGCTCTCTGGTTAGGGGTATATACTATGTGTAAGTGTAAGGGTTAGGACTTACAGTTTGCATTTGATGAGTATGTTTAAGTATAAGGAATGTGAATTAGACATTTGCTGAGCTGAGCAAGTTTCACAGTCTATGTGCTTGGTGGATAGATGTGATGTATATATATATTCTATCGATGAGGAGAGAGACTCAAGTGAGATAAAGGACAAAATAACAATGGATGAATCTATCAAGTTTTAGATTTTAAAATATGACTGTATATACAGTTTGCATACTTTTAAATAAGTGTGGTGGCGGTGTATATAAGTGTATAAAGAAGATGTTTTTAATCCAATAGTGAATATAAGGGATTCTACACTTCAAGAGGATATTCCAACTGAAGTGGTTCATCTGATAAAGGTGGAAAGTACAGAATAGGTAACAGGTAACAGGTAACAGGTTTCATTAGCAATCTTATAAAAATATGAGCATGAGAGATCGGTTTTTGGAAAGATTAGAACTTGTTCTAAATCTTTACTTAGGCACCGGCCTCCCTAACAACAGGACAGGTTAGCTACTGTTACTAAATGTATTCACACTGAAATATAGTTCCCTATGGTTCTCATGTATGTGCACATAATACACATATAAACTGAAAAAAACTGGGTATATTATTGGAGCAGTTCATTCAAGAATGTATGTCATTAAGGTGTGTTGATGTGCAGGCTTTTTAAAAAACATTTTGATTAGGTAACTGGGTATTGATTCAACTAGTATGATTGACAACTGTCATTATCACTAAACAATCAGAGACAAGGTGGACCTTTAATTAAAATGCCCCACCTCCTAAACTGCCAATCAAATTGACCATATTACCTATCAACCTCAGTCTTACATAATTTTACAGACCACTCAAAATACATATAATTTTTAATCATGTTAATACACAAGTATTTGACCTCATAATTGAATACACAAATGTGTATATTAGATGTTTGATATTTATAAGGATGATAGATTTATTTATTGCCAATTACTTTTGATCTACATTACATAAAGTGATTCTGTAAATTATATCTGAAAGATAAATGATTAATGGATTAACAAGATCTTAAAAAAAATGAAATATGAATATAAATATAAATATGAATAAATAAAAGGTATTCAAGAAAGGCCTATAATTTACTTGATAAATTTCCAATAATCATCTGTAATTAATCAACAATTAAATTAGTACACTTTTTTTTATTAGGAATGGGCTTGAAACAGTTTAAAAATTTTAAAACTTTTAATTATAACAAACCATTGTTTATTAGTTTATTTCCCATCAATCATTATGTCTATTTTAGTCATTTGAATTTTTATTAGAAGTGAATATATATTTTTGCAATCAAGAAATAATCCACATTTAAATCAGATAAGTTTTTTAATTGGTTTACGTTGAAAAAGTACATTTTTAATGCCCTGGGTTGAAAAATACTTTAAAAATTGATCAAAAGGCATTCTAAAACTTTTAATCTTCAATGCCATATAACCTCTGTTTCAACTTACAAAATGCCCAAAACAACATTTTTCATTTTTTGGTGTTGACACTTTAAACTTTTAAGCTGTTGGTTCAGATTTATGTCTTACAAGGATAGTTGGTAACATTTACTAGAAGAATTTTTGCATTTTGTTTTTGTTTTTTTGAAACATTTTCAGAACCGGCAACATAATTTCGATAAGATATAAACTGCAGTTTAAATAAAGTTGTGCAAATTAAGAGACCCATATTATTTAATTTGAGCTCATTTTATCCTCATACTGGAAAAGCAAGTTTCCTTCTAAAGACCTGCTGTAAATGCAATTTTAGTATAAAAACGTCCGATTTGTTCATTCCCCGCCGCTTCGGAGTGGGCATTAAGTGTTACCCTTGTCCGTCCGTAGGTACATGCGTACGTCCCAACAATATTAGTTTCCGCTTTCTAATTTAATTCTCCTCAACCAAAGATTGTGAAAAGCCTAACACACAATGCTTATTACCAGAAAACACAGTTCATATGCGCATTTGGGTGACCGTTCTTGAGTAATGACCCTTAATAATGTTATATATGCTAGCTCTGGCATTATTCGAATGTTTTTTTTTATATTCAGTAGAAGATTCGAGTAAAATCAAACATTTAAAATGTCTACATAGAAATTAAGCAATTGGATTTGTGAGCAAGATTTTAAGAGCTGCTTGTGTCAAATATGTGCATAAGTATGTAATAAGTAGTTTCATAGATTTGATATCCTGTTGTTGAATGGTTAAAGATATTTATTTTCGTTTTGCAGTATGGCAACATGCATGTATTTTCTAAGATATATTGCAAAAAGAGGGCAAATATGTCACAAATTTCCCTAAAATTTGACCCTTAGTAGAATTGCAATCCCCTGGAGTGATACTTTTTCTGAAACTGTTTACAACTTCACATATATCTATCAAGTGATAGAGGTGCATTTCTTTCTTTCAAAAGTTTGGTAAACTTTGAATGTGTGCCATTTGTTATAGTTTGTTAAATGTTACAGAAGTAGAAACAAATGCATCGTTTAACCAGAGTTTGCTGACCCTATTTGAACTGCCAAACACGCATGCACATTTTGTTGTTATTCAAACTTATTACGCGGAGGGAAATCCTCCGTAGAAGATGGTTTAGACATAGAGGACATAATTATGCAAACTTTACAAAAGTAATTTAGAAACAAATGATTAAAACGTGTGCTCGCTGAACAGTTTGTATTGTTAATGTAAGAAAGAAATTAGCTCTAAATAAAAAATGTCTGTTTTTGTCTTTTCTCTCCTTTTTGTGTGAAACTACGTCAAAAAGTTCGAATGAAAAACATTTTGAACGTTAAGGTGACTTACAGTTGTTATTAATAATTTCTGTGTCCTTTTTTGTTCTGTGAGCAGATGTCTAATTGTCAATTGTACCACATATTCTTATTTTATACTACAAACATTTCTGGACAAACGGAAAATACGGACAGACAAAACAGAAAATAACCCATAAAACAGGTAAAATATAATCTTGATGTTCTTATAACCTAACTTTGAAAGATAATTTAGTCATTAGCAGTCTAATAATGAATGTAATGGCACAATTACTTTCATATTTGAAAGTTGCAGAATTTTCTTCCTTTCCGAAACACCTGAGTTCATCCCAGGTATTGTTGGGTTAGTACGTTTTGCTAAATTTTTAGGTTTCTATGTTATTGGGACTGCTGTCTTCTCGCCGGTTTTCGGTTTTTGCTATGGCTGTGTCGGTTTGATTTTGACCTTTGAGTTTGATTGTGCTTTTGGTGTCCTTTGCCTCTCTTTTAAAATGTTACCTCTCTTTGGAAGAGTAAAGACACGTACTGTACATGGAGGAATATTTGTACAGTTAGAAATAATGTTGCCAATATATTTTTTTCGGAAGCAGAGTTATGAGAGTTAATCAGATGTGCACACATTTTTAGAGAATCGTGTAACAGTCATGAATTGTTTTACATTATTTTATCGGGCCTTTTATAGCTGACTATGTGGTATGGGCTTTGCTCATTGTTGAAGGCCGTACTGTGACCTAATGTTGTTAATGTTTGTGCCATTTTGGTCTTTTGTGGATAGCTGTCTCATTGGCAATCATACCACATCTTCTTTTTATATGTGTTCTCGTGTATGGACGAGTAGAGATCGAAGAGTGGTCGAATGTGGTCACGAAGGGATAGGGTATTTGTCGAATTGGTCTAGGATAAAATAAGTATAGAAGTCGAAGTGATCTGGAAGCGATTAGGCATTGGTCGAGCAAAGGTCGAAATGATCGAGTACCGATCGGTATTTTTTTTTTATTTCAACCAAACTCGATCTCTTCACGATCCTTTCCCAATCATTTCGACCGCTATTCAACGAATTCTCGATCTCTTCTCGAGTGATTTGCTTCTCGATCCTAACTGGAAGGTTTTTGACATGTAAAAAAAATCGCGGGTAGAAAGTCAGATCGATGACGAGCAAGGTAGACTATCCCGAACATTCTGGTCGATTGAGTCAGACCAGTCTCCCGATCACGTAATTTGTCTTGATCGGGCTTGATCGAGTTGATCTGATCGGCAGTGTGAACCTAGCTATAAGAACAACTTGATCTTGTGAATCTAATCTAAGAACTAATTTTGAAAAGGTCAAGGTCAAGTGAGCTTTTCTCGTCATTTGAATCTGTCGTCGTCGTCGTCTGTTAACTTGTACAAACAATTTCTCCGAAACTACTGGGCCAATTTAAAACAATCATCATTGGGGTATCTAATTGTCCGACGACCCCTCCTGCCAACCAATATGGCTGCCATTGCTAAAAATATAAAATAGGGGTAAATGCAGCTTTTTGGCTTATATCTTTGAAACTAAATCATTTAGAGTAAATTTTACAGGGTTAAAATGTTCATAAGGTTTAGATAGATAGAGATAAACTGTAAGCAGCACCAATATTAAGAAAACTACGTCCCAAGTCAGGAGCCTCTGGCCTTTGTTAGTCTTGTATTATTTTAATTTTAGTTTCTTGTGTACAATTTGGAAATTAGTATGGCATTCATTGTCACTGAGCTAGTATATATCTGTTTAGGGACCAGCTGAAGGACGCCTCCGGGTGCGGGAATTTCTCGCTACATTGAAGACCTGTTGGTGACCTTCTGATGTTGTTGTTTATTTGGTCGGGTTGATGTCTCTTTGACACATTCCCCATTTCCATTCTCAATTTTACGATCTACAAATACTAGTAAGTCAAATGACCAAAATTGTCATTAGACCCCCTAATGTCATAATCACACAAGTCTGTCAGACCATGATTGCTATACGCTTACCATGATCTAGAATATATTCAGATCGTGGTATGAAAATGTGAATTTTTGTTGTTTCCATGATGCTTCTATGTTTTCATTACGCTTCTACAACTATCCCGCTACGATTAAACCACGTTCTCACCATTCGTATTCTGCGACCTCAATGCCACGATAATCGCGATCTTACTACTAACTTTGACCATTGATAATTTGTATTTTTTTCTATACATTCACATTGTGTGCGATTAGCTCCCGTGCACGTGTACTTCATAATCTGCAACTGTCTTCTAATACAAGAATCGCCGTGTCAGCCAACTGAAGCCTCACCCATATTTCTCGGCGTCATTGCTTCATGTTCATTTTCTTCGCCATACGTAAGTTTTTGTCCACGGGACATGACCCGCTCTTTCAACTTGATCTGAGTTTTGATGTTATAAGTATTGTGTGAGTTTCATAACATTTTGTTGAGGCAAACATAACTTAGAGAATGGTAATGAAAAATTCGGCATTTTTTTCATTTTTAAAGGGGCATAACGATAGAACGGAAAGTTTGACAAAACCCAGATTATCATTTTCTGTGTTTTTTGGTGCCAAGCATTGCTGAAAGTTTGATACTATTGTTTGGGGCAAATTAAAGTTAGACAACGTATAGATGTCGGGCGATAAGACATACAAGGACATGGTCATGGGCCTTTTACAGCTGACGATGCGGTATGGGCTTTGCTCATTTTTGAAGGCCGTACGGAGACCTGTAGTTGTCAATGTCTAGGTCATTTTGGTCTCTTGTGAACAGTTGTCTCATTGGCAATCATACCACATTTTCTTTTATACAACACTGAATTTCTCCTCTATTGTGCGGACGCTAAAATATTAGACATTTTAAACATTGTACGTTTTATACTAAAAACCAATACTAATAATTTCTACGACCAACACTATTATACTTGTGTTTATATTGTCCATAGGGTCCTATGTTAAACGAAGTTCCCTGATGATGGCTATCTTGGATGTTGGATCGGCTTCAATGTAACAACACTTGTTCAACACCTCAAAAGGAGCATATATGTCATGTTTGGTTTCATTTTGGTGGTTCTCTAAAAGAATTGTATGATATTAGAACGAAACAATCTTCAACCTGTTTTTATTTTTCAGAAAAAACACACATTTTATTGAAATTATTGGAGATGAAGATGAAGATGGATTCAGAATACCTCTTGAGAAATATACACTGAAGGAGTCATATCTGTGTAATATATATATTGATATATTAAGCGATTTCGCTACTACAGTAACACGTTCTAGTTACGTTTCTTGTCACGTGCTTGCTACGACTAGTACTAACAAGACCTTACCACGACTAACACCACCGACAACTATAGGCTTCTACCAATAAGAACTTCCGATCGCACTACGATGTAAATACAAGTCTACACCGATCCAATAAGTTTCCACTACGTTGTTACAACGCTCTTTCTCCCTATACATATCTTTACTTACCCATTATACACACCAGTTTTTTTTTTAAATGTACCACTTAAGGTATCAAAAACACTTACAGGAAGTGGTGTACTAAGATTTTGGGCTTCCGTATTAAATGTTTTAAAATAAACTTTTGTTCCATTTAAAAAGAAAAGAAAATCTTGGGGTTGTTTGGAATTCTGAATTCTGAATCTAAACATGTATAATAGATCTTGACTATTGGACCATTGAGGGTAAAATATCCAATTTGAAATTTGTAAGTTCTCAGACCGCAATCGTTCTGTGTCAGCAACCTATACCGTGTATCCAGGCTGAATGTTGTGTTCAAACAACTGTTCTGGGTTCGACCTGTGCGGTTGTGTCAAGCTGCGCCATGTTTAGAACATTGTTTTAAATTGTTGAAATAAAAAAATCCTGTAAATAATTTCAAAAATCATTTTTATGCCCAACCTACGATAGTAGAGGGCATTATGTTTTTCTGGTTTGGCCTCCGTTCGTCCGCCCGTCGGTGCGTCCGTTCGCTTCAGGTTAAAGTTTTTGGTCAAGGTAGTTTTTGAAGAAGTCCAATCAACTTGAAACTTAGTTCACATGTTCCCCATGATATGATCTTTCTAATTGTAATGCCAAACTATAGTTTTCACCCCAATTTTATGGTCCACTGAACATAGAACATGATAGTGCGAAGTTCAGGTTAACGTTTTTGGTCAAGGTAGTTTTTGAGGAAGTTAAAATTACATCAACTTGAAACTTAGTACACATGTTCCCTATGATATGATTTTTCTAATTTCAATTCCAAATTAAAGTTTTGACCCCAATTTTCACGTTCCACTGAACATAGGAAATGATAGTGCGAATGGGGCATCCGTGTACTATGGACACATTCTTGTTTTACAGCTGTAACTCAGACTGGTTGACCAAGTGTAAAGCATTTTGAACAGTTTCCTTTATTAAGTGTGGCATATCTAGAAAATTACGCCTATACTATTGTAACAGTATGACAAACTATATCTCATGTACATGTATTTGCATTCAATATTCCATATTTAAAAAGTGCAGACTCTAGAACTAACACAAGGTTTTATGATTTTTATAGACGAATTGTTTCCTCAAGCTGTTGGACTTTATTACAAATATGAAACCAATACAAAGACAATAGTAATAAAGAAAGATAACTGCTTTATTGCTCCAGTTGATGGATGGAAAGGGTACGAAAGAAAGTACCATCAGATAAAGAAAAAAGGTATTTGTTTTGTAGAACTAGTAAAATTATTTTAGGAATGCCATTCTTATACGAGCGGTCGAACGATTTAATGACGTTGACAAGATATAATAATTTACAGTTGTCACTAATCATAGGCAGATATATCTGATTATAAAGTTCATTGTGGGTGACTTGTATGCTTAATAAAAAGGATAGCATCCTGTAATTGTACTAATATGATGAGTAGATATTCATTTATGTATACTTTGTGTATTGTGATTAGACGTCCTTGTGTTATACCTACAAGAAGACAGCACCTCCCGAAAATAAAGCTAATGTAACAGTTGAATCAGCTATAGTAATAAGAGGAGCTCAAAGCGTTAGCGCAATGCTAGGCAACGTTGTCGTAAAAGTAAGAAGTTAAATTTCATGTTCCAGTCTCTGTCGGGGAGAAAGTAAAGAATTAGATCTGCTCTCACATTCTTAAGATTGATTTTCCAGTCACTGTATACATATTATTAAATTTTTATGTTTCCCTCAGCCATATTTGAACCCGTGCGTCTTTGGCATCTTGTCAAATCCGTATGCAGAGTGTCCAGTGCCCTCTATTTCAGGTTCTGTACATATGTTTCTGTAAATAGGTTTAGTCTTAGATGCATGAATTTATCATTAGTGGTTAGTGGCTTTGAACTAGCTGTCAGATAACTGCGAGTACTCTCAGATATGTCCCTATTGTCTCTTTGTGGTCGGGATGTACAAGTACCCGACCACGTTTACTTGTAGTTTTGTCCATCTGATTAGTTAAGCTTTTTCAACTGATATTTATTGTTCGTTCTTATTTTGTACTGTTATACCACTGTCCCAGGTTTAGGGGAAGGGTTGTGGTCCACTGCCATGTTTAACCCCGCCACATTATTTATGTATGTGCCTGTCCCAAGTCAGGAGCTTGTAATTCAGTGGTTGTCGTTTGTTTGTATGTTACATATTTGTTTTTCGTTCATTTATTTTTTTATAAATAAGGCGTTAATTTTCTCGTTTGAATTGTTTTACATTGTCATATCGAGGCCTTTTATAGCTGACAATGCGGTATCGATTTTGCTCATCGTTGAAGGCCATACGGCGACCTATAGATGTTAATTTCTGTGTCATTTTGGTCTTTTGTGGACAGTTGTGTTATTGCCAATCATACCAAATCTTCTTTTTTTTTTACATTGTTTGGTCATAAATCAGGCCGTTGTGATTTTGTTTCGTTTGAATTGTTTCACACTTATTCATATCTTTGAATTTAACTTATGTGGCTATACGGTATGGTTTTGTCTCATTATTGAAGGTTGTTCGGTGCACTGATCTGTATATGTGCTAAACTCTGCGTCATTGGCATCTGTTAGATAGTTGTTTCATTGGAAATAATTCAACATATCCTTATGTTGTACTGTTATAGCCGTTGAATTGCACATTTTATACAATTGGTATAGTATATATTGTAATATATTTTCTCCATTTACAGAACAAAACAACCAAGAAAAGATTCGTAGTTTAGCTGATGCATCAGAGCAGAAAACCAGTCCAAAAGAAGTCCATCTGTTAGAAAGCAACCATTTCAGCCTCCGAGCGTAAGCTTTTTTAAAACGTTTGCACAAAAGATATTTTATAATAGCAGAACTGTTTTATTGGCAATCATACCACATCTCCGTATGTTTAAATTGTTCTTGTTGCTGCTTTCAATCACAGTTTATGGTCGAACGCAGTAAATACCGGTCTTCTTTTTATTTAATTGATAAAAGATCATATTCCGGATTTAATCCCTTCTGCAAAATGTCAATAAACAATACATGATAAAAATTAGAGGTACAACTAAGCTAAATTGTATAATTCCACTTTAACTTATTTACCTAGATATGCATTAAACATTAATAAAATCTCTTCCTATTTCCTTTTTAGTTAAAAAGTGAAATCATATCTTCATCAATTTGAAGACACAAATATGAAGGAAAATATATTTATGACATTGGATTGTACAACAAATGTTGAAGGTTACATTTTGATTCAACTATTATGTCAGATAGAATTGCTTGGTATTGCAATTATTTGATAATTAAAGTTTCCAAAGATACATGTAAAAGCCAATATGAGATACTTTCACCCGGAATCAATTTCACGTATAAAAGTGTTAAATGTTTCGAAGTTTTGTGATGCGAACAAATAATATCAGTGTAATTTGTTTACATTAGTACCAAACCACACAATTGACATGCAACACTTAATTTTTATTTTTTAGACAAAAGGAAAACATAAACAAAGGATTGATTCTGACATTGTATCTGTCAGATTCCAGTGGATGCATTATAATGAAAATAAGTGGGGGGGGGGGGGGGGGGGGGGGGGGGGGGGGGGGGGGGGGGGGGGGGGGGGGCTATGGTTTTTTTTTTCTGTGCAAACCTTTTTTTTCGAGACAAACCGAAAACAATTTTTTCTTTCAATTTTAGCATAACATATAGTGGCAGCTAAGGGTGAAACAAACAATTTTTTTTTCTCAGGGTCCAAAACAAATTATTTTTTTCACCAAAACCTGGAAACAAAACTTTTTTTCCAAAAAAAAACCATAGCCCCCCCCCCCCCCCCCCCCCCCCCCCCCCCCAGAAAATCAAATGGTTGCTGCCTAAACAGTGTATCAGTCAGATGGAGGGGGATTAAGAGAATTTCCGATGGACAGGAATGTTGGTTTTAAGAAATTTTCCTGAAAGCTAAAGAAATCTACTTTCCAGATGGCCATTCACCAAAAGGAGAACTCGAAGAGATGGAATTTAGTCTTACTGACTTTACTTTAAAACCAATAAAGGCCTTTACAAATCAAGATGGGGCGGAGAGTAACTACAAAGATCACCTTACTTGTAGGGGTTTATTTCCGTCTAGGTCATCAGTTTTCCTGATGACGAGAAAAAGGGTGCATAGAACAGGTACAGTTTCCAGTGACAGCGATGATTTAGTGCAGAAAGCGGGTTGTAGTAAAAGCACTG